>OX451737.1:184578203-185178203 GCA_948472305.1 Vicia faba | reverse complement strand
AGCATAATCGTATTTTCAATTCCAGGCATTATCATGACATTCTAATCATGGATTCTTGTTCTTTGTAATGTTTTAAAGCTAACCATCACATTTAATTTGATTATCGTGCTATGTATAAGATTCTGCCATGGCCAGTTTCTAGGGTTTGCAGGTCTTTCAATTTAGGGCTTTCATAATAAGGAAAAATTAGAGCTCCAGATGACCATCAATGGACTCAATGCTTGAGGACGAAAGCAATGGAACCCTCGCGCTCAATTTATGAGCGTTAGGGACCTAATCGCTATTTTCCTGAAACCAGCTTTAAGCCACGCTCAGAAACCGTTGCCTATGCGTTTGAAGTTTCAGGATAGTGGGGACGATGATATCGTGTCAATAAGTGGTTCGCTGGTTTAAATTTTCGCGCGATTTCAAGTCATAACTTTTTTCCTTTTTTATAATATTTGTGGACTAATATATGATCAAGTATTTGAAGTGGCTCAGTTGGCAGGTGTTGAATGCGGTGACTTCCAAGACCTGGGTTCGAACCCCAGGTCTGTGTAAAACCTCAATATTATTTTTCACAAATAAATCCCATGCAATGCTGGAATGAAGACGCACCATATACCCCGGACCAAGCCTTGACACGTCCCCCTGGAGATCAAACTAAAGGCTTAGATTTGAGGGACACGCTACACCTGGTCAGATACATCACACATGATCCAAACAAAGTCAACAAGTTCAAGGCTTAATGGGCCAGATTGCTAGGCCAAAACCTCACAAATTGGGGCTACCCCCCCTGGTTTGATTTTCTTTTTATATTTTATTTTCTCAATTGTTATGTTATTTATTTTTTTATTTGTTTTAATTAATTAATTATTTTTAACAAAAATATGAAAAATATCATAAAATCAGAAAAAGACAAAAAATATAATTTTTATTTTATTATTTCCATAAATAAATTACATGTAAATATTTAGTTTAATTAGGTTATAATTTTAATCCTTTTAATAACTAAAATCCAAAAATAGAATTAGGTTTAATTTTTATTCCTTTAATTTGTTTTTTATCACAATATTATTTATTTATTTATTTTTATAATTAAATGCACATAAATTAATTTAGGGTTTAATTTAGGTTAATATAACATTTTCATGATAATTAAAAAAAAAACATTAGACTTAGGGTTTGACGTTTCATTTTAATTGTAATTAATTATTCTTTCTTAAATCTTAAAAAAAAAGCATAAAATACCAAAAACATTTAATTTTAATTTTAATTCCTTATTAATTCAATTTTTTTTGCAAAAGGGTCCAACGCCCATTGTTTTAATTATTTTATTTCGCGCATTTATGTTATGTCGCTTATTATAATTATGTACATGTCCCAAAGCATTGTAATTTAAAATTTTTCGCACTTTTATTCGCTTTATTTATTTTTCCGCTAAATCGGGTCCGGTTTAATTTTGGCGATGTGGACCCGCGCCATTTGTAATAGCCTTAGATTTATTTCTTTCGCAAACTTTATAACTGTTAAAAAGCATGCAAGAATGAATGGCCCTAATTAAAATCAAGCGTAGAACACAAATAAACATGACAAGACAAATATCAATGAAACTGACACACAATTCGCACACACCACCCCTAGGGTACGCCTCACTGTTGCCTTTCGAAAGGTGGTCGTCGAGTAGAGGACGTCTTAGTAAGTCCTCATGATCCGGGAACCTGGCATGAGGGTAGCTTCTAAGGTGTCTTCCCATTGCTCTGGTGATCACCATGTCCCTATAAACTCGAATTGACCCGAACACCTCCAACGGTGGTGCTACCTACCTCTCAATGGTGGGATGGCACTACCTAAAGGACAATTACACAGCTTTATTCCTTAGGGTAGGTAGATTCTCATAGATACTTGCTCATCTCAAAAAACAAACAAAATACTTTTCACCAACACATTTTCAAAAGCTTTCAAAGCAAATTTTTCAAACACTCTGACGCACGAGTCGAACTGAAATTTTTCAAAGAAACTTTTTAAACCCACAATTGAAAAGCAAGCAAACATTTTTTGAAAACACATTGAGCAAGTATCTAAGAGCCCATGGATAACCATGGATAGAAAGGGTGCTAACACCTTCCCTTTCTATAACCTACCTCCCGAACCGAGAGCAATCTCTTTAAGGAATTTTTCTGTGCTTTTGTCCTTTCCATTTGGAGAAAATAAAAGACGGTGGCGACTCTTGCTTCCGCGACATTTCGCGAACCAGCGTTAAACAGTCAGTTCCAGATCCACCGATCACACTACGCATGCGCTGACTCCAGACCACCATGGTCCCCATGCTTGGCCCTTGGATCTACATCTGTGGACACTTGACTGGCTCTTGGATGAGGTCTATGGTGGAACCTGCTCGAGAAACTGCACAAGAACGCGTTGAAAAAAATGATATGAGAATTATGGGGGACCTGGGAATCGAACCCAGGTCCTAGAGATTACCAAGTACACTGCCAGCCACTACACCAAACCTGCACGTTTGTTAATAAAATAGAAAAGAAATATAATATAAAACAAAAGCGTTATATGCTGGAAAATCACAAAAAGGCACGCTATGTTTGAATCAGCCACTCACACGCTGCCACGGCTTTCGTTTTCAACCTTTTCTGTAAACATAAAACACATAGCGGGGGTTTTAAACCCCCATAAAATACAAGCATTATGAAAATAGCGATTAGACGCTCATGAAGCATAAATTGGGCGCGAGGTGTGCATCATGCTCGTTTCATTGTGCTGAGTTCAACCATGCCTGTTTAGAGTTTCAATTTTACAACATGAGAAAGACCCCAATTTCAAAGCTCTGGAAACCCTAATAATCGCTAATGGTGGATTTCTATTCAGGGCACTACAACCAAATTGGACTATGCCAATAGCTTCAGAACATCCCTATTAACATAAATCAATTCAAAAGAATGGTTAAAAACACATGAATGATGATATGTAATTCTGAAAAATAATTCAAACCGTGTGAGTTGTGTGCTTTGATTTTGATGGTGTTAGGGCTCGTTTGTGCTTGCAAAAGGATCCTGGAAATGTAAGGGGCGTGTTTGGATCAGAAAGGAAGCTTGAATTGGGCTGCAAGGTGGTTTTCAGTTTGTCACTTTTCCTTGGGATTTTTGAAATTTGCTTATGTTGTATGAGTGTTTCTAGGTCGTGTCCTGTATTGTGAAAGCTTGCATATGTCTTTTGTAATGAGTATCCATCAATATAATGCACAATAAACCAATGCAATTATGCTTTTGATTTTGCCATGAACACCATTAAACCACTTGCCATATTTGCTTCAAATTTGAATTTCTATGCCCATAATAGGATGTACACGGATTTGGAAGGTGCTTCATGGTGTATCAAGGCAATTCAAACTCAAAGATATCCCTCCATTAATTTTCTTGATTTTTATTTGAATTTTAAAGATTTAAAATGAATTAAATCAAATAAAATAAAATAAAAATGGAAAAATTAATTTTTAATCTTGAAATAAATTGTGGGACACGTGGGAGGCATGGCCAAGCTGAATCAAGTGGAAAAAGTGGGCCCTTTTTGTCAAAAATGAAGTTTCAAGGATAATTGACTTTGGCCATTTCACAAAAATTTCCCAACTTCTCCAATGCATATCTTGCTCAGTTTTGAAGCTATGAACATGTTCTTGGACATTTTGGAAAGGTCTTGAAGTCCTCTAACCAATGTCTTTGGTCCCATGTCATTTTGATTTACCAATATCAAGTTATGGTCTTTGACTTAAAGTGCATTTTTGTTGACTTTTGAAAATGACCTATAATGTTGAAATTGATAAATTTTTGTGAGAGCATTTCTTGGACTTGGAATGTGAAGATGAGTTGTAGGAAATGTCTTCCCCTTCAAGATGAGCATTGGATGGGATTTTTCTGATGAACCATGAAAAAGTTATGCCTTGGTCAAGTTTTAGTTGACTTTTCAGCTGTCCAAAAATAGAAACTTTTGCATCTTGATGATTTTTGAGCCATTCTTGTGAAATCATGGTCAAGATTTGACCAAATGATGATTATGGCTTCAAAATAAGATGTTGACCAAAATTTTTGACTTTTGACTGCCAAATGACCATTTTGCCCCTACAGTTGACTGTGGAGCAATTAGGGTTTTTGACTGTGCAACTTGACCTTGTGAGCCTTGAAACTTGACATGTAGGTGCTTGACAATGTATAAGAGCATATGGGACTTGATTGAGCCCTTGAAAACCTCAACTTCCTTGCAAGAACCAAAACCCTAATTTGACTGGCTTAGGAGGATGGTTTGACTGTGCAGCCCTTGAGTAGACTTTGAGCCATTTGAGGTGATGCTTGGAAAAACTTTGAAGAATATGGGAGGGCAAATTTTGGGGTACAACAAGGGGTTTAGAAGTTGTGTTTCCAATTTTTGTTTCCTTGATGTAAATATGCTATTATGTTGTATTATTATTATTTTTTCTTTTTGTACTAAGATCTAGCCAGGCGGAACCTTTTGATTGGTTGTTTTAGTTTACATGAACTCCCACTTTAGAATAATCAATAGGTTAATAAATTTGGATGATGGATTTGATAAAGGGTGAAGCGCCTCCCTCTGTACTGTACGTCTATTTCCATTCCTTCATTATTATTTTTTATTTACTACTTTAGCTCTAATTAGGTTATTTGATATGGGCCTTGGGCCATCTTATCCTTATAGATTATCTTTTACTAACTTCAAACACTCCAAACAATTAGCACACCCCTTTTATATTTCATTTTATTTTATTATTAATTAATTAATTTAGCTATTATGTCATTTAATTTATAATACTAAAAATAATAAATTTTTATAATAATAATTAATTCAAACATTTCACAAATAATGAGATGTCCATCTTCGAGTAATTAAATGGGTCGGCACATCGTCCATCGGTTTATTATTCAAAATCAAAATATTAAAACCCACACAACCCAAATATTCCAGCCGCGAGAGATACGTGGCCAATATCTGGCCACATGATGGGGTAGACTTTAACAGACTCCCTCTGCATCCTTCATGACGAGCGACACGTGGTCAATATCTGGCCATGTGATGAGGAGACTATATCATACTCCCTCGCTCTACGTATAAAACATATTCAACCAAACCCCAAATATTTTTTTCGCAAATAAAATGAATTCGAAAAATTAATTTTCGGAAAGGAATACGAATATATTTAAATTAAGTGCAGACTTGGTCTAACAAACTCCGCCATTCACACTCTTAGACTACGTATGCAGGAAATTCAAATATATTTTGTAATCCATAAAAAATACAAAACAATCTTCGATCTACAAAATGAGACTCTAATTCCTCCTAAGAGAATACGTAGGCATGCAATCAAAAATCGTGGCGAGTGCCCCTAACGAAAAATTCAAACCCTTTACTCTAATTAATAATTAAAACCTTATTTCCTAAAAACGTGCTTCTAAACCTAGTATCCTTGTGAACAAGGTAGATGAGGGGTGCCTAACACCTTCCCTTCGTCTAGAACCGAGTTAACAATCTAGAATCTCTAACTTATTAGGGTTATTCCTTTATATTCCCTTCCTTAGGATATAAATTAAGGGTGGCGACTTTGTATTTAAAAACCAGTTGCAACAGCTGGCGACTCTGCTGGGGACTTAACCCTAGGTTTAGAATCTTTCTTTTATGTTTTAGGGTTTTGCTTATATTTTTGGTTTTTCTTTATTTTCGCTTTATTTATCTATTTCTTGCTTATTTATTATTATTATTCATTATATTTATTTATCTGTGGTTGGATTTAATTTTCGCAATTTTTTTTCTTTCAAAAACCCTTAGAAAGAAGGTTTGTCTATTAGCCAAAGGGTTACATCAACCCTATGAGTTTATGTGACGACTTCGCCTAGAGTTGGTGGAGGTCCGCAAAAGGAATACCTCTCGAGAGACATCCTCTTGGGAAGTAGGACTTTGGAATGATACCTATGACTCTTTGTATGGCCTTTAAACCAAAAACTCGTGATGATACCTTTCATGACCTAGAGACGAAAGTTTCGGTCTGTAAAGAGACTCTGCTTAAGGGAGGCCCTTATGCCTTTCCCTCTAGTGTTATTCATAACACCCTTAAGGAAACCACCTTATGGGGAGGGTAGAATATCCGTAGGCCAATACTAAGAACCTACCTTCTAAGGATACCTTTCACAAATCCCACTATAATCTGCAAACCTGCAAGGAGTATCCCTTCATCCACTACTATCCTAAGCCCGTAGGGCTTCCGTCTATTTCGTCATCCCTATCCTGTAGGGACTCCTCATTGGCCATAATCTACAAGGTATTCCTACCTATCTCAATCTCTAAGACAGTGTAGGAAATCATCAAATCTATGTCTATTATCATCTTCGTCCGTAAGGAGTCTCTGCCTGTCTCAATTTCTGAGTCAGAGTGGGATATCATCTTCAAACCTATATAGAGAACCCCTACGTCTATCATCATACTACGTCTATATTGCATTTCATATCCATGAAACTTATTTTTCATACCTAAAAGTGAAAAATGTTTTTGCATACCCATGCATTTTCGTACATTCATACATTTTCATTTCATGCATTTCCACCTTCGCCCTTATCAAACTATCATCCATTTGCTAGTCGATTTCTTGATACTCGCCAACAAACTTAAGAAAGTCTGAAACTGTGGAAGAAGGAGATTATATACTAGAGACTCAATGGAGCTTGGTCCTACAAGTCTTATTGGAGAGAGAAGGCAGCCCTTCACCATGACAACTACAGGCCTACACAACGCCTCAAATGCCACTACCATTGGTGATTCCTCTACATCAAGAGCAACTATCCAATCAAGGAAATAAGTATGCCCAAGAAAAGTCAAGGGTCATCCTCATGATCTGACAAGTCCAAGAACTACGAAGCATCTCCTAAAGCCAGTGGATCAACAAGAAGGCTTATCTCTAGATCATTAGGATTTTATCATTTCAAATTATAATTTCTTTCTTGCTTAGTGTTATTTGTCACAAACTTTGTACATTTTTGTCAAGTAATTCTAATAAAATAAGTATGCATGTTTTTGAAATCGATTCCTTTCACAAAAAAAATCAACAACTTTCCATTTTTCACTCTTTCTTTTCCATTTTTAAATTAACAAACTTCGATGGAGAATGATGAAAATACAAAATAACCTAATTTTGTTGACGTATGCTTTTTAATAGTAAGGCCTAGCTGACGATGTAAGCCATTGTTTCACTTCCTAAACAATGGATATATAAGGAGTTAATCCGTAGTTAACCCCCTCGAGACAAAATTCGAAGTTCTTTCTATTCTCTAAAAAACCTTAATCTTAACCAAGGGCAGGGTAGAATTCAATTAATTCGTCGATGCATTCAAATCACAGGAGAATTGAAACGATCTAAGCAAAGGTTCAAGCATATCTCTTTCCTCGACACATCATCGAGAGAAAGATCTAAGCAAAGACTAGAGCATATCATCTTCCTCTCATTCATCATCCAAGATTGAGGAATCAACTAAGACAAAGTTCATAACATCTTTCCCCTCAGTGCATCAATCAAGATTGAGGAAGAAATAAAGACGAAGCTTACAACAATCAGCATGGCAGTCACAAATTGTCAAAATCAAAAGCAAAAAAAAAAATCAAGAAAAGTGAAAGCCCACTAAGTCAACAAAAATAAAAAATTGACTGAGGTAAAAGTTAGGGCATCCTGATGGATCGAAAAAAATTCAAAAAAAATCGGTCCATGCAAAAATAAGGGATTGAAAACAATAAATTGGAAAACAATCTTGTGACTGCCACCTCAAGAATCGTCAAGGCTTCTCATCAACGCTTAGATCTCATCAATGCTTGGATCTTATCAACGCTTGGATCTTATCAATGCTTGGATTTTATCAAAGCTTTTTCATCGGTGTTTGAATCTTATCAATGCTTGGATTTTATCAAAGCTTTTTCATCGGTGGTTGAATCTTATCAGTGCTTCAATCTTGTCAATGCTTTTCATTGGCGCTTGGATCTTTATCTATGCTTCTCATCATCTGCATGACTACGAACTTTCTCTTGAGGATTAAACGCATCTTTTGGATTAATTGGACTTAGGATTGAAGAATATCAAGGAGATTTAGGCGGGATAAATAAATCTTGAGCCTTATATCTTTTGTTTCTTAAACCATGAACCATGGCCATGTTACAACCTTTAAAAGTCTTAATTTAGGCTAGGTTCACTATGAAAGCATACTCAGTAAGATTTGTGTTAAACTAACTCTTATGTTTGTTAAAATTATTTCTAACTACTTCTCCTCTTTGAATATTCATCTTCTAACCCTACATTTCTTTCAAATAATCAATTTTGATTTCAAGAACTTGCATGTGCATCAAACAAAATTACTTTTTCAAAATGTACAATTTTGTCTACGAATCAATACTTAGCATCAATGAGATCTCAAATTTGGTTTGATCAAAAGTCATCCTTCCCAGGAAGCTCCTAACTAGGGGAAAATCATTTAAGGGGATCCCTATATACGAGGGCAAATACTAATGATTGTAGGGTATATCGCATACTATTGACAAGGGGTGATCATTATGAGGTTTAATCAACTTGGATCAAGGTAGATGAGGGGTGCCTAACATCTTCCCTTCGTCTAGAACCGAGTCAACAATCTAGAATATCTAACTTATTAGGGTTATTCCTTTATATTCTCTTCATTAGGATAAAAATTAAGGGCGGTGACTTTGTATTTAAAAACCATTTGCAGCAGCCACTCTGAAAGGCAAGGCACAGTTTCCTCCTATCCAGGAGACTTTCATCAACAAAGGAGCAGAGCACGATGGACAAGTGGCGATGATATCCAACTAGAGAAACACCAGAATAGTATTTGATTTCATCCGAGAGTGTGCCCTAGGCAAAGAACTCAAGAATTGGGTAGCTGTGGAGATTCTGAAGATATTTTTCTTTCCAAAGTAATTTTTATTGTTTTTGTAAGAACCTATGTCAAGCCTGAGGCACAGGGGTTACTTGTAAGGGTTCCCCAATTTATTTCAGACAATATTCACAATTAATAAAAGTTATATTTCGCATTCAATTAAGATCCATATCTTTCTCTTGCATTTATCTATTATATTTAAAAATGGAAATACTTTTATTCATATGCATTTTCCAAATCCACATACTAAAACAACACCAAAACATGATAAATATGCAGATCCATGCCTAAAATCACCGATAACGTTACTGTTGCTATCCGATATAATTTTGATGCACCCATCAACCGAGCGGAAGAGGAAGATGATGAAGATCTTGAACTCTCTGAAGAATTGGCGAGGAAGATAGAGCGGAAAGCTGACAATGTGCAACCATACTAAGAATCAATTGATACCATTAACCTTGGCACAGAGGAAGATCCGAAAGAGATCATGCTAGGGACGGCATTGGAGGAAAGCATCAAAGAAAGACTTATCAAGTTGTTACATGATGTAATACGGTGGGAGAACTGACTTGGTTGTTTTTGCATTTGATCACAATTGTTGCGAATAGCAAGAGTCGCCATCGACTTTTCTTTTATCCAATAAGGAAAGGGTGAAAAGAACAGGAAAGACCTTTGAGATATTTTCTTGAGTTCGGGGGGTAGGTTATGAAAAGGGAAGGTGTTAGAACTATTTTCATCCGTAGTTATCTACGGGATCTTAGTTGCTTTCTAGATCACTTTTGAAATTTCTTTGAAATGTGCTTGTGGTGGGTTTTGAAAGTATTTTTGAAAAGCGCATCGGTTTAGGCAAATTTTGTAATGATTCTCGTCTCTATGAGAGTGCATACAAAGTGTTGGACTTTTTGAAAATATTTCATGTTTTTAAAGTGTTTGGTGTGTTTGAAAATATGTTTGTTTTTGAATATGGATTGTGAGCAAGCAACCAAGAACGTTTTACCTACCCAAAAGTCTTTTGTTCATTTCTTCCTTCCTTTGATATTGTTATCTCACCATTGATTGGTAAGTAGCCTTATCTTTGGATGTAAAGGGACGAGCGTGGGTCATCGTATAGTCATAGATAACAATGTCGTGGGATACCTTAGCATTTTTCTTAAGGACTAAGATCATTTTGAAGGCAACATTCGTAGCGTCATCGAGAGGCTATGATCTTGTGTTTCAATTGTTTTTGATAAGATGTCTCACATGTGTATCATGACCATTTTCTCAAGGTAACAGGTGGAGTTAACCCTAGAGGTGCAAAGTGTGCAAGTGTTTGTATTTCATGTTTGTTTTATCTTGGATTAGGTTTTTCTAAGCATTGATTTTATCTTTCCATAGAAACCCTAATTAGTAGCATTTATATGAAAGCGATAAATTGTGGAAAGTAAATATCTTACACTATTACATCATTTGGGGATGGAGTGTACAAATTTACAAATGGGGATTGTAATAAATTAAACCTAATTATCTATTACAACCATATTGAACTTGAATAATGTATTTAAATGAATATAGTGTACAAGACATGAATGAAAGGAAAAAAGAATTTGTTTTGATTTTGTTCTAAAAGAAGATAAATAGTTAGAAGTAAGAAAATTAAACTAAGTTAATTTTAATTTAAACAAAGAGAAATAACTAAACCTAAAATTAATATGAAGTTAAAGAAAAGAAATTAAATAGGAAAATGTTTTTGGTCTTTTTATTTTAAGAGGTTAAATAAAAATAAACTAAATAATTTAAATACTTAATATAATATTTTTTTGGTGTTTATTGATTAATAATAAAAATAATTAAAAAAATAATAATAGTGATGATACTAAAATAATAAAAGAAAAATAAAATAAAAATAAAATTAAAGTCAGGGGGAGTTTAGAAAGTGGAAAGGAGAAAGCCCAGAAGTTCTGGCCCGGACGCGCTACTAACAAGTAAGTGGGGGAATGATGCTGGAAGCAGGAAATGAGAAAGCCTAGAAGTTCTGGCCTAGGCGTGCTGCTAACAAGTATATGGAGGATGATGCTGGAAGCAAAAATGAGACAGCCTAGAAGTTCTGGCCGAGACGTGTTGTTAATAGGTAAATGGAGCAAGAATGAGAAGGCCTAGAAGTTTCTGTCTAGGCGTGCTGCTAACAGGTAAATGGGATAAAGTGTTAAGAAATAAAACAAAAAGGTTCTTCTGGGGCTAGAACCCAGGACCCTTAACACTAATGCCTTACATGCGCGCTCTCTACAACTGGAGTGGCTATACATCTGATATTATAAACAAAACCATTAATATATATTACAAAAATAAATTCTGATGATGAACTTCATCTTCTTCCTCGCGCCATCCAGAGCATCTGCAACTCATTCATTTCTCAACCAAAATGGAAAATGTAAACATGAAAGTTATGGAAAATTTCATCATGGTTCCAGAACTATAAAGCATTAAAACTATAAATCAGAAACAAACATGAATTTTGCTAGCCCTAATCTGAATCCTAATTTTTCAAGAAGTTCTGATCCTAAATTCTCTCTACTCAGGCCATATAAATAAAATCTATAGATATGTACAGTTTTAGAGCAATGATATCTACATTTTGTCTTTGAAAATGCAATCCTAACAATGCCTAAATAATGAGATGAAAATCAGAAGAACTTACCTTGAAGCTGAAGTTCGTGTTCTGAATTAAAGCTTGATTCAAGTTGCTATGATGATCTGGTTAGCTTCCTCAAGTTCCCAGAAAGCTAATGCAAACCTTAGCTTGAGTTGTGGATGGCTGAAATGTCATGAAGAAACCAAGATGTAAAGCTCTGTTTTTGAAAATGGAGTTTGGTGAAGATGATGTTACAGTCTGAAAATAGAGGTTGTGATAACTTCTATATGTGTATTAGAAACTTGGTGGATGGTTTGGCCAAGAAACGCACGAGGGATTTTGGAGATTTGATTCAAAAACTTGAAATGACAAGTTTTTGTGCTTGTGTTGTAATTTCTGATTCTTGAGAATTTTAGTGAGTTTCAGAGCTTCTCCAATCCTCCTCTCAGTTTGCAAATGAAGGTTTAATTTATAGGCAAAGGGTTAGGAAGCTTGGTGAAGTCAAAAGTACAAAATCACATGTTATGGATTTTGACTTGTTGTTGAAGCAAGCTTAGACAAACATGGTTTCAAGGCAAGATAGGGTGGCTAGTAACTTTAAACATGCATGTTCTGAATTTGTAGGGGATGCTTGTACAGAAAGAACAAACACAAAACCCAATGAGAGTGGACTTTATGATTAAAGTCACTTTTCCAGAATGGAAGTGTGAACTTTCTTCCTTAAATGGCAAGGTGTATTGGACAAAGCTTAAATCAAGTGGTTCATAGCTCATAAGTTTGTGTAATATTATGATTAAGGATAGATACACACGCTATAGGGCCTAAAAAGTGGGATTATGCAGCATTTCTTTGAATTGGATCAGATGTCTATCATGAAAATGACTCATAGCTTAAGAACGAACGTCCAACTTCTGATCTTCGATTCTCCCTGCTCCAGCATGATCTGAAAGAGTTCTTGGACTTTTTAGAAATCTTGTAACATGCTCTGCAATCCCTCTTTGAATCAATTCTGCAAACTCTTATTGCAACTGTATGAAAATTGGCTCAGAAGTTATGTCAAAGTTCTGACTTTAAAACGCCCAGAATGCTATTAAGTGTTTTAGTTTCATGGACATGTTTTCATGAATTTATAACTTGAGATCCAAGAATTTATAGAAGAAGTTCTGCCCCATAATGTTTCTGATCTCAATGAGATTTAAGACCTTCATGTTAGAAGTTTTTCTTGAATCATCTTGCATCATGGTGAAAATCTGGCGCAAAGTTATGAAATTATCATATTTTCTTAACACTTAGAAAATTTTCTATGTGTTTAGAACTTTGATATTTTTTCAAAGTAATCTTAAATTTTGATTTCTTGATGAACAATCTTCATACTTTGACATGTCTTGATGAAATATGATTTTTGAAACATGATTTTGATCCAAAAGTCAAAGTTTGACTTTTCAATGTATAGTTGACTTTCCATCAGTTGACCAAATTTCAATTATCAATCAATGAATCTTGAGAAATGTTTTGAAACATGATCTTAGGTTAAAATTATGCATTTGGTTTCTTGATATCATGTCTCAAATCATCAATTCATGTACTAGGTCAAAAAGTCAAAAATTGAACCTTCTCAGTCAAAACCCTAATTTTGACCATTTTGCCTTTTTGATGATCTGGTCAAATTTCTTGAGAAGTTGTGATCCAAAATTGACCAAATGGTTTATATGAGTTTAATATGTTGATATGGATAAAAAATTATGAGTTTTTACTGTAAATTGACCACAGTTGAATTTTCCCCCAATACATTTGATTTTAGGTCAACTGATCAATCGATTGAGCAAAAATGTGATCCAAAGCCTGAAACTTGACATGAGCAATCTTGGGAGTCCAAAATGATTTATGAAAATCATATGAAGCATTAAAGGTCCAATTTTCTTTATACAAACTCAAACCCTAATTTTGAGTCATCAGTGTTTGGGGAGGTATCTTGAGCTGATCAATCTTGGTGGAGTCTTGAATCAATGGAGATCTTGTGAGAGAATCTTTGAGAAATTGAGAGGGAAAAGTTTGGGGTACAACACATGAGTATGTGGATATATTTTCCTGGTCTTACAGAGACATGCCAGGATTGGATACATACATTGTGGTCTATAGAATACCTCTCAAAGAAGGTTGTTCTCCAGTTAGACAGAAGCTCAGAAGAACCCATCCAAACATGTGAAACAAGATTCAAGAAGAGATCCTTAAAAAATTCGACGCAGGGTTCTTGGTAGTTGTAGATTATCCACCTTGGATATCTAACATTGTAGAAGTACCCAAGAAGGACGGAAAAGTATGCATGTGTGTAGATTATCGGGATCTAAACAAAGTAATTCCCAAAGACGATTTCCTGTTACCTCACATAGATGTTTTGGTGGATAATACAGCTCAAGCTTCAGTATTCTCATTTTTGGATGGTTTCTCAGGCTATAATCAAATCAAAATGGCATCCGAAGACATGTAAAATACTATGTTCATGACTCTGTGGGGAACTTTTTATTACAAAGTAATGCCATTCGGTCTGAAGAACGCATCAGAAACTTATCAAAGAGCTATGGTCACATTATTTCATGATATGATTCATAAAGAGGTGGAAGTGTACATAGATGATATAATTGCCAAATCTCATACAGAGGAGGATCACATCATACATTTATAAAAGCTATTCGAGCATTTGTGAAAGTTCAAACTGAGATTGAATCCAAACAAGTGTACATTTGGTGTAGGGTTAGGCCAGCTGCTGGGTTTCATTGTAAGTCAACATGGTACTGAGGTAGACCCTGACAAGGTAAAGCCATGCAAGAAATGTCAGCTTAGAGGATAGAGAAAGAGGTTCGTGATTTCTTATGACGATTATATTACATATCAAGGTTCATATCACACCTAACTACTATGTGTGAGCCTAAATTCAAATTACTGCGAAAAGATCAGACGATGGTATAGAATAGTGATTTCCAGACAGCTTTCGAGACAATAAAGCAATATTTACAAGAGTCACCATCTTGATGCCACCAGTTCCTGGAAAAGAACTCATCATGTATCTAACAGTGCTTGAAGGTTCAATGGGATGTATGTTGGGACAACATGACGAAACAGGTAGAAAAGAGAATGCAATCTACTACCTTAGTAAGAAATTCACTGACTGCGAAACTAGATATTCGCTTCTCGAGAAAACTTGTTGTGCATTGGCCTGGGCTACTAAAATACTGAGGAAATACATGTTAACTCACACCACGTGGTTAATAGAAAGAATGGATCCTTTAAAATATGTGTTCGAAAAACCAGCTCTTACAGGAAGGATTGCCCGATGGCATATGTTACTATTAGAGTACGACATCCAATATGTTACTCAAAAGGCCATTGAGGGTAGTGTACTAGCTGACCATCTAGCTCATCAGCCATTACCAGAATATCAACCAATGAAGTTTGACTTCCAGACGAAGATGTCATGGTTATAGGTGATTATGAAATACCAGGGCCGGACGAAGGACCTGAACCAGGGGCACATTGGACACTCATGTTTGACGGGGCTTCAAATGCACTGGGGCATGGAGTTGGGGCAGTTTTGACTTCTCCGAAGAATTTCCACAAGCCTTATACTGCAAGTTTATGTTTTGACTACACCAACAATATCACTTAATACGAAGTCTGTATCTTGGGTTTAGAAGCTGCTATCGGTCTAAGAAGTAAACATCTCGAAGTGTTTGGAGACTCAACACTAGTCATATACCAAGTCAACAACGAATGGGACACCAAACATCCCAGATTAATTCCACACCGGGATCATGTTTTAAATCTAGAAGTAGAATTCACCGAGATTACCTTTAGTCATATCCCGCGAGAAGAAAATCAGATGGAAGATACCTTGGCAACTTTATAATCCATGTTCAAAGTAACTTGGCCAAATCAAGAACCACATATTACGATCAGAAATTTTATGAACATGCATATTTCCTTGCTACTGAAGAGGGACCGGATAATAAGCCTTAGTTCTATGACATCAAGAGGTACCTTGAGAAACAAGAATATCCAGAAAATGCCTCTGTCATGGACAAGCAAACTCTATGGAAGCTATCCTCAAAATTCTTTTTGAGTGGTGACGTATTGTACAAAAAAAACTACGACATGGTGTTATTCAGGTGTGTGGAGAAACTAGAAGCATATACACTTATGAGAGAAATCCATGAAGGTACTTTCAAAACGCATACAAATGGACATGCCATGGATAGAAAAATCCTACGAGCAGGTTATTATTGGCTGACGATGGAGTTCGGCTGCTACCATTATACAAAGACATGTCACAAACGCTAAATATACGCTGACAAAATGCATGTGCCACCAACTCCTCTGAATTTCATGAATTCACCTTGGCCATTTTCAGTGTGGGGAATTGATATGATAGAATGATCGAACCGAAAGCATCTATTCAGATACCGTAGTAACTCTTTGGGCATGGCAATCCAGACTACCCTTTCCTAGAGAGAGGAATTCAGCCGGTGATTTTCTAGTAGTCAAACTGATAGACTCAAACTGGGGAGATTATATCATGTTGGGGAAATAAACCCTATTGGGGAAATGAACCCTGTTGGAGAACCATTCTATTGAGGAAATAAACCTACTGGAGGAATATATGCTACTGAGGAAATGAACCCTGTTGGAGAAGAGAATTTTGTAGGGGTTTTTACAGTGCTGGAGAAATAAACTCAGCTGGGGAAGAGAATTTCTATGAACTATACTGGTGACATACTCTCTGACGAGGATTGGGACTCTGTAGGTTGGTGACATTGTCGGGGAAAAGATCATACTCCTTTATCTTCTAGGGAGATTTGTTGGTGAGTATGATTAGGGTATTTCAGACTTGCGGGGAATGTGTCGAGTTGGTGAATATGACTTCGCGGGGGATAATCTTGTGGGGATTATTCCATGGAAGTTGTTCTGTGGGGATTTATGGGCGACTTAAACATTATCATGTCTCCTAGAATCTTGAGTAAATGCTTATTCCTGTTTTTATGCATATATTTGTTAACAGTAATCGTATTCATACGCATATGTTCATTCAATTTAGTCATTGGACGTTTTTGCAAACAAAACAGAAAAAGTAAAACAAAATTTGAATTTGAAATTGCGTTTATACTAATAGTTTGCCTATAAACAGGCGATTGTTGTACAAAGAGACAAAAATCCTAGTAGGAGGAAATCGTCGTGAAATGAAATGAGTACAACGTAAAACAAAACATATAGCTATGTGTAAATGATCTCGTCAGGTTTCAACTCTACTATTACCTATATGCCCTCGAGCATCTCATCCCTTGTTGTTGGAAGAAGTTGATATAGTCATACGATTTAATCCCTAAATTTTTCTTGTACCGCCCTTTCAGGTTTTCAGTCCACCGAAATAACCTTTTTTGTCCAAGCTGCCTTTTTAGGTTTTCGACTTGCCGGGTGTATAGTCTTTTATATATCCCTAATTTTGCCCGAACCCTTTTGGTTCTTCGGGATGCCCTTATTTTTTTCCTAGGCCAGTCAACCTAACGGGTCGTTTTCATGTATAGTATCTTTTGACTATGTCTGCGTTCACAAGGTGCGGAAAATCTTCACCATCCATGGTGGTCAGTATCATAGCACCGTCCGAAAATATTTTCTTGATTACCAATGGCCCTTCATAGGTGGGAGTCCATTTTCCCCTGGGATCACCCTACGGTAGGATAATGCGCTTTATTACCAATTCACCAACCTAATATACCCGATGCTTGATTTTCTTATTGAAGGCTTTGATCATACTTTTCTGATACATCTGATCATGACAAACAGCCGCAAGCCTTTTCTCGTCAATCAAATTCAACTGGTCTAACCTAGTATGAATCCACTCGTCTTCGTCTAAATCTGCATCCTTCATGATCCTCAGAGAAGGAATCTGAACCTCGTATTCGGTTAAGACCATTTTCCATATGGCTATTCTTCCGGAGAGAGTGGGCTTCTCGAATATGTATTTGATGGGATCCATTTTATAGATCAACAGAGTAGTATGAGTCAACATATATTGTCTTAGTCGGCGAGCAGCCCATGACAAAGCGTAGCAAGTTTTCTCGAGTCGTGAGTATCTTGTTTCACAGTCGGTAAACTTTTTTCTAACATAGTATATTGCATGCTCTTTTCGACCAGACTCATCATGCTGGCCTAATACACACCCCATTGAATTCTCCAACATTGTTAGGTACATGATTAGAGGTCTTCCTTCAACCGGTGGCATTAGAATTGAAGGTTCTTGAAGGTACACCTTGATTCTATCGAAGGTTGTCTGAAAATTGTCGTTCCATTTTACTACATGATATTTCTTTAACAACCTGAAGATCGACTCACAAGTAGCAGTCAAATGAGAAATGAATCGAGTAATATAATTCAGTTGTCCCAAGAAACCTCTGACTTCCTTCTCAGTATGGGGAGCATGCATTTCTTGAATGGCTTTGACTTTAGCGAGATCAACCTCAATACTTTTACCACTGACGTTGAAACCCAGGAGTTTACCGGATCTCACCCCAAAGGTGCATTTGTTCGGATTTAACCTCAACTTGTACTTCTTCAGTCTCTCAAAAAGCTTGTATAGATGGTCAAGATGTTCTTCTTCAGTATGAGATCTGGCTATCATATCATCGATATAGACTTGTATCTTGTTATGAATCATGTCATGGAATAAAGCTACCATAGCATGCTGGTATGTGGCACCGACATTCTTCAACCCAAAAGGCATAACCTTGTAGCAGAAAGTTCCCCACTGTGTGACGAAGATAGTTTTCTCCATATCTTCAGGTGCCATCTTGATCTGATTATATCCTGAAAAACCATCTATGAAGGATAATACCTTGTGCCGAGCAGTGTTGTCAACCAAAACATCTATATATGGAAGTGGGAAGTCATCTTTAGGGCTTGCCCTGTTCAGATCCCTATAGTCTATACACATACGCACTTTGCCATCCTTATTTGGTACCGGAACCACATTTTCAACCCACTGAGGATAGGATGTAACAACTAAGAAACTTGCATTGAATTTCTTCATAACCTCATCTTTGATCTTTTCTGACATCTCGGGACGTATGCGATAAACTTTTTGCTTTATTGGAGAACAACCCTCTTTCATCGATAGAAGGTGAACGACAATATCAGTATCGATCCCTGGCATGTACTCATACGACCAAGCAAAGATCTCAACATATTCATGCAACATCTGTATTAACCTGTTCTTGATACCGTCTTCTAAGTTGGCACCTATCTTAACTTGTTTCTTGTCTGTCTCAGTACCCATATTTACAACTTCAACCAACTCTTAATGCGGTTGTATGGCCTTTTCCTCTTGCACTAATAGTCTGGCAAGTTCTCATGGTATCTCACAATCTTCCTCATCTTTGTCCTCAGCTTGGTAGATCGGATTTTCAAAGTCATAATTGGCAATAGCAGAGTCGTTATTAACGGGATCCAGAGTGGATGTGGATCTGCAATTTATTGTGTGGGTGTATGTAATAATATATAGCTATTTGAAAATGCGATAAAGTAAAAGAAAAAAAGAGAGCACAAAATTTGAATGCAAAACGTCCAATTCTTTTATTAAATGAAAATATGTTTATGAAATGACAATCCTTAACAAATGGACCATTGTGCCCCGGGTAAGACACATAGTTTAAAGTAATTGTTTAAACGTTACATAACCAAAACTTTTAAAGCAATAAAATAGAAATGTAGCTATTACTCCTGGATGAAGGAAATAGAGATAATGTCTTCCGCCTTCCAGTTGTTGAGCCCGTCGCCAATGGTAGGAAAGATCCAGATGTCAAGGTCATAATCACTATCAACATCTTCTATCATGTTGACTCCGTTGTTGTTGATGCGGAATGGTGGCCTTCCAACATGAGCGTAACAAATATCCCTCTGACCCTCTGCAGTAAAACCCAAACCAAATATGTCAGATTTATAGGGAATTCCGGGAAGCTGACCCCAAGTAGTACAACCACCTTCTTCTACAACAACATTATCGTCTTTCAGCGAAGCCATTATGGGAGGAACCCTGGTAACTTTGGGAATGGCAGAGATGTCTTCAGTAGCGGCATGGAAAATAACTTCGAATGTTTGAGAGGGAGTCTCAATGAATTCTCCATCCATCTCTATGTACCAGAATGAATTCAGATGGCTAACCATATACTCTTCTTCTCCGCAGACAGTAACAATCTTTCCGTTCACATGATATTTTATCTTATAGTGTAGGGTTGAGGTAATAGCTCCTGCCCCATGGATCTAGGGGCGTCCCAGTAAGCAAGAATAAGCTGGTCGAATGTCCATTATATAGAAGGTAGATTCAAAGATCTGTGATCCTACCTTGATTGGAAGATCCATATCTCCGTGTACCATCCTCTTTGACCCGTCAAAGGATGAACTATAATATCATTGGGTTTTAGCGTAACCCTATCATAATCAAGTTTATAAATTGCACCATTCGATAGAACATTTAACGAGGAACCAGTACCAACCAATATATGAGCCAAAGTAGTGCCCCTGCATTCAATGGAGACATGCAAGGCTTTGTTGTGGTTTATCCCCTCCGGAGTCAAATCTGCATCAGAAAAACCTAACCCATTGTCAGTTATTAAGATAGCAACATAATTCCATATTGATCGGCATAAATCTCTTGTGGTACGTGAGCAGTCTTCAAAAATTTCACTAAAGCATGTGCATGGGCTTCAGAACATAGTAGTAGGGATAACATGGAGATTTTGGATGGGGTCTTCCCTAACTGTTCAACAATTTTATAGTCGCTTTTGCAAATGATATTCAATACCTCTTCCAACTCTTGTTTAGATGTGTCTTCAACTGCAACTTCTTTAGGCACCTCCGTTTGGGAATGCTCCGTTATTTACTCTTTACCCCGAGTCTCAGCAGTTGACCCGGGTAGCGGTAACTTTAACAGGTGTAGCAACAATCTTTGGAGAGATTTCCAGAGAGAAAATCCTTCTGCTTCTAGTAACCTTGATGGTCCCAACAATATTATCGATGTCGGGATTAGCAACTTTAGTAACTTTATCTTCAGTAGTTAGTAACTCTTTCTTAATGCCATGGTAATAGACGTCGGACCCATAGTTCCATGGGATAGCTTTATCCGAAGAATACGGGACGGGTCCAGGTGTAGTGATGTTTAGTGGAGCAACTTTCAGATTGGCGGTAATCCGTATAGGACCTTTGGAGGTGATCCTGATAGAAGTGCCAGATATTACAGATAAATATTGACACAGATTCTCAGCAGAAGAAACCTTCTCGATCATACTTATATGATTATCCATTAGGCGTTGAATGCCTTCTTTGAGCAACTTGCAGCCATTAGTTTGGGTTACACAGAAGTAACATTTTTCAATACAGCCCAGAAATAAACCGGCATGCAACAGATTCTTCTTGATAATTGGGAGTGGAGTGACCAATTCACTTACAGTAGCAACATAAAGAACATCGTCAATATCACTTATGTCTTTTTCATGCTTCGACATAGGTACAGTAATCACATTGGGAGTTTCCGGAGGATCAAACTCAATCTCTTTGTTGTCAATCATATCTTGAATCTTGTTCTTCAGGGCCCAACAATTGTTGGTATCGTGTCCAGGACTGTTGGAATGATAGGCACACTTCGCATTAAGATTGTATCGAGGCGAGGAGGTGTTGGAATTTTGAGGAGGCTCCCTCAATGTTATCTGCTCTGCTTTCAGCAGATGTTGTAATGCCTGGGGTAACGACATACTGATCTTGGTAAACTGCCTTTTCAGAGTGTCTGACCTATGCTGATTTTACTGTTGTTGTTGTTGAATAGGCGTAGGATTATAAATTAATATCGCTCCTACAAACTAATTGCGGTCATTTTTAACACGACCCTTCTTGCCGTAAACAGTATTGGTCTCCTTCTTAGCACCAAATGTCTTCTTCACAACACTTGAAGACGCATCCACTTGAATTTTTCTACTCTTGATACCACTTTCGACATGTTCTCCAGTTAGAATCATCTCAATAAAACCAGATGAGGAGCTTCCAATCAGATGCTTAAAGAATGTCCCTATCAAAGTGCCCATGAACATATCAACTAGCTCCCGGTCAAACAAGGGAGGTTTCACTCTTCCAGCCAGATCTCTCCACTTCTGGGCATACTCTTTGAACCCTTCATTCGAACCCATAACCATATTTTTTTAATTGCACAAGAGTTTGTGGGAGGTTAGCATTATACTGATACTTCTTGTAAAAAGCAACATCCAGGTCCTCCCAAATGTGAATGTTGGTTTCTTCCAGCTAATAGAAGCACTCGAGTTGTGTACCAGACAAACTCTCTTGAAAGAAATGAACCCATAATTTTCTGTCAGCAATATGGGGTTGGATCTTCCGAACATAGGATCTCAGATGAAGTTTGGGACAAGATACACCATCATATTTAGCAAAATCGGGGACCTTGAACTTGTGAGGGATGACTACCCCCGAAATAAGACCCAGTTCTTCAAAATCCAATCCAGGAACTTTCTGAATTTCCATGGCTTTGAGGCGATCTTCCAACTGCTTGTATCGGTCGTCAGCAGGAGGATATTATTCAGTGGAATAGTCTTCATCAGAATCTTGGTCGGAACCAAGGTTGTTATTTTCTTCATCTTTCACACTTTCATCATCTTTCTCTTGGTTATCTTCTTCATTCATGGGACCTCAAAATCTAGAGCCCTTATGACTGGACCCTTGAATCTTCTGCCTATATTAAGAAAGATTACTGGCTTTTTCTTCTTATTCCCCTTTTTGATGAGTGTCTGCACTTGTTTTGACCCTAAGCTAAGTCTAAAAACATATGCTGAAACTGAGCATTCTGGGCTTGAAGTTCTTTCACAGTTTGCTCGAGCGCCATCTTTTACTGATATTAACAGCAATAAAATGAGAAAACATGTCTAGAAAGTACCTGTTATGTGATGATATGCTTGATGTGCAAATGCAAGTTCAATGTTTTCAAGGACCTTTGCGGGATTTAAATTTGTTTAAACAAAAGGAAACAAAATAAATTTTTAGTAATAAACTCAAACTGTAATTGCTTTCAATAAAAAGAGTTATAAAACAACAAAATATGAATTCAAGTCTCCCATGGACGCTTCCTCTTTGTGTTGACATATGCGTTAAGGTTTTTTTCATCGTGGAGTCATTTTGTCAGCTCCGATAATTTCTTCTCACTAGCATAGAACTGAGCCTCGAAGGTATCTTTTTCCCTCTTAAGCTGAATCCATTACTTTTGTAGCTCTTTGAAGTTGGTAGGCATATCAGGATGAAGAACGGTATGAGAAACATCCCTTTCAACAACAGGCTCGACAATCACTAGTAAGATAGCAGGATATGGCATTTTAAGATTCTGAGCATGAGGTCGCACCCATCTGAGGTAAGGCTCTAGAGGAATGGAATTCTTGTGTCCCGAGTCTTGCTATCAATCTTATTGAATGTGCCCCTAGCGCATATAAACCTTTGATGGTAATTTTGAGGATCGTTCTCATAGTCGAATATAATACCCTGGATGAGCATATCACGAGGACCTTCCCTTCGAGCATAACCAAATTAATGTAGAGCTATAAAAGAGTTGTAAGTGATGTTCCCTCTTATACCAAAGAGTGGTACCTTAGGGAATTCCCCACAACGATCAATAATAGTGACATATGCCTGAGATCGAGAACACCAATGGATATCTGCATGAGTGAGTGACATCAACCTTTAAGACCACCTCAAACCTTGTTTGTTCTTTATCACTGTTCAGGGCAGGTGCAAAATAAGCCACATGGACAATAGAGGTACGCAACACATAAGAGTTCCTCCTCTCTTCTTTATAGTGCGAGTGTGGAGGGAATGCAGGACATCTTCGAGCAAAGTAGGTACCGTATTATGAGTGAAAAATATTTTGATGGCATTCACATCTATGAATTGGTCTGAATTAGGGAATAGTACCAACCCATAAATCAACAAAGCCAACATGTCCTCAAAAACACGAAAATTCATGGCATCTAGAAACCACTGAGCCTTCTCTATCAGAAATTTAGGAGAGAAAACCTTGACTTCATTCCTTGTTTCCCAATTAGATACAATGTCCGGTTGTTTCAGATGTAAGACTACTGCAACATCTTCAGGTTTTAGAACTTGCTATAGACTGGTGAAGGTTATCTGATAAAGAATAGGAACTTCGAGAAACTTAGAGAGATCTTCCATTGTGGGCACCAATTGATAATCCGGGAAGGTAAAACAGTGATGCTTCAGATTAAAGAACTGCAAAACAATGCTCATCGTATCTTTTTGGAAGCCAATAGTAACAAAACTGAGTAGATGACAATGTCTCTTGGTGAATTGAGAATCGTTGGGAACCTTTGAGACTAATTCCTCAAGCTTGGAAGGAATCCTTGCGAAGTTGATCTAGATGGTATTCCTACGATTTAAAGCCATGACTCTGCAACACTTGTTGTACCCCAAAATTTTCCCTCCCATTTTTACTCAAAACATACTCCTAGAGGTCCTCAACTTGCCCAATGATGTCTAAGGATTGACCAGACAAATCCTCCTCCTAAGACAACGAGCCTCAAACTAGGGTTTCCATTTTCATCAAGATGTTTGAGTTCCAAGGGTCCCAATTGGTATTCATTGCCCTAATATATCCTCAAGATCATTCATGTCAAGTTTCATGCCTTGCACAAGAAGTTTGCTCAGTCAACTACTCAGATGCCTGAAAATCAACTATACTAGGTCAAAAGTCAATTGTGGCCCACATACAGTCAAACTTCAATATTTGTGGTCAACATCAATATTTTGAAGTATTATACATAATTTGATCAACGGTTGATCATGATTCCTCAAGAAATGCTCCTAACTCATCAAAAGTCAAAAATGTTAAATTAGGGTTTCTATGGGAAAAGTCAACCAAACTCTGACCAGGCATAACTTTCTCATACCTTATTAGAAATTTCTCATACAAGGCTCATTTTGAAGAGAATCCAATTCCCTACAACTCATCTTCAGCCCTCAAGTTCAAAAACTGCACTCATGAAAAGATATAAATTCAGACATTATAGGTCATTTCAAAAAGTCAACAAAAACACCTTTTGGGTCAAAGCTTCTTACATGAACATGGAAGATCCAATTGAGATGAAACCAAAGAGTATTCTTATAGGACATCCTAGGATTTCTAAAAAGTCCAAGAACACCTTCTTAGGGTTAAACTTGAGGGAGATATGTATTGTCGAAGTTGACTAATTTTTGGAAATGTGCATGAAGTCAACATTGATCAAAATGAGTTTTTTTTTCAAATGGACCCATGTTTTCTTGTTTCAAACTTGTTCCTAAGAGGACCCATGACCCCTGAGCTTTTTCACTTATTATTTTATTATTTTTGTTATTTATTTTGATTTTTTATCCATTTAAATCAAAATAAATCAATTTAAATAGTAGAATAATGAAATAAAATCCAAGATTTGATTTTATGAGCATATTATGAGTCAATGAACAACTAGCAAATCTTTCAAATCGTGCAAGAGCTAATTGATTGGAAAAGATCATAATTTGGCTTGTTTTAGAAATAAATAATGCAAGGAACAAAAATCAAATCAAATCTCAATAATGTGTGAAGATACAGTCAAATTTTGTTAACCTAAATCAGTCTCTTATATGTCCACAACATTCCCAGAGCAAGAGAACAAGGGTTGGTCATGTAAAATGCAAGAATAAAAACTCAATTTTTGGACAAAAAGTGAGAATCATATTTCATTATACAGGGCGATTCAAAGTGTTTCAAGGCCAGCAATCCATTCCTGAAAATCTCCTGAAGCTAACGGCATCACTTGCACGCATCACCACCTTCAAAAATCACACCTTACAGCATCACAGTTTGTCACTTTTATCCAAACTCGAATTCATTGATTTACCCATCATAAATATGTTTTGATCATATATTCGTGTCTATCATCATATTTACAATGTTTCTGGATTGTTTAATCAGAGTTTAAGTGCAGGTATAAGCATTTTCCATGGCTAGGGTTCGTAAGCTCTAATTTGGGGTTTCCTTCTCTAGGAAAAACTGGACCAAATTATGGGTACTAATGGACTTAGGGCATGATTTCCAGTCAACCTATGCCATGAGATAAGGTTTATTTTGTGTATATTGTGTTTCTGAAACTTGCAGGGATGTAGCAATGGGAAAAAACTGTCACTATAGCCATTAGTGACGGTTTTGTCCGTAGGTAAAAGTCTAAAACCAAAACCAACAGTTCTGGGAAGAAGACGATCACATGGCAGCCACACACTGGCTCATTTGAATTAGGCACGTGTTTCTGAGCAAGGCACTTTAATTCCATTATATTTTATTTGTTTTATTATATGTACAGATGGTCCAGCTAGCGCAGATGGTTGAGGAGCGTGCCTATGAAGCAAACGTCCTGGGTTCGATCCCAAGCGTGTGCTTCTATTATTTTTCCTAATAATTGCTTGCAGATTCCATGTTGCTATCACAAGCGTGCTCACCATAGGCTTCCAATTCTCATCATTGGATCATCTCCATCCCATATCTAACGCCTCAATCATGCAGGTGCGTTCTGGACCTTCTTGGTCAGCATCTCACTGGATCAAATGTCAGCTTTGGGCCAGCTATGCTGGGACTGGAGATTTCAAACAATGCACCTCCCAGATTGCTACTTCACCAGGCCCAATTTAATTCTTTTTTTAACTTCTTTTATTTGTTTTAATTATTTATCTTAATTATTTTTACAAAAATCATTTTTTAAAATAAAAAAATCACAAAAACATTAAAATCAAATTTTTCATAAAATATTTTATTTCATTAATTAATTAGATTAATTTAACTAGGGAAATTTAATTTATTTTTTTCCATAATTAAAATCAATTAGAAAATTAGGGATAATTTGCAAATATTTAATTTTCTCAATCAAAAAATAACAAAAATATTTTCTTTGATTTCCTTTGATTTTGGACTTTGATTCCCGTATTTAATTCGTCGTGCGTGCAATGTTTTATTTTTAATTCAAATTATTGTATTTTCATCGAGTTTGTAATAGTTTTTAATTAGGGTTTATTTTGATGCTTATTATTTTACTGTTCAATCCCCGGTTTTTGGTTCTGCAACCCCCTCCCCGAAGCCTTGTAATAGCGTAGATTTGCTTTTCCGCTTTTAATTTTCTGCAACTATAAACTGTCTAGATGTATGGATAATAGGCTTGCATGCAAAAGATAACGATTAAATGAACATAGAAAAACCTAATTGTGCAAAGATAAATAAACTGAAAAATAAACACTTGCACATGCTCACTCCTAGGGTTTGCCCCTCTTCGGTTGCCTTCGGTAAACGATCATGAAGCATAGGGAGTCTTAGTGGTTGTCCTCTAGTCCCAAAAGATCGAAAATGACCCATTTGAATGTTGCCTCGGAAAGATATTTAGGACTCTAGGATAACTACTAAGGTTTCTTAACCATTGCTTTAGTGATCGTAATTGTCCCTTTTGTCCCTTTAGATTGACCCTTAAACTCCAATGATGGAGCTACCTACTCCTTAATAGTAGGATAGCGCTGTCTAAAGGAACTAAGAAAATGAACATACTTTTTCGAGTAGGTAGAAACTTTTAGGTACTTGCTCAAAACAAATTTTTACACATACAAATAAGCTTTTCAAACAAAGTTTTCAAAAACATTTTATCACACCCTTGAGGACTGATACAAGGGTTACCATAAAGTGAAACGACGCACCAAGGCAAATTTCAAAACTTTTTCAAGCACACAAACACACGAAAGCAATTTCAAAAATGAGCAAGTATCTAAGAGCCCGTGGAAAACCATGGATAGAAAGGGTGCTAACACCTTCCCTTTCTATAATCTACCCCGAACTCAGAAATATATCGAAAAAGTTTTTTTCTGTTCTTTTTCCTTTTCCTTTGTTTGATAAAATAAAAGTCAGTGGCGACTCTTGCTTACCTCGACATTTGCGAACAAAAAATGCAAACCAGTATTAACAGTCAATTCTGCCACCGTATCACAGAATTAGCGACTTTGCTGGGGACACAATTAATAAATTGGGATTTACCTTAGGATCTAGGTCATTTTTAAATTGCTTTCTTGTTTTCTTTGCTTGCTTTATTTTTAAGGGTTTTTGCTTGGGTATTGTTGAAGATCCTACACCCGGATCCGGGAACATTCTATAGGTAAACAACAATAGATCATGAAGACTGTACGACGTAGATCGATATGGTTTAAGCGATGGTTGTGTTGGTGTGACACTTTGGTTGGTAACAACATCCTTCGTGTGGAAACAAGGAGAATACAGGGCCGCCGCGTGGTGTCGTGAAGCACTAACGGACCTTAGAACCTTAGTTGAACAAACTTGGCCATTAGAAATTAGTGAGATAGCCGGCCTCAGTATAAAGCTGAGGATTGGTTGATACTCGATGCTACACGCATTGAGATCAGAATTTCGGGATATTTAGGCCGCAAGAAAAGATTGTCTGAGCTGAAACAATGCCCGATAAAGGATGATCAGTGATATTGAGAATCCTTAGAACCCGTTTACTTTTCTAAGACAGGTTTGAAACCAACTAAACTTCAAGAGGGTACTTACCTTTGACCTCATGCAAGCCTTGTAACCTAAGGCCTATTTGTGTGCTTTGCTTGTGTGTGATTTACTCTGTTTGAACATAACATCATGCATCATAACATCATGCATCATAATATAACATCCATTCTTATTACACTAACCATTTCAAGGACCGAGGGAATTTATCTTTGTTCTGTTTTGCAGATCATGGTTTCCGCTCGTAGAAACGCTATCTGAATCAGTTTTGTGAGAATACCTCCCCAACTCAAGGAACTAGTATCAAGGGTTCCTGAAACTTCTTCGTTCACTAAGAGACATGGTCGACTTCTCAACCTGGTTACTTCGAGCTTTGATGAAAAGATGATGGATGTACTCTTTCAGTTCTTTGATCCCAAGCACCACTGCTTCAACTTTCCAGACTATTAGTTGGTACCTACCATGGAAGAGTTCTCTCAGTTATTGAATCTACCCATCCTTGACCAGGTGCCTTTCACAGGTTTATAAGAGGTTCCCAATCCATAGATCATTGTCTCAGCTTTGCATCAGAAACGGGCCGACGTGGTATCCAATTGGGAAACAAGAAGCGGAGTCAAGGGTTTTCTAGACAAGTTCCTAATAGAGAAGGCCCAACTATTTTGGGATGATTTGGACTTTCAGGCTTTTGAAGAGGTCTTGGCCCTTCTAATCTATGGGTTAGTACTGTTCCCTAATCCAGACTTACTCATAGATGTGAATGCTATCAAGATCTTCCTCTCTCGCAACCATGTGCCTTCTTTGCTCAGAGATATCTTGCACGCTCTCCATACTCGTACCATGAAGAGAAGAGGGGTTCTTATGTTCTGCATGCCATTACTGTCGAGGTGGTTTATTTATCAGCTTCCTAAGTCAGTGCTGAAGAATGAAAAAGGCTTGGGTTGGTCGCAAAGGATAATGTCACTTTCTCATGCAGATATCCTCTGGTATTCCAGATCTATGGGAGATATTTCTATTATTGACCACTGCGGGGAATTCCCTAATGTCCCACTACTTGGAATTATGGGAGGAATAACTTACAATCCTTGTCTGGCTCTACGACAATTTGGTTACACTCAAAGGGATGGTCCTCATGAGATGCTTATCTAGGGAATTATGTTTAACTATGAGGATGATGTTCAAGGGTATCGCCAGAGGTTCATACGAGCCTAGGGCATGATAATCAGATCTGACGTCAAGACTTTGGGACCGAAGGCGTCCATTCCTATGGAACCTTCTCTCCAATGGGTACGAGCTCGTGCTCAGAAACTTATGATTCCCTACGTAGCCGTCTTACCAGTGATTGTGGAGCCCATCACCGAAGGGGATATTCCCTACAGGGTTCTTCATCCTGATAGGCCCACCGATCTTGAAGAACTATAGAGGTCCTAGATTCAGTTGAAGAAGGAGCGGGATACTTATAAGGACCAATTCCATGCCCAGGAGAAGAAAGTTGTAGAGATCACAAAGCAACTTCATGAGGAAAGAAGCCTTAATGTCTAACTCGGCACGAAGAGGAAGCATCCCTGGGAAACTTGATTTTCTTTTAGTTTTTAGAATTTTCAATTGTAACGCCTAAAAGGCAATTGTATTTTGAATTATACTAATAAAATATTTGTTTCATTTTGGTTCGCAAACTTAAATTTCCCAAAGTCCTTGAAATCATTGCATACACATGCCATACATATCAATGCATAAATAGGTATCATAACAGGTTTCTCATCTTCTTCGCTGTTTATTTCAGCAATAATGTCTTCTGAACAAAGTATCAAGGACCTCCAAGCACAAAATGCCTAATTTCAGCAAATGTTAATAGCCTTGGCTAAAGGGCAGGAAGATCTGAAGGCCCTTATTCTGAAATAGAAAAAGAAGAAGAGAAAGACCGTTGGTGTCCTAAATCTGGGTAGAAGATTCAAGGGACCATTGAAGCAACCAGTTGATCTGAACTCCTCGTCCAAAGAAGGGGAGAATCAAGAGGGAGAGAGAAGGGAGAAGGACCCTAGCCCAAAGGTTTCTGATAATGACACTGATTACAACAATGAATAGTAGCCTCGGACCGAGGATAGATATAAACAGCTAGAGGATCGTTTGAGCCCGATGGAGATCCGAAGAGTACCATGGCTAGATTTTGAAGAGCTGGGTTTGGTATTTGGGGTTGTCATCCCACCAAAGTTCAAGGTCCCCACATTCTCTAAGTACGACGGTGTCTCCTGCCCTAAGTTGTATTTAAGATCCTATGTGAGGAAGATCCAGCCTCACACCGCTGACCGGAAGTTATGGGTTCATTTCTTCCAAGAAAGTTTGGCCGACACTCAACTGGATTGGTTCTATCAGTTGGAAGGAACCAACATCTATACCTGGGAAGACTTGGCTACTACTTTCTACAAGCAGTACCAATAGAATGCTGACCTGACACCAACTCGAGTGCAACTGCAGAATATGTCCATGGGCTCGAAAGAAGGGTTCAAGGAATATGCACAAAAATGGAGGGATCTAGCTGGTAGAGTACAACCTCCTTTGACTAATTGTGAAATGGTAGACATGTTCATGGGCACTCTGACAAGACCATTCTTCAATTTGCTGATCGGGAGTTCCTCATCCGGGTTCACAGAGATGGTTCTGATAGGAGAGAGGATCGAAAATGGTATCAGGAGCGGGAAGATCCCGATGGCTGCATCTTCCAGTGCTGAGAAGAAGCCATTTGGTGGTAAGAGGGAAGCCAATGCTGTGCTCGGCCAGAAGGGGCGTAATAAGGCAGACTACCACCAATCTGTGGGGGGCAGTGTTGGTCTCTAATTCGACACGCGCACAACGACCACAACAATAGAACAATCAACCAATGGTAGAAAGACCTCAAAGGCAGTTCTCCCAAATCAACATGCCATTGTCACAAGAATTGCAACACATGTTAAAGATGAATCTGATCACGGTGATAGACCCTCATCCAAACCCTAAGACTTCCTCTCCTAACTACAATCTGGATGCAAGGTGTGCTTATCATTCTAGCAGCCCGGGGCACGATACCAACGATTGTTGGGCGCTGAAATACAAGATTCAGAATATGATTGACGCTAAGGAGATTGCATTCGACCTCCTGAGACTCCCAACGTGATCACTTCCCCCATGCCAAATCATGGCTAGGATTGAAAGCATTTTTTGTTTCATTTGAATTCTCAAGTTGTATTTTCTTTGTTTATTCGAACAATTGTTGTCATGTCAAAACTCTGTTGTTTCATTAATGCATTACACATGTTTGTCTTGAATTAATTTGTTTTCACTATGCTTAAACTTCTTTATACTTCCTTTTCGTGATATTCAACTCTCGATTAAAATCACTAAGCCTTAGAGGGAGGATGACGAAAACGATACTACAATCTCTACAATATGCTTTTGAACATACCCCGCTAACGATGTACAGGCGTTCTTTCAAATCCTAAACAGTAGAGTTATAAGGAAGATAATCCCTAGTCAACCCATTTGATCCAAAGAAGTAGGAGTTTTTATTTCAAGCAAATTAAAACCCTTAATCATAACCTAGGGCCAGGTAGTTTTCTCAGTTAATTTAGAGGCGCATTCAGTCGCAATCTTCCGCTTCGCACACAATGAATGACCTCGAAGATGTCCCTCCAAATCAGAAGATGGTGATGGTTCCTCATAATCATCAAAGCAGGCAGTCATTATTTTGCAAAAGAAAAGCCCGTTAAGTAAAAACCCATGAAAGGGACTTAAGGAAAAAACTGGGGCATCACGTTGACTGTAATCACAAAAAGAAATAATTCAGGCAAAATAACGGATAAAAAAAATCAAAAAAGAGGTCTTACAAATCCTCAACAGAAAGAAGATTACAAAAATGATTACCTATTGAAAATAAATTGTCAGAATCTGAACCATCACCGGAACATCAAGGACAGTACTCCAAGACTCAACCGGGATTCTAAACGCGTAATTAACTGAGCATATGACTGAAGGACATCACGAAGAACGGGTGGGTACAAATAAATTTTGAGCCTTTATCCTTTGTTTCTTAAACCATGAACCATGCCACGTTATAACCCTTAAAAGTCTTAGCTGAAGCATGGGTTAGTTTGAGAGCATACTGTTACAAAGATATCCTGACTCCTATAGGACTAGTTACAAATCCGGAGTTGATATCACGTTCTTGCAAATTTTGATTTACTACACAAAACACATCTTCAAAAAATGAATTTTCAAACTTCAAGACAGACATGAGTTTTGCATTCTCTAAATGACATTATTTGCATATGACTAATTGTTTGACAGCAGAGAAATTCGCATAATGGATATTCAATGAACATACACCCTCTCAATGGACAGAATCACCTCAGCGGGAAAGACACTTCCAATAACAGGTCTTCCATAAGCAAGGGGGGTAGACATGATGTCTAACACACCTGGGGAAGTCTCTCCAAAGGTGCCAAATAACCAGGGGAAGATCTCCATCTGAATCACTTGGGGCATTAAACATGGATTCCAGCAATGAACCTTATATGATCAAACAAACATCTTCTGGCAGTGTGGCAACACTTACTACTATGGATAATGATAATTCTCCGTACCCGGTGAACATGGACATAGTTAGAAAATACTATGCATAAACAAAGACCCGCTAGGTTGACTGGCCTAGGTTAAAATTAGGGATAAGAACATAAAATCTATACACCGGCAAGTCGAAAACCTGAAAAGGAGGCTTGGGAAAAAAAGGTATCCCGGTGGAATGAAAATCTAGAAAGACAGACCAGGAAAAAGTTAGGGATTAAAGCGTACGACTATGTCCCGTCATCATGTCACTTGCCTATCAGTAGAAGACTTATCATTCCGATCGACAGTTACCAAGAACCCCAAGAGTTGGGATAACACTCAAGCTATCCATAAAGCCTTCGCAGGTACTTTCTCCAGCAGGTACATGGGCAGAAAAGTCCTGATGCAAAGTCATTGCCGTATCCTTAGCATGCATCTCAGTGACATCTACACTCCCCACATAGTAGAGGCAACTAAAGCTTTGACATCGGCTTCCCCAACAGGAGCTACTTTCCACAGCAAAGTTCCTTCATAGAGTTGGCGTCTATATTCCCCAGCCAAATTTTATAATTGCAAGAGGTTCATAAAGTCTTCTCCCAAGTAGAGTTTATTTCTATGAATACAGAAGCTCAATCCCCAACAGAGCTTATTCCTCCAGCGACGAAAGTTCATCCCCTAACGGAGTTTATTTCTCCGAGTCGGCAAAATCTTCCAGCAAAGCATCTCCTCCCTCAAACAAAGATATTCCCTCGCAGAGTTATTCTCAAGCCGAGTCTCTCTCGGGCAGAATATTCACAAATGGGAGAAAATCCACGGCATAGTCATCTCCGTTCGCCATCCCCAGCGGAAGCAGAAGAACCACTTTTTCTACGACGGTCAGGAAGTCAATTTCTAGTACTCTCCAGCAGCGGTCAGGGATATATTTTCCCATACTCAGATATGTCGCAATAGTATTCCATGTTCATACATCATGACATGCGCACACATATTGCATACAACATAGTCTCCTTTATTTTGAGAACATCATCATACAATCCATTTCATGTATCACATATAATTAATCATGTACCTTTTCAGGAAAGATGGTTATCATCAACAATTTCAAACAGGTCCAAGATTAGCTCCTGAAACTAAACAGAGTAACTATCTTTGCGACCAAATACAGCTTTACGCGGGCTCTTCACAAAGTAATCTTACACGGGTTTCTCCTAAATTTCCAAATGCAGCTGCATACAAGCTTATCTTAAAAAAATCTCACAAGGGCCCCTTCTCATACATTTTCATATAATGTTTCACACGAACTCATCACGAAGTAACTCTACAATCCAGGTTCCTTCCCATAGCCCTCCATGGACTTATCCCGAAGTAACCTTACTCAGGTTCCTCTTGAAGTTTTACACAAACTTATCCCGAAGTAACCTTACCCAGGTTCCTTCTGAAGTTTTACTCAGACTTATCCCGAAGCAACCTTACTCAGGTTCCTTCTCGGTTCAGATGCAGTTTTACCCGAACTCCTCACGAAGCCACCTTACCCAAGTTCCTTCTCGGTTCAGATGCAATTTTACCCGAACTCCTCATGAAGCCACCTTACCCAGGTTCCTTCTCGGTTCCGATGCAATTTTACCCGAACTTCTCCCGAAGCAACCTTACCCAGGTTCCTTCTCGGTTCAGATGTAGTTTTACCCGAACTCCTCATGAAGCCACCTTACCCAAGTTCCTTCTCGGTTCAGATGCAGTTTTACCCTAACTCCTCACGAAGCAACCTTACCCAGGTTCCTTCTCGGTTCAAATGCATTTTTACCCAAACTCCTCACGAAGCCACCTTACCCAGGTTCCTTATTAGTTCTGATGCAATTTTACCCAAACTCCTCACGAAGCAACCTTGCCCAGGTTCCTTCTCGGTTCAGATGTAGTTTTACCCAAACTCCTCGCGAAGCAACCTTACCTAGGTTCCTTCTCGGTTCAGATGCAGTTTTACCCAAACTCATTTTGAAGTAACCCTACTATCCAGGTTCCTTCTCATAACCCTACTATCCAGGCTTTCATTTCGAAGTAACCCTATTATCCAGGTTCCTTCCCACAGCCCTACTATCTAGGCTTTCATTTCTAAGTAACCCTACTATCCAGGTTCCTTATCACAACCCTACTATCTAGGATTTCATTTCGAAGTAACCCTACTATCCAGGTCCCTTCTCACATCCCTACTACTCAAAATTTCATTTCAAAGTAACCCTACTATCCAGGTCCCGTCTCTTTTATCTCCGGACAACATTTTACAACACTGTAAAACCTGGACCCAACCAGATACAGTCAATTTCACATTTCCCCAGTAAGTCATTGTGCAACCTGGACCCTGACCAGATTATAGCTCACTTTTGTCTCATCAATCAAGAGTTGATTCCACAACAGAGTAATGGAAAACCGAAGTTCCTAGACTCTCTTTCCCAAGACATTAATCAACATTCCCCGACGAAGTCCTCCTCAACAGCAGGTATAGGAATTCCCGCAAAGGAATCTCTTATGCAACCTATATCTTTTCTGGATGGCATCTTTAAGCCCATTTCCGATGATTCCCCTTCGCCTTCCAAATGGTATCTGTAAGCCCATTCCCGATATCACCAATCAGTATTACTTCATGCAAGTGCAAATTTCTGGGAACTATAGTGTTCAATCATCTTCCACCCTCAGATAACGAAATGCAGACAAGCCAATCTACATCCTCAGGTATAAAAAGATTGAATAGGGGAAGCTCTTGTATCCTAAAATTTGCCCTCCCATTTTTACTCAAAAACATACTCCTAGAGGTCCTCAACTTGCCCAAGGATGCCTAAGGATTGACCAGACAAATCCTCCTTCTAAGACAATGAGCCTCTGTTGTACCCCAAAATTTTCCCTCTCATTTTACTCAATACATGTCCATTGAGATCTTCAATTTGCTCAAGGTTGCCCAAGAGTGGACCAGACAAACTCTCTCCTAAGGCAGTATACCTCAAATTAGGGTTTCCATTTTCATCAAGATGGGTGAACCACAAAGGCCTTATATGATCTGCATGGTCTTAAAATGTTCTCAAGACCCTACATGTTAAGTTTCATGCCTTGCATAAGAATTTTTCTCAGTCAACTGCTCAGATGCTTGAGAATCCACTCTATTAGGTCAAAAGCCAACTATGACCCACATACAGTCAAACTTCAAGATTTTTTATCAACATTAACATTTTGAATTTACTTTCATCATTTGATCAAGGGTTGACCATGATTCCCCAAGTAATGCTCCAAATTCATAAAAACCTAAAAGTCGCTAAATTAAGGTTTCTTAGTAAAAGTCAACCAAACTTTGACCAAGCATAACTTCCACATGCTTTATTAGAAATTTTTCATCCAAAGCTCATTTTAAAGAGAATTCAATTCCCTACAATTCATCTTCATCTCACTAGTTCAAAATATGCACTCATAAAAAGATATGAATTTTTACATTATGGGTCCTTTTGAAAAGTCAACAAAAACACCTTTTGGGTCAAAGCTTCTTACATGAACATGGAAGAATCAATTGAGATGATACCAAAAGGGTTTCTTAGGGGACATCCTAAGATTTCTAAAAAGTCCAAGAACACCTCTCTATGGTTAAAATTGGAAGAGATATGCCTTGTCAAAGTTGACCTTTTTTGCAAAATTGCTAAAAGTCAAATATGCTCAAAAATGCATTTTTTGCTAAATGGGCCTAACTTTTTATGCTTGCACCTCACTTATAATGTGGTCCACGACTCAAATATTCATACACCCATTATTTGCTTCATTTTTCAATTTATTTTGATTTTTTATTAATTAAAAATTGAATTAAATCAAATAATTGATGAATAATAGCAAAGATATGATTTGATTTGGTTTTTGGACAGGTTGGCAATCAAAATATGTTGAATTATCAAGGAAAAAAAGAATCAAGCATAATTGATACAAAAAAGGGATGATTTGGCTCAAAATAGCAAGTTTGCATATGGCTAAAGAATCAAATCAAATCTCATCAAAACTTTAAGATTCAATCTGTTTTACAACCCTAATTCATTGAGGGATATATAATGAATAAGAACAAGGCAAAAAAAAGGGTTGCAGTCGAGTAAAAGGCCAGAACAAACTTCAAAAAATCCAAAGAAAAGTGTGAATCGGTTTTCACTCCACATGCCACCTCAAGTCATCCTAGAACTTCCAATCAATTGCTCGACGTCTCAGGAAGCCATACAAATCAAGGGCAAGCCGCCCCAAGTCCAGAATCATCGTGTAGCAGTCACACAGTTTGCAAATTTTTTCAGAAACGATTATCATAATTCCTGCATCATTAGTATGTTTAAGTTATATATTTGTAATCCTCATCATGTTTGCAAAATGACTGAATGATTTAATTGCATTTTTGGAGCTTGTACGTGCCTTTGCCATTGTTAGGGTTTAGGTGTGCAGTTTAGGGCTTTTGGCTACAGGCAAAATCAGACCATAAGATGGATACTGGGATGACCGGGACATCATGACCGGTCGAACCATGGTCTCGTGAATTTTTGAATTGCACAGGTCTTTAGCCATGAAAGTTGACTGTAGGTAAAGGTATGTAGATCTAAAACGATGGATGAGGAAGAAGAAGATAACGTGTCCAAGCATCATTGGACCATTTGAAAGCTGGCGCGTTTTTTTGTTTATTCATTAATCCATTTATTTATTATATAATATATTTTGTTCTCCTTACACTAACAAAAAAAGTGCATAGCATAGCTGGAAATGAGGCATTGGTATTGATCATAAGGACCCGGGTTCGATCCCAGGTCCCAACGCTTCCTTTATATTATTTTCGTTCAACAGATCCAGCGCATTATTCTTCCTGGTGACCATCATGCACCCCTACATCCAGTCGTTTGATCAAGTATGCCATCAGATCTAACGCTCCATCCATGAGAGACCATGGTGCACGTTCAAGTCAACGCTACACAGAATCCAATATTGACCGGGCTTAAAGCATCTTGGGCCTAAAAAACTCAGATTGGCACCCCCAGACTTGCTATCCAACACAATCCCAGTTTGCATTTTTTCTATTTTTTTTCTTTTCAATTTCTTTAATTAATTTCTTTTTATTTGTTTTAATTGATTAACCCAAAATTATTATTTTTCTATAAAATCAAAAAGTTACAAAAAAACATAAAATCTTTTTTATTTAATAAAAAATATGTTATTTCTTAATTAATTTAGTTTAATTGAATTGGGTTAACTTAAATAATATTTTTTATAACTAAAAATAATTAGACCTAGGATCTAAATTGTACATAATTTAATCAATTTTCTTTAAAAATACACCAAAATCTTTTTTTCATTAAAATATTTATTTTAATTAATTAGGTTAATTAGGTTAGCTTAAATGCTCTTTTTTTCATAATTAAAAATAATTAGAATTAGGGTTTTGTTGTACATAATTTAACTAATTATTTTCTCGAAAAATAACTTAATCATTCTTGTAATTAGATTTTAGGGTTTAGTTTATTCTTCAACATCCCTCGCATTTAATTTACCGCACGCACTTTTATTTGTTTTATTATTTTTGTAACTGTTTCGAGGTTGTAATAGTTTTAATTAGGGTTTTAAATTTCACATCTTTTATTTCCCATCAAAATAATTATGCAATTGTCAAAGCCTTGTAATAGCTAGGTTTATTTTCTAGCACTTTTAAATTCCTGCAAATATTTAACTGTCTAGATGTATGCTAATAGGACTGTATGGCAAGAATGTCTGGAAATTTAAAACAGTAGATCACCTAATATGCAAAGATTAAATAACTGAAATAACTCATATGCACATATTCACTCCTAGGGTTTACCTCACTTCGGTTGCCTTCAGTAAACAATAATCAAGCATAGGAGATTTTAGTGGTTTCCCTCCAGTCTAAAAGATCAAAGTGTCACATTCGAATGTTTCCTCGGAAATGTTGCCTCGGAAAGATCTTAAGACTCTAGGGTTACTACTAAAATTTTCTAACTATTGCTTTGGTGATTGTACTTGTCCCTTTCGAATGTCCCTTACAACTCCAACGATGGTGCTACCTACTCCTTAATAGTAGGATAGAGCTGTCTAAAGGAAATAGAACGAACAATCTTTTTTCGAGTAGGTAGAATCTTAAGTACTTGCTCAATAAAAACTTTTCACGCAAACACCTTTCAAAACAAATTTTCAAAACAACTTCGTCACATCCTTGAGGACTGATACAAGGGTTATCACGAAGTAAAAATTTTCAAAACAAGCACACACAAGCAATTTTAAAATATGAGAAAGTACCTAAGAGCCCGTGGAAAACCACGGATAGAAAGGGTGCTAATACCTTGCCTTTCTATAATCTACCCCCGTACTCATAATATCTCGAAAAAAGATTTTCTGTTCTTTTTCCTTTTCCATGATTTTGGATGAAATAAAAGTCGATGGCGACTCTAGCTTACCGCGACATTTTGCGAACACAAAACGCAAAATGCAAACCAGAATAACAGTCGGTTCTGCCACCGTATCACAACCTCAAACTAGGGTTTCCATTTTCATCAAGATGTTTAAGTTCCAAGGGTTCCAATTAGTCTCCATTGCCCTAATATATCCTTAAGATCATTCATGTAAAGTTTCATGCCTTGCACAAGAAGTTTGCTCAATCAACTACTCAGATGCCTGAAAATCAACTATACTAGGTCAAAAGTCAATTGTGGCCCACATACAGTCAAACTTCAATATTTTTGGTCAACATCAATATTTTTAAGTATTATACATCATTTGATCAAGGGTTGATCATGATTCCTCAAGAAATGCTCATAACTCATCAAAAGTAAAAAAAAATGCTAAATTAGGGTTTCTATAGGAAAAGTCAACCAAACTTTGACCAGGCATAACTTTCTCATACTTTATCAGAAATTTTTCATCCAAGTCTCATTTTTAATAGAATCCAATTCACTACAACTCATCTTCATCCCTCAAGTTCAAAAAATGCACTCATAAAAAGATATAAATTCAGACATTATAGGTCATTTCAAAAAGTCAACAAAAACACCTTTTGGGTCAAAGCTTCTTACATGAAAATGGAAGATCCAATTGAGATGAAACTAAAGAGACTACTTAGAGGACATCCTAAGCTTTCTAAAAAGTCCAATAACATCTTCTTAGCGTTAAAATTGAGGGATATATGTATTTTCAAAGTTGACCAAGTTTTGGAAATGTGCATGAAGTCAACATTGATCAAAATGTCTTTTTTTCTTCAAATGGGCCCATGTTTTCTTGTTTGAAACTTGTTCCTAAGAGGACCCACGGCCCCTGAGCTTATTCAATTGTTATTTTTATTATTTATTTTTATTTTTTATCCATTTAAATTAAAATAAATCAATTTAAATAGTATAATAATTAAATAAAATCCAAGATTTGATTTTATGAGCATATTATGAGTCAATGAACAACTAGCAAATCATCCAAATCATGCAAGAGCTAATTGATTGGAAAAGATCATAATTTGGCTTGTTTTAGAAACAAATAATACAAGGAACAAAATCAAATCAAATCTCAATAATGTGTGAAGATACAGTCCAATTTTGTTAACCTAAATCAGTCTCTTATATGTCCATAACATTCCCAGAGCAAGAGAATAAGAGTTGGTCGTGTAAACTGTAAGAACAAAAACTCAATTTTTGGACAAAAAGTGAGAATCAGATTTCATTATACAGGGCGATTCAAAGGGTTTCAAGGCCAGCAATCCATTCCTGGAAATCTTCTGAAGCTAACGGCATCACTTGCACGCATCAACACCTTCAGAAATTGCACCTTACAACATCACGGTTTGTCACTTTTATCCAAACTCGAATTCATCGATTTACCCATCATAAACATGTTTTGATTATATATTCGTGTTTATCATCATATTTGCAATGTTTCTGGATTGTTTAGTCTGAGTTTAAGCACAAGTATAAGCATTTTCCATGGCTAGAGTTCGTAAGCTCTAATTTGGGGTTTCCTTCTCTAGGAAAAATTGGACCAAATTATGGGTACTAATGGACTTAGGGCATGCTTTCTAGTCAACCTATGCCATGAGATAGGATTTATTTTGCGTATATTGTGTTTTTGAAACTTGCAGGGATGTAGCTACGGACAAAAACTGTCACTATAGCCTTTAGTGACGGTTTTGTCTGTAGGTAGAAGTCTAAAACCAAAACCAACAATTTTGGAAAGAAGACAATCATGTGGCAGCCAAACACAGGCTCATTTGAATTGGGCACATGTTTCTGGGCAAGGCACTTTATTTCCATTACATTTTATTTGTTTTATTATATGTACAGATGGTCCAGCTAGCCCAGATGGTTGAGGAGCGTGCCTATGAAGCAAACGTCCTGGGTTCGACCCCAAGCGTGTGCTTCTATTATTTTTTCTAATAATTGCTTGCAGATTCCATGTTACTATCACAAGCGCGCTCACCATAGGCTTCCAATTCCTCATCATTGGATCATCTCCATCCCAGATCTAACGCCTCAATCATGCAGGTGCGTGGTGGACCTTCTTGGCCAGCATCTCACTGGATCAAATGTCAGCTTTGGGCCAGCTATGTTGGGCCTGGAGATTTCAAACAATGCACCTCCCAAATTGCTACTTCATCAGGCCCAATTTAATTCTTTTTAAACTTATTTTATTTGTTTTAATTATTTATCTTAATTATTTTTACAAAAATCATTTTTTTAAATCAAAAAATCACAAAAACATTAAAATCAGATTTTTCATAAAATATTTTATTTCATTAATTAATTAGATTAATTTAACTAGTGCAATTTAAATTCTTTTTTTTTCCATAATTAAAATCAAATAGAAAATTAGGGTTAATTTGCAAATATTTAATTTTCTCAATAAAAAAATAAAAAAAATATATTTTCTTGGATTTCCTTTGATTTTGGACTTTGATTCCCGTATTTAATTCGTCGCGCACGCAATATTTTATTTTTAATTCCAATTATTGTATTTGCTTCGAGTTTGTAATAGCTTTTAATTAGGGTTTGTTTTGATGCTTATTATTTTACTATTCCAACCCCGGTTTTTGGTTATGTAACCCCCTCCCCGAAGCATTGTAATAACGTAGATTTGCTTTTCCGCTTTTAATTTTCTATAACTATAAACTGTATAGATGTATGGATAATAGGCTTGCATGCAAAAGATAATGATTAAATGAACATAGAAAACCTTAATTGTGCAAAGATAAATAAACTGAAAAATAAACACTTGCACATGCTTACTCCTGGGGTTTTCCCCACTTTGGTTGCCTTCGGTAAACGATCATGAAGCATAGGGAGTCTTAGTGGTTGTCCTCTAGTCCCAAAAGATCGAAAATGACCCATTTGAATGTTGCCTCGGAAAGATCTTTAGGACTCTAGGATAACTACTATGGTTTCTTAACCATTGCTTTAGTGATCGTAATTGTCTCTTTCGTCTCTTTCGATTGACCCTTAAACTCTAATGATGGAGCTACCTACTCATTAATAGTAGGATAACGTTGTCTAAAGGAACTAAGAAAATGAACAAACTTTTTCGAGTAGGTAGAAACTTTTAGGTACTTGCTCAAAACAAATTTTTACACATACAAACAAGCTTTTCAAACAAAGTTTTCAAAAACATTTTATCACACCCTTGAGGACTGATACAAGGGTTACCATAAAATGAAACGCCGCACCAAGGTAAATTTCAAAACTTTTTCAAGCACACAAACACAGAAAGCAATTTCAAAAATGATCAAGTATCTAAGAGCCCATGGAAAACCATGGATAGAAATATCTCGAAAAAGGTTTTTTCTGTTCTTTTTCCTTTTCCTTTATTGGATACAATAAAAGTCAGTGGTGACTCTTGCTTACCGCGACATTTGCGAATAAAAAATGCAAACCAGTATTAACAGACGGTTCTGCCACCGTATCACAACACTGAACAAAGATAAATCCCCTAGATCCTTGAAATGGTGACTCATGATATGATGTTATGATGTTATGATGTCATGTTCAAATAGATAATTAAACACAAGCAAAGCATACAAAGGTCTTAGGTTTAAGGATTGCATGAGGTTTGTAGGTAGGTACCCTCTTAAAGTTTAGTTGGCTCAACCTGTCTTAAAGAAGTAACTGGGTTCTAGGGGTCTCAATATCACTGATTTTTCCCATAATTTTGTCTAGCACGCCAACTGACTTTCCACCAAATAAGACTGGAGAGTCGAATCTCAATGAATGTAGTATCGAGTATCAACCAACTTTAGACTACACCGAAGCTGGCTATCTCACTACCTTCTAAAGTCTAAGTTGGTTCAATTAAGGTTCTAAGGCCAGTTAGTGCTTATGACACCATGCGACAACCTAGTGTTCTCCCCGACTGAATCGAGGGATACCAGTACAAAACAATGTGTTGCACTAACATAGCCATCACTTCAACCATATCAGTATACACCATATAGTTTCCATGATCTATTGCTACTTACCTAAAATATCCCCAAATCCGGGTGTAGGATCTTTGTAAGAAAAAAAAACCCGAGCTAACCCCGAAATATAAATAAATCAAAGCAAACAAGTAAAGCATTAAAATTGATCTAACTCTAAAGGTAACCCTACTTTTAGTTATCACCAGTAGAGTCACCATTTCTGTAATACGGTGGGAGAATTGACTTTTGGTTTTGCAGTTTATCATAAATGTTACAGATAGCAAGAGTTGCCACCGACTTTTCTTTTATCGAATAAGGAAAGGGTTAAAAGAACAGGAAAGACCTTCGAGATTTTACTTGAGTTCGGGGGGTAGGTTATGGAAAGGGAAGGTGTTAGCACCCTTTTCATCTGTAGTTATCTATGGGCTCTTAATCACATATCTCACTTTGTTTTGAAAATTGCTTTGTGTTGTGTTTGTTTGAAAATATTTGAAAATGCCTAAGTAAGACAACTTTGTAATGATTCTTGTATCAGTTAAGAATGCGTACAAAGTGTTTATTTTTGAAAATATTTTAGAAGAAGTGTTTGTGAAAAAAGATGTTTCGAAATTTTTTTTGAGCAAGCGATTAAGAACTATATATCTACTCAAAAGTATTTTGTATTATTTTCCTCCTCCTTTAGATAGTGCTACCCTACCATTAGTTAGTAGGAAGCCCTATCGTTGGATGTGAAGGGACGGGTGTGGGTCATCGTACAATCATCAAAGGAAACTTGTAAAGACGCTTTAAAATTATCGTTTAAGGGACTAGATCATTTATCGAAGACAACATCGAAAGGGTCATCGAGGGACTATGATATTTTGTATCGGAGGGACTTTGCTAAAGCATCCCTACGTTTGAGGGACATGACTGCTTTCCGAGGCAACGAGTGAGGTTAACCTAGAGGTGAGTCTGTGAAAAGTGATTTGATTATTTTATCTTTGAAAATTAGGGTTTTCTAAGTTCAATTATTAGTCTTGCCATACCATCCTATTAAGTTAAACAGTTATAAGGAAAGCGGTAAATTGCTGAAAGTAAAGGCAGAAATTAAAGGGTTCTACGCTATTACAAAGCTTCGGGAAGGGGGGGTCCAAATAATAAAATCCGGGGAACAAGTAGTAAACCCTAATTTAACTATTACAAATTGTAGGCAGGTACATAATTGGAAAAATAATGAAACACGCGACAGTAATTAAATATGCGAACTTGTAAAATAAACGAAACAGGAAAATAATTGTTTTTTTTTTGTGATTTTTTGATGAAAAGAAGTTTGATGATTAACCTAAAACCTAATTGATTTTAATTAATTTAAATAATGATTAATTAGTGAAAACCCTAAAAAACCTAAATTAATTGATTAAATAAAAAACCTAAAAATTTTAATTAGGGTTAATTAAAAAAAACCTAAAACCTAAATTAGGGTTTATAAAAAAATGTTTTGAAAAAAGGTTTTGTAAAAGATTTTGTGAAGCTAAAGAAAAAAGGGTGAAAAAAGAGCGAGAAACATAGAAAATAAACCAAAGGGTAGGGGTGGGTCTTAAACCCACGCTCTTCAGCATTCTCCACGCATAGCATACCACCAGGCCAGGCGCCTGTTGGTGTCAAGATATAGCCTCAACGCATTTTGTTCTCTATCCTGCAAAATATGAAAATATGAGAATTTTGGCAAAATCGGGGATCGAACCCATGACCTGGGAGACCAATGCCTTAGCACACACGTTTCTGCCAATGGGGTGGCTATACATCCATTCACTTATATCAATTCATAAACATATATTTTAAATAATCTCCTTGTATCAGAGAGGCACCAGAACCCTAGCTCTGGTAGTCTTCTCCAGCGACCTTCTTCTATTAACCCTGTAAAATAGATAAAATTAACAATCCAGAAACACCCTATCCCCCTAAATCAAGGGTTACGGATCCAATGGAGGTATTTTTGAGCTTAAAAATCCATGGTTTTTGAGATATGGTGCAAACAAGGTGGATCGGTGTGAGAATGGTGGTTCATGATTCTAACTGCATGGGACCTCCACAATGACTCAAACATGTACAAAGATATCTCAAAAGTATGATAAAGGCATTAGCATGGCTTAAAACAAAGCAAAAATCATGATATGAAATTTATGAACATTATGAAATAGGAGATGTTGTGCAATGAGATTTCACATGTTTTTGATCATGTAAACAGATCCAACCTTACTCTGTATGCTTGTTAAGAGTGAATAGAGTGGTTGTTTGTAGTGAGAGGGTTTGTAACAAGGGTTTCAAGATTTTAGGGTTCTTGGAAATATTTGATCTTTTTTGATAATTTTGAGGCAAGGGTTTTTTGTGTCTTGTATGAGAATGAATGGGAGAATATATAAGGGAAATTAGGGCAAAGGAAATATGGGCTTGGACCTTGTAGAAGAAGATATGATTTTATCTTATTTATTTTGTATTATTAATGAATAAATGAAAAATAATTTAAAACAATTAAAATAAAAATAGGTCAAGGGATGTATGAATGAATTATGAGGTACATAAGGAGTATAGAGAACGTTTGTACTTTTAAACAATGGCCCAATAGTCGAAAATATCATGTTTGCTCAATTTGAACTTCATGCATTTGCTCAAAATTTCTCAACTTACAATGGTCATAACTCTCTCAATTTTCATATTCTGAAGGTGATCTTGGATGTTTTGTAAATCTCAAGGTGTCCTCTACAATCTCCGTGTTGATTATTTTTTATTTTGAAGACTTTATCTTGATGTAATTTTGCCTTGACAAAAAGTGTCTCTTTTGTTGACTTCTGAAATGACCTATAATGTATTGGCTTATATCTCTCAAATGAAGCATTTTTTGGACTCGAGCTTAGCGAGAAAAAGTTGTAGAGAATTGGATTCCCTTAAAAATTAACTTTGGTTGGGGAAAAGATGATGAAGCATGTGAAAGTTATGCTTGGTCAAAGTTCAGTTGACTTCTCCTAAGGAAACTCTAATTTAGCAACTTTTGAGTTTTGATGATTTGAGAGATTTTCTTGAGGAACCATGATCAAACCTTGATCAAATGATGAATATGGCTTCAAACCCTTTATGTTTACAAAAAATCTTGAGGTTTTACTGTATGTTGACCATAATTGACTTTTACCTAATACAGTTGATTTTCAGTCATTTGAGCCATTGACTGAGCAAACTTGTGATGCAAGGCTTAAAAATTTGTATGAACATTATTAGGGACATACGAAGAACCATGAAAACCACTTGAGACCTTGGAAACGCAATCTTCCTTGAGAAATACAAAACCATAGTTGTGAGTCCATTGCTTAGGAGGAGAATTTGTCTGATCAATTCTTGAGCCACCTTGAGCATTTGAGAACCCTAGGAGAATGTCTTGAAGAAAAATGGAAGGTAAAATTTTAGGGTACAATAAGAACACACCAAAATTATTATTTTTTTGGTAAAAAAGAGGGTCGAAGCCCGAGGGAAAGAAACTACATCGTAATCAACTTAGGAAAAGAAACATCGAGTTGGTCATCCTCTAATAAAACACTAATAAAATTAGGAGCACTTGTATAACTAATATAATTGCCTTGTAATTTGTAGCCTTCATTTGCCAGCGCATTTGCACACTTGTTTGCTTCTTGAAAATTGTGGCTTACTTTAACATAATCATGTAACCCAATTAACTCAGTGATTTGCTTTAACAATGCATGTCCTTCAAACTTTCTGGAGCACCTTTAATAATAACATGTACCAGCGCTAAAGAATCGATATTTAGCTACATCCTTCTCCCCAGCTTGATCAATAATTTAGGCCTTAAAAAATAACCCACAACTCCACAATAAAAGCAGAACATGAGCATGCGTTTTTGAAAAAACCACCTACCCAATCCCCATTGGAATTTTAAACAATTCCTCCACAACCAGAAGTCGATCTATCCTTGTACGCGCCATCAATGTTGATATTTACGTAGTTACTTTGAGGAGGTTTCCAACTAACCATATCCAAATTCCTTTCAATCTTAGTAATAACTGCTTGTTTTTCTTCAGCATAATCCTTTACCATGATTGAGATGTGTTGAGCCTTATTTATAGGATGAATGAATTATTCTTCATGAGATTCTTTAATCTTCCAAGTACAAAGGTTGTGGCAAGCCATTGCCCAGATATCACTCCAATTACTAGATACCTTATCATTAGATCCAAGATTGAGATTAACCCAATCTTGTAATCCCACCTGGAAAAAATCATTAGTTATACTCGAAGGAATTTTATTGGACCGGATTTGCATGGAATTAGGAAAATCCCTAAACACATGAAGAGTTGTTTCCACCACCTCCCTGCAAGTTTTACAGGCATCTCCACCAATTCCCATTCTACTTTTACGATTGTTAGTTAGCACTCTATCATGGGCCAACATCCACGTAAAACAACAAATTCTCTCTAGAACGTTCAACTTCCAAATATGCTTCCACAAAACTCTTATATCATTTTCATTACCATCACACATAGACTTGTAAATTTCTTTGACAGAGAATTCCCCTCCACAAGTTCCAAGCATAACAAATTCATCTTCATCATAACAATCATTTGGAGGCAAGTGTGCTTTGATCTTACAATGGAATTCACTTGGCAGCCATCCCTGAAGCAGACTAATATTCCATTCTCCATTTAAATCTACCAAGTCACAGAGTTTAGTTCCCAACAACTTCAAATGAATAAAAAGATTTAGCTTTTCAATAATCATACCATTCACAAGCCACATATCCTTTCATGGGTCAATACGTTTGCCATTGCCTATACTCCATATACTTGACGCATTGAAATGGTCCTCTATATTCTGAACACCTTTCCAAAGATATGACACCGTATTTCTAAAGCTATTCATACTCTTCCTAATATAATGTCCATACTTCCCTATCAGAACTTTACACCATAACTCAATAGGCTTATATTTCAGCTTCCATTCTAGCTTCATAATACACGCCCTGTTCATTTTATCAAGCTTTCAGAGACCTAATTCACTTTCTTTCTTAGGCATGGTGTTATACCCCAAAATTTGCCCTCCCATTTTCACACAAGACATACTCCTAGAGGTCCTCAATTGCTCAAGTTGACTAAGGAGTGACCAGACAAATCCTCCTCTTAAGTCAATAAGTCTCAAACTAGGGTTTCACTCCTCATCAAGATGGTTGAGTCCCATGGGTCCCAAATGTTTCCCATGGACCTAATATGTCCTCAAGGTCATCCCTGCCAAGTTTCATACCTTGCACTTCAAGTTTGCTCAATCAACTACTCAAATGCTTGAAAATCAACTACACTAGGTCAAAAGTCAATTGTGGCCTATATACTGTGAAACTTCAAGATTTTTGGTCAACATCAACATTATGAAGTAATATCTATCATTTGATCAAGGGTTGATCATGATTCCTCAAGAAATGCTCATAACTCATCAAAAGTCAAAAATGGCAATTTAGGGTTTCTATAGGAAAAGTCAACCAAACTTTGACCAGGCATAACTTTCTTATAATTTATTAGAAATTTTCCAACCAAGGCTCATTTTGAAGAGAATCAAATTACCTACAACTTCTCTTCAGCCCTCAAGGTCATAAAATGCCTCAATCAAAAGATATAAGCTCCGACATTATAGTTCATTTCAAAAAGTCAACAAAAACACCTTTTGGGTCAAAGCTCCTTACATGAACATAGAAGATCCAATTAAGATGAAACCAAAAGGGTTGTTTAAAAGACATCCTAAGCTTTCTAAAAAGTTCAATAACACCCTCTTAGGGTCAATAATGAGACAAATATGCATTGCTAAAGTTGACCAAATTTTGGAAATGTGCATGAAGTCAACATTGATCAAAATTGTTTTTTTTCTTTCAAATGGGCCCATGTTTTCTTGTTTGAAACTTGTTCCTAAGAGGACCCACGAACCCTGAGCTTATCCACCTATTATTTTATTTTTTTTATTATTTGTTTTGATTTTTTATTCATTTAAATAAAAATAAATCAATTTAAATAATGGAATAATAAAATAAAATCAAAGGTTTGATTTTATGACCACATGATGAGTCTATAATCAGCTGGAAAATCAAGATTTTCGTGCAAGGAATGATTGGGATGAATATAGCATGATTTGGCCAAATTTAAAAACAAAGTATACAAGATGTAAATCAAATCTCTTCTCATCAATTCGCAAAGATTCAACTCAGTTTTATTAACCTAATTGCTTCTACTATATATGCATAACAAACCCTAATGATGAAGAGAGGGTTTTGCCGCCTAGAACACTGACTGCAAGTTCCAATTTTTTGACAAAAAAGTGGCAATCTATTTGATATTTGCATAAGGATTCAAGGAGTGTTGACGTGTGCAATCCATTCCTGGGGGCGTTCTGAAGCTAACAACATCATTCCTAAGCATCACAGCATTCAGAATCACCATCTACATCATCACGGTTTTACCTTCATTTTTTTAATTCGATCTTGATCATACACACATTAGAAATAGGTTTTGATTATGCATTATTGTTTGTATGAGCATTTAGAATGTATTTGAATACCTAATTTCCAGTTTTTATACATATATGCCAAACTGCCATTGTTAGGGTTTTAACCTTCGTTTTAGGGTTTTGAGATGCTGGCAAAATTGGACCTAACAATGTATACCATCATGCTCAGGGGATCAAACCCAGTTGATCCATGGCTTTAAATTGCATTTATATTGCTTGTTGTGAATTTTGGAGATTTGTAGGTCTTTTAGTGATGGATTTTGTCCGTGGGTAAAAGTATTAGGCTAAAACAATAGTCAACTGAAGAAGATGATGGCGTGGCATATCATGGTTGGACCATTTGAAATAGCGCGTGTGTTTTAAAACTCTGATCATTTTTTGTGTTATAGTGTTTTGTTGTTGTTTGATATAACGAATGGACACTTGGCTCAGTTGGTAAGGGAAGAGCACGAAAAGGGGAAAGACCTGGGTTCGAGTCCCAGGTCCAACGTTTTATATTTTCTGACTTGTTTATTTCAGATTCCATGCGCTGCTTGCCCACTTGACACCTTGCACCCTCAAATTCATGCCATCAGATTTGCAGGTGCCCAGATCAAACGCTCCAGCTTCAAGTTTGCATGGCGGACATCTCAGAAGCCACCACACCAGATCCAGCGCAAGATGGTGGACTTGCATCAATCTGAGGCTATCCATTCTTCTTCACACCCCCACAAATGCTTAAATATCAGGCCCACTGTTTCCTTTCTTTTTAATATTTTTTTCTAATTTAATTTCTTTGTTATTTTAATTATTTCAAAAAAAATTCAATTTTTTTATTTAATCATAAAATCAGTAAAATCACCAAAAAAAATAGGATTTGGGTTTTTTTATTATTAAAATAAAATTTTTAAATTAATTTGATTTAAATATTTCTATTTGTTTTTTAAATAAAATCAATTAGAATCTAGGTTTAAATTTCAAATCTTTTTTTTCTTAAAAATATCAAAACAAAAAAAAATTTCTAGAATTAATTTTTTTTAATTAATAATTTTTTCCAATTAATTAATTACTTTTCCATCATTTAAATATTTTTCAAATAAAAAACAACAAAAAGATACTTTTCTTTTAATCTATGCGCATTTGAGGGTTTAGACGCTTCGCGTGTTTATTATCTTTGCCGTATTATTTTATAATTATGTAATTGCTCCTGGCTTGTAATAATTAAATTAGGTTTACAGTTCTGCATTTAATAATGTAATTGCCCCAAGGTCCTGTGTGATACGGTGGGAGAACTGACTTGAAGGTTTTGCGTTTTATCGCAAATGTTGCGGTTAGCAAGAGTTGGCACCGACTTTTCTATTATCCAAAAGGAAAGGTGAAAAAGCACAGGAAAGACCTTTGAGATTGTTTCTTGAGTTCGGGGGGTAGATTATGAAAAAGGAAGGTATTAGCACCCTTTTCATCCATGGTTCTCCATGGGATCTTAGTTACTTGCTAGATCACTTGCTTTTGTTTGAAATGGTGCTTTGTGGTTTTTGAAAGTATTTTGTAAAGAGGCCCTTGTTTAGGGAATATTTATAATGATTCTCGTTCGTAAGAATGTATACAAAGATGTTTGTCTTTTTGAAAATGTTTTCAATGTTCGTAAGATGTTTGGAAATGTGTGTGTTTGTTTTGAAAATAGCAAGGATATTTGTTTTGAAATGGAGCAAATAACTAAAAGTAATCTACCTACTCAAATGTCTTTCTTGTTTATTTTCTTTTCCTTTGATATTGTTGTCTTACCATGGATTTGGTAAGAAACCCTATCTTTGGATGTAAACGGGACGGGTGTGGGTCATCGTATAACCATGATTAGCAATGTTGCAAAGTATCTTAGAATTTTTGAGGGACTAAGATCATTTTGTAAGGCAACTTTGAATAGCGTCATCGAGGGACTATGATCTTATATTTGTTTGTTTTGCTAAGATACTTCACATGCATAATATGGCCATTTTTGTGTAAGGCAACCAAGTGGAGTAACCCTAGGGGGTGATTGTGTGCAAGTGTGTTATTTTCATGCTTGATTTTGTCTTGGATTAGGGTTTTCTATTTGATTGATTTTATCTTACCATACAAACCCTAGTTACTAACATTGTATGTAAAAGCGATAAATTGCGTAATTTAAAGATTACTACGCTATTACAATATTTTGTGGGAGGGGGGGTATACAAATTATGAATGGGGATTGCAATAATATAAAACTAATTAATTTATTACAACCAAATTGAATTTATACAAGTATTGGAATAAATAATGCACAAGACAATTTAAATATGCAAAGATATATAAATGCAAGAAAAAAGATTTTGTTTTGTTTTTTATGTGAAAAAGTTTTAAACTAAGCCTAATAAATAAGTCAAGGTTAAACTTAAATTAATTAGGAAAAGAAAAATATTTTTTTAGAAAAGATTTTGATTAACCCTAATTCTAATTTTTTTAAAAGGAAATAAATTTCTTTAATTATTTTTTTTGTATTTTTGTCTTGAAAATAATAAATGGTATTTATGAAGTATTTTGGTCCTTTTATATGTTAAAATAAATATTTAATAGATGTGAGAAAAAAAGAATAAATATTTAACCTAATTCTATTTTAATTTACAAATTTATTTGACAAAAATAGGTAATATATAACTAAATAAAAATATTTTTTATGAGAAAATAAAATAGAATAAAACAAAAATATAATATTTACCATATTTATATTTTTTATGATTTTTATTATTAAGGAAAATATATTTAATAAAAATAATAATGAAAATAAAATGAATAATAAAAATATATGGGCCAGGGGTGCCATGAGTAAACTGGAGGCAGGAAGCTAGCAAAAGTATAAGGCCCAATTATCCAGAAGCCCATGCTGCAAACAAACAAAAAAATGGAAAAACTATGAAAAATGCAAAAAGGCAGGCACCAAGGCTCGAACCCATGACCTATGGGGTTTTCGCGTGCTGCCTTGCCACTGGGGTGGATGTACATCTGTTAGTTCAATCAAAAGCACAAATACATAACACAATACGTTGCCTTGCCCTATACTTCATCTTCAACCTCTAGCCAGTCGGACCCCCTGTAACTCTTTCATCTCTCAACAAAAATGGAAAGTGATAACATGAACATTATAGCATTTTACCTCACGATTCTAACCATGTGCATAACTAAAACTTTAAGTCCAAGACCAGAGAGAATTTTGTTGGCCCTAATTCTTAACCTAATTTTTTCATAAACTTCAAACTCAAAATTCTCTAAACTCAGGCCAAATAAATGCAAGCTATGGATATGTACAGCTTCGTAGCAGTGATGTCTACATCTTTTATTCACAAATGGAAATCTAACTATGCTTGTATTAAGAGTTAGAAAAACAGAAAGCTCACCTTGAAAATGGAAATCGTGTTTTGGAAATGAGCTTGCCTTAGCATGCTGTGATGATCAGGTTAGCTTCCTTAAACCTCTAGGAAGCAAATGCAATGCTTAGCTTGTCTTGAGGGTGGATGGAATGATCTGGAGAAGTCCACCTGTGTTGCTCTGTTTTTGAACTTCGACAATGGGGAAGAAGGAGTTACAGTGATGTTTCAGGGTGTGGGATGGTTTACTTGTAAGGTAAAGAAGCTTAGGAAAGCAAAAGGCCTTAAAACGCACGAGTGGAATGGAAGATTCTGTTCACAAGTCAGAAATGGCAAGTTTGGAGGCTTGATATGCAATTTCTGATTCTAGGGTGTTACAAGGCTTGGACATTCGTGGTTTTAGTTGCAAAATGATGGCTTTATATAGAGCAAAAGGGTGGAGGACTTATGCTTGCTCAGAAGTACAACATCACATGTCTTGCTACATTTCTTGTTTTTGAAGCAAGTGTGAGAAATGACTTCTTAATGCATGGTTATGATCTTGTTGGGTGGTGTGAAGCTTTAAACATGATTTTTTTCAGGTTTAGAGGCTTGGTTTATGCAGAAAGAACAAGTCCAAGGCTCAAGAAATGGAAAAATGCAAAAAGCATGCTTTTCCAAAATGGCAATGTTGCCTTTCTTCCATAAATGGTTATTTTCTTGTACAATGCATTGAATGCTTGGCTTTAGGGCATGAAATCTTGTGCAATACATTAATGCTGGAGTGACAAACGAGTTTAAGGCCTGGAAAGTGAAGATTGTACAGCATGCTTGAGGATTTGAATTTTGTTATTCATGAAATGGCTTGAAATCAAAGTGAGAAATTTCCAACTTCATCTCTTCGATTCTCCCTACTCAAGAATGATCTCAAGGAGTTCTTTGACATTTTGGAAATCTTGCAATGTTCTCTACAACTCATCTTTGAATTGATTTCAAATATTCCCCTTGGAACTATGTGAAAAATTGGCATGAAGTTGGGTCAAAAACCTGCCTAACTAGGGAAAATGTTTACTAAGTTATTTTAGTTCATGAGCATGTATTCACAAAATTATATCTTGAGATCCAAGCATCTTTAGGAGAAATTGTGTGAAGCAAAGTTGTAGATTTCATGCAGATCTACAACTTTCATGTTGGGAACTCTCTTTGAATTATCTTGTATCAAGGTTAAAATTTGGCTTAAAGATGAGATAAAATAAGAAATTTTCTATACTTAGAAAAATTTCTAAGTTAAGAAATTTCAAATTTCAAAACAAAATCTTCAATCCTTGATTTCTTGATGATCAAGATTCACATTTTGACATGTTTTGATGAATTATGATCTTTGGCACTTGAATTTGACCAAAAAGTCAAAGTTTGACTTTTTAGTGTACAATTGACTTTTGATCAGTTGACTGAAAAATTCATCTGTCAATCCAATGGATTTGGAATGTTTTGAACCATGTTATTAGGTTAATATAATGCAATTGAACTCTTGAAATCATGCTTCAAACCAATTGATCATTTTCTAGGTCAAAAATCAGAAATTGCCTTTTCTCAATCAAAACCCTAATTTTGACCATTTTGCCCTTTTGATGATTTAATCAAATTTCTTGAGGAATTGTGGTGAAAACTTGGTCAAATGATACATATGAGTCTAAGATGTTGTTGTGGATCAAAAATCATGAAGTTTGACTGTAAATTGGCCATGGTTGACTTTTTCCCCAATACAATTGATTTTTAGGTCAATTATCCAATTGACTGATCAAAAATGTGATTCAAGACTTGAAACTTGGCATGAGTAATCTTAGGGGTCCATAATTGTCCTTGAAAGTCATATGAAACATTGATAGTCCAAAAATCTTTGTGCAATCCCAAACCCTAATTTTGGGTCATTAGTGCATGATGAGATGTCTTGAGCTGGTCAAACACTAATCCAGTCTTTAGTCCAAGAGATCTTGTGAGGAAATCCTTGATAAATGAAAGGGCAAATTTTGGGGTACAATAGCTGTCCCTATTGAATCTTCTTAAACCTGAAGAGTTAGACTGGCGAGCTTTGCCATTCTTGACTCGAAGGTGGAAGATAATTGGACACTAGAGTGCCCAGAAATTTGCACTCGGCAATGTGATGGTAGAGGGAATGGGCTTAAAGATGCAATTTGGAGAGGTGATAGAATCTTGTTGGAGATGGGCTTGTAGATGCCCTCCAGAAGTGATTGCTGAATTGTAATTTGTAAGCTGAAAGAATGAGTATCACAATGGCGTCCGTGTCTGAAGTGTATCTAAGCTGTATCTGGAAGCGGATTTTGCCTGAATGTCAGAACGACATCCGTGTCTGGAGCATATCTGAACTGTATCTAAAATTCGTATCCGAATGAGTATCAGAATGGCGTCTGTGTCTGGAGCGCATCTGTATTGTATCTGAATGTTGGGATCTGAATGAGTATCAGGATGGCAGCCGTGTCTGAAGCGTATCTGAACTGTATCATGAAGTTGAATCTGAATGAGTATCAGGATGGCATCTGTATCTGGAGCGTATCTGTACTGTATCATGAAGTTGAATCTGAATGAGTATCAGAATGGAATCCGTGTCTGAATCATATCTGAACTGTATCAAGATTGCACATTGTTAACGGTAGCTGTTAATCTTATCCTGAAAAGGGTAAAATGTTAGCTAAAATACAAATTTATGTTGTATGAAATGTATGATGAAATGTATGATGAAATGTATTTGCTTTATCAATGTTTATGATATATAGATGCTATGTGTTGTACCCCAAAATTTGCCCTTGCATTTTTCCACAAGAAATCACAGCTTCAGGCGTTTCCTGATTTTTCAAACTGGCTCAAGAATCGGTCAAGCAGACTTTTCTCGTCAGTCAGACACAATTAGGGTTTTATTGATTTTCAGGGCTCTGGAATGTTTCACACAGTTGGCTTAGGGTTTTGGTTGATTTTGGCTAAACTTTGATCAGGCGAACGCTCTTTGGAATTTAATCAGGAATTAGGGTTTTTGTGGGCACGTTCTCAGAAAGATTTAATTCTACGGTGCTTTGCAAGTTGTTCCGGGATTTGGTTTGAATACGCATTGGTTGGCTTAATCAATATAAAGAATGCATTTGGTTTGAATTCACATTTGTTTGTTTGAACCAGTCAAAGGATACATTCAGTTTGGATTTGCAGTGTTGGGTAAAAATCAGTGAAAAGGGAATGCGCCTGATCAGTTGTTTTGATTAACTGTTGCTTTGCTTTGGATGTTGGAAATGCCAGGTTTAACTGATCAAATTGCTAAAGCATTTTTTATTTAAATTATTTATTATTCTGAGATTAAGTGATTGGAATTTATTTTTCAATTATTTTAATTCAAAGAATTTTAAATAATAAATGAACAATAAAGGATAAAAAAGAATTAATTGGATAAAGACTTTTTATTTACTTTTAAATTATTCGTACAATTATTGTTTACAATTTATTTACAACAATGATTTTACAAGTAATTTAAACCTAAATAAAACTATCCTAAACATTTTTTTCTAATCTTCATTTCTTCATCTGCTATCCCTTGCTCCAGTGCTCCATTTTAATTTTTTTATCTGCAAATGAAAAAAAGGAAAATCAATAGCAGATAAATAAAATAAAGGAGACAGATAAAATTACAGTTCATCATTAAGGGCCACTGATTGGGATCAGTTAGCCCTCTCTGCAAATCACGGGATTTCTCCCGGTTCACAAAGAGGGACGAATTTTTATTTGCTAAAAATGAATGCACAAAAGTCAAAATTGCACAATTCAAAAATTGTCCAAACTGCATAAGTTCAAATCTCAAAACTCCAAAGTGCAAATCAAACTACAAAGTCCAAACTGAAAAATTCAAACTTGTTGTCAAACTGTCACAAGGCTACCCAAGCTATCAAAGAAGAAGATTTGAAAAGATACAAAGTACAAGAAGCTGTCAAAAGAAGGGACAAATATGCAGAGGAAAATTGGTATGCAAGCAAACTATCTCATTTTCATCATTTCCCAAGTGGCCCTTTCAGAAAAGTACAGCATAAACATTATTTTAATGCAAACTGTACTAAAGAGAGAGAGAAGAGAAAAAGAAAGCAGGCTTAGGCTTTAGGCAGGAAGAAAGAAATATAAAAGAACTGAACATAGTACAGTAAAGAGAGGAGGCAAACCAATACACCACAAAGAAAGGCAAAACTGAAGCATAAGCCTTAACAACAAAAATGGTCAAACTATTTCAAAAGACCACAACTGCCAAAACCTGCCTGAAGCAAATCCAAGAAAGCCTCAAACCACTGTCAAAGCCTTAAACCACTGTCAAAGAACCAAAACCAGAAGAAGCATAAGCCTTACCAATAAGCATGAAACCTGTACCATCCTAATAAAACCTCTGTCAAGTATCAAAACCTGCACGGTCCAAACACAAACAACCAAAGCATAAACAAGCTAAAGCTTGTCTAGGACCAAACCTGCTAAACCTCAAGCCTAAAGCCTTCAAGCATACAAACATAACTAACATATGCCCAAGACCTGCAATCAAACAAAGATAACACACAAGCCTGAAAACCTGTGAAACTTTACAAGCAAATAACCTGTGAAACCTCATAAACCTGAGCCTGTCAAGTGCAAACCTGCAAAAAGCCATTAACCTACTGAAGCATTGAACCTGTAATACCAGCCTGTGCCTACCATTCAACATAACCTTCCAACATCATCCCAGCATCATCAACACTAAAAAAATCCAACATCACAAGCCTCAGAGAAACCCTCATCATAGGGGAATAAACCAAGCATTATCAAACATATTCAAATTTCCCACTCATAGACGAGATAAAAAGCGTTTCAACAGGCAACTCAGTGGCAAACCCAGGCCCTCAGAAGGGTCATCACATGGCAATCAAGAGGCAAGCATACAGAGGTATCGAGGCAGTAAAAGGAAGCAAATCAAAAGGCATCATACAAAAGGCAAAGATATCTCAAGGAAACATAAGCAGAAGCATGCAGTAAAAGAGAAGAAGAAAGAAGATATAAGGGTTTTCAGGGTAAACATCACAAAACCTAACCAGGGTCACCAAAAAGCTAGTCTCATCGCGCAACCCCTTAACCGTCAAAAGCCCTCCTCGACGCCTCCGTTTCATCCTCCTCCTTCTCCAAGACCGAAGGTAGTAATTTCCTTTCTTCCTTTTCATAATCCTCAAACAACAAGACAAATAACAAACATTCTAAATCAGAAGCTATACATGCAAAAAAATCATAAAAAAGCGTAAAACCCTAAAAGACGAAGTGAAACGAAATCACTACCTTTTGCTCTCATCTTCGCGTTGTCCAACCATGGAGGGAAGAGGATGAAAATTGGCGTCTGGTGGCTAGGGATGAAGAGGAATCAGAAGCCTGATCCAGAGACGAGATAAAGAGGATGAACGAAGAACGGCGCCGCTGTTGTTACACAACCCTAAGCGTTATCCCAAATGGAAACAAATCAACAAAACCCTAAAGCGTTTGTTTGCATGCCGGGCCTTGCCCGTTTCAACCACGCCTAAGCCCAAAGCATATTCCAATTCACACCCCCCCCCCTTTTTGAGCCCATTTCTAACTTATTTCAAACTATTTTTTTTAATCATCATATTCCTTTTTTTATATATACATAAATTAACATAACCCTTTTTTTATTTATTTACATCAAATATTGACTTTCTTTAACAAGATTACAATTTTAATCACAATACTTTTTCTCTAACTTAAAATATATTTTTTATTGTTTTATTACTTTAATACATAAAAATACATCTTTTATTTCACAATATAATTAAAATTGAAAATACCTTTTTCTTTTAATTAAAATATTCTCTTTGTACATAAATTCTTTTTTAAAATAAATACATTTTTCTTTCTTAGAAATGTTTATACATAATCAAGACAAAATACCTTTTTTATATATATAATTTAATTAGAATTTAAAACATCTAATTAAAACATTCTTTTTGTACATATTAAAGAATATACAAGACTACAAAAGATTAATTAAATAAATATCTAATTCTTTTCTTTAAGTTAAAACAATACTTAATACACATTTAATTTCACATCTCTAACCTGTAAATAATGACATATACAAATATACATACACTTACACAATATACTTATATTTGATACATTATACATTTGCTTATTTTGTATATTCGTTACATTTACATTTTATCGCAAATTCAATTTGGTTGTAATCTATTGGACCCTACATTCCTAAGTCTCATCCCCATTCGTAAATTTGTACCCCCACTCCCGGATACTTATTTTGTAATAGCGTAGACTTTAAATTCTTGCAATTTACCGCTTTCAATTATACTATGGTTAGACCTAGGGTTTGCATGTACATAAAATCAAACGCTAGATAACCTAATACAAGACAAATACATGAAATCAATATACAATCACACTTGCACCCTCTAGGGTAATCCCACATGTTGCCTTCAAAAATGGGCCATGCTTGCACGTCGAGTATCTTTGGCAAAACAAATTCAAATGATCATAAGTCCCTCGATGACGCTTTCGAAATTTGCCTAAATGGAATGATCATAGTCCCTTCAAAGCAAATTGCCAAAGACACTTGGCATCATTGCATTCATGGTCCGTACGATGACCCGCGCCCGTCCCGTTAAACATCCTAAACGCAAGATTGTCCACCAAATTCAATGGTGGAACAAAATTGTTAAAAAGGGTTGAAAACATAGAGAAAACCTTTGAGTACAATAGGGTAGACAAAACTCTTAGTTACTTGAGATCAACTTGCAAAAACACTTGCCTTCTTTTCAAAAACCACATTCCACAAACACTTTCAAAACAAACTCTCAAAAACATTTTGAAACATCTTTTCGAAAAGATACACACCTTTGTAAAACATTCGAGTAAAGAATTGTTACAAGGGTAGCCTAAGACAAGGCATCTTCTTCCAAAACATTTTCAAAAATACACACACATACACACCATTTTCAAGCAATCGAAAATCAAGGCAAGTGATCTAAAAAACAAAGTAACTAAGAGCCCATGGATAACCATCGATGAAAAGGGTGCTAATACCTTCCCTTTTCATAATCTACCCCCCGAACCCACGAAATATCTCAAAAGGTTTTTGTTGTGCTTTTTTAAACCTTTCCTTTAGGATAAAATAAAAAGTCGGTGGCGACTCTTGCTCAACCGAACAAGTGCGAATACAAACGCAAAACCATAGTCAGTTCTCCCACCGCACCACAGAACTGGCGACTCTGCTGGGGAGATACTTAAAAGTGGGGTTACCTTAGGGTTTAGATCACCTTTACTTTCTTGCTTTGATTGACTTGATTGCTTTATCTTTTGGGTTCTTGTTTGGGTTTGTTGTAAATCCTACACCCGGATTTGGGGCACCTTTTTAGGTAAATAGCAAAAAACTGCGAGGGAACTGTGCGGGGTATACCGACACGGTTGAAGCAGTAAGCTATGTTAGTGTGACATATTTGTGAGTACCGGTAACCATTGAGTTCAATCAAGGAGAGTACGGGGCCACTGAGTGATGTCGTGAAGCACTAACGAACTCTTAGAACCTTAATTGACCATCTTAGCCTTTTTAGGGGTAGTGAGATGACCGACCTTGGTGCAGTCCAAGGTTGGTAGATACTCGATACTACACTCATTTGAGGGTTGTTTTCTTGGAATATTTTGGTCGCCAGTAAGTGGCTAAACCGAAACAATGAACACAGAAAACAATCCAATGATATTGAGCTCCTTAGAACCCGGTTTCTATTTTAGGACAGGATGAGCCAACTAACTTCAAGAGGGTACTTACCTAAACCCCATGCAAGCCTAAACCTAAGGACTTGTTTTGCTTTGTGTGAATATGTTTACTTGTATATACACTCACTTGCTTTTCGCATACATGTACATAACATCATAACATCATACCATAGCGTTTTCAATAACCATTTCAAGGATCTTGAGGATTCTTTTGATGCAGGGTTACGTTGAACCAGACATCTACCAAAGGGGCAAGAGGTTTCTCCTCTAACCAATGCCAATCAAAGATCAAGTACAACAACTTGAATCAGTGGCTATGACCCACTCGACATGGTGAGCTTGATTCTCGTGGGAAGATATCCACCGATACAAAGTTCTCCAAACAAAGATCGAGTGCAACAACTTGAATCAGTGGCGATGACTCACTTGACATGGTGAGCTTGATTCTCGTGGAAAGACATCCACCGGTGCGGAGATCTCCAATCAAAGATCAAAGTTCAACCTCTAACATTTTCTTGTGATTACTCCAAGAGATCCTTGAAAGCATGCATCCACATATCATGCATTGCATCTTGACGATCTTTCCTTTTTCAGGTTTCCTTACTCTCCTGCTGTTTATTTCAGTAAGAGATGGCTCTAGAAAGGTCTGTCAAAGACATCCAAGACCAGACTGCTCAGCTGCAGGAGATGTTCCTGAACTTGTCTCTGGGGCAAGAAGAAATGAAAGCTCTCCTCACCAAGGGCTTGGAGAATTCCAACAATGCCAGGAGTGATCAGCTTGCAGAGATGCAGTTTGATCTGACAACATTGAGGACCCAAGTGATGGGACGGTTGGTGGGCCAGATGGCCCTCATCCAAGACCTATCTCAAAGACAAGAGGAACTCAGAGTTCTTGTCCGCCAACTTCTTCCAAACAACCAACTGGGGCAAACATCTGGGGTTGAAGAGCAAGTCACCTCTCAGCCTCCATCCACTCAAGAAGACAAGGGGAAAGCTCCTTTGCTTGCTTCAGGGTCACAAGCCCATCAACAACCTCGCCAGCGTCAACGGGGTAATCGGCGTAAGCAAGAAAAGTCAGAAAGACAGTTCACAGAGACTGAAATACCATCATTCTTCATACTGAAGCGCCTGTTGGAGGTCAACTTGCTTACCTTAACGGATCCTCCTCAGAAGCTCAATACCTCTTCTCCTAACTATCGTCCCGACGCATTTTGTGTTTACCACTCCTACAGCCCGGGACACGACACCAACGACTGTTGGGCCTTGAAGAACAAGATTCAAGATCTGATCGACATTGGAGTGCTGGAATTCATGCCAGACGGTGAGATGAAAATCTTCCGTTAAGGAGTGTTCCACCTGAAGTGACGAAGCTCAAGCTGAAAGACTTTTGCTTCATTTTGAATTTTCAAAGTTGTAATTTCTTTTGCTGTCAAACAATTATCTGTTGATGTTAAACTCTATTTTCATTAATGCATTGCATATGTTTGTCTTGAATTCATCCATTCATTTCACTACTCTTATGCTTTTCTTTATGATATTTGAATCTTGATAAAAAGCTGTAAGCCTTTAGAGGGAGGATGACGAAACAATACCATGATCTTATACAGTATGCTTTTGAACAGACCTTGCTGATGATGTACAGGTATTTCTTTCAATTCCCAAACACTGGAGTTATAAGGAAGTTAATCCCTAGTCAACCCCTTCGAGCCAAAGAAGTAGGAGTTTTCTGTTCTAAACAATCAAAACCTTTGATATAAACCTGGGGCAGGGTAGTATCTCAGTTAAGTGCGCATTGAAGTCGCAAGCTCTTAGTTCGTAACACAACGAACGACATCAAAGAAAAAGAAAAGCATTCCTTTGGAATCAAAAGACAGGGGTGGTTCCCTATCACATAGACAGTCAATCTCTCAAAAGAGAAAAGCCCACCAAGCCAAAACCTATAAAGGAGGCTTAAGAAAGCTGGGGCATCCCGCTGACTGTAATCTCGAAAATGGGAACAGTCAGGCAAAAGTTAGGGATAACAAATCAAAATCAAAATAGTGAGGTCGTTACAAAATCCTCAACAACATGAAAAATGTTGAAAAAGAAAAGACGAGATGATGACTGTCTCCCCAAATTCAACTGGTGAACCATCGCCCAAAAGTCGTTCCAAACTCAAAACAGAGTGTGACGCACAATTAACTGAGCTTAGGTTGAAGAACATCACGAAAAGCGGGTGGGTACAAATATACTTTGAGCCTTTATCCTTTGTTTCTTAAACCGTAAACCAAGCCACGTTACAACCCTTCAAAAGTCCTAATTGAAGCATGGGTTAATTCGAACGCATACTGTTACAAAAGGTATCCTGACTCCTGTAAGGCTTTGCTCTAAAATCTTGTGTCGAATTTGTCTTACAAAAAAAGTTTTCCTGCTAAAAAACGCATTTTTCAAAACTTTGAGACAAACATAAACTTTGCATTGCTTGAATATCACTGTTTGCATTTGGTTATTTGTTTGACAGCGAAGAAATTCATACAGCGAATGTTCGGAGGAATGAAAAATCTCTCAGTGAACAAAATCACTTCAAAGAAGGATGACACTTCCATTAACAAATCTCCTATCAACAAGGGGGCTTGACATGTCACCATCCAGCACGCCTGGGGCAGTCCAGTCAAGGTTTCAACAGATCTTTCAAAGTTCGGTTAACCTGGGGCAGTCCAGTCAAGATTTCAACAAATCTCTCAAAAGTTCAGTGAACCTGGGGCAAGTCTCTGTCACCATCACTTGGGGCATTCGAATGTCAAAAGTGTTCAACGACTCCTTCATCACCTGTTGGAAGATATAGTTTTACATGGACGCATCATCAGGAAGCCCTACACCGGTTCCTATTCAACTCCAAGACTTCTGAAAACAGTTCACGGGTTCTCCAGTAACGGATGTTAACCTATCACTTGTTCAGATTCTTCTCAAGACTTCTGAAAACAGTTTACGGATTCTTCCCAACAACGGATGTTAATCTACCAACTTGTTCAGATGCAATTTTTGAAAACAGTTTACGGACGCTTCCCAACAACAGATGCTGCTCTATTGCTTATTCAACTTCAAGATTTCTGAAAATAGTTCACGGGTTCTCCAGTAACGGATGTTAACCTATCGCTTGTTCAGATTCTTCTCAAGACTTCCGAAAACAGTTTATGGATTCTTCCCAACAACGGATGTTAATCTATCACTTGTTCAGATGCAATTTTTGAAAACAGTTTACGGACGCTTCCCAACAACGGATTCTGCTCTATTGGTTATTCAACTTCAAGACTTCTGAAAACAGTTCACGGGTTCTCCAGTAACGGATGTTCACCTATCACTTGTTCAGACTCTTCTCAAACTTCTGAAAACAGTTCACGGGTTCTCCAGTAACGGATGTTAACCTATCGCTTGTTCAGACTCTTCTCAACGCTCTGAAAACAGTTTACGGATTCTCCAGTAACGGACGGATGTCAATCTATCGCTTGTTCAGACTCAAGACTTCTGAAACAGTTCACGGGTTCTCCAGTAACGGATGTTAACCTATCGCTTGTTCAGACTCTTCTCAACGTTCTGAAAATAGTTCACGGGTTCTCCAGTAACGGATGTTAACCTATCGCTTGTTCAGACACTTCTCAGCGTTCTGAAAACAGTTTACGGAGTTCTCCAGTAACGGATGTTAACCTATCGCTTGTTCAGATTCTTCTCAAGACTTCTGAAAACAGTTTATGGATTCTTCCCAACAACGGATGTTAATCTATCACTTGTTCAGATGCAATTTTTGAAAACAGTTTACGGACGCTTCCCAACAACGGATGCTGCTCTATTGCTTATTCAACTTCAAGACTTCTGAAAACAGTTCACGGGTTCTCCAGTAACGGATGTTAACCTATCACTTGTTCAGACTCTTCTCAAACTTCTGAAAACAGTTCACGGGTTCTCCAGTAACGGATGTTAACCTATCGCTTGTTCAGACTCTTCTCAACACTCTGAAAACAGTTTACGGATTCTCCAGTAACGGATGTCAATCTATCACTTGTTCAGACTCAAGACTTCTGAAAACAGTTTACGGATTCTTCCCAACAACGGATGTTAATCTACCAACTTGTTCAGATGCAATTTTTGAAAACAGTTTACGGACGCTTCCCAATAACGGATGATGCTCTATTGCTTATTCAACCTCAAGACTTCTGAAAACAGTTCACGGGTTCTCCAGTAACGGATGTTAACATATCGCTTGTTCAGACTCTTCTCAAATTTTGAAAATAGTTTACGGACGCTTCCCAACAACGGATGCTACTCTAATGCTTATTCAATCTCAACTCCTGAAAACAGTTCACGGATTCTCCAGACATGGATGTCAATCTATTGCTTATTCGGACCCCCAATTCATAGATGTTCCAAAGCATGGGTGCCTTTATGATACTCGTCCACTCACCATCGACATACAGTTCAGCATTACCAAATGGCATCTTTAAGCCCATTTCCAGATGGCATCTATAAGCCCATCCTCCTACCAGCAGTCACCAAATGGCATCTTTAAGCCCATTTCCAGATGGCATCTCTAAGCCCATCCCCGACAAGATTCTATCGCATCAGATGGCATCTTTAAGCCCATCACCAAATGGCATCTTTAAGCCCATTCATCTCTACCATCACATCGCCGAGTGCAAATTTTCTGGGCACTCTAGTGTCCAATCTTCTTTTACCTTCAAGTCGCGAAAGGCAAACTTGCCAATCTAACTCTTCAGGTTCAAGAAGATTGAACAGGGGCAACTGTTGTACCCCAAAATTTGCCCTCGCATTTTTCCACAAGAAATCACAGCTTCAGGCGTTTCCTGATTTTTCAAACTGGCTCAAGAATCGGTCAAGCAGACTTTTCTCGTCAGTCAGACACAATTAGGGTTTTATTGATTTTCAGGGCTCTGGAATGTTTCACACAGTTGGCTTAGGGTTTTGGTTGATTTTGGCTCAACTTTGATCAGGCGAACGCTCTTTGGAATTTAATCAGGAATTAGGGTTTTTGTGGGCACATTCTCAGAAAGATTTAATTCTACGGTGCTTTGCAAGTTGTTCCGGGATTTGGTTTGAATATGCATTGGTTGGCTTAATCAATATAAAGAATGCATTTGATTTGAATTCACATTTGTTTGTTTGAACCAGTCAAAGGATACATTCAGTTTGGATTTGCAGTGTTGGGTAAAAATCAGTGAAAAGGGAATGCGCCTGATCAGTTGTTTTGATTAACTGTTGCTTTGCTTTGGATGTTGGAAATGCCAGGTTTAACTGATCAAATTGCTAAAGCATTGTTTATTTAAATTATTTATTATTCTGAGATTAAGTGATTGGAATTTATTTTTCAATTATTTTAATTCAAAGAATTTTAAATAATAAATGAACAATAAAGGATAAAAAAGAATTAATTGGATAAAGACTTTTTATTTACTTTTAAATTATTCGTACAATTATTGTTTACAATTTATTTACAACAATGATTTTACAAGTAATTTAAACCTAAATAAAACTATCCTAAACATTTTTTTTCTAATCTTCATTTCTTCATCTGCTATCCCTTGCTCCAGTGCTCCATTTTAATTTTTTTATCTGCAAATGAAAAAAAGGAAAATCAATAGCAGATAAATAAAATAAAGGAGACAGATAAAATTACAGTTCATCATTAAGGGCCACTGATTGGGATCAGTTAGCCCTCTCTGCAAATCACTGGATTTCTCCCGGTTCACAAAGAGGGACGAATTTTTATTTGCTAAAAATGAATGCACAAAAGTCAAAATTGCACAATTCAAAAATTGTCCAAACTGCATAAGTTCAAATCTCAAAACTCCAAAGTGCAAATCAAACTACAAAGTCCAAACTGAAAAATTCAAACTTGCTGTCAAACTGTCACAAGGCTACCCAAGCTATCAAAGAAGAAGATTTGAAAAGATACAAAGTACAAGAAACTGTCAAAAGAAGGGACAAATATGCAGAGGAAAATTGGTATGCAAGCAAACTATCTCATTTTCATCATTTCCCAAGTGGCCCTTTCAGAAAAGTACATCATAAACATTATTTTAATTCAAACTGTACTAAAGAGAGAGAGAAGAGAAAAAGAAAGCAGGCTTAGGCTTTAGGCAGGAAGAAAGAAATATAAAAGAACTGAACACAGTACAGTAAAGAGAGGAGGCAAACCAATACACCACAAAGAAAGGCAAAACTGAAGCATAAGCCTTAACAACAAAAATGGTCAAACTATTTCAAAAGACCACAACTGCCAAAACCTGCCTGAAGCAAATCCAAGAAAGCCTCAAACCACTGTCAAAGCCTTAAACCACTGTCAAAGAACCAAAACCAGAAGAAGCATAAGCCTTACCAACAAGCATGAAACCTGTACCATCCTAATAAAACCTCTGTCAAGTATCAAAACCTGCACGGTCCAAACTCAAACAACCAAAGCATAAACAAGCTAAAGCCTGTCTAGGACCAAACCTGCTAAACCTCAAGCCTAAAGCCTTCAAGCACACAAACATAACTAACATATGCCCAAGACCTGCAATCAAACAAAGATAACACACAAGCCTGAAAACCTGTGAAACTTCACAAGCAAATAACCTGTGAAACCTCATAAACATGAGCCTGTCAAGTGCAAACCTGCAAAAAGCCATTAACCTACTGAAGCATTGAACCTGTAATACCAACCTGTGCCTACCATTCAACATAACCTTCCAACATCATCCCAGCATCATCAACACTAAAAAAATCCAACATCACAAGTCTCAGAGAAACCCTCATCATAGGGGAATAAACCAAGCATTATCAAACATATTCAGATTGCCCACTCATAGACGAGATAAAAAGCATTTCAACAGTCAACTCAGTGGCAAACCCAGGCCCTCAGAAGGGTCATCACAGGGCAATCAAGAGGCAAGCATACAGAGGTATCGAGGCAGTAAAAGGAAGCAAATCAAAAGGCATCATACAAAAGGCAAAGATATCTCAAGGCAACATAAGCAGAAGCACGCAGTAAAAGAGAAGAAGAAAGAAGATATAAGGGTTTTCAGGGTAAACATCACAAAACCTAACCAGGGTCACCAAAAAGTTAGTCTCATCGCGCAACCCCTTCACCGTCAAAAGCCCTCCTCGACGCCTCCGTTTCATCCTCCTCCTTCTCCAAGACCTAAGGTAGTAATTTCCTTTCTTCCTTTTCATAATCCTCAAACAACAAGACAAATAACAAACATTCCAAATCAGAAGCTATACATGCAAAAAAATCATAAAAAAGCGTAAAACCCTAAAAGACGAAGTGAAACGAAATCACTACCTTTTGCTCTCATCTTCGCGTTGTCCAACCATGGAGGGAAGAGGATGAAAATTGGCGTCTGGTGGCTAGGGATGAAGAGGAATCAGAAGCCTGATCCAGAGACGAGATAAAGAGGATGAACGAAGAACGGCGCCGCTGTCGTTACACAACCCTAAGCGTTATCCCAAATGGAAACAAATCAACAAAACCCTAAAGCGTTTGTTTGCATGATGGGCCTTGCCCGTTTCAACCACGCCTAAGCCCAAAGCATATTCCAATTCACACCCCCCCCCCTTTTTGAGCCCATTTCTAACTTATTTCAAACTATTTTTTTTAATCATCATATTCCTTTTTTTATATATACATAAATTAACATAACCCTTTTTTTATTTATTTACATCAAATATTGACTTTCTTTAACAAGATTACAATTTTAATCACAATACTTTTTCTCTAACTTAAAATATATTTTTTATTGTTTTATTACTTTAATACATAAAAATACATCTTTTATTACACAATATAATTAAAATTGAAAATACCTTTTTCTTTTAATTAAAATATTCTCTTTGTACATAAATTCTTTTTTAAAATAAATACATTTTTCTTTCTTAGAAATGTTTATACATAATCAAGACAAAATACCTTTTTTATATATATAATTTAATTAGAATTTAAAACATCTAATTAAAACATTCTTTTTGTACATATTAAAGAATATACAAGACTACAAAAGATTAATTAAATAAATATCTAATTCTTTTCTTTAAGTTAAAACAATACTTAATACACATTTAATTTCACATCTCTAACCTGTAAATAATGACATATACAAATATACATACACTTAAACAATATACTTATATTTGATACATTATACATTTGCTTATTTTGTATATTCGTTACATTTACATTTGATCGCAAATTCGATTTGGTTGTAATCTATTGGACCCTACATTCCTAAGTCTCATCCCCATTCGTAAATTTGTACCCCCACTCCCGGATACTTATTTTGTAATAGCGTAGACTTTAAATTCTTGCAATTTACCGCTTTCAATTATACTATGGTTAGACCTAGGGTTTGCATGTACATAAAATCAAACGCTAGATAACCTAATACAAGACAAATACATGAAATCAATATACAATCACACTTGCACCCTCTAGGGTAATCCCACATGTTGCCTTCCAAAATGGGCCATGCTTGCACGTCGAGTATCTTTGGCAAAACAAATTCAAATGATCATAAGTCCCTCGATGACGCTTTCGAAAGTTGCCTAAATGGAATGATCATAGTCCCTTCAAAGCAAATTGCCAAAGACACTTGGCATCATTGCATTCATGGTCCGTACGATGACCCGCACCCATCCCGTTAAACATCCTAAACGCAAGATTGTCCACCAAATTCAATGGTGGAACAAAATTGTTAAAAAGGGTTGAAAACATAGAGAAAACCTTCGAGTAAAATAGGGTAGACAAAACTCTTAGTTACTTGAGATCAACTTGCAAAAACACTTGCCTTATTTTCAAAAACCACATTCCACAAACACTTTCAAAACAAACTCTCAAAAACATTTTGAAACATCTTTTCGAAAAGATACACACCTTTGTAAAACATTCGAGTAAAGAATTGTTACAAGGGTAGCCTAAGACAAGGCATCTTCTTCCAAAACATTTTCAAAAATACACACACATACACACCATTTTCAAGCAATCGAAAATCAAGGCAAGTGATCTAAAAAACCAAGTAACTAAGAGCCCATGGATAACCATGGATGAAAAGGATGCTAATACCTTCCCTTTTCATAATCTACCCCCCGAACCCACGAAATATCTTAAAAGGTTTTTGCTGTGCTTTTTTAAACCTTTCCTTTAGGATAAAATAAAAAGTTGGTGGCGACTCTTGCTCAACCGAACAAGTGCGAATACAAACGCAAAACCATAGTCAGTTCTCCCACCGCACCACACTATGTATGTGTATGTGAGCTGATTTGTTGTATTGCTGTCGGATTGAGGAAAATAAATCCCTGAATGCTGCTGAGGATATGTGAGTCTTCATGTCTTGAAGTTAAAGTACTGATGAACTTTTGTTGAGAGAAGTAAATTTTGTTGTGAGGGCAATGCCATGTACTGCTTGTAAGATATGTTGGGGAGTCCCGAGATATTTGACGACTTTTGCTGGGGATTGATGAATGGGAACTTTGTTCCGTTGGGGATTTAAATGACGTATTGTAGGGGATTACTTATGGAATAGCCTAGAGACATTTTCCTATTATTTCAACCTATCAGTAATTGTCTTTATCATTTTGTTTATTTGTAAACAGTAATCATGTTCAAATGCATATGTTCAACAATAATTCATTGGACGTTTTTGTAAACAAAACACAAGCGTAAAGAAAAATACAAATAGTTTTTGAACTTTCACAGGGATATCTTTATATTGACTTTGAGTAAATATTTTGTACAAAGGGGACAATTATTCTAGTAAGAGAATGATGTCGTAAAACAAGAAAAATTTGATACAAAGAAAAGATAGCTATGTGTATAAAAATACCATGGGGTTTCCATTCTGCTATAGCATTCGTATCTCTGAGCATCTTGTCTATTTGTTGTCTCGTTCGAAGATGATTGAATTGATCAGAACCTCTGAGTTTGTCAGTGGAAGTCAAAGGTTATTTGTAAAGTGATCCGATGGGACATAGTCGTACGCCTTAATTCCTAACTTTTTCCTGGACCACCCTTTTGGGTTTTCAATCCACCGAGAAACCCTTTTTTGCCTAAGTCGCCCTTTTGGGTTTTCAACTTGCCGGGTGTACAAATATTTTTGTTTTATCCCTAAATTTTTCCTGAATCTTTTGGTTCGCCGGGATGCCCTTGTTTTGCCTAGGTTTGTCAACCTAACAGATCTCTTATGCGTAGTATCTTTTGACTATGACCACGTTCGCAGGATGTGGTAGGTTGTCACCATCCATGGTGGTCAAGATCATTTCCCCACCAGAGAATATGTCTTTGATTACAAATGGTACTTCATAGGTAGGAGTCCATTTGCCCCTGGGATCACCTTGTGGCAATATGATGCGTTTTATCACTAGATCCCCAACTTGATACACTTGGCGTCTGACTTTCTTATTGAAAGCCTTGATCAACCATTTTTGATACATTTGACCATGGCAAACAGTATTAAGTCTCTTCTCATCAATCAAGTTTAGTTGATCAAGTCGAGTCTGGATCCAATCGTCTTCGTTCAACCCTGCATCCTTCATAATCCTCAGAGAGGGGATCTGAACCTCAATAGGCAAGACAACTTCCATGTCGTAAACCAAATAATAGGGTGTTTCCCTGGTTGACGTGCGAGCCGTGGTATGATAACCGTGGAGAGAAAATGGTAACATCTCATGCCAGTATTTGTATGTGACTGTCATTTTTCTGTATGATCTTTTTAATGTTTTTATTTGCAGCTTTGACAGCACCATTCATCTTTGGCCAACAGGGAGAAGAATTGTGATGCTTAATCTTGAATTGCTCGCATAATGCGGTGATCATAGTGTTGTTGATATTTGTACCATTGTCAGTGATGATCCTTTCCAGGATACCGTACCAGCAAATAAGGTTTTTCTTGATGAAACGGGCAACAACATTCTTGGTAACGGAAGCAAAGGAAGCTGCTCTACCCATTTTGTAAAATAGTCAATGGCCACTAGGATGAAGAGGTGTCCATTTGTGGTTGTCGGCTTAATTTCCCCAATTATATCAATTCCCCACATAGCAAAGGGCCAAGGAGCCGTCAAGACATTCAGAGGAACCGGAGGTACATGCACCTTGTCAGCATAAATCTGGAATTTATGAGAGGTTCCAGAGTATTGATAGTAATCTGCTTCCATGGTAGACCAATAATAGCCCGCCCGTAGGATTTTCTTCGCCATCGTATGCCCACTGGAGTGGGTGCCAAAAGTACCTTCATGTAAACCAGCCATGATCCTTTCAGCTTCAACCTTATCTACACACCGAAGCAGTACGGAGTCATGATTGCGTTTGTATAGGATGCCATTACTAAGGAAGAATTTAGCAGAGAATCTCCTTAAGAACTTCTTATCATTGATTGAAGCTCCTTCTGGATATTCTTGAGCCTCGAGATACCTCTTGACTTCATAAAACTAAGGCTGGTCCACTACTTCTTCAGTATTAATCTCGTGACAGTGTGCTGGTTCATCCATTCGTTCGATGGTGATTTGGGAAGCCTCATTATCCCAATTAAGTTTAAACATAGATGACATTGTGGCTAGAGCGTATGCTAGCTGATTTTCTTCTCGCGGGAAGTTCTCGAAGGTAATATCCTCAAAATGTGGTAGCATTGTCAAAACATGTTCTTTGTAAGGGATAAGGTTAGGGTGTTTGGTGTCCCATTCCCCTTTGATTTGACTGATGACCAAGACTGAGTCTCCGAATACATCCAATGATTTGACCCCCAAGTCTATGGCAGCTCTGAGACCAAAGATGCACGCTTCGTATTCCGCCATGTTGTTTGTACAATTGAAGCAAAGTCTGGCGGTAAAGGGAGTATGACACCCTTCCGGAGATATGAGTACGACATCGATACCATTACCAAGTGCATTGGATGCTCCATCAAAGAACAGGGTCCATCGGGATCCTTGTTCAGGTCCGTCATATGGCCTGATTTCTTCATAGTTGTCTAATGTCATGATGTCTTCATCCGGGAATTCAAACTTCATGGACTGATAGTCTTCTATAGCTTGGTGAGCAAGGTGATCAGCTAGCACACTGCCCTTTATAGCTTTCTGAGTAGTATATTGTATGTCGTACTCTGTCAGGATCATCTGCCATCTAGCTATTCTCCCAAAAAGAGCAGGCTTCTCAAAGATGTATTTTATCAGATCCATTTTAGATATTAACAAGGTAGTATGAGTTAGCATGTACTATCTTAGCCGGCGAGCAGACCTTGCTAGAGTGCAGCAAGTTTTCTCGAGCAGTGAATATCTGGTTTCAGAGTCGGTAAAATTTTTGCTCAGGTAGTAAATAGTGTGCTTTTTTCGGCCAGACTCGTCATGTTGCCCCAATACACACCCCATTGAATTTTCTAAAACGGTCAAATACATTATCAACACTCTTCCCTCGACTGGTGGCATCAATACAGGAGGCTCTTGTAAGTACTCTTTGATTTTGTCAAAAGCAACTTGGCATTCATCATTCCATTTGACTACTTGATCTTTCTTCAATAGTTTGAAGATTGGCTCACAAGTTGCAGTCAGGTGAGAAATGAATCTGGCAATATAGTTCAAACGTCCCAAGAATCCTCTGACTTCCTTCTCCGTACGAGGAGAAGGCATCTCTTGTATTGCTTTAACTTTGGCAGTATCGACCTCAATACCTTTATTGTTGACGACAAAACCTAGGAGATTACCAGACTGTACCCCAAATATGCACTTGTTTGGATTCAACCTCAGCTTGTACTTCTTCATTCTCTCAAACAGCTTTTGTAAGTAGTCAAGATGTTCTTATTTTGTTTGTGATCTGGCTATCATATTGTCTATGTAGACCTCTATTTCATGATGTACCATGTCATGAAATAAAGCCACCATGGCGCGCTGATAGGTTTCCCCAGCATTCTTCAGTCCGAATGGCATTACCTTGTAGCAGAATGTGCCCCACTGTGTGACAAATGTTATTTTCTCCATGTCTTCAGGTGCCATTTTAATTTGGTTGTAACCTGAGAATCCGTCCATGAAGGAAAATATTGTGTTGTGCCGTATTGTCAACTAGGATATCAATGTGGGGAAGTGGAAAATCGTCTTTAGGGATTGCCCTATTCAAATCTCTGTAGTCCATACACATTCGTACTTTGTCGTCTTTCTTGGGCACGGGAATAATGTTGGAAATACATTAAGGGTAGGAAGTGACAGCCAAAAATCCTGCGGTGAATTGCTTCATGACCTCCGCTTTAATCTTTTCTGACATATCAGGTCTCATGCGGCGAACCTTTTGCTTTACTGGCGGACAATCTTCTCTTGTAGGAAGACGATGTACCACAATGTCTGTATCAAGTCCTGGCATGTCTTCATATGACCAGGAAAAAACTTCAACATAATCGTGTAACAACTAAATCAGACGCTCCTTGATACTGGGTTCCAGATTGGCACCCACCTTGACCTCTTTTTTATCCTCCTTGGTACCCAGGTTGATCGTATCCACAAGTTCCTTGTGAGGCTGAATGGTTCTTTCCTCTTGTTGTAGCAGTCTGGCAAGTTCCTCTGGTACTTCACAATCTTCCTCACCTTCGTCTTCGGCTTGGTAGATTAGATTCTCAGAGTCACGAAAGGCCATAGCAGTATCGTTACCCATGGGATCCAGAATGGATGAATACCTGCATTGTGAGTGTGGGTGTGTGTAAGGGTATAACTATCTTTAAAATAAAATAAAATGTAAAAGAAAAAACAATGAGCACAAAAGTTTGTATGCGAAAAACGTCCATGATTCATTGATATCATATGAAGAAGAAATAATAACCCTTACAAATGGACCATTGTGCCTAGGGAAATACACAAGGTTTCAAGAGTGCGAATTGTTTTTGAATATTACAGATCCAACAAAATGTAAAGATAAATTACTGTGGGATAAAAGTTATTGGGACGAAGTCTCTAGCCTCCCAATTGCAGAGTCCTCCATTGACAGTCAAAAAGATCTAATCCTCCAGATTGCAATAATCTTCACCATCTTCTACCGCGTTGACCTCACGGTTGCTAATCTTCAAGGGTGGCCCTCCAGCACGGGCATGACGTACATCCTTTTGAGCACTTGAAGTGAAACCTAGGCAAAACTTGTCAGACTTATACGGGATATCCAGTTGCCCTCAGATGGTGCATCCACCTTCCTCTGCCACTGTTTGGCGTCCTTTAGAGATGACATCCGGAGTGGAGGTCTTGTGATCTTGGGAATCTGGGACACAATCATGGTCACTGCCACCTCTTGGGGAACCTCTTCGAAGTGTTGAAATGGAGTTTCAATGAATTCTCCGTCCATTTCCACATATCTGAAGGAATTGAGATGGATGATCATGTATTCTTCCTCTCCATGGACAGTGATAATCTTCCCTTGAACCGGATACTTCAGCATCTAGTGCAATGTAGAGGTAACAGCGCCAGCATTGTGGATCCATGGCCGGCCTAGCAAGCAAGAGTACAAAGGGTGGATGTCCATTACATAAAAGGTTGAATTGAAATATGTTCCAACCTTTATAGGGATACCCACTTCCTCGTGTACCATCCTCTTCGAGCCATCAAATTCTATTACTACTATGTTGCTTGGTTTTAATGTTAGCCCCTCGCAGTCAAGTCTGTCAAGAGCTTTTTCGGTAAAACATTCAAAGATGAGCCAGTGTCCACCAAAACATGGGCCAGAGTTGCGCCCCTACATTCCACAGAGACGTGTAATGCCTCATTGTGCTTTCTTCCCTTCGGCGTCAGATCAGCATCAGAGAAGCCTAGGTCGTTATCCACTATTAAGCTGGCCACGCAGTCTTGGAATTGGTCAACAGACGTCTCTTGAGGCACATGGGCTGTTTTTAGGAACTTCACCAAGGCTTTCACATGTGCCTTAGAATACAGTAGTAATTCCAGCATGGAGATCTTGGAGGGAGTTTGCCCCAATTGTTCAACTACATCGTAGTCGCTCCTTTTTATAATTTTTAGGATCTCCTCCATTTCTTTCTTAGATGTCTCAGGGATAGTCAGTGATTGAGCTTTCGTCTGGACAGGCTCCACTTGAATATTTTTTCCTCGAGTTTCAGCAGCAGGAGTGTTGGTAGGAATGACAACAGGGGTTGTAACGGCTTTGTCAATAGGAGAATTTGTAGAGATGATTATGGGTACGGAAGTAACCTTTGGAACAGCCACGGGTCCAAAAACTACCTTTGGGGGAGCAATTTCTGGAGAAAAGATCCTACCGCTTCGGGTAATTTTACTAGTTCCGACAATATTGCTGATGTCAGAATCTTCTTCTTCGGAGTTTATCTCTTCGGTGGCCGGCCAGTCTTGTTTGATGCCATGGTAGTAAATGTCCCCTCCATAATTCCACGACACAGTTTTATCTGATTCATATGGGACTGGCCTCGGCATTGTGATTATTAAAGGATTTGTTTTCGAAACTGATGTAATTCTAACGGGTCTTTTGGTGGAGACCCTGGAAGAATTGGAGGAGATGGTAATGATTAAAACATCTTTAACATGAATAGGGGAAAAAGGAGTACTTTCAAACAAAATCTCTTTGTTATCTATCAGGCGCTGAACGCCTGATTTCAACAAAGGGCAATCAGTTGGTGAGGATAAGCATAGATGGCAAACTTCATTATAGCCCGGGAACACACCGACTTTCAACAAGTTTAACTTAATGGTTGGAAGTGGAGTCATGAGTTCATCAACTGTGGTAACAAACAAATCTTCTTCAATAGCATTGGTATTATGACCATGTCTGGGCATAGGAGCAGAAATGTCATTTGGCTTCTCGGGCGCATCAAACTCAATTTCTTTTTCTTCAATGAGGTCTTGTATTTTGTTTTTCAAGGCCCAACAATTATTAGTATCGTGACCAGGACTTTCAGAGTGATATGCACAACGGGGCATTGGGGTGATAATGAAGGGATGTTGTATTGGGGTTTTTCGGAGCTTCTTTCAAGGTTGCCATGTTGGATCTCAGAAGATGCGGTAATACTTGAGACAAAGTCATGTTAATTCTGGTGAATTGCGGACTGGCCTTTCCACCCTTGGTTGATTACTTCTTTGTTGATCAGACGTAGGTTTTGGAATCATAACAGCCCCCACCATTGGTCGGCGTTCGGCCCTATCTTGGTTCCTTTGCGGATATATAACAGTTTCCTCTTTCTTCCCGATGAAAGGCTTCCTTACAGCTTCAGAAGAAGATAAATCCGTCTTAATCTTTCTACTTTTTATGCCAGCTTCCACCCTCTCTCTGGTTAATATTAGTTCAGTAAAGCCCGCAGATGAACTTCCGATTAAATGGTTGAAGAAGGGGCCAGATAAGGTGCCTAAGAACATGTCCATTAATTCCTTTTCAGACAGAGGGGGTTGAACTCTTCCAGCCAAATCTCTCCATTTTTGTGCGTAATCCTTGAAACCTTCATTGGAAGCCATGGCCATACTCTGGAGTTGAGTATGGGTAGGCGCCAAATCGGAATTCTATTGATACTGCTTGTAGAAAGTTGCCGAAATATCTTCCCAATTGTGGACGTTGGCTCTTTCTAGTTGGTAAAACCAGTCGAGTTGTGTTCCAGACAGACTGTCTTGGAAAAAATTCACCCACAAGTCTTTATCAGCGATATGGGGTTAGATTTTTCTCACATATGATCGAAGATGAATTTTAGGGCATGACACTCCATCATATTTTGCAAACATAGGCACTTTGAATTTCGGAGGAATCACAATCCCCGACACTAGTCCCAATTCCTCAAAGTCTAAGCCTGGCACCTTTTGTATTTCCATCGCGCTCAAACACTCTTCGAGATGTCTGTACTTGTCATCAGCTGGAGTATATTGTTCCTCGGAGTAGTCTTCCTCTTTTCCACCTCTTCTTCTGATTCTGACGAAACAGTTGTTTCCTTGCCTTTCCCTTCTCCTTCACCGAAAGTTGTTGCAAAGTTCAAAGTCCTTCTCGTCTACCCCTAGAATCTTCTCCCCGTGTTTAAGACTCCAGTTACCTTCTTTGTTTTCTTTTTCCTCTGTTCAGCTAGCAGAGTCTTTAATTCTTCTTGCCCTTTGGCTAGGGTCATGAGCAACTGTTGAAACTGCATGTTCTGAGCTTGGAGATCTTTCACTATTTGTTCGAGATCCATCTGAGGAAACTTGTTGCAAAATACATGTTTATGTTATGATAAATGATATATGCATATGCAATGATTTCAAGGATTTTAACGATTCAAATTTGTTTTATACAAAAAGGAAACACACGTTATATTAATAAGATAAAGTTTGAGTACATCAATTCCCCTTGGACAAAATAATACAAAACTCTAAGATAAAAAAGTAGTGCGCATCCTCTTTGGTGCAATGTAGGCATTCAGGGTCCGCTCCTCATGAAGTAGCCTAGTGAGTTCCAAAACCTTCTTCTCGCTTGTTAGAATTGGGCTTCGAAAGTATCTCGCTCTCCTTTGAGTTGTATCCAATCCCTTTGTAGGTCTTCAAGAGATGTGGGCATGTCAGGATGTAGGATAGTGTATGGAACATCTCCTTCATTAACAGGATCAATGATTACCGGGAGAGTGGAGGGGTAGGGCATCATAAGACTCTGAGCATGAGTTCATACCCATTTGAGGTAAGGCTCAAGAGGGATGGAATTCTTGTGCCCCATAGTCTTTCTATCCACCTTGTTTAGAATCCTCCAAGCTCGGATAAATCTCTGGTGAAGACCTTGATCGTCATTATCGTAGTCGAATACCAAACCTTGAATCAGCATCTCATGCGGGCCATCCCTTCGGGCATAACCAAACTGTCTTAAGGCTAAACATGGGTTGTAGGTGATGCCTTCCCTAATACCAAGTAGAGGGACATTAAGTAATTCTCCACAACGGTCAACAATGATAACATTCTCTTTGGCTCGGGAGCACCAATGAATGTTTGAATGTTTGAGCGTAATTAACCTTTGTGACCACCTTGAACCTTGCTCATTCTTTATGACTGATTGGGGAAGATGAGAAATAAACCATATTTCCAAGAGAGGAGTGCAACACATAAGGAAACCTATTTTCCTCATTGTGCGAGTGTGAAATGAGTGTAGGATATCTCCTAGTAATGTAGGCACCAGTTTGCGTGACATGAAGATTTTGACGGCGTTCACATCTATGAGTTGGTCAGGATTTGGAAACAAAACCATCCCATACATGAAAAGAGCCACAATTTCCTCAAAGGCTTGCAAGTCTAAGGAATTCCAACAGCTTTGGGCTTTCTCAAACAGGAACTTTGCTAAGAAACCTTTGACACCACTCCTAGTTTCCCAATAGGCTATGACATCAGATGAGTGTAAGTGTAGAGCTTGAGAAATATCTTCTAGATTTGGATATCTTTTTGTACCGTTGAAAGGCAGTTGGTTGAGAATGGGAATCCTCGAGAGTTGGGAGAATTCTTCCAAAGTAGGCACAAGTTGATAGTCGGGGAATGTGAAGCAATGGTGCAAAGGATCAAAGAACTGAAAGAGCACCTTCATCATATCCTCATCTGTGTTGGAGGTGACCAAGTTGAGTAGACGATCATGTCACTTGGTGAATGGAGAGTTCTCAGGGATCCTTGAAGCTAGCTCCTTAAGTTGTGGAGGAATTCTTACAAGGTTGACTTGAATAGTTTTCCTGCGAAGTGAATCCATATCCTACAAAACAAGAACAAAGATGAATCCCAAAAATCCTTGAAATGGTTAGTGGATGTATATGATGTTCATGATGTTCATGATGTTATGTACAAGTATGCATGTTCAAGCAAATCAAACAAATCCTTATTTTAGGCTTGCATGGAGTTTTATAGGTAAGTACCCTCTTGAAGTTTAGTTGGCTTAAACCTGTCCTAGTAATAGTAACCGGGTTCTAAGATTGTTTCCTTGGTCATTGTTTCAGCTCAAGCCTCTTTAATGGAGACCGAAATATCCCAAGAAACCAAACCTCAATGAGTGTAGTATCGAGTATCTACCAACTTCGGATTGCACCAATGCCGGTCATCTCACTACATCCTAAAGGCCAAGTTGGTCAAGTAAAGGTTCTAGAAGTTCATTAGTGTTTCATGACATCACTCAGCGGCCCCGTATTCTCTTTGATTAACTCAAAGGCTACTGGTACCCACAAATATGTCGCACTAACATAACTATTGGTTAGACCATGTCGGTATACCCCGCACAGTTTCCACAATGTATTGCTACTTACCTATAATGTATCCCAAATCTGGGTAGAGGATTCAATCCCAAACAAAGAACCATAATGTAAAGCATACAAATCAAACAATATAAGCAAGTAAATGTGATCTAAACCCTAAGGTAACCCCACTTTTAGAAATTTCCCCAGCAGAGTCACAAGTTCTATGATACGGTGGGAGAACTGACTTGAAGGTTTTGCATTTTATCGCAAATATTGCGGTTAGCAAGAGTCACCACCGAATTTTCTTTTATCCAAAAGGAAAGGTGAAAAAGCATAGGAAAGACCTTTGAGATTGTTTCTTGAGTTTAGGGGTAGATTATGAAACGGGAAGGTATTAGCACCCTTTTCATCCATGGTTCTCCAAGGGCTCTTAGTTACTTGCTAGATCACTTGATTTTGTTTGAAATGGTGCTTTGTGGTTTTTGAAAGTATTTTTTAAAGAGGCCCTTGTTTAGGAAATCTTTGTAATGATTCTCGTTCGTAAGAATGTATACAAAGATGTTTGTCTTTTTGAAAATGTTTTCAATGTTCGTAAGATGTTTGGAAATGTGTGTGTTATTTTTGAAAATAGCAAGGATACTTGTTTTGAAATGGAGCAAATAACTAAAAGTAATCTACCTACTCAAATGTCTTTCTTGTTCATTTTCTTTTCCTTTGATATTGTTGTCTTACCATGGATTTGGTAAGCAACCCTATCTTTGGAAGTAAACGGGACGGGTGTGGGTCATCGTATAACCATGATTAGCAATGTTGCAAAGTATCTTAGCATTTTTAAGGGACTAAGATCATTTTGTAAGGAAACTTTGAATAGCGACATCGAGGGACTATGATCTTATATTTGTTTGTTTTGTTAAGATACTTCACATGCGTAATATGGCCATTTTTGTGTAAGGCAACCAAGTGGAGTAACCCTAGGGGGTGCTTGTATGCAAGTGTGTTATTTTCATGGTTGATTTTGTCTTGGATTAGGGTTTTCTATTTGATTGGTTTTATCTTGCCATACAAACCCTAGTTACTAACATAGTATGTAAAAGTGATAAATTGCGTAATTTAAAGATTACTACGCTATTACAACATTTTGTGGGAGGGGGTATACAAATTATGAATGAGGATTGCAATAATATAAACCTAATTAATTTATTACAACCAAATTGAATTTATACAAGTATTGGAATAAATAATGTACAAGACAATTTAAATATGCAAGGATATATAAATGCAAGAAAAAAGATTTTGTTTTGTTTTTTATGTGAAAATGTTTTAAACTAAGCCTAATAAATAAGTCAAGGTTAAACTTAAATTAATTAGGAAATGAAAATTATATTTTTAGAAAAGATTTTGATTAACCCTAATTCTAATTTGTTAAAAGGAAATAAATTTCTTTAAGTATTTTTTTTGTATTTTTATCTTGAAAATAATAAATGGTATTTATGAAGTATTTTGGTCCTTTTATATTTTAAAATAAATATTTAATAGATGTGAGAAAAAAAGAATAAATATTTAACCTAATTCTATTTTAATTTACAAATTTATTTGATAAAAATAGGTAATATATAACTAAATAAAATATTTTTTATGAGAAAATAAAATAGAATAAAACAAAAATATAATATTTACCATATTTATATTTTTTATGATTTTTATTATTAAGGAAAATATATTTAATAAAAATAATAATGAAAATAAAATTAATAATAAAAATATATGGGCCAGGGTGCTATGAGTAAACTGGAGGCAGGAAGCTAGTAAAAATATAAGGCCCGATTGTCCAGAAGCCCGTGCTGCAAACAAACAAAAAAATGGAAAAACTATGAAAAATGCAAAAAGGCAGGCACCAAGGCTCGAACCCATGACCTATGGGGTTTTTGCGCGCTGCCTTGTCAATGGGGTGGCTGTACATCCGTTAGTTCAAATGAAATCACAAATACATAACACAATACGTTGCCTTGCCCTGTACTTCATCTTCAACCTCTAGCCAGCCGGACCCCCTGTAACTCTTTCATCTCTCAACAAAAATGGAAAGTGATAACATGAACATTATAGCATTTTACCTCACGATTCTAACCATGTGCATAACTAAAAATATAAGTCCAAGATCAGAGAGAATTTTGTTGGCCCTAATTCTTAACCTAATTTTTTCATAAACTTCAAACTCAAAATTCTCTAAACTCAGGCCAAATAAATGCAAGCTATGGATATGTACAGCTTCGTAGCAATGATGTCTACATCTTTTATTCACAAATGGAAAGCTAACTATGCCTGTATTAAGAGTTAGAAAAACAGAAAACTTACCTTGAAAATGGAAATCGTGTTTTGGAAATGAGCTTGCTTTAGCATGCTGTGATGATCAGGTTAGCTTCTTTGAACCTCTAGGAAGCTAATGCAATGCTTAGCTTGTCTTGAGGGTGGATGTAATGATCTGGAGAAGTCCACCTGTGTTGCTCTGCTTTTGAACTTCAGCAATGGGGAAGATGGAGTTACAGTGATGTTTCTGGGTGTGGGATGGTTTACTTGTAAGGTAAAGAAGCTTAGGAAAGCAAAAGGCCTTAAAACACACGAGTGGAATGGAAGATTCAGTTCACAAGTCATAAATGGCAAGTTTGGAGGCTTGATATTCAATTTTTGATTCTAGGGTGTTTCAAGGCTTGGGCATTCGTGGTTTTAGTTGTAAAATGATGGCTTTATATAGAGCAAAAGGTTGGAGGACTTATGCTTGCTCAGAAGTACAAGATCACATGTCTTGCTACATTTCTTGTTTTTGAAGAAAGTGTGAGAAATGACTTCTTAATGCATGGTTCTGATCTTGTAGGATGGTGTGAAGCTTTAAACATGTTTTTTTCATGTTTAGAGGCTTGGTTTGTACAGAAAGAACAAGTCCAAGGCTCAAGAAATGGAAAAATGCAAAAGGCATGCTTTTCCAAAATGGCAATGTTGCCTTTCTTCCATAAATGGTTATTTTCTTGTACAATGCATTGAATTCTTGGCTTTAGGGCATGAAATCTTGTGCAATCCATTAATGGTGGAGTGACAAACGAGTTTGAGGCCTGAAAAGTGAAGATTGTACAACAAGCTTGAGGATTTGAATTTTGTTCTTCATGAAATGGCTTGAAATCAAAGTGAGAAATTGCCAACTTCATCTCTTCGATTCTCCCTACTGAAGAATGATATCAAGGAGTTCTTTGACATTTTGGAAAGCTTGTAGTATGCTCTACAACTCATCTTTGAATTGATTTCAAATATTCCCCTTGGAAATATGTGAAAAATTGGCATGAAGTTGGGTAAAAAACCTGCCTAACTAGGGCAAAATTTTACTAAGTTATTTTAGTTCATGAGCATGTATTCACAAAATTATATCTTGAGATCCAAGCATCTTTAGGAGAAATTGTGTGAAGCAAAGTTGTAGATTTCATGGAGATCTACAACTTTCATGTTGGGAAATCTCTTTGAATCATCTTGTATCATGGTTAAAATTTGGCTTAAAGTTGAGAAAAAATAAGAAATTTTCTATACTTAGAAAAATTTCTAAGTTAAGAAATTTCAAATTTCAAAACAAAATCTTCAATCCTTGATTTCTTGATGAACAAGTTTCACATTTTGACATGTTTTGATGAATTATGATCTTTGGCACTTGAATTTGACCAAAAAGTCAAAGTTTGACTTTTTAGTGTACAGTTGACTTTTGATCAGTTGACTGAAAAATTCATCCGTCAATCCAATGGATTTGCAATGTTTTGAACCATGTTATTAGGTTAAGATGATGTAATTGAACTCTTGAAATCATGCTTCAAACCAATTGATCATTTTCTAGGTCAAAAATCAGAAATTGGCTTTTCTCAATCAAAACCCTAATTTTGACCATTTTGCCCTTTTGATGATTTGATCAAATTTCTTGAGGAATTGTGGTCAAAACTTGGTCAAATGATACATATGAGTCTAAGATGTTGATTTGGATCAAAAATCATGAATTTTGATTGTAAATTGGCCATGGTTGACTTTTTCCCCAATACAGCTGATTTTTAGGTCAACTATCCAATTGATTGATAAAAAATGTGTTTCAAGACTTGAAACTTGGCATGAGTAATCTTAGGGGTCCATAATTGTCCTTGAAAGTCATATGAAGCATTGATAGTCCAAAAATATGTGTGCAATCCCAAACCCTAATTTTGGGTCATTAGTGCATGATGAGATGTCTTGAGTTGGTCAAATCCTAATCCAGTCTTGAGTCCAAGAGATCTTGTGAAGAAATCCTTGATAAATGAGAGGGAAAATTTTGGGGTACAACACCCTGTAATAGTTAGGAACTTTATTTTTCTTCAATTTATTTTCCCGCATGATAACCTTCTTAGATGAATGGTTAATAGGATCGTATTGAAAAATAACAATTAATTGAACATAGATAACCCTAAATGCGTAAGATAAATAAACTGAATCAAGCACTATTGCACACTTGCACCCTTAGGGTATACCCCACTTGGTTGCCTCGGAAAATTACAGTCACAATTCTCGAAACTTGAGAATTCTTAGTGGATGTCCTTAACCATGGATGGAAAGGGTGTTAACACCTTCCCTTTCCATAATCTACCCCCCGTACTCAAAAATCTCGAAAAAGGTCTTTTTCTATTCTTTTCACCCTTTCCTTTATTGGATAAAATAAAAGTCTGTGGCGACTCTTGCTTACCGCGACATTTGCAAACAAAAAACACAAACCAGTATTAAACAGTCGGTTCTGCCACCGTATCACAGAACTGGCGACTCTGCTGGGGATAAATTATTAAAGTGGGGGTTTACCTTAGGGCCTAGATCATTTTAAATTTATTTTTGTTTGCTTTGACTGCTTTTATCTTTGAGGGTTTTGTTGGGGTATTCTTGTAAAGATCCTATACCCGGATCAGGGGCACCTTATTAGGTAAGTAGCAATAAACCATGGAAGTTGCACGGCATAGACCGATACGGACAAAATGGTGGCTACATTAGCGCAATGCTTTAGATTATATTCATGTTCCTCAAGTAAGTTAAGGACAACATTAGGCTTCCTCATAGTGTCACTAAGGGCTAACTGACCTTTAGAACCTTTAATTGGCTCATCCTAGCCATTAGGAAGTAGTGAGATAACTGGCGTTAGTTCCGACCGAAGATTGGTTGATACTCGACACTACACTTATTGAGGCTGGAATTTCAGGATTTTTTGGCTGCAATACTTCAGTGCGAAGCTGAAACAATTTCTGAAGCGAAGTTCAGTGATATTGAGGCTCCTTAGAACCCGGCTACTATTAATAGGACAGGTTGAGCCAATTGAACATTCAAGAGGGTACATACCTTAAAAACTCATGCAAGCCTTTGAACCTAAGGTCTATTGTGTGATTTGCTTGTGTTTATCTGTGATTTTTAGCATAATAATGACATCATAAGCATCATGACATTCATACATACTAATAATTTCAAGGACCTGTTGGATTAACCTCTTGGTTGTTTTGTAGGATATGAATTCAGGTCGCAGAAAAACCATCTGGATTCACTTCACATAAGTTCCTCCTAAGCTCAAGGAATTGGTCTTGAAATTCCCCGAGGACTCAACATTCCACAAAAGACATCGTCACTTGCTCAATTTGTTTACCACCGGGTTTGACAAAGGTTTGATGAGTGTCTTATTCCAGTTCATCGACCTTAAGCACCATTGTTTCACATTCCCCTGTTATCAACGGGTGCCTACGCTGGAAGAATTCTCTAAGTTACTTGGGTTACCTATATTGGAAAGAGTACCTTTCACTGGTTTAGAATAAGACCCAGCTTCTGAAAAAGTTTTCGTAGCTTTGCACTTGAAACCATCTGACATTGAGGCCAATTGGGAGAAAATAAGTGGAGTTAATGGTCTCCTTGCAAATTTTCTGATGAAGAAATCTCAAATTTTCCTGGATGTTATGAGCTATCATGCCTTCGAAGTTATATTATCCATATTGATATATGGGTTGGTCATGTTTCCTAATTCAGATCAACTTATACATGTGAATGCCATCAACATCTTTCTTGCTCACAATCCAGTTCCTACATTGCTCGGGGATATTCTACATTCTCTCCATACTCGTACTTTAAAGAAGCGAGGAACTCTCATGTGTTGCACCCCTCTGCTTTATACATGGTTTACTTCGCACCTTCCTCTGTCAGTAATGCAAAATGATTTAGGCTTAAGTTGGAGTCAAATAATAATGTCTCTCTCTCACTACGACATCTATTGGTGTCCTCACTCTCAAGAGGACATTTCCTCTATTGATCGTTGCAGAGAATTTCCTAATGTGCCACTCCTGGGCATTAGGGGAGGAATCACCTATAATCCTTCTTTATCACTACGTCAGTTTGGCTATGCACGGAGAGATGGTCCACCGGATATGCTCATCCAGGGTATTATGTTCAACTACTCAGATGATTTACATAATTATCGTCAGAGGTTCATCCACTCTTGGGCCATTGTTAAGAAGGCTGATAGTAGGACTTTGGGGCATAAGAACTCCATCCCTTTGGAACCTTACCTCAAATGTGTGAGAGCTCGAGCCCAAAGTCTTATGATGCCATACGATTCCATCTTACCGGTGATCTTAGAACCTATTGTTCAAGGGGGCGAGTCCTGTATTATTCTCCATCCTGATATGCCAACCAACTTCGAAGAGCTGCAAAAGTCTTGGATCCAGCTCAAGGGAGAACGGGATACTTTTGAGGCTCAATTCTATGCAAGTGAGAAGAAGGTGCTAGAGTTAACAAGAAAAGTTCATGAAGAGAGGAACCTCAACACCTACCTCAACACCAAGAGGAAGCATTCATGGGAGACTTAGGAATTTCCTTTCAATGTTTATCCTTGTGTAATCTTTTGTTTCTTTAAAAACTTGCTAATAAAAGGTTTTTCTTTTTGTTTTGTTTAAAAGAGTTTTAATCTAATAAGGTCCTTGAAATCATTTCATACACATGTCATAGATATCAATGCATAAACAGGTTTCATAACAGGTTTCTCATCTTCTTCGCTGTTTATTTTAGCAAGAAATGGATCTCGAACAAACTGTGAAAGACTTACAGACTCAGAATGCATAATTCCAACAGATGATCATGGCCCTAGCCAAAAGGTAGGAAGAACTGAAAGCCTTGATTGTTAAAGACAAGGCTAAGAAGCCAAGAAGGACAGCTGGTGTGGTAAACCCGGGAAGAAGATTCAAGGGACCGTTGAAGCAAATGGTTGATCTGACCTCTTCATCCAAGGAAGCATAGAATCAAGAGGGTGAGACAAGAGAGGAAGACCCTAGTTCGGAGGAATCTGATAATGACACTGATTACAATGAAGAGCAGTATCCTCCGGCTGACGAAAGGTATAAACAACTGGAAGAGCGTCTGAGTGCAATGAAGATTCAGAAAGTGCCTGGGCTGGACTTTGAAGAGCTGGGTTTGGTGTCTGGGATTGTTATTCCGCCAAAGTTCAAAGCACCAGTGTTTGCTAAGTACAATGGGGTTTCGTGTCCCAAGATTCACCTCCGATCTTATGTGAGGAAGATACAGCCTCACACTGCCGACAGAGACTTGTGGGTCCATTTCTTTCAGGATAATCTATCCAGAACTCAGTTAGACTGGTTCTATCAGCTGGAGAGGACCAACATCCATAATTGGGAAGACCTGGCCGCTGCTTTTTATAAGTAGTATCAGTACAATGCAGACCTTGCTCCCACCTGCACTCAACTCCAGAGTTTGGCTATGGGTTCGAGCGAGGGTTTCAAAGACTACGCTCAGAAGTGGAGGGACTTAGTAGGAAGGGTCCAGCCTCCCCTGTCTGATAGGGAGCTAGTGGACATGTTTCTGGGTACCTTGTCTGGTCCATTCTTTAATCATCTAATTGGAAGCTCCTCGGCCGACTTCACTGAATTAATCTTGACAGGGGAGAGAGTGGAAGCTGGAATTAAGAGTAGGAAGATCCAAAAGGACGCATCTTCTAGTGCCGTAAGAAAACCATTTGCTGGGAAGAAAGAGGTTAGTGTTGTGCACCATCAACGGAGTCAGGACAGAACTGAACGCCGTCCAACAATAGAGGCTGTCGTGATTCCTAAGCCTGCACAGAGGGATAATCAACAGAGAACAAAAAGGCCGATAAGACAATTCACCCGGATAAATATGACCCTAGCCCAAGTTTTTCCCCATTTGTTGAGATCCAATATGGTAACCTTGCGGGAAGCGCCAAAGAATCCCAACACTGCCTCCCCCTGCTACAATCCAGATGCCTGTTGTGCTTATCATTTGGAAAGTCCAGGTCATGATACAAATGACTACTGGGCTTTGAGAAACAAAGTACAAGACCTTCTCGAGGTGAAGGAAATTGAGTTTGACGCCCCTGAGATGCCAAATGTTATCACTTCTCCTATGCCCAAGCATGGTCGTGGTGTTAACGCTATTAAAGACGATATTTTTTTACTACTGTTGAAGAGCTTGTTACTCCACTTATGACCATTAAGTGGAACTTGTTAAAGGCCGGTTTATTTCTGGGATGTGGCGAAGGTTGCCACTTTTGTTCATCTCTACCGACTGGTTATCATTTGTTGAAAGCAGGTGTTTAGCGCCTGATGGATGTTGGAGAGATTTTGTTCGAGAAGACTCTCGTTCCAACCATTCTATGCAAGGATGTTTCGATAATAACCATTTCCACCAATCCTCCTAGGGTCTCCACCAAAAGTCCTGTCAGGATTACATCTACTCCGAAGGTCACTCCGCTGATAATCACTGCGCCAGGGCCAATCCCGTACTCCTCTGATAAAATTGTCCCTTTGAACTATGGAGGAGACGTCTACTACCACGGAGTCAAGCAAGATTGGATGGCTAATGAAGACCAGGTTTCTGAGAATGATGATCCCGACATTGTCAATATTGTTGGAACTAGCAAAATAACAAGAAGTGGAAGAGTGTTCTCCCACGAGATTTATCCTCCAAAAGTTGTTACTGGTCCTGTGATAATTCCTACTTTTGTTCCTGCTACTACTGTAATTCCTTTGACTACTCCTGCTGACACCCCTATCACCGAGTTGATCGAGACTCGGGGAAAACACATATTGATTGAGCATGTCCAGATGAAGGCACAGTCAGTATATATTCCAGAGGCTTCCAAGAAGGAGATGGAAGAAATTATGAACCCTAATTTGGAAGAAATCATGCACTAGGTTTTGATCAGCTCAAAATACCTCCTTAAGCACTGATAACCAAAATTAGGGTTTGAAGAGTTAGATTGGCGAGTTTTTCCATTCGTGACTCGAAGGTGGAAGATGATTGGACACTAGAGTGCCCAGAAATTTGCACTCAGTGATGTGATGGTAGAGGGAATGGGCTTAAAGATGCCATTTGGAGAGATGATAGAAAGTTATTGGAGATGGGCTTGTAGATGCCATCCAAAAGTGATTACTGAATCTGAAAGAGAGTCTGAATGAGTATCAGAATGGCATCCGTGTAATGAGCGTATTTGAACTGTATCTGAAAATTGTATCTGAATGAGTATCAGAATGGCATCCGTGTTTGGGGCGTATCTGTATTGTATCTGAGAAGCAATCTAAATGAGTATCGGAATGGCATATGTGTCTGGAGCGTATCTGTACTGTATCTGAAAGTTGAAATTTTGAATGAGTATCAGAATGGCATCTGTGTCTGGAGCATATCTGTATTATATCTGAAAGTTGAAATCTTGAATGAGCATCAGAATGGCATCCGTGTCTGGAGCATATTTGTACTATATCTGAGAAGGAATTTAAATGAGTATCAGAATGGCATTCGTGTTTGGAGCATATCTGAACTGTATCTGAAAAGTGGAATCTGAATGAGTATCAGAATGGCGTCTGTGTTTGAAGCGTATATGTACTATATTTGAGAAGGAATCTGAATGAGTATCAGAATGGCATCTGTGTCTGGAGCATATCTGAACTGTATCTGACAACTTTAAATGTTGTTAATTGTAGCTTTTAATTAATCTTATCCTGAAAAGGGTAAAATGTTAGCCAATATGCATAGTCATGTTGTATGAAATGCATAGTGTAATGTATTCGTGTTATCAATGTTTATGATATATGGATGCGATGTATGCGTATGTGAGTTATTCTGCTGCACTGTTGTTGGATTGGGGAAAATAAATCCATGACTGCTGCTGAGGATATGGAGTGTAAGTCTTCATGTTGTGAAGTTGAAGTGTTGATGAATTTCCACTTAGAGAAATAAACTCTGTTGTTAGGGAAATGTCGTACACCGCCTGTAAAATCCTGTTGGGAAATCTTGAGAAATTGGATGACTTCTACTGGGGATTGATAATTGGAAGATTTTTTCTGCTGAGAATTAAACTGCACACTGCGGGGGATTTTATGGAAACAACTTGGAGAGATTTCCCTACCTCTTAAAGCCATCAGTTATTGTCTTTCTATTTTGTTTATTTGTAAACAATAATTATATTCAAATGCATATGTTCAAAAATAAATTATTGGACGTTTTTGTAAACAAAACACAAGAGTAAAGAAAAACAGATAGTTTTTGAACTTTCAAAGGGATATCTTTGTATTGACTTTGAGTAAGTATTTTTGTACAATGAGACAATCATTCTAGTAAGATAATGCCGTTGTAAAAAATGAAAACTTTGATACAAAGAAAAGATAGCTATGTGTAATAATCCCATGGGGTTCCGATTCTGCTATAGCCTTCGTGTCTCTGAGCATCTTGTTTATTTCTTGCCTTGTCTGAAGATGATTGAATTGATCAGAACCTCTGAGTTTGTCAGTTGAAGCCAAAGGTTGTTCGTAAAGTGATCCAACTTGACATATTCATACGCTTTAATTCCCTAACTTTTGCCTGGACCGCCCTTTCGGGTTTTCAGTCCACCAGGATACCCTTTTTTGCCCAAGCCTCCCTTTTGGGTTTTCAACTTGTCGGGTGTACAATTTTTTTTTTATCCTTAATTTTTTCCCGAACCTTTTTGGTTCGCCGGGATGCCCTTGTTTTGCCTAGGTGTGTCAACCTAGCGGGTCTCTTATGCGTAGTATCTTTTGACTATGTCTGCATTCGCAAGGTGCGGCAGGTCGTCACCGTCCATGGTGGTTAAGATCATTGCTCCACCAGAGAATATGTTTTTGATTACAAATGGTCCTTCGTATGTAGGAGTCCATTTACCCATAGGATCACCTTGCGGCAGTATGATGCGCTTGATCACCAGATCCCCAACTTGATACACTTGGCGTCTGACCTTTTTGTTGAAAGCCTTGATCATCCGTTTTTGATACATCTGACCATGACAGACAGTAGTAAGCCTTTTTCTCATTGATCAAGTTTAGTTGATCAAGTCGAGTCTGGATCCAATCTTCTTCATTCAGGCATGCATCCTTCATAATTCTTAGAGAGGGGATCTGGACCTCAATAGGCAAGACAACCTTCATGCCGTATACTAGATAATAGGGTGTTGTCCCGGTTGATGTGCGAGCTATGGTACGATACCCGTGGAGAGCGAATGGTAGCATCTCATGCCAGTCTTTGTATGTGACTGTCATTTTCTGTATGATCTTTTTAATATTCTTATTTACAGCTTCAACAGAACCATTCATCTTCGTCCGGTAAGGGGAAGAATTGTGATGCTGGATCTTGAATTGTTCACACAAGGAGGTGATCATAGTATTGTTCAGGTTCATACCATTGTCTGTAATGATCCTCTCCGGCATACCGTACCAGTAGATGAGATTTTGCTTAATAAAACGGGCGACAACATTCTTGGTAACGGAAGCGAAAGAAGTTGTCTCCACCCACTTTGTAAAATAGTCAATGGCCACTAAGATGAAGCGGTGTCTATTAGAGGTTGTTGGCTTGATTTACCCAATCATATCAATCCCCCACATATCAAAGGGCCAAGGAGCTGTCAAGACATTCAGAGGAACCGGAGGTACGTGCACCTTGTCAGCATAAATTTGACACTTGTGGAAGATTCGAGAGTGTTGATAGCAATCTACTTCCATGGTAGACCAGTAATAGCCTGCCCGTAGGATTTTCTTTGCCATCGTATTCCCACTAGAATGGGTTCCAAAAAAGTGCCTTCATGTAACTCATCCATGATCATTTCAGCTTCAACCCTGTATACGCACCAAAGTAACACAGAGTCATGGTTGTGTTTGTAAAGGATGCCATTACTAAGGAAGAATTTAGCAGAGAATTTCCTTAAGAACTTCTTATCATTGACTGAAGCTCCTTCTGCATATTCTTGAGCCTCGAGATACCTCTTGACTTCGTGAAACCAAGGCCGATCCACTACTTCTTCGGTATTAATCTCATGACAGTGTGCTGGTTCATCCATTCGTTCAATGGTGATCTGGGGAGCCTCGTTATCCCATTTAAGTTTAAACATAGATGACATTGTGGCTAGTGCGTCTGCTAGCTGGTTTTCTTCTCGCGAGAAATGCTCGAAGGTAATCTTCTCAAAATGTGGGAGCAATGTCAAAACATGTTCTTTGTAAGGGATAAGGTTAGGGTGTTTGGTGTCTCATTCCCCTTTGATCTGGTTGATGACCAAAGTTGAATCTCCGAATATATTCAAATATTTGATCCCCAAGTCTATTGCAGCTTTGAGACCAAAGATGCACACTTCGTATTCTGCCATGTTGTTTGTACAATTGAAGCAGAGTCTTGCAGTAAATGGAGTATGACACCCTTCAGGAGATATGAGTACGACACCAATACCATTGTCGAGTGCGTTAGATGCCCCATCAAAAACCAGGGTCCATCAGGATCCTTGTTCAGGTCCGTCATATGGCCTGAATTCTTCATAGTTGTTTACCATCATGATGTCTTCATCTGGGAATTCGAACTTCATGGACTGGTAGTCTTCCACAGCTTGGTGAGAAAGGTGATCAGCTAGTACACTGCCCTTTATTGCTTTCTTGGTAGTATATTGTATGTTATATTCTCTCAGGATCATCTTCCATCTTGCTATTCTCCCAGAGAGGGCAGGTTTCTCGAAGATGTACTTTATCGAATCCATTTTAGATATCAACAAGGTAGTATGGGTCAGCATATACTATCTTAGCCGGCGAGCAGCCCATGCCAGAGCGCAGCAAGTTTTCTCGAGCAGTGAATATCTTGTTCCACAGTCGGTAAACTTTTTTCTCAGGTAATAAATAGCGTGCTCTTTTCGGCCAGACTCGTCATGCTGCCCCAACACACACCCCATTGAATTTTCCAAAATGGTTACATACATGATCAATGGTCTTCCCTCGACTGGTGGCATCAAAATAGGAGGCTCTTGAGGTACTCTTTGATCTTTTCGGAAGTAATTTGGCACTTGTCATTCCATTTGACTACTTGATCTTTCTTTAGTAATTTGAAGATTGGCTCACAAGTAGCTGTCAGGTGAGAAATGAGTCTGGCAATGTAGTTTAAACGTCCCAAGAATCCTCTGACTTCCTTTTCAGTACGAGGAACAGGCATCTCTTGTATCGCTTTCACCTTGGCCGGATCTACTTCAATACCTTTATTGCTGACGAAAAAGCCTAGGAGTTTACCAGACCTTACCCCAAATGTGCACTTATTTGGGTTCAACCTCAGCTTGTACTTCTTTAGTCTTTCAAAGAGTTTCTATAAATGGTCAAGATGCTCTTCTTCAGTTTGAGATCTAGCTATCATGTCGTCCACATAGACCTCTATTTCGTGATGTATCATGTCGTGAAATAGAGCTACCATGGCACGCTGATAGGTCGCCCCAGCATTCTTCAGTCCGAATGGCATAACCTTGTAGCAGAATGTCCCCTATTGTGTGACAAAGGTTGTCTTCTCCATGTCCTCAGGCGCCATTTTGATTTGGTTGTAACCTGAGAAACCGTCCATGATAGAAAACACTTTGTGTTGTGCCGTATTGTCAACTAGAATATCAATGTGGGGAAGTGGGAAATCATCCGTAGGGCTTTCCCTATTCAAATCTCTGTAGTCCACTCACATTCGTACCTTGCCGTCCTTTTTTGGGCACGGGAACAACATTGGCAACCCATTGCGGATAGGAGGTGACGGCCAAAAGTCCAACATTGAATTATTTCATCACTTTTGCTTTAATCTTCTCTGACATATATGGTCGCATACGATAGACCTTTTGTTTTACTGGTGGACAGTCCTCTTTTGTAGGTAGACGATGTACCACAATATCTACATCAAGTCCTGGCATGTCTTCATACAACCAGGCAAAGACCTCGACATAGTCGTGTAGTAACTGAATCAGACGCTCTTTGACATTGGGTTTCAGGTTGGCACCCACCTTGACCTCTCTTTTGTCTTCTTCGGTACCTAGGTTGATTGTATCCACTGGTTACTCGTGGGGCTGAATGGTTCTCTCTTCTTGTTGTAGTAATATGGAAAGTTCCCCTGGTACTTCACAATCTTTCTCACCTTCGTCTTTGGCTTGGTAGATTAGATTTTCAGAGTCACAAAAGGCCATATCAGAACTGTCACCCATGGGATCCCGAATGGATGTAGACCTGCATTGTGAGTGTGAGTGTGTGTAAGAGTATAGCTATCTTTGAAATAAATGAAAATGTAAAAAGAAAAACAATGAGCACAAAGTTTGTATGCAAAAACGTCCATGATTCATTGATTTCATATGGAAATGAGATAATAACCCTTACAAATGAACCATTGTGCCTTGGGTAAGACACAAGGTTTTAAGAGTCTGAATTATTTTAATATTATAGATCCAACAAAATGTAAAGACAAATTATTATGGGATAAAAGTGATCGGGACAAAATCTGTAGCCTCCCAGTTGCTGAGCCCTCCATTGACAGTTGGAAAAATCCAATCCTCTAGGTTGTAGTTGTCTTCATCATCTTCCACGATGCTGACTTGGTGGTTGTTGATCTTCAAGGGTGGTCCTCCGGCACGAGCGCGGCGTACAGCCTTCTGGGCACCTGAAGTGAAACCCATACCAAACTTATCATATTTGTATGGGATATCTGGGAGTTTTCCCCAAATAGTGCACCCACCTTCTTCTATCACTGCCTTGGCATCCTTCAAAGATGACATCCTGAGTGGAGGCCTTGTGATCTTGCAAACTTGAGACACATCCTTGGTCACTGCCACATCTTGCGGGACTTCTTCAAAATGTTGGAATGGAGTTTCAATAAATTCCCCATCTAATTCCACATATCTGAAGGAATTAAGATGGTTGATCATATACTCTTCTTCTCCATGAACGGTGATGATATTCCCTTGAATCAGATATTTTAGCATTTGGTGCAATGTAGAAGTAACAGTGCCAGCATTGTGGATCCATGGTCGGCCTAGCAAGAAGGAATATGAAGGGAGAATATCCATTACATAAAAAGTTGAATCAAATTTTTGGGTTCCAACCTTTATGGGGATATCCACTTCCCCATGCACCATCCTTTTTGAGCCGTCAAAGGCCCTCACTACTATGTTGCTCGGTTTCAATGTCAATCCCTTACAGTCAAGCCTATCAAGAGTCTTTTTAGGCAATACATTCAGAGATGAACCGATGTCAACCAAGACATGAGCCAAGGTCATGCCCCTACATTCAACTGAGACACGCAATGCCTAATTATGCTTCCTCCCTCTTGGCATTAAATCAGCATCCGAAAAACCTAAACCATTATCTACAGTCAAGCTGGCTACACAGTCTTTGAATTGATCGACAGATGTTTCTTGGGGGTACATGGGCAGTTTTCAGGAATTTTACCAAGGCTTTTGCATGAGCCTCGGAACATAGTAATAAAGCCAGTATGGAAATTTTTGATGGAGTTTTCCCCAGTTGCTCGACTACATTATAGTCGCTTCTTTTTATAACTTTAGAATTTCCTCCATCTATTTCTGGGAGGTCTCAGGGATAACCAATGATTGTGCGTTTATCCGGACAGGCTCAATCAGAATACCTTTACCTCGAGTCTCAGTTGACTCGACAACAGGAATGTTAGTAGGAGTGATAACAGGGGTTGTAACAGCTTTGTCAGTTGGAGTACTAGCAGAGATGATTGTAGGACTGTGAACAACCTTTGGAGGAGAAACAACAACAAGAATGATTACGGGTCCAGAAACAACCTTTGGGGAGCAATTTCTGGAGAGAATATCCTTCCACTTCGGGTAATCTTGCTAGTCCCTGAAATGTTACTGATATTGGAGTCACCCTTCTCAGAACTTGAATCTTCAGCTCCTGGCCAATCTTGCTTGATACCGTAGTAGTAGACATCCCCTCCATAATTCCATGGTATGGTTTTGTCTGATGAATACGGGATTGGTCCAGGCATTGTAATTATCAAAGGAGCTACTTTTGGAACTGATGTAATTCTAACGGGTCTTTTGGTGGAGACCCTGGAAGGATTGGCGGAAATGGTAACGTTGGAAACATCATTATAAGAAACATTTGGAATAGAAGTCTTCTCGAATAAAATTTCCTTGTTATCTATTAGGAACTGAATGCCTGTTTTCAACAAAGGACAACTGGTTGGTGAGGACAAATAGAAATGACAGCTTTCATCACAACCTGGGAATACACTGGCATTTAATAAGTTCTTTTTAATAGTTATGAGTGGGGTCATAAGTTCATCAACTGAAGTAACAAACACATCTTCCTCAATGGCGTTGGTATTATGGCCGTGTTTGGGCATAGGAGAAGAAATGACATTGGGCTTTTCTGGCGCATCGAATTCAATCTCTTTGGCTTCAAGGAGGTCTTGTACTTTGTTCTTCAGAGCCCAACAATTGTTAGTGTCATGGCCGGGACTCTCAGAGTGGTATGCACAGCGGGCATTAGGATGATAGTGAGGAGAGGTTGTGTTAGGGTTCTTTGGATCTTCTTTCAAGGTCACTAGGTTGGATCTTAACAAATGCGGCAATACTTGAGATAGAGTCATATTAATTCGGGTGAATTGTCTGACTGGTCTTTCCATTCTTGGTTGGTTGTTTCTTTGTTGATCAGGCGCAGGTTTAGGAATCATAACAACTCCCACCATTGGACGGTGTTCGGCCCTATCTTGATTTCTCTGAGGATATACATCAACCACTTCTTTCTTTCCGATGAATGGCTTCCTTACAGCAGCAAAGGATGCATCTTTTTGAATCTTTCCATTCTTTATCCTGACTTCTACCCTTTCTCCAGTCAATATCAATTCAGTAAAACCTGCCGATGAACTCCCAATTAAGTGATTGAAGAACGGACCAGACAAGGTGCCCAAGAACATGTCTACCAACTCTCTTTCAGATAGGGGAGGTTGAACTCTTCCGGCCAAGTCCCTCCATTTTTACACATAGTCCTTTAAGCCTTCACTTTAAACCATGGCCATACTCTGGAGTTGAGTACGGGTAGGTGCAAGATCAGCGTTGTATTGGTATTATTGTAAAATGCAGCAGCCAGATCTTCCCAGTTATGAACATTGGCTCTTTCTAACTGATAAAACCAATCAAGTTGAGTTCCAGAAAGATTGTCTTGGAAGAAGTGTTCCCATAAATCCTTATCAGTGATATGAGGCTGAATCTTCCTCACATAGGACCGGAGATGCATTTTAGGGCATGAGACTCCATCATATTTGGATAACACAGGTGCTTTGAATTTTGGAGGAATGACAATCCCCGACACTAAGACTAACTCCTCAAAGTACAATCCAGGCACTTTTTAGATTTCCATTGCGCTCAACCGCTCTTCTAGATGCTTATACTTGTCGTCTGCTGGAAGATATTGTTCTTCAGAATAGTCTTCTTCTTCCTCTTCTGACTCTGATTGGACAACTGTTTCCTTACCCTTCCTATCTTGATTTTCTTTCTCACCGGATGTCGTTGTAAATTCTAAGGCCCTTCTTGTTTGCCCTTGGAATCTTCTTCCCATGTTTAGGACTCCGATTATCTTCTTTGTCTTCTTTTTCTTCTCTTCAACCAGCAAGGTCTTCAACTCTTCTTGTCCTTTGGCTAGAGTTAAGAACAATTGTTGAAACTGTGCATTCTGAGCTTGGAGGTCCTTTGCCGTTTGCTCGAGATCCATCTTAGTGAAATAAACAATAGAGAGATGAGGAGACTTGTTGCAAGAAACTTGCTTATGTTATGATGAATGGTAAATGCATATGTAATGATTTCAAGGATTTTAAGATTCAAATTTGTTTTAGTCAAAAAGGAAACACATGTTATATTAATAAGTTAAATCTTGAGTACATCAGTGCCTCCTTGGACAAAACAAATACAAAAACTCTAAGATAGAAAGGTAATACGCATCCTCTTTGGTGCAATGTAGGCATTAAAGTTCCTCTCCTCATGAAGTTGCTTAGTGAGTTCCAAAACCTTCTTCTCGCTTGCGTAGAATTGAGCTTTGAAAGCATCTCGCTCCCCCTTGAGTTGTATCTAATCCCTTTGTAGGTCTTCAAGAGAGGTGGGCATGTCAGGATGTAGGATAGTGTATGGAACATCTCCTTCCATGATAGGCTCAATGATTACTGGGAGAATGGAGGGATAAGGCATCATAAGACTCTGAGCACGAGTTCATACCCATTTGAGGTAAGGCTCAAGAGGGATGGAATTCTTGTGCCCCAATGTCTTGCTATCAACCTTGTTCAACATCCTCTAAGCTCGGATAAATCTCTGGCGAAGACCTTGATCGTTGTTCTCATAGTCAAATACCAAACCTTGAATCAACATTGGTGTACCCTAAAATTTTCCCTCTCATTTTACTTAATACATGCTCCTAGAGACCCTCAATTGGCTCATGTTTCCCAAGAGTTGACCAGACAAACTCTCTCCTAAGGCAGTGTGTCTCAAATTAGGGTTTTCATTTTCATCAAGATAGATGGACTCCAAAGACCTCGTATGCTCTCCATGATCTTAATATGTTCTAAAGACCCTACATGTCAAGTTTCATGCCTTACACAAGAAGTTTGCTCAGTCAATTGCTCAGATGCTTGCGAATTAACTGTATTAGGTCAAAAGTCAATTGTGACCTACATACAGTCAAACTTCAAGATTTTTGGTCAACATTAACATTTTGAAGTGACTTCCATCATTTTATCAAGGGTTGATCATGATTCCCCAAGGAATGCTCCAAATTTATCAAAACCAAAAGTTGCTAAATTAGGGTTTCTTAGTAAAAGTCAACCAAACTTTGACCAAGCATAATTTTCTCATATTTTATCATAAATTTTCCATACAAGGCTCATTTGAAGAGGATATAATTCCCTATAACTCATCTTCATCCCACAAGTTTAAAATATGCACCCACAAAAAGATATGAATTTCTACATTATGGGTCCTTTTGAAAAGTCAACAAAAACACCTTTTGGGTCAAAGCTTCTGACATGAACATGGAAGACCCAATTGAGATGAGACCAAAAGGGTTGCTTGGGATACATCCTAAGCTTTCTAAAAAGTCAAAGAACACCTATCTAGGGTTAAAATTGGGGAAGATATACCTTGTCAAAGTTGACCCTTTTTGCAAAATTGCCAAAAGTCAAATGTGCTCAAAAATGCATTTTTTGCTAAATGGGCCTAACTTCTTATGCTTTCACCTCACTTATAACATGGTCCACGACCCAAATATTCACCCACACATTATTTACTTCCTTTTTCAATTTATTTTGATTTTTTATTAATTAAAAATTGAATTAAATCAAATAATTGGTGAATAATGGCAAATATATGTTTTGATTTGATTTTTTTGACAGGTTTGCAATCAAAATATGCTGAGATACAAGACCAAAACGAATCAAGCATAATTGGTACAAGAAAGGGATGCTTTGGCTCAAAATAGAAAGTTTACATATGGCATGGAAATCAAATCAAATCTTCCATAATTGCAAAGATACAAGCCAATTGTATAACCCTAATTCATTCTAACATATATATGGAGCATGTACAAAGCATAAGAAAGAGGGGTTGCAGTCTTGGAAAAGGAAGAACAAAGTTTCAATTTTTCAAAGAAAAGTGCAGATCCAATTTTGCTCCATAGGCCGTTTCAAGCGTTTCTAAAGATCAAGTCATATCTCTAGGTATTCACTGAACCTGTAGCAAGCATTTGCAAGGCCTGAAGCATCCAGAATCACGCACTACAGCTCTCACGGTTTTCCTTATTTTTGGAAATTGATCACATCAATTCCTGCATTGTTAACACATTTGATTGGAATATTTGTGATCTTTATCATGTTTGCAAGCTGACTGAATAGTTTAATTTCATTTTTGAAGCCTATATCTGTACTTGCCATTGTTAGGGTTTCCATATGCGTTTTGGGGCTTCTTGATACAGGAAAAATTAATCTAAGAATTGGATACTGGGATGATCGTGGCATCAAGACCAATCGATCCATGGTCTTTAAATCAATTTATCATGTATATTTTTTATGTTTGAAGCACGCAAGTTGTAGCAACAGACATGGTCTGTAGGTATATGTTATATACCTAAGACGACGGGTTGGAGGTAGAAGAAGGTAATTTGGCATCACCCTATTGGTTTATTTGAAATTTGCGCGCGTTGGATTCAGCTATTTGTTTTCTTTATATTATATTTTGTTTTCACTGCATTAACAACAAGTCACAATAGCGCAGCTGGCAAGGGAATCCAGTGGTAAGCATAAGGACCTGGGTTCGATCCCAGGTCCCAGCAACACTTATTTTCTTATCTTCTATTCACAGATCGTGTGCAATTCTCATCCAAAGGCCTACCGTGCGCTTCCAGTAGCCAACCAGTGGATCTGTCATTTAGCCAGGTGTACGCTCCAGCAGTGAGGGACCATGATGCACCCTCAAGTAAACACCCTATGGGATCAGGCGCGTTGACTGGGCTCAACAACCTTTGTACCTGGAAATTTCAACATATACCCCCCAGATTACTCATTATACAGGCCCATTATTTAATTCTTTTTTTATTTCTTTTTATTTTCATGGATTTGTTTAATTATTTTTCACTAAAAAATTAATTATTTTTTTAATTCATCATAAAATCAACAAATCACAAAAAAAAACATTTTTTATAAAATATTTATTTTAATGTAATTAGTAAGTTAGGTTAATTTAATTTCTTTTTCATAATTAAAATAATTAGAAACTAGGTTCATTTAAATTTATAATTAAACTGTTTTCTTTTCTCAAATAAAAACCACAAAAAATACATAAATGTTTTTTTTATAAAATATGTTATTTTCTTGAATTATTTAATTTAGTTTAAATTAGGTTAATTTCAATTTCTTTTATAATTAAAAATAATTAGAATTAGGGTTTTAGTTGTACATAACCTAATCAAGTTTTTCTCAAAAATAACTTAAATATCTTTTTTTTTAATTACATTTTTAGGGTTTTCAATTTTTCTCGCATTTAATTTTCCGCGCGCATTTTAATTTGTTTTATTATTATTGTAATTGCTCCGGGATTGTAATAGTAATTAGGGTTTTTAAACTTCCGCATTTTTAGTTTTAGCCAAGATAATTATGTAACTGCCAAAGCCTTGTAATACCTAGGTTTATTTTCTCGCATTTTAAATTCCTGCCAATGTTTAAACTGTTAGATGCATGGCTAATAGGATTGTATGGCAAGAATATCTTGAAATTAAAACGGTAGATCACCTAATATGCAAAGACTAATTAACTGAAACAATTCACATGCACATATTCACTCCTAGGGTTTACCTCACTTCGGTTGCCTTCGGTAAAACATTCATTAAGCATAGGAGATTTTAGTGGTTTCCCTCCAGTCTAAAAGATCAAAATGTCCCATTCAAATGTTGCCTCGGAAATGTTGCCTTGGAAAGATCTTAAGACTCTAGGGTTACTACTAAAGTTTTCTAATTGTTGCTTTAGTGATTGTACTTGTCCCTTTCGAATGTCCCTTACAACTCCAACGACGGGGCTACCTACTCCTTAATAGTAGGATAGCGCTATCTAAAGGAAACGAGAACGAATAATCTTTTTTCGAGTAGGTAGAATCTTAAGTACTTGCTCAACAAAACTTTTTCACACAAACACCTTTCAAAACAAATTTTCAAAACAAACTTCGTCACACCCTTTAGGACTGATACAAGGGTTATCACGAAGTAAAACATTTTCAAAACAAGCACACAAGCAATTTGAAAAATGAAAAAGTACCTAAGAGACCATGGAAAACCATGGATAGAATGGGTGCTAACACCTTCCCTTTCTATAATCTACCCCCCGTACTCATAATATCTCAAAAAAAGGTTTTTTCTCTTCTTTTTCCTTTTCCTGATTGCATAAAATCAAAGTCGGTGGCGACTCTTACTTACCACGACATTTTGTGAACAAAAAACGCAAACCAGTAAAAACAGTCGGTTCTGCCACCGTATCACAGAACTGGAGACTCTGCTGGGGATATAAATAAGTGGGGTATACCTTAGGATCTAGGTCATTTTAAAAATTGCTTTCTTGTTTGTTTGCTTTATCTTTAAGGGTTTTGCACGGGTTACTATGTATCCTATACCCGGATCTGGAGGCACTTATTAGGTAAACAATAATAGATCGTGGAGACTGTACGGCGTAGACCGATATGGTTTAGGAGATGGCTGTGTTGGTGTGGCACTTTGGTTGGTACCAGTATCCTTTATGGGGAAATAAGGAGAATACGGGGCCGCCGCGTGGTGTTGTGAAGCACTAACGGACCTTAGAACCTTAGTTGAACAAACTTGGCCATTAGAAAGTAGTGAGATAGCCGGCCTCGGTGTAGAGCTGAGGATTGGTTAATACTCGATGCTACACTCATTGAGATCAGACTTTAGGGATATTTCGGCCGCAAGAAAAGATTGCTTGAGCTGAGACAATTCCCGATAAAGGATGGTCAGTGATATTGAGATCCTCTAAAACCCGGTTACTTTTTAAGACAAGTTTGAAACCAACTAAACTTCAATAGGGTACTACCTTTAACCTCATGCAGGCCTTAAACCTAAGGACTTGGTGTGATTTGACTGTGTTTGTTATACCTGTGGTTTCTCATGATATCATGCATCATAACATAGCATCCATTCTTATTGCACTAACCATTTCAAAGACCAAGGGAATTTATCTTTTTTCTATTTTGCAGATCATGGCTTCCGTTTGTAGAAACACTATCCCAATCAGCTTTGTGAAGATACCTTCCCAAGTCAAAGAGCTAGCATCAAGGGTTTCTGAAACTTCTGCGTTCACTAAGAGACATGGTCGACTTCTCAACCTGGTTACTTCAAACTTTGATGAAAATATGATGAGCGTACTCTTTCAGTTCTTTGATCCCAAGCACCACTGCTTCACCTTTCTAGACTATCAGTTGGTGCCTACCCTGGAAGAATTCTCTCAACTGTTGGATATACCCATCCTTGAACAATTGCCCTTCATAAGTCTAGAAGAAGTTCCTAAGCCAGAAGTCATTGCCTCAGCTTTGTGTCTGAAACGGGTCGATGTGGTATCCAATTGGGAAACAAGAAGCAGAGTCAAGTGTTTTCTAGATAAGTTTCTGATAGACAAGGCCCATATGTTTTGGGATGATATGTATTTTCAGGCTTTTGAGGAGGTCTTGGCTCTTCTAATCTATGGGTTAGTCATATTCCCTAATCCGGACTCATTCATAGATGTGAATGCTATCAAGATCTTCCTCTCTCGCAATCCCGTTCCTACCTTGCTCAAATATTTTGCACACTCTCCATACTCGTACCATGAAGAGAAGAGGGATTCTTATGTGATGCATGCCATTGTTGTCGAGGTAGTTTATTTCTCACCTCCTTAAGTCTATACTGAAGAATGAAGAAGGTTTGGGTTGGTCGTAAAGGATAATGTCACTCGCTCACATGGATATTCTTTGGTCTTCTCGAGCTATGGAAAACACTGCTATTATTGACCGCTGTGGGAAGTACCCTAATGTCGCGCTACTTGGCATCAGAGGGGTATAACCTACAATCCTTGTTTAGCTCTGCGACAATTTGGTTACGCTCGAAGAGATGGTCCCCATGAGTTACTTATTGAGGGAATTGTATTCAACTATGAGGATGATGTTCACGAGTATCGTCGGAGGTTCATACGAGCTTGGGGCCAAAAACTTCCATTCCTATGGAACCTTACCTCCAATGGGTACGAGCTCGTGCCTAGAAGCTTATGATGCCCTATGTGGCCGTTTTACCAGTGATTGTGGAGCCCACTACTGAAGGGGGTATTCCTTACACGGTTCTCTATCCTTACATGCCCACTGATCTTGGAGAATTACAGAGGTCTTGGATTCAGTTGATGAAGTAGAAGGATACTTACAGGGATTAGTTCCATGCTCAGGAGAGGAAGGTTTTAGAGCTCACAAAGCAACTGCATGAAGAAAGAGGGCTCAATGATTATCTCGGCACAAAGAGGAAGCATCCATGGGAATTTTGATTTCTTTTCTAGTTTTAGATTTATTTTTAATTGTAACGCCTAAAAGGCATTTTGAACCTTCAAATTCAGCTAATAAAATCTTTGTTTATTTTGGTTTGTAAATTTAAATTTCCCGAAGTCTTTGAAATCATTGCATGCACATCCCATTCATAACATCGCATGTACAAGTACCATTACAGGTTTCTCATTTTCTTCGCTGTTTATTTCAGCAGAAATGTCTTCCGAACAAACCATCAAGGACCTTCAGGCACAGAACGCCCAGTTCCAACAAATGTTCATAAGTCTGGCAAAAGGGCAGGAGGATCTGAAAACCCTCATCCTGAAAGAGAAGAAGAAAAAGAAGAAGGTTGTTGGTATCCTGAATATGGGTAGAAGGTTTGGAGAGCGGTTAAAGCGACTAGTCGATATGACCTCTTCATCCAAGGAAGGGGAGAATCAGGAATAAGAGAAGGATCTCAGTCCTACTGTTTCTGACAATGATACCAATTACAATGATGAGCAATATCCTCCTGCCAAGGATGGATACAAGAAGTTGGAAGATTGTCTGAGTGCCGTGGAAGTTCAGAAGATACCTAGATTAGATTTCAAAGAATTGGGATTAGTGTCGGGAGTGGTCATCCCGTAGAAGTTCAAAGCTCCAGTTTTTGTTAAGTATGATGGGGTGTCCTGCCCAAAACTCCATCTCTGTTCTTATGTCAGAAATATCCAGCCCTACACCGCTGATAGAAATCTGTGGGTTCATTTCTTTCAAGATAGTCTGTCAGGGACTCAGCTTGAATGGTTCTACCAGCTGGAGGGAGCAAATGTCTGAAACTGGGAAGATCTGGCTGCTGCTTTCTACAAGCAGTATTAATATAACACCGACCTTGCTCCTACTCGTACCCAACTCCAGAGTATGTCCATGGGTGCAAGTGAAGGCTTTAAAGATTATGCACAAAAATGGAGAGACTTGGATGGGAGATTTCAACCCCCATTGTCTGATAGGGAGCTGGTTGATATGTTTCTGGGGACGCTATCTGGTCCATTTTTCAATCATTTGATCGGCAACTCATCAGCTGGTTTCACCGAGCTGATTCTAACTGTAGAAAGAGTAGAAGTTGGGATTCGAAGCGGTAAAATACAGAAGGATGCCTCTTCGAGTTCAGTAAATAAGCCTTTTGCTGGTAAGAAGGAAGTCTTGCCATCTATATCCTGAGGAGCCAAAACATGGCTGAACATCGTCAGACAGTAAGTGCCGTGATGATACTTAGACTGCAGTTGCTCCATAATGCAACAATCAACAAAGGGTTGAAAGACCACAACGGCAGTTTACCCGCATAAACATGACATTGGATGAAGTGTTACCTCATCTACTGAGATCCAACTTGGAAACCTTGAAAGAGGCACCCAAGAATCCAAATACTACATCTCCCTGATATAATCTGAATGCTCGGTGTGCCTATCATTCTAAGAGTCCTGGCCACGATACAAATGACTGATGGGCTCTGAGGAACAAAGTACAAGACTTTATTGAAGCCAAGGAAATAGAGTTTGATGCTCCGGAAAAGCCAAATGTCATAACTTCTCCCATGGCTAAACACGGTCGTGGAGTTAATGTTGTTGACACTGATTTGTTTGTTACCTCTATTGATGAAGTTTCTACTCCTCTCATGACTGTCAAGAAAAATTTGTTGTTGGACGGTTTATTTCCGGATTTTGGTGAAGGTTGCCACATGTGTTCGTTTCTACCTTCTGGTTGCCGTTTGCTAAAATTAGGTGTTCAACGCCTGATAGATAGCAAAGAAATTTTGTTCGAGAAAACTTTGGTTCCCGTTGTTCCATCTGAAGACATTGCCATTATAACCATTTCCTCCAATCCTTCCAAGGCCTCCTTGAGAAGACCTGTTAGGATTACATCTGCTACAAGAATTGCTCCGCTGATAATCATTGTTCCTGGTCATGTCCCGTATATCTCGGACAAAGATGTCCCTTGGAATTATGGTGCCTATGTGTACTATCATGGCATCAAACAAGATATGAAAGATGAAGAGGTTCATCCTGATATTGGTAACATTGCTGGAACCAGCAAAGTTACCCGAAGTGGAAGGGTCTTCTCTCCCGAGATTTCCCCTAAGACTTTCAACAAACCTATTGTCATTCCATCTGCTATTCCTGCTAGTACATCAACTACAGTTCCTGTTCTTACTCCAGTTATCACCCTTGTCGATGAATTGTCTGATACCCATGGCAAGGAAATTATAGGTGAGCCTGCTCGAACGGAGGCGCCTAGGAAAATTGTTATGGAAGCCTCTAAGTAAGAAATGGAGGAAATACTGAAAATCATTAAGAAGAGCAACTATAATGTGGTAGAGCAGCTGGGGCAGACCCCATCAAAAATATCCATGTTGTCTCTACTGTTATGCTCCGAAGCCCATGCGAAGGCTTTGATTTCATTCCTCAAAATTGCGCATGTGCCGCAAGAGACTTCAGCTGATCAGTTCAAAGATTGTGTGGCCAGCTTGACTGCTGATAATGGGTTAGGTTTTTCAGATGTGGATTTGACACCAAAGGTAAGGAAACATAATGATGCTCTGCATGTCTCGATTGAATGCAGGGGAACCACTATGGCTCATGTGCTGGTAGATACTGGGTCTTCACTGAATGTTCTGCCGAAGAAGGCGTTGGACCGGTTGGATTGCGAGGGTTTAACTATAAAGCCTAGTAACATTATGGTAAGGGATTTTGACAGATCAAAGAGAATGGTGCACGGGGAGGTGGACATCCCTGTCAAAGTGGGTTCTCATACTTTTGGGTCCACCTTCTATGTGATGGATATCAAGCCGTCGTATTCTTGTTTGCTCTGTCGTCCTTGGATCCATGAGGTTGGGGCAGTTACTTCCACACTCCACCAAATGCTGAAGTATCCGGTGAAAGGAAAGATTGTCACAGTGCAGGGTGAAGAAGAGTATATGGTGAGCCACCTCAATTCCTTCCGCTACATAGAGATGGACGGGGAATTTATAGAAACTCCTTGTCAGAAGTTCGAAGAGGTCCCTCAGATCTTGGCATCAACTGAAACTACTACCAACAAACCTCCTCTGAATATGGCTTCCCTCAAGGACGCCAGGTTCGTGGTTGAAGAGGGTGGGTGTGCCAATTGGGGTCATCTCCCTGATTTCACTCACAAAACTGACAAATTTGGTTTGGGCTTTACTACAGGGGCTCAAAGGGCTATTAGACATGCTCGGGCTGGAGGACCTCCGCTACGCATCAGCAATCGTGGGGTTAATGCCATTAAAGACAACGAGGAAGACTCAGACATTGACAGTTGTATCTACCCAACAACAAACGTTGGACAGAGTAACTGGACGGCTAGGGACTTTATACTTGTTTCTTTTATTCCGCAGTAATTGACTTACTTGTTTTGAGATTTGTAATAAACAATTTAAAACTTTACGGCCCTGTGCCTTGCCCGAGGCATACTGGCTTTGCTTGTGAGGGCTATTATTTGTCATTTCATATATCATTAATAAAGCATTAGACGTTTCTTGCATACAAATTTTGCACTCTCTGTTTTTATTTCCTGCTTTCACTTTATCAAAACAGTTATTCTCTTGCACACACTCACGTATCATAATGCAGAACCATATCCACTATGGATCCCATTGATAATAGCTCTGATATTGCCAGTTATGACTTCAAAAATCCGATCAACCAAGCCGAGGACGAAGGTGGGGATGATTGTGTGGTGCCTGGAGAACTTGCTAGACTATTACAGCAGGAAGAAAGGGACATACAACCCCATCAAGAGCTGGTTGAGACAATGAACTTGGGTACTGAGGAAGACATAAAAGAGGTTAAAATAGGTGCAAATCTGGAGCTTAGCGTCAAACAGAGGTTGATACAGATGTTGCACGACTATGTTGAGATCTTCGCCTGGTCCTATGAAGACATGCCCGGTTTAGACACTGATATTGTGGTACATCGCCTGCCGACCAAAGAAGATTGTCCTCTGATTAAATAGAAGGTCCATCATATGCACCCTGAAATGTCAGAGAACATCAAGGCAAAGGTCAGAAAACAGCTCGACGCGAGATTCTTAGCTGTCACTTCCTATCCACAGTGGGTTGCCAACGTTGTTCCGGTACTTAAGAAGGACGGTGTGATACGGTGGGAGAACTGACTTAAGGGTTTTGCATTTTATTACAAATGTTGCAGTTTAGCAAGAGTCGTCACCGACTTTTCTTTTATCCAAAAGGAAAGTTGAAAAAGCACAGGAAAGACCTCTGAGATTGTTTCGTGAGTTCGGGGGGTAGATTATGAAAAGGGAAGGTATTAGCACCCTTTTCATCCATGGTTTTCCATGGGCTCTTAGTTACTTGCTAGATCACTTGTGTTATACCCCAAAATTTGCCCTCTCATATTCCTCAAGACATTGCAAGAAAAATCTCCAAGTTGCTCAAGGTTGCTCAAGAGTTGGTCAGACAAGCTATCTCCTAAGGCAGTCAACCCCAAATTAGGGTTTTGTGTTGCATCAAGATCCTTGAGTCCAAATGACCTCAAGTGCTCCCCAATGTCCTAATATGTTCTCAATATCATCCATGTCAAATTTCAAGCCTTGCAGAGGAAGTTTGCTCAGTCAATTGCCCAAAGGTCCAAAAATCGACTATGCTAGGGCAAAAGTCAACTGTAACCCAAATACAGTCAAACTTCAAGATTGTTTTGTCAACATTCTCATTTTGAAGGATATTTCATCATTTGATCAATGGTTGATCATGATTCATCAAGGATTGCTCAAAATTCATCAAGACTCAAAAGTTGCTAAATTAGGGTTTTATAGGAAAAGTCAACTCAACTTTGACCAAGCATAACTTTCTCATACTTTATGAGAAATGACCCATCCAAATCTCATTTTTAAAAGTATGCAATTTCCTACAATCCATATTTATACCCCAAGATCAAAAAATTCACTCACAAGAAGTTATGAATTTGGACATTATAGGTCATTTTTGAAAGTCAACAAAAACACCTTTTTTGTCAAAGCTTATAACTTGAGCATGGAATATAAAAATGAAATGATACCAAAAGTGTTGGTTATAGGACATCTCGAGCTTTCTAGAAAGTCAAAGAACACTTCCAAAAGTTCAAAATTGAAGAAGTTATGCATTGTTGAAGTTGAACTTCTTTGCAAAATTGCCAAAAGTGAACTATCCCCAAAACTTCAAAATTTTGCCAAATGTGCCCATTCTTTTTCACTTGTTTTGAGTTTGCATTATTTCTCACGTTCCCTGGCTCCAGCCATGTGTCCATATCATTTTTTTATTAATTATTTTGATTTTATTTGAATTAATTTGATTTAAATCAAAATAAATCAAATAAAATCAAAAGGCATTGATAACCAAGATCTTGTGTTGATTTCAGGCTCCAAATACAGCTATTATTATCATCAAATTCGTATCAAGTGAATCATGTGCAAAAAGATTAGAATTAAGCAAATTTGGCAAGTTTGTAAATGGAGATCAAATCAAATATCCAAGCCTTAATATGGGAAGATTTGGACAACCAATTGAGACCTAATGCACTGAGTAATACTTAAGCAAGCTGAAGACACGAAAATAAGGGTTGGAGAGCATTGGTGGAGGCTAAACCAAAGTTGAAAAAATCAAAAAAAAGTGAGAGATCAAAATCAGGGTTAAAGGCATTTTCAAGGCTGGAGACGCATCCCAATTGATTCATGGCCATTACACAAGCTAACTGGATCCAATCCAAGCATTATCAGGTCCTCAAACGCACTGTAAGTCTCACGCAATTCACCCCTGTTCTTGATTTCAATTTGAATTATTCTGGCATCTATTGAACAAACTAATGGCATATTTGTGATCACAAGAACATTTGCAAGCTTTTCATAATATTCAATTGCATTTATCTGGCTTATATGGAGAACCACCATAGTTAGGGTTCTTGGAGTTTTTTTTTTTGGCTTTTTGTTTCAGGTACAATTGACCCATAAGAAGAACATGGTTGTGATCAGAAGGTCATGACGAATTAAACCATGTTCTTGGAATGTATTTATATGGCCTGAGGGAGATTTTAGAACAAGGATGCATTTTTTGCTGCGGATGAAAATCCGCAGGTAATTTTTACAGGTTTTGGAGGACAGGGATGAATTCGTGTCATCCGTCCATTGGTGGATTCGAATATCGCGCGCGTTTTTTTGTTTTTTCTGGCATCTGATTTTTTTCTACATAATATATTATTTGCATTATTGTTAACAAACAACAACACGCCCCAGCAGTTGCCATGTTAGCTTTAAAGTGTTCCAAGGCTGAAGGTCAGCGGTTCGATCCCTGCCTCCAGCACTTTGTATTTTCTTCATGTTTTTCAGGTGATTGCATGCATGCTCAGGCTTGGACTATACCATACTCCCTCATCCATCCAAGTGCCAGATGGCCAAGAGCCAGATCTGGTGGTCAGTGAGTGGAGGTCCACCAAGGTACCAGTCAACGCATGTGCACCAGATCCAAAAGTCAAAGGGGCCAACTCCTAATGGGCCTACAAATTTCTCCTTGCACCTCCTAATCATGCCCAACTCCTCTCTCTTTTATTTATTTATTTTATTTAATTTAATTGTTTTATTTTATTTAATTATTTTTCTAACCAATCACAAAATTCTTTTTTTATCAAATAAAATCACAAAAAAAATAATACTTATTTTATTCAATCAAATTTTAAACTTTTATTTTTCTTAATAAACTTATCAATTAATTTAGGTTTTTTAATTCTAGAAAATTCTAACTTATTTTTGTAAATAATTAAAATTAATTAGATTTAATTAGGTTTTAACTACTAACTTAATTAATTTTATTTTCTTTCTTAAAATAACAAAAACTCCAAAAAAATAATTTATTTTTCATTAATTAACTTATTAATTTAATTTAGTTATTTAATTTAGGATTAATTTCTTTTCTCAAATAAAACCATTAAAAAATCTATTTTCTTTTCAAAAGGGTCAAAACCCTATTTCGCACTCGATTTAATCGCCCACACGCTTTATTTATTTTTACCCAATTATGTATCTGCTTACGGATTGTAATAGTTAAATAGGACATTTAATTATTTTTATCTCTTTATTTTATTTTATTTTTCAAAGGGTTTGTCTTTGGCGATGTAAATACCCGACGCCTTGTAATTTAATTTCCGCACCTTTAATTTCTGCAAATTATAACTGTTAGATGTTTGATAATAGGGTTTGCATGACAAGAATGCATGCTTAATCTAAAATCAAATTAGATCACCCTTAACATGTGCAAAGATAAAAATAATCGAAAACGACACACTCGCACATGCGCACTCTTAGGGTACACCCCACTTGGTTGCCTTCGTACACGGTCATTGAGTATAGGTCGTTTTAGAGGTCGTCCTCTTGTCTAAAAGATCATAGTCGCCTCGAAATGGTTACCTCGGATATTGTTGCCTCAAACAAATTATCTAAGACATTAGGGTTACCACTAAGGCGTCCTAACATTGCTTTAGTGACCGTATGTCCCTCATTCGAATTGACCCTCAAACTCCAACAACGATGCTGCCTACTCATTAATAGTGGGATAGCATTGTCTAAAGGAAATTAGCATAGAACAGTTCCTTTTTCGAGTAGGTAGATGGTTCTTAGATACTTGCTCTTTCAAAAACAAAATTTTTTTCACACTTACACTCCTTTTCGAACAAGTTTTCAAAAACACTTCATTACACTCTTGAGGACAGAAGCAAGAGTTAAATCGAAGTTTTCAAACAAATACTTTTTCAAACCCACAAGCACAAAGAAAACAATTTTGAAAACAATTGAGCAAGTACCTAAGAGCCCGTGGATAACCTCAGATAGAAAGGGTGCTAACACCTTCCCTTTCTATAATCTACCCCCCGAACCCGAGAAATATCTCAAAAAAGGAATTTTTCTGTGCTTTTTTCTTTTCCTTGTTGGATAAAATAAAAGTCGGTGGTGACTCTTGCTTACCGCGACATTTTGCAAAAACAAACGCAAAACGCAAACCAGCATTCCAAAAAACAATCAGTTCTTCCCACCGTATCACAGAACTGGCGACTTTGCTGGGGAGTTAATAAGTGGGGTGTACCTTAGGATTAGTTCATATTGTTTTCAATTGTTTGATTTGTATACTTTATATTTGTGGGTTTGAATCGGAGTTACTATAGATCCTAACCCGGATCTGGGGGACACCCTTTAGGTAAGTAGCAATAAACTGTGAGGGAACTGTACAGCATAGACCGATACGGTTGAAGCAGTAGCTACGTTGGTGTGACACTTTAGTTTGTATCGATATCCCTTGTGGCGCAACGAGGAGAATATGGGTCTGCTAAGGGGTCATTAAGCACCAACTGACCTTAGAACCTATAATTGACCAACTTGGCCATAGAACAGTAGCAGTATGCTACACTTATTGAGACCAAACTCTCGCGATGATTCCGACCGCAAGAAAAGGTTGCTAAACTGGAATTATGATCGGTCGAGGGTGGTCAGTGATATTGAGATCCTCTAGAACCCGGTTAATATTTCTAGGATAGGTTTGAACTAACTATACTGATAGAGGGTAGTACTTAAGCTCCTTGCCAGCCTGAAATTTAAGGGCTATCTGTGTGATTTCTTTGCCCTTACCATGTTTGCTATCAGTGAATACTTGTGGTGTGTTTCTATCATGACATCATGCATCATGACATTGCATGAATATTGCATTGGACTAACCATTTCAAAGACCAATGGGATTCATCTTTGTTATGTTTTGTAGGTCATGGCATCTATGCATAGAAACACTATTCGGATCAGCTTTGTACAGATTCCCACTCAGCTTAGAGATTTGGTTGCAAAGGTTCCAGATACTTCCTCCTTTATTAGAAGACATGGGCACCTCCTTAGTCTAGTTACCTCCAAGCTGGATGAACAGATAATGAGTGTATTAGTCCAGTTCTTTGATCCATTATACCACTGCTTTACTTTTCCGGACTACCAGTTGGTCCCTACCTTGGAAGAGTTCTCTGATCTGCTTGGTATTTCTATTCTAGAGCAAACACCATTTACAGTTTGGGAGAAAGTTCTTAGGCCGGAAGAGATTGCTTCAGCCCTCCATCTGACAAAGTATGAGGTACTGTCTAATTCGGAAACTCATAGTGGGACAAAAGGCTTCTTACCTAAGTTCTTGGTTGGTCGGGCTAATCAGTTCTGGGACAGTTTAGACTTTCAGGCGTTCGAGGACATCCTGGCTCTTCTCATTTATGGTCTGGTTCTGTTTACAAACTCAGATTCCTTTGTTGACGTGAACGTGGTGAAGATTTTCATGTCCCGTAATCCAGTGCCCACTCTCTTGGGTGATATTCTGCATACCCTCTATGTCCGTACTGCTCGGAAACGGGGAACCCTTATGTGCTGTGCACCATTGCTGGCGAGGTGGTTTATTTCTCACCTCCCCAAATCAGTTTTGAAGAACAAGGAAGGCATGGGTTGGTCCTACAGGATTATGTCCCTTGCTCACACGGACATCATTTGGATTACTAAAGGCATGGAAGACGTGGCTATTATTGACCGCTGTGGGGAGTACCCCAATGTTCCACTGCTAGGAATCAATGGAGGGATAACCTATAACCCTTGTTTGGCCTTATGAAAGTTTGGGCGAGCTAGGAGGGAAGGACCTCATGAGTTGTTGATGTTAAGCATTGTCTTTGACTTCCAAGGGGATAGTGACGAGCATCGCCGCAGATTCATACGAGCCTGGGATAGGGTGCACAGGTCTGATCCGCAAGAGCTAGGCGTGAAGACTTCTCTTCCAATGGAACCATATCTCCGTTGGGTTCGCACACGTGCTAAGAAGCTAGGGATGCCCTACGAAGCTATCTTGCCTATGATAGTTGAACATGCTGATGAAGAAGGGGTTCCTCCTACCATCCTCCACCCATACATGCCTACTGACGTTGGGGAATTAAAGAGGTCCTGGATCCAACTACTGGAAGAGTGGGATACTTATAGAGAAAAGTATCACGAGCAAGAGCGGAAGATCCTGAAGTTGACAAGGCAACTGGAGAACGAGAAGATCCTCAAAGACTATGTCAGCACCAACGAAAAATGACTATGGGAGCGTTGATGTCTTTTTGTTACTTTCTAGTTTTTATTTACTTTTCAGTTTTTCTTTTTGTAACTCCTTAAAGGCATATGTTGAACATTGAATTCAAGTTTTTATCTAATAAAAGTGTGTTTCATTTTGGTCTACGAATTTGAATCTCCAAAGTCTTTGAAATCATATCATACGCATTTCATTCCCATGCACTTCATCACAGGTACCCTTACAGGTTTCTCATCTTCTTCGCTATTTATTTTAGCACATCATGTCTTCTGAAACATCAACTGAACAAGCTATCAAGGCTCTGCAAGCTCAAAACACCTAGTTCCAGGAAATGTTCATGAGTTTGGCCAAGGGTCAGAAAGACCTGAAGACTCTTATCTTGAAGGATAAGAAGAAGAAGAAGAAGACGGTCCTACTGAATATGGGTCACAGATTTGGAAACAATTTGAGGGAAGATGTTGATTTGTCTAACTCACCGGTAGGGGGAGAAAACCAAGAAGAAAGGAGGGCTCCTAGCCCTGTGGTTTCGGACAACGAGACTGACTTTGACAAAGACCAGTATCCTCCGGCTGAGGATAGGTATAAGCAACTCGAAGACTGGTTGAGCGCAATGGAGGTCCAAAAAGTCCCTGGTATGGACTTTGGGGATTTGGGTTTGTCATATGGGGTGGTAATTCCCCACAAGTTTAAAGCACCAGTCTTTGCTAAATACGACGGGGTCTTCTGCCCAAAGCTACACCTCCACTCGTATGTTAGAAAGATTCAACCATACACTACCGATAAGAACCTTTGGATCCATTTCTTTCAAGATAGTCTTTCAGGGACTCAACTTGAATGGTTTTACCAGCTGGAAGGAGCTAGTATCCGTAATTGGGAAGACCTTGCTTCTACTTTCTACAAGCAGTACCAATACAACGCCGACTTCACTCCCACGCGTACCCAACTTCAGGGTATGTCTATGGGTGCGAGCGAAGGTTTTAAAGACTACGCTAAAAAATGGAGGGATCTTGTTGGAAGAGTACAACCCCTCTGGCTGACAGGGAGTTATTTGATATGTTTCTTGGGACCTTGTCTGGTCCGTATTTCAACCATCTGATTGGAAGTTCATCGTCTGGGTTTACTGAGCTGATTATGACCGGGGAAAGAGTTGAAGATGGTATCAAGAGCGGCAAAATACAGAAAGGTGCTTCGTCAAGCACCAAGAAGAAGCCTTTTAAAGAGGAACCCAACGCTGTTTACAGCTCAAAGAGCCATTACAAACCTAAACGCTGCCAAGCAGTCAATGCGGTTGTTATATCAAGACCTGTTGTTGCCCCTCAGCGCAACAATCAGCCAAGAGCCGAGAGGCCACGAAGACAATTCACTCAGCTCCATATGACCCTGTCTCAGATTTTGCCTCAGTTATTGAAGACCAACTTGGTGATTTCGAAGGAGGCCTCGAAGAATCCCAATACAACATAACCCATGTACAATCCTAAAGCCCGATGTGCTTTTCACTCTGATAGCCCGGGGCATGATACGAGTGACTGTTGGGTTTTGAAGAATAAGGTGCAAGACCTAATTGATGCTAAGGAGATTGAGTTCGAAGCGTCTGAAAGGCCTAATGTTATGACTGCTCCTATGCCCAAGCATGGAGTAAATGCTGTAGATGAAGACTCGTTTGTGGTTTCTGTGAAAGACATTGTTACTCCATTGATGACTGTGAAGAAGAACCTTTTATTAGCCGGTTTATTTCCGGGCTGTGGCGAAGTTTGCCATCTGTGTGCCATCCTACCTACCGGTTGCCATCTTTTTAAGTCAGGTGTCCAACGCCTGATGGATAATAAAGAAATTATGTTTGAGAAAACTTCTGTTCCATTGGTTCCTTTTGAAGACATTTCTATAATCACCATTTTCGACAATTCTTCCAAGGCTTCCTCGAGAAAGCCTGTTAGGATTACATCTGTTCTGAGAATTGCACCGTTGATCATTACCATTCCTGGGCCTATCCCCTATACATCAGATAAAGTTGTCCCATGTCACTATGGGGCTGACGTGTATTATCACGGGGTTAAACAAGACTTGAATGCTGAAGAGGTTGGTACTGACGTCAGCAATATTGTTGGATCTAGTAAAGTCACCCGAAGCGGAAGGCTTTTCTCCCTTGAGATCTCTCCACCAGTTGTTCGGAAGCCTGTTGTTATTACACCTACCAGTACATCTACTAATGTCCCTGTTCATGTTCCAATTCTTACCCCTGTTGTCGAGTCATCTGACACTCGGGGCAAAGGGATCACCGGTGAGCCTGCCAGGATGGAGGCACCGAAGAAGATTACTGTTAAAGCCTCTAGACAAGAGATGGAGGAAATTTTGAAGATCATCAAAAAGAGCGACTACAATATAGTCGAGCAGCTGGGGCAAACCCCGTCCAAAATCTCTATGTTGTCTTTGTTGTTGTGTTCAGAGGCCCATGCTAAGGCTCTGATTGCTTTCCTAAAAACTGCACACGTACCCCAAGAAACATCTGCTGACCAGTTCAAAGACTGTGTGGCGAGTTTAACTGCTGATAACGGGTTGGGTTTCTCCAACACCGACTTGACTGCCAAGGGAAAGAATTATAATGACGCTCTGCATGTCTCCATTGAGTGCAGGGGCACTACTCTGGCTTATGTGTTGGTAGATACTGGGTCTTCGTTGAATGTGTTACCCAAGAAAGCGTTAGACCGGTTAGACTGTGAAGGATTGGAGCTGAAACCAAGCAACATTATGGTCAGGGCCTTTGATGGGTCCAAGAGGATGGTACACGGAGAAGTGGATATTCCCGTTAAGGTTGGTTCTCAGATCTTCGCATCTACATTCTATGTGATGGACATTCGGCCATCTTACTCTTGTTTGTTGGGTCGCCCGTGGATCCACAAAGCTGGGGCAGTAACTTCTACGCTCCACCAGATGCTGAAGTACCCAGTGAAGGGGAAAATTGTTACAGTACGAGGGGAAGAGGAGTACACGGTGAGCCACCTCAACTCCTTTCGGTATGTGGAAATGGATGGGGAGTTCATTGAAACCCCGTGTCAACATTTTGAAGAAGTCCCCCAAACGTTGGCGTCAACTGAAACTGTTACTGAAGATCCTCCAATGAAGATGGCTTCCCTCAAGGATGCCCGGGCTGTTGTTGAGAAAGGTGGGTGTGTAAATTGGGGCCAAATCCCTGATTTTTCACATAAGACTAACAAGTTTGGTTTGGATTTCACTGCAGAAGCTTAAAGGGTCGTTTGGCGTGCACGGTTTGGAGGACCTCCCCTGTTTATCAGCAATTCAGGAGTGAATGCCATTGAAGACAATGATGAAGAGTATGATATTGACAGCTGGATTTACCCAACTACCGACGGAGGATTAAGCAACTGGACGGCAAAGGACTTCGTCCCAATTTCTTTTATTACCCAGTAATGAGACTTTTGTTTTGATTTTGTAACAGACAATTTTTAAACTTTACGGTCCTGTGTCTTACCCGAGGCACCGTGGCTTTGTTTGTGAGGGCTTGATATTTGTCATCTCCATATATCATTAATAAAAGCATTGGACGTTTATTGAATTTCAAATTTTGCGCTCCTTGTTTTTCTTTTTCTATCTTGCAAAACAGCTATTTTACACACACTCACATATACAGGTCTACATCCACTCTGGATCTCACTAGTAACGACTCTGCTACTGCCAGTTATGACTTCGAAAGTCCGATCAACTTAGCTGAAGACGAAGGTGAAGATGATTGCAAAGTGCCTGGTGAACTTGCTAGACTACTACTTCAGGAAGAGAGGGCCATACAGCCGCACGAAGAGCCGGTGGAATCAGTAAATCTGGGTACAGAGATAGACAAGAAAGAGGTAAAGATCAGTGCAAATCTAGAGCCTAGTGTCAAGCAACGGCTAATTCAGATGTTGCGTGACTATGTTGAGATCTTTTCCTGGTCTTATAAAGACATGCCTGGGTTGGATACCGATATTGTGGTTCACCGCCTGCCTACCAAGGAAGACTGTCCTCCAGTGAAATAGAAGGTCCGCCGAATACGCCCGGGAATGTCTGAGAAAATCAAGGCTGAAGTTATGAAACAGTTTGATGCCGGTTTTCTATCAGTTACTTCTTACCCACAGTGGGTTGCCAACGTGGTTCCAGTGTCAATGAAGGATGGTAAGGTTCGAATGTGTGTTGACTATAGGGATCTGAACAGGGCGAGCCCCAAGGATGATTTCCCCCTGCCTCATATCGACGTTCTGGTTGACAACACTGCACAGCATAAGGTCTTCTCCTTTATGGATGGTTTCTCCGGTTATAATCAGATTAAAGTGGCTCCCGAGGATATGGAGAAGACAACCTTTGTTACTCAATAGGGTACCTTTTGCTACAAAGTCATGCCTTTTGGATTGAAAATTGTTGGGGCAACGTATCAGCGCACCATGGTCGCTTTGTTCCATGACATGATCCATCATGAGATTGAGGTGTACGTTGATGACATGATTGCAAGATCCCAGACTGAAGAAGAACATCTGGACCACCTTCAGAAGTTATTTGATAGGTTAAAGTTGTACAAGCTGAGGTTAAACCCGAACAAGTGCACCTTCGGGGTGAGATCTGGTAAGCTGCTGGGTCTCTTCGTAAGTGATAAAGGTATTCAAGTAGATCCTGCAAAGGTGAAGGCTATACAGGAAATGCCAGCTCCCCGAATAGAAAAAGAAGTCAGAGGCTTTCTAGGACGTTTGAATTATATTGCTTGATTCATCTCGCACCTGACTGCTACTTGTGAGCCAATCTTCAAGTTACTGAAGAAAGATCAAGTGGTACATTGGAACAATGAATGTCAGGCTGCTTTCGAAAGGATCAAAGAATATCTCCAAGAGCCACCCATTCTGATGCCTCCAGTTGAAGGGAGACCTTTGAGCTTATACTTGATAGTACTCGACAACTCAATGGGGTGCGTGATGGGGCAGCATTACGAGTCTGGCCGAAAAGATAATGCTATTTATTACCTTAGAAAAAATTTTACCGACTGCGAGACCCGATACTCGTTGCTCGAGAAAACTTTCTGCGCTTTGGCATGGGCTGCTCGCCGGCTGAGACAGTATATGCTGACTCACACTACTCCATTGATATCAAAGATGGATCCAATCAAGTATATCTTCGAGAAGCCTTCCTTGTCTGGAAGAATAGCAAGATGGCAGATGATCTTGACTGAGTATGACATCTAATACACGACCCATAAGGAAGTGTGTTGGTAGATCATTTGGCACATCAAGCAGTGGATGATTACCAGTCTATGAACTTTGAATTTCCGGACAAGAATATCATGTTGGTAACCGACTGTGAAAAACTTAGACCGGATGACAGACCTGAGGAAGGATCCCTATGGTCTATGTACTTTAATGGAGCTTCAAACTCTTTGGGTAATGGCATTGGCACCGTGATCATATCTCCTAAAGGCTCTCATACTCCGTTTACCGCCCGACTATGTTTCAACTACACCAACAATATGGTGGAGTATGAAGCGTGCATCATGGGTCTTCGAGCAGCAATTGACCTAAGGATTAAGTTCTTGAGTGTGTTCAGAGATTCCGCTCTCGTGATCAGTCAGATCAAAGGCGAGTGGGATACGAAACACCCGAATCTTATTCCTTATAAGGAGTATGTATTGGCGTTGCTTCCACACTTCGAAGAGATAACCTTTGAACACTTCCCTAGAGAGGAGAACCAGTTAGCTGACGCGCTAGCTACGATGTCTTCTATGTTCAAAGTCAATTGGGACAACGAAGCTCCTCGGATTATCATTGAAAGGTTGGACGAACCTGCACATTGTTGTGACATTGAGACTCAAGAGGTGGCAGATAAGCCCTGGTTTCACAAGGTAAAGAGGTATCTCGAGGCTCAGGAGTACCCCGAGGGTGCATCTGTTAACGACAAGAAATTTCTGAGGAGGTTCGTGGCGAAGTTCTTCATCAGTACTGACATCCTTTACAAGCGTAACCATGATTCAACCTTACTGCGATGTGTGGATAAGAACAAGACAAAAAGGATCATGGCAGAGTTACATGAAGGTACTTTTGGAACTCATTCCAGTGGACACACCATGGCAAAGAAAATCCTACGGGCAAGATATTATTGGTCCACTATGGAAACCGACTGTTATCAGCATTCTCGGACATGTCACAAGTGCCAAGTTTATGTTGATAAGGTGCACATACCTCCAGTTCCTCTAAACGTCTTGACAGCTCCGTGGCCTTTTGCAATGTGGGGCATTGATATGATCAGCGAGATCAGACCTACGGCATCTAACGGGCATTGTTTCATCCTAGTAGCAATTGATTACTTTACGAAGTGGGTTGAAGCAGCTTCCTTTACTACAGTAACCAAGAACGTCGTGGCACGGTTTATTCGGCACAATCTGATCTGTCGATATGGTGTACCAGAGAGGATCATTACGGATAATGGTACAAATCTCAATAATAAGATGATCACCGATCTCTGCAAGCAGTTCAAGATACAGCATCGCAACTCTTCTCCTTACCGGCTGAAGATGAATGGGGCTGTTGAAGCATCTAATAAGAACATTAAGAAGATGTTGCAGAAGATGACAGTGACATACAAAGACTGGCACGAGATGTTACCGTTCGGTCTTCATGGGTACCGTACCTCAGTGCGGACTTCAACAGGGGCAACACACTATTCCTTGGTATATGGCATGGAAGCCGTCTTGCCCATTGAAGTTCAAGTACCCTCTCTTCAGATTATGAAGGATGCAAGTTTAAGCGAAGATGACTGGATTCATACCCGGCTTGATCAGCTGAACTTAATCAACGAAAAGAGACTCACTGCTATTTATCATGGTCAAACGTATCAAAAGCGGATGATCAAGGCATTTAACAAGAAAGTTAGACGACAAGAGTATCAAGTTGAGGATCTGGTGATCAAGCGCATCATCTTACCTCAAGGTGATCCCAGGGGAAAATGGACCCCTACTTACGAAGGTCCATTTATGGTTAAGAACATTTTCTCAGGAGGAGCTATGATTCTAAGCACAATCGATTCCTGGCCATTCACACAAGCTAACTGGATCCAAACCAGGCATTATCAGGTCCTCAAACGCACTGTAAGTCTCACGTAATTCACCCTTGTTCTTGATTTCAATTTGAATTATTCTGGCATCCATTGAACAAACTAATGGCATATTTGTGATCACAAGAACATTTGCAAGCTTTTCATAATATTCAATTGCATTTATCTGACTTATATGGAGAACCACCATAGTTAGGGTTCTTGGAGTATTTTTGGGGCTTTCTGTTTCAGGTACAATTGACCCATAAGAAGAACATGGTTGTGATCAGAAGGTCATGAAGAATTGAACCATGTTCTTGGAATGTATTTATATGGCCTGAGGGAGATTTTAGAACAAGGCTACGTTTTTTACTGGGGATGAAAATCCGCAAGTAATTTTTACAGGTTTTGGAGGACAGGGATGAATTCGTGTCATCCGTCCATTGGTGGATTCAAATATTGTGCGTGTTTTTTTGTTTTTTCTGGCATCTGATTTGTTTTCTACATAATATATTATTTGCATTATTATTAACAAACAACAACACGCCCCAACGGTTGTCATGTCAGCTTTAAAGTGTTCCAAGGCTGGAGGTCAGGGGTTCGATCCCTGCCTCCAGCACTTTGTATTTTCTTCATGTTTTTCAGGTGATTGCATGCATGCTCAGGCTTGGACTATACCATACTCCCTCATCCATCCAAGTGCCAGATGGCCAAGAGCCAGATCTGGTGGTCAGTGAGTGGAGGTCCACCAAGGTGTCAGTCAACGCGTGTGCACTAGATCCAAAAGTCAAAGGGGCCAGCTCCTAATGGGCCTACAAATTGCTCCTTGCACCTCCTAATCATGCTCAACTCCTCTCTCTTTTATTTATTTTGTTTTATTTAATTTAATTGTTTTATTTTATTTAATTAATTTTCTAACCAATCACAAAATTCTTTTTTTTATCAAATAAAATCACAAAAAAAATAATACTTATTTTATTCAATCAAATTTTAAACTTTTATTTCTCTTAATAAACTTATCAATTAATTTAGGTTTTTTAATTCTAGAAAATTCTAACTTATTTTTGTAAATAATTAAAATTAATTAGATTTAATTAGGTTTTAACTACTAACTTAATTAATTTTATTTTCTTTCTTAAAATAACAAAAACTCCAAAAAAATAATTTATTTTTCATTAATTAACTTATTAATTTAATTTAGTTAATTAATTTAGGATTAATTTCTTTTCTCAAATAAAAACAACAAAAAAGCTATTTTCTTTTCAAAAGGGTCAAAACCCTATCTCGCACTCGATTTAATCGCCCGCGCACTTTATTTATTTTTACCCAATTATGTATCTGCTTACGGATTGTAATAGTTAAATAGGACATTTATTTTTAACGCCTTGTAATTTAATTTCCGCACCTTTAATTTCTGCAAATTATAACTGTTAGATGTTTGATAATAGGGTTTGCATGACAAGAATGAATGCTTAATCTAAAATCAAATTAGATCACCCTTAACATGTGCAAAGATAAAAATAACCAAAAATGACACACTCGCACATGCGCACTCTTAGGGTACACCCCACTTGGTTGCCTTCGTACACGGTCATTGAGTATAGGTCATTTTAGAGGTCGTCCTCTTGTATAAAAGATCATAGTCGCCTCGAAATGGTTGCCTCAGATATTATTGCCTCAAACAAATGATCTAAGACATTAGGATTACCGCTAAGGTGTCCTAACATTGCTTTAGTGACCGTATGTCCCTCATTCGAATTGACCCTTAAACTCCAACGACGATGCTGCCTAGTCATTAATAGTGGGATAGCATTGTCTAAAGGAAATTAGCATAGAACAATTCTTTTTTCGAGTAGGTAGATGGTTCTTAGATACTTGCTCTTTCAAAAAAAAAATTTTTTCACACTTACACTCCTTTTCGAACAAGTTTTCAAAAACACTTCATTACACTCTTGAGGACAGAAGCAAGAGTTAAATCGAAGTTTTCAAAAAAAAACTTTTTCAAACCCACAAGCACAAAGAAAACAATTTTGAAAACAATTGAGCAAGTACCTAAGAGCCCGTGGATAACCACGGATAGAAAGGGTGCTAACACCTTCCCTTTCTATAATCTACCCCCCGAACTTGAGAAATATCTCAAAAAAGGAATTTTTATGTGCTTTTTTCCTTTCCTTGTTGGATAAAATAAAAGTCGGTGGCGACTCTTGCTTACCGCGACATTTTGCGAAAACAAGCACAAAACGCAAACCAGTATTCCAAAAAGCAGTCAGTTCTTTCCACCGTATCACAACTTGATTTTGTTGTTTGAAAATGTGTTTGGTGTGGTTTTGAAAGTATTTTATAAAATAGGTCATTGTTTAGACAATCTTTGTAATGATTCTCGTTCGTAAGAATGTATACAAAGATGTTTGTCCTTTTGAAAATGTTTTCAATGTTTGTAAAATGTTTGGAAATATGTGTGTTTGTTTTTGAAAATAGAAAGGGTAGTTGTTTGGAAATAGAGAAAGTAACTAGAAACAATCTACCTACTCAAATGTCTTTCTTATGCATTTTATATTCCTTTGACATTGTTATCTTACCATTGATTTGTAAGCAACCCTATCTTTGGATGTAAACGGGACGGACGTGGGTCATCGTATAACCATGATTAGCAATATTGCAAAGTATCTTAGAATTTTGAGGGACCAAGATCATTTTGTAAAGAAACTTAGAATAGCGTCATCGAGGGACTATGATCTCATATTTATTTGTTTTTCTAAGATACTTCGCATGCATAATATGGCCATTTTTGTATAAGGCAACCAAGTGGAGAAACCCTAAGGATGCTTGTGTGTAACTGTGTTAGTTTCATGCTTTGATTTTGTCTTGGATTTAGAGTTTTCTATTTGATTTGTTTTTATCTTGCCATACAAACCCTAATTACTAACATGGCATGTAAAGTGGTAAATTACGTAATGTAAAGGTTACTAAGCTATTACAACAATTTTATGGGAGGGGGGAAGATAAATTTGAATGGGGATTTGCAAGAATGTAAATCTAAATAAGTTATTACAACCAAGTCGAATTTATACGAATATTGGAATAAACAAATATACAATATTTAAATAAAATATGCAATGATGTATATATGCAAAGAATATTTGTTTGGTTTTTTATATAAAAAAAGTTTAACCTAAATCTAATAATTTTAAGGGAAAGAAATTAATTCTTGAAAAAAACAACAAAGTTAACCCTAATTTCTAGTTTAGAAGAAAATAAAGTTCTTATGTATTATTTTTTTGTGTATTTTCTGTATTAAAAATAATCAATAATATTGTATGAAAATATTTAGTTTTTATATGTTAAAATAAATATTTACAAATATATATAAAATATAAAAGAAAAGATAAGAATATATCTAAATTTATTTTTACAAATTTATTTAAGAAAGATAGTTAGTATATATTGAAGATAAAATATATTTTTTATGTGAAAAATAAAAATAAAATAAAATAAAAATGCAATATTATCATATTTATATTTTTCATGATTTTTATATATTAAAGAAAATATTTAATAAACAAAAATGAAAACAAAAACAAATAAATAAAATATATGAAAATAGTTGGGCCAGGGGGTATCCTGAGCAATCAAGTGGTGAATGTTAGAAAAAAAACATAAGGCCCAACGTGGAGGCCCAAACCTGCAAAACAGCAAAAACTGAAAATGGAAAAATGTAAAAAAAAAAACAAAAGGTAATGCCAAGGTTCGAACCCAGGACCTGGGCCTCACCAGCGTGCTACCTTGCCACTGCGGTGGCTATACATCCGTTGATTTATGTGAAACAAAAACAACATAACACAAACAAAGTCATTGCCCTGTACTTCATCTTCTTCCTCAAGCTGGGCATAAGCTCTGTAAATTTCTCATCTCTCAATAAAAATGGAAACTGATAACATGAATGTTGTAGCATTTTGTCTCACGATTCTAACCATGTAAATCATATGAGCTAACAATCAAAGATCAAAATGAATTTTAAAAGCCCTAAATTTAAACCTAATTTTTCCAGGAACTTCAAGTTCAAAAGTCTCTCAACTCAGGAAAAATAAATGCAAGTTATAGATATGTACAGCTTCGTAGCAATGAGGTCTACATTGTTTATTCACAAATCGTGGCCAATGGATGCCTGTATGAAGAGATAGAAGTTGAGATTTTTACCTCTTTCAGTTGAAATCTTGAATGGAGTTTGAGTGAGTTTTATGAAGGCCTGATGATTGCTTGAGCTTGCTTGAACCTCCCTGAGTGTGTTCCAACCCTTGATTTGGTTTGGAAGTGCCTGGAACTTTCTATCCAATTCAACCTGCAAGCTTTGAAAACAAAAATGGCAGATGATGGTGAAGGAGTTACAGTGCAGGGATGATGGTCTGGATCACTTAGATATCAAGTAGGTAAAGTGTTTGGATGATTGAAACCTGAAACGCACGAGCCAAATGATGGATTGCTATGCTTGTGCCAAAACTGCAAGTTTTGACAGTTTTTTGGTGATATGGAGTTTGGGAGTTTTTCAGGACTTTAGCAAGCGTGTTTCTAGTTGTAATGTGTTTGTATATTTGTATAGGAAAGATTTCAAGTCAGCTCCCCAACAGATTTGTGAGCTCTAGCCTTTTTGCACACTTTCTTGCTTTTAAAGCAAAGTGAAGAGACAAGTCTTCACATGCTTGTACTGGCCTGCTTGGGGTTGGTATAAGCTTTGTACAATTTGCTTTAGGCCTGTAAGACTTGTGTGTGCAGAGAAGATAGGTCCAATACTCAAGAATTAGAAAGTTGCAAAAATGAAGCTTTTTCAAAATGGCAATGGCCACTTTATGCCATTTATGGAATTACAACTTAGACAAAGGCTCTTAAGCTTGTATTAAATCTTTGTCAACTGAATAAGCATTAAATTATGAAGTGAGGAACAAGTTAGAGACCTGTAAAGCAAGGATTAGGCAGCATAGGTTCAAAATTTGAATTTTGTTCTTCATGAAATGGCTTGAATTCATAGTGAGAAATTGCCAACTTCATCTCTTCGATTCTCCCTACTCAAAAATGATCTTGAGGAGTTCTTGGACATTTTGGAAATCTTAAAATGTGCTCTATAACTCATGTTGGAAATGTATTTCAATATTCCCCTTGGAACTAGGTGAAAACTTTCCATGAGGTTGGGTCCAAAACCTGCCTAAACTAGGGCAAAATTTCACTAAGTTATCTAGTTCATGAGCATGTATTCATTAAATTATATATTGAGATCCAAGCATCTTTAGGGAAAAGTGTGTGAAGAAAATTTCTAGATTTCATGGAGGTCTACAACTTTCATGTTGGGAACTTTCTTTGAATCATCTTGTATCATGGTGAAAAAATGGCTTAAAGTTGAGAAAAAATAAGAAATTTTCTATACTTAGAAAAATTTCTAAGTTAAGAAAATTTCCAATTTTAAAACCTAATCTTCAATCCTTGATTTATTGATGAACACATTTCACATTTTGACATATTTTGATGAATTGTGACCCTTGGCACTTGATTTTGACCAAAAAGTCAAAGTTTGACTTTTCAGTATACAATTGACTTTTGATCAGTTGACTGCAAATTTCATCTGTCTATCCAATGGATTTGCAATGTTTTGAACCATATAATTAGGTAAAGATGATTCAATTGAATCCTTGGAATCATGCTTTAACTCAATTGGTCATTTGCTAGGTCAAAAATCAGAAATTGCCCTTTCTCAGTCAAAACCCTAATTTTGACCATTTTGCCCTTTTGATGATTTGATCAAATTTCTTGAGGAATTGTGATCCAAATTTGATCAAATGATACATATGAGTCTAGAATGTTTATATGGATAAAAAATTATGAACTTTGACTGTAAATTGGCCATGGTTGACTTTTTCCCCAACACAGCTGATTTTTAGGTCAATTGTTCAATTGACTGATCAAAAATATGGTTCAAGGCCTGAAACTTGTCATGAGTAAACTTAGGGGTTTATAATGATGTTTGAAAGTCATATGAAGTATTGATAGTCCAAAAATACTTGTGCAATCTCAAACCTTAATTTTGGGTCATCAGTGCATGATGAGATGTTCTAAGCTGATCAAACCCTAATCTAGTCTTGAGTCAAAGAGATCTTGTGAGGAAAATATTGATAAATGAGAGGGAAAATTTTGGGGTACAACAGTTGCCCCTGTTCAATCTTCTTAAACCTGAAGAGTTAGATTGATGAGCTTTGTCATTCGTGACTCAAAGGTGAAAGATGATTGGACACTAGAGTGCCTAGAAATTTGCACTCGACGATGTGTAGTTGAGGGAATGGGCTTAAAGATGCCATTTAGAGAAGAGACAGGAGATGGGCTGGAAGATGCCATCAAGAATTTTGTTTTAATTATAAGTTGTAAGCTGAAAGAATGAGTATCAGAATGGTGTCTGTGTCTAGAGCGTATCTGAACTGTATCTGGATTTGAAATTTGAGTGAGTATCAGAATGGCATCCGTGTCTAGAGCGTATCTGCACTGTATCTGAACTTGAATTATGAATGAGTATCAGAATGGAATCCGTGTCTGGAGCGTATCTGAACTGTATTTGAAAGTTGAATCTGAATGAGTATCAGAATGGCATCCGTGTCTGGAGCGTATCTGCACTGTATCTGGACTTGAAATTTGAATGAGTATCAAAATGGCATCCGTGTCTGGAGCGCATATGTACTGCATCTGAAATTCGAATCTGAATGAGTATCAGAATGGAATTCGTGTCTGGTGCGTATCTGCAATGTATCTAGACTTGAAATTTGAATGAGTATCAGAATGGCATCCGTGTCTGGAGCGTATTTGCACTGTATCTGATTACATATTGATAATGGTAGCTGTTAATCTTATCCTGAAAAGGGTAAAATGTTAGTTGAAACACAAAGTTATGTTGCATGAAATGTATGATGCAATGTATTTTCTTTATCAATGTTTATGATATATGGATGCAATGTATGTGCATGTAAGCTGATTTGCTGTTATTGCTTTTTGATTGAGGAAAATAAATCCTTGAATGTTGTTGAGGATAAGTTTAATTTTCATGTCTTGAAGTTGAAGTACTGACGAACTCTTGTTGAGGGAAGTAAATTCCGTTGTGAGGGAAATTCCATGTACTGCTTGTAAGATCTTCCTGGGGGATCTTGAGAATCTTGAGAATTTTGACAATTTTTACTGGGAATTAATAATTTGAAACTTTGTTCCGCTGGGGATTCAAATGACGTACTGTGGGGATTACTTATGGAATATCCTAGAGACGTTTTCCTGTCCTTTCAACTTATCAGTAATTTATCTTTCTCATTTCGTTTATTTGTAAGCAGTAATTATGTTCAAATGCATATGTTCATCAATGAATCATTGGAAGTTTTTGCAAACAAAACACAAGTGTAAAGAAAAAGACAAATAGCTTTTTCACTTTCAAAGGGATATCTTTGTATTGACTTTGAGTAAGTATTTTGTACAAAGGAGGCAATCATTCTAGTAAGAGAATGGTGCCATAAAAACAAGAAAGATTTATACAAAGAAAGATAGTTATGTGTAATAATCCCATGGGGTTCCCATTCTGCTATAGCCTTCATATCTCTGAGCATCTTGTCTATTTGTTGCTTTGTCCGAAGATGATTGAATTGATCAGAAACTCCTGAGTTTGTCAGTGGAAGTCAAAGGTTGTCCGTGAAGTGATTCGACGGGACATAGTCATGCGCTTTAATTCCCTAACTTTTTCCTGGACCGCCCTTCTGGGTTTTCAGTCCACCGGGAAACCTCTTTTTGCACAAGTCTCCCTTTCGGGTTTTCAACTTTCCGGGTGTACAGATTTTTTATTTTATCCCTAATTTTTGCCCGAACCTTTTTGGTTCGCCGGGATGCCCTTGTTTTGCCTAGGTGTGTCAACCTAGCGGGTCTCTTATGCGTAGTATCTTTTGACTATGTCTGCGTTCGTAGGGTGTGGCAGATTGTCGCCGTCCATGGTGGTCAAGATCATTGCCCCACCGGAAAATATGTTCTTGATTACAAACGTTCCTTCATAGGTAGGAGTCCATTTTCCCCTAGGATCACTTTGTGGCAAGATGATACGTTTGATCACCAGATCCCCAACTTGATATACTTGGCGTCTGACTTTCTTGTTGAAAGCCTTGATCATCCGTTTTTCATACATTTGACCATGGCAAACAACAGTAAGTCTCTTTTCATCAATTAAGTTCAGTTGATCAAGTCGAGTTTGGATCCAATCGTCTTCATTCAAACCTGCATCCTTCATAATCCTCAGAGAGGGGATTTGGACCTCAATTGGCAAAACAGCCTCCATGCCATATACCTAAGAGTAGGGTGTTGCCCCAGTTGATGTGTGAGTCGTGGTACGATACCCGTGGAGAGCGAACGGTAGCATCTCATGCCAGTCTTTGTATGTGAATGTCATCTTTTGTATGATCTTTTTAATGTTTTTATTTGCAGCTTCGACAACACCATTCATCCTTGGCCGATAGGGGGAAGAATTGTGATGCTGAATCTTGAATTGCTCGCACAAAGCGGTGATCATAATGTTATTAAGATTTGTACCATTGTAAGTGATGATCCTTTCTGGGATACCGTACCGACAAAAGAGGTTTTGCTTGATGAAGCAGGAAACAACATTCTTAGTAATGGAAGCGAAGGAAGCTGCTTCGACCCACTTTGTAAAGTAATCAATGGCCACTAGGGTGAAACACTGTCCATTGGAGGTTGTTGGCTTGATCTCCCCAATCATATCAATTCCCCACATAGCAAAGGGCCAAGGAGCCGTCAAGACATTTAGAGGAACTGGAGGTACGTGCACCTTGTCAGTATAAATTTGACACTTATGATAGGTCCAGGAGTGTTGATAGCAATTTGCTTCCATGGTAGACCAATAATAGCCTACCCGTAGGATTTTCTTCGCCATCGTATGCCCACTGGAGTGAGTGCCAAAAGTACCTTCATGTAATTCAGCCATGATCTTTTCAGCCTCAATCTTATCCACACACCGAAGCAGAACAGAGTCATGATTCCGCTTGTACAGGATGTCATTACTCAGGAAGAACTTAGCATAGAATCTCCTTAAGAACTTCTTATCATTGATTGAAGCTCCTTCTGGATATTCTTGAGCCTCGAGATACCTCTTGACTTCGTGAAACCAAGGCTGGTCCACTACCTCTTTAGTATTAATCTTGTGACAGTGTGCTGGTTCATCCATTAGTTCAATGGTGATCTGGGGAAACTCGTTAACCCAATTAAGTTTAAACATAGATGACATTGTGGCTAGAGCGTCTGCTAGCTGATTTTCTTCTCGCGATAAATGCTCGAAGGTAATCTCCTCAAAATGTGGTAGCAATGTCAAAACATGTTCTTTGTAAGGGATAAGATTTGGGTGTTTAGTGTCCCATTCCCCTTTGATCTGATTGATGACCAAAGTTGAATCTCCAAACACATCTAAAGACTTGATTCCCAAGTCTATGGCGGCTCTGAGACCAAAGATACATGCTTCGTACTCCGCCATGTTGTTCGTACAGTTGAAGCCAAGTTTGGAAGTAAAAGGAGTATGACACCCTTCTGGAGATATGAGTACAACGCCGATACCATTACCAAGTGCATTGGAGGCCCCATCAAAGAACAGGGTCCATCGGGATCCTTGTTCAGGTTCGTCATATGGTCTGATTTCTTCACAGTTGTCTAATGTCATGATGTCTTCATCTGGGAATTCAAACTTCATGGAATGATAATCTTCTATAGCTTGGTGAGCGAGATGATCAGCTAGCACACTGCCCTTTATAGATTTCTGGGTAGTATACTGTATGTCATATTCTGTTAGGATCATCTACCATCTAGCTATCCTCCCAGACAGAGCAGGCTTTTCGAAGATGTACTTTATCGGATCCATCTTAGATATCAACAAAGTAGTATGAGTCAACATATACTGTCTTAGTCGGCGAGCAGCCCATGCCAGAGCGCAACAAGTTTTCTCGAGCAGTGAATATCTGGTTTCACAGTCGGTAAACTTTTTGCTCAGGTAGTAAATAGTGTGCTCTTTTCAGCCAGACTCATCATGCTTCCCCAATACACACCCCATTAAGTTCTCTAAAATGGTCAGATACATGATCAGTGGTCTTCCTTCGACTGGTGGCATCAAAACAGGAGGCTCTTGTAAGGACTCTTTGATCTTGTCAAAAGCAACCTGGCATTCATTGTTCCATCTGACTACTTGATTTTTCTTCAATAGCCTGAAGATTGGCTCACAAGTAGCTGTTAGGTGAGAAATGAATCTGGAAATATAGTTCAGGCGCCCCAAGAATCCTTTGACTTCCTTCTCAGTATGAGGAGCAGGAATTTCTTGAATCGCTTTAACCTTGGAAGGATCAACCTCGATGCCTTTGTTACTGACTACAAAACCTAAAAGTTTACCGGACCGTACTCCGAATGTGCACTTGTTTGGATTCAACCTTAACTTGTATTCCTTCAATCTATCAAATAACTTTTGTAAGTGATCAAGGTGTTCTTCTTATGTTTGTGATGGGGCTATCATATCGTCTACGTAGACCTCTATTTCATGATGTATCATATCATGAAAAAAAGATACCATGGCACGCTGATAGGTGTCAGCAACATTCTTCAGTCCGAATGGCATCACTTTGTAGTAGAATGTGCCCCACTGTGTGACAAATGTAGTTTTCTCCATGTCCTCAAGTGCCATTTTGATTTTATTATAACCTGAGAATCCGTCCATGAAGGAAAACACTTTGTGCTGGGCTGTATTGTCAACCAAGATATCTATGTGGGGGAGTGGAAAATCATCTTTAGGGCTGGCCCTATTCAAATCTCTATAGTCCACGCACATTCTTACTTTGCCGTCCTTTTTAGGCACGGGAACAATGTTGGCAACCCATTGGGGATAGGAAGTGACAGCTAAGAATCCAGCATTGAATTGTTTCATGACTTCCGCTTTGATCTTCTCTGACATATCAGGTCTCATGCGGCGGACTTTTTGTTTTACAGATGGATAGTCTTCTCTTGTTGGCAGACGATGTACCACGATGTCTGCATCAAGTCCTGGCATGTCTTCATATGACCAGGCAAGGATCTCAACATAATCACGCAATAGCTGAATCAGACGCTCCTTGACACTGGGCTCTAGATTGGCACCCACCTTGATTTCTTTTCTATCCTCCTGGGTACCTAAGTTGATTGTATCCACCGGTTCCTCATGAGGCTGAATAGCTCTTTCCTCTTGTTGTAGTAGTCTGGCCAATTCTCCTGGTACTTCACAATCTTCCTCACCTTCATCTTAGGCTTGGTAGATTAGATCCTCAGAGTCACAAAAGGCCATATCAGTATTGTTACCCATGGGATCCGGAATGGAGGGGTACCTGCATTTGTGAGTGTGGATGTGTGTAAGGGTATAACCATCCTTCAAAATAAAATGTAAAAGAAAAACAATGAGCACAAAAAGTTTATATGTGAAAAACGTCCATGATTCATTGAATGTCATTTGAAGATGAAATAAAAACCCTTACAAATGGACTATTTAGCCTCGGGCAAGACACAAGGTTTAAAATGTGCGAATTGTTTGTGAATATTACAAGTCCAACAGAAATGTAAAAGAAAAATTACTGAGGGATGAAAGTTATTGGGACAAAGTCTCTGGCTTCCCAATTGCGAAGTCCTCTGTTGATAGCAGGAAAGATCCAATCCTCCAAGCTGCAATCCTCTTCACCATCTTCCACCGCATTAACCTCTCGGTTGGTAATCTTTAAGGGTGGCCCTCCCGCACGGGCATGGCACACATCCTTCTGAGCACTTGAAGTAAACCCTAAGCCAAACTTGTCAGATTTATACGGAATATCCGAAAGTTTCCCCCAGATGGTGCATCCACCCTCCTCTACTACTTCCTTGGCGTCCTTCAGAGATGACATCCGGAGCGGAGGTCTTGTGATCATGGGGATCTTGGATACCGCCTTGGTTACTGCTACCTCTTGAGAGACTTCTTCGAAATGTTGAAAAGGAGTTACAATGAACTCACAGTCCAATTCCACATACCGGAAGGAATTGAGGTGGCTAATCATATATTCTTCTTCTCCGTGGACAGTGATAATCTTTCCCTGGACTGGGTACTTCAGCATTTGGTGCAGTATGGAGGTGAAAGCATCGACATTATGGATCCATGGTCGTCCTAGCAGACAGAAGTAAGAGAGGCAGATGTCCATTACATAGAAGTTTGAGTTGAAAGTTTGATTCCCAACCTTTATGGGGATGTCCACCTCCCCGTGGACCATCCTCTTTGAGCCATCAAATGCCCTTACAACTATATTACTGGGTTCCAACATTAATCCTTTGCAGTCTAGTCTGTCGAGAGCTTTCTTCGGTAAAACATTTAAAGATGAACCAGTTTCCACCACGACGTGGGCTAGAGTTGTTCATCTATATTCCACATAGACATGCAATGCCTCGTTGTGCTTTCTTCCCTTTGGTGTCAGATCAGCATCCGAGAAGCCTAAGTCGTTATCCGCCGTCAAACTGGCCACACAATCATGAAATTGGTCAGCTGACGTCTCTTGAGGCACATGGGATGTCTTCAGAAACTTCACCAGGGCTTTCGCATGTGCCTCGGAGCACAGTAACAATGCCAGCATGGAGATTTTGGAGGGAGTTTGCTCCAACTGTTCAACTATGTCGTAGTCTCTCTTCTTTATTATTCTCAGGATCTCCTCCATTTCCTTCTTGGAGGTTTCAGGGATAGTCAGTGGTTGATCCTTCGTCCGGACAGGCTCTTCTTGAATACTTTTTCCTCGTCAATAGGAGCACTTGTAGATATGATTATTGGTACGAAGGTAACCTTTGGAGAAGCCACGGGTCCAAAAACTGCCTTTGGGGGGGCAATTTCTAGAGAGAAGATTTTACCGCTACGGGTAATCTTACTGGTTCCAGCAATATTGCTAATGTCAGGGTCTTATTCTTCGGAGTTTATTTCTTCGGCAGCCAGCCCATCTTGTTTGATACCATGGTAGTAGATGTCTCCACCGTAATTCCATGGCACTGTTTTTTCTGATTCGTACAGGACCGGCCCAGGCATTGTGATTATAAGAGGAGTAGTTTTTAGAACCGATGTAATTCTAACGGGTCTTTTGGGGATCCCAGAAGAATTGGCAGAGATGGTTATGATTGAGACGTCTTCAACAGTAACAGGTGAAACAGGAGTACTTTCAAACAGAATCTCTTTATTGTCTATCAAGCGTTGAATGCATGTTTTTAACAAAGGGAAATCAGTTGGTGAGGATAAGCAAAGATGGCAGTCTTCATTACAACCCAGGAATAGATCAGCTTTCAACAAGTTTATCTTAATGATTGGGAGTGGAGTCAAGAGTTCATCGACTGTGGTAGCAAACAAATCTTCTTTGATAGCATTGGTGTTGTGACCATGCCTAGGCATAGGAGCATAAATGATGTTTGGCTTCTCGGGTGTATCAAACTCAATTTCTTTTGCATTTATAAGGTCTTGAATTTTGTTTTTCAGGGCCCAACAGTTGTTAGTGTCATGACCCGGACTTTCGGAATGATATGCGCATCTGGCATTTGGGTGATAATGAGGGGATGCTGTGTTGGGGTTCTTTGGAGCTTCTTTTAAAGTTGCCAGATTAGATTTCAGAAGATGCGGTAAAACCTGGGCTAGAGTCACATTAATTATGGTGAATTGCCAGATTGGCCTTTCCACCCTCGGTTGATTACTTCTTGATTGATCAGATGTAGGCTTTGGGATCATAACAACTCCTACAATTGGTCGGCGTTCAACTCTCCCTTGGTTCCTTTATGGATAAACAGCAGATACCTCCTTCTTCCCAGTGAAAGGCTCTCTCAGAGCTGTAGAGGCAGATGAATCCTTCTGAATCTTTCCACTTTTTATTCCAGCTTCCACCCTCTCTCCGATTAGTATTAACTCAGTAAATCCTGCAGATGAGATTCCAATCAGATGGTTGAAGAAAGGGCCTGATAGAGTGCCTAAGAACATGTCCACCAACTCCCTTTAAGACAGATGGGGTTGTACTCTCCCAGCTAGATCTCTCCATTTCTGCGCGTAATCTTTAAAACCCTCATTTGAATCCATAGCCATACTCTAAAGTTGAGTATGGGTAGGCGCCAAATCTGCATTATACTAGTATTGCTTATAGAAAGTTGTAGCAAGATCTTCCCAGTTGTAGACATCAGTCCTTTCCAATTGGTAAAACCAACCGAGTTGTGTTCCAGATAGGCTATCTTGGAAAAAATGCAGCCACATGTCTTTATCGGCGGAGTGCTGCTGGATCTTTCTCACATATGATCGAAGGTGCATCTTGGGACATGACACCCCTTCATATTTTGCAAACAACGGCACTTTGAACTTTGGTGGGATCACAATTCCCGACACTAGTCCCAATTCTTCAAAGTCTAGTCCTAGTACCCTTTGTATTTCCATAGCGTTCAAACGCTCTTCAAGATGTTTGTACTTATCATTTGTGGGAGGATACTGTTCCTCAGAGTAGTCTTCCTCTTCTTTCTCCTCTTTGGATTCTGACGAAACCACTGTTTCCTTTCCTTTTCCTTCTCCTTCATCAGATGTTGTTGCGAAATTCAAGGTTCTTCTAGTCTGCCCTTGAAACCTTCTCCCCATGATTACAACACCGGTTGGTTTCTTCTCTTTCTTCTTCTTCTATTTAGCCAACATAGTCTTCAACTCCTCTTGTCCTTTGGCCAGGGTTGTGAGTAACTGTTGAAACTGCGTGTTTTGAAATTGAAGATCTTTGACTATCTGTTCGATATCCATCTTACTGAAATAAACAATAGAGAGATGAGGAAACTCGTTGCAAAAGACATGTTTATGTTATGATGAATGATATGTAAACATGCAATGTTTTCAAGGATTTTAAAGATTCAAATTTGTTTTAGACAAAAAGAAATACACGTTATATTAATAAAATAGAGTTTGAGTACATAAATTCCCCTTGGGCAAAATAATACAGAACTCTAAGATAAAAAAGTAGTGCGCATACTCTTTGGTGCAATGTAGGCATTTAGAGTTTGCTCCTCATGAAGTAGCCTAGTGAGTTCCAAAACCTTCTTCTCGCTTGCGTAGAATTGGGCTTCGAAAGTATCTCGCTCTCCTTTGAGCTATATCCAATCCCTTTACAGGTCTTCAAGAGATGTGGGCATGTCAGGATGTAGGATAATGTATGAAACTTCTCCTTCCTTAACAGGCTCAATGATCACCGGAAGGATGGAAGGATAAGGCATCATAAGACTTTGGGCGCGGGTTCGTACCCACTTGAGGTAAGGATCAAGAGGGATGGAATTCTTGTGTCCCAAAGTCTTACTATCCACCTTGTTTAGCATCCTCCAAGCTCGGATGAATCTCTGGAGAAGACCTTGATTATCGTTGTGGTAGTCGAATACTAAGCCTTGAATCAGCATCCCATGCGGGCCATCCCTTCGGGCATAACTAAACTGTCTTAGAGCTAAACATGCGTTGTAGATGATACCTCCCCTAATTCCAAGTAGAGGGACATTAGCTAATTCCCCACAACGGTCAACAATGATAACATTCCCTTTGGATCGGGAGCACTAATGAATATCTGAATGTTTGAGTGTCATTAACCTTTGTTACCACCTTAATCCTTGATCATTCTTTAAGACTGATTGGGGAAGATGAGAAATAAACCATCTTTCCAGGAGGGGAGTGCAACACATAAGGACACCTCGTTTCCTCCTTATGCGAGTGTGAAAAGAGTGTAGGATATCCCCTAGCAATATAGGCACTGGATTGCGTGACATGAAGATTTTGACGGCACTCACATCTATGAGTTGGTCAGGATTAGGGAACAAGACTATCCCATAGACAAGAAGAGCCACAATTACCTCAAAATCTTGCAAGTCTAAGGAATTCCAACAGTTTTGGGCTTTCTCAAACAGAAACTTTGCTAAGAAGCCTTTGACACCACTTCTAGTTTCCCAATGAGTTGTGACATCAGATGAGTGCAAGTGCAGAGCTTGAAAGGTAGTTGATTGAGGATGGTAATCCTCAAGAGTTGAGAGAATTCTTCCAAAGTAGGCACAAGCAGATAGTCGGGAAATGTGAAGCAATGGTGCAAAGGATCAAAGAACTGGAAAAGCACCTTCACCATATCCTCCTCTGTGTTGGTGGTGACCAAGTTGAGTAGACGACCATGCCTCTCGGTGAATGGAGAATTCTCAGGGATCCTTGAAGCTAGCTCCTTAAGTTATGGAGGAATTCTTACAAGGTTGACTTGGATAGTTTTCCTGCGAAGTGAATCCATATCCTACAAAACAAGAACAAACATGAATCTCCAAAATCCTTGAAATGGTTAGTGAATGCATATGATGCTCATGATGTCCATGATGTTATGTACAAGTATGCATATACAAGTAAAACAAACAATTTCTTAGTTTAGGCTTGCATGGGGTTTTATAGGTAAGTACCCTCTTGAAGTTTAGTTGGCTTAAACCTGTCCTAGTAATAGTAACCGGGCTCTAAGGAGCTCAATATCACTGGATTGTTTCCTTGGTCATTGTTTCAGCTCAAGCCTCTTTAATGGCGACCGAAATATCCCAAGAAACCAAACCTCAATGAGTGTAGTATCGAGTATCTACCAACTTCGGACTGCACCAAAGCCGGTCATCTCACTACATCCTAAAGGCCAAGTTGGTCAAGTAAAGGGTTCTAGAAGTTCATTAGTGCTTCATGACATCACTCAGTGGCCCCGTATTCTCTTTGATTGACTCAAAGGCTACTGGTACCCATAAATATTTCACACTAACATAGCTATTGCTTAGACCATGTCGGTATACCCCGCACAGTTTCCACAACGTATTGCTATTTACCTATAATGTTTCCCAAATCCGGGTGGAGGATTCAAACCCAAACAAAGAACCAAAATGTAAAGCAAACAAGTCAAACAATGTAAGCAAATAAATGTGATCTAGTCCTAAGGTAACCCCACTTTTATATTAATCCCCAGCAGAGTCGCCAGTTCTGTGATACGGTGGGAGAACTGACTTAAGGGTTTTGCATTTTATCGCAAATGTCGCGGTTTAGAAAGAGTCGCCACCGACTTTTCTTTTATCATAAAGGAAAGGTGAAAAAGCACAGGAAAGACCTCTGAGATTTTTTCTTGAGTTCGGGGGGTACATTATGAAAAGGGAAGGTATTAGCACCCTTTTCATCCACTGTTTTCCATGGGCTCTTAGTTACTTGCTAGAACACTTGCTTTTGTTGTTTGAAAATGTGTTTGGTGTGGTTTTGAAAGTATTTTGTAAAAGAGGCCATTGTTTAGGCAATCTTTGTAATGATTCTCATTCGTAAGAATGTATACAAAGATGTTTGTCCTTTTGAAAATGTTTTCAATGTTTGTAAAATGTTTGGAAATGTGTGTGTTTGTTTTTGAAAATAGCAAGGGTAGTTGTTTGGAAATAGAGCAAGTAACTAGAAGCAATCTACCTATTCAAATGTCTTTCTTATGCATTTTCTATTCCTTTGACATTGTTGTCTTACCATTGATTTGGTAAGCAACCCTATCTTTGGATGTAAACGGGACGGGCGTGGGTCATCGTATAACCATGATTAGCAATATTGCAAAGTATCTTAGCATTTTGAGGGACCAAGATCATTTTGTAAGGAAACTTAGAATAGCGTCATCGAGGGACTATGATCTCATATTTGTTTGTTTTGCCAAGATACTTCGCATGCATAATATGGCCATTTTTGTATAAACAACCAAGTGGAGAAACCCTAAGGATGCTTGTGTGCAACTGTGTTATTTTCATGCTTTGATTTTGTCTTCGATTTAGGGTTTTCTATTTAATTTGTTTTTATCTTGCCCTACAAACCCTAATTACTAACATGGCATGTAAAGCGGTAAATTGCATAATGTAAAGGTTACTAAGCTATTACAACAATTTTATGGGAGGGGGTGTGATACGGTGGGAGAACTGACTTGAGGGTTTTGCGTTTTATCCTAAATGTTGCGGTTAGCAAGAGTCGCCATCGACTTTTCTTTTATCCAAAAGGAAAGGTGAAAAAGCACAGGAAATACCTTTGAGATTGTTTCTTGAGTTCAGGGGGTAGATTATGAAAAGGGAAGGTATTAGAACCCTTTTCATCCATGGTTTTCCACGGGCTCTTAGTTACTTGCTAGATCACTTGCTTTTGTTGTTTGAAAATGTGTTTGGTGTGGTTTTGAAAATATTTTGTAAAGGAGGTCATTCGTTTAGGCAATCTTTGTAATGATTTTCGTTCGTAGAATGTATACAAAGATGTTTGTCTTTTGAAAATGTTTTCAATGTTTGTACGATGTTTTTGAAATGTGTGTGTTCGTTTTGAAAATAGCAAGGATAGTTGTTTGGAAATAGAGCAAGTAACTAGAAGTAATCTACCTACTCAAAATGTCTTTCTTATGCATTTTCTATTCCTTTGACATTGTTGTCTTACCATTGATTTGGTAAGAAACCCTATCTTTGGATATAAATGGGACGGACGTGGGTCATTGTATAACCATGATTAGGAATGTTTGCAAAGTATGTTGGCATTTTTGAGGGACCAAGACCATTTTGTAAGGCAACCTTGAATAGCGACATCGAGGGACTATGATCTTATATTTGTTTGTTTTGCCAAGATACTTCGCATGCGTAATATGGCTATTTTTATATAAGGCAACCAAGTGGAGAAACCCTAAGGATGCTTGTGTGCAAGTGTATTATTTTCATGCTTTGATTTTGTCTTGTATTAGGGTTTTCTATTTGTTTTGTTTTGTTTTGATCTTACCATACAAACCCTAATTACTATCATGGCATGTAAAGCGGTAAATTGCGTGATGTAAAGATTACTAAGCTATTACAACAATTTTATGAGAGGGGGGAATACAAATTTGAATGGGGATTTGCAAGAATGTAAATCTAAATAAATTATTACAATCAAATCGAATTTGTATGAATATTAGAATAAACAATATACAATATTTAAATGTGCAATATTATGTACATGCAAGAAAAAATATTTTTCTTTTATTTTTATGTGAAAAGAGTTTTAATCTAAAACCCTAATAATTTTAAGGAAAAAAAAAAGAAATTAATAGTTGAAAAAAGAACAAAGTTAACCCTAAAAAGAAAATAAAGTTTTAATGTGTATTTTTTTATGTAAAAATAATAAATAATATTGTATGAAAATATTTAGTTTTTATATGCTAAAATAAATATTTACAAGCATATATATATAAATATAAAAGAAAAGATAATAATATATCTAAGTTTTATTTTTACAAAATTATTTAAGAAAGAAAATAAAATAAAATAAAATCCAATATTATTCTATTTGTATTTTTTAAGAACTTATGCATTAAATAAAATACTTAATAAAATAAAAATGAAAATAAAAACAAATAAATAAAGCATATGAAAATAGTTGGGCCAGGGGTGTTGTAAGGAAACAGAGAATAGCATGTTAGCAAAAACACTAAAGCCCAAAGAAATAAGCCCATCCTGCATAAACAAGCAAAAAATGAAAACTGAAAAACGTAAAAAAAAAATAAAAGGTAGCGCCAAGGTTCAAACCCAGGACATGGGTCTCACCAGCGCGCTACCTTGCCACTGGGGTGGCTATACATCCGTTGATTAATGTGAAACAAAAATAACATAACATGAAACACTTCCATGGCCCTGTACTTCGTCTTCTTCCTCTGGCCAGCCAGATGCTCTGTAACTTTCTCATTTCTCCATGAAAATGAAAACTCATAACATGAATGTTGTAGCATTTTGTCTCACGATTCTAACCATATAAATCATGTAAGCTAACAATCAAAGATCAGAATGAATTTTAAAAGCCCTAAATTTAAACATAATTTTTCCAGGAACTTCAAGTTCAAAATTCTCTCAACTCAGGTCAAATAAATGCAAGATATATATATGTATAGCTTCGTTGCAATGAGGTCTACATTGTTTATTCACAAATCGCGACCAATGGATACGTGTATGAAGAGGTAGAAGTTGAGACTTTTACCTCTTTCAGTTGAAATCATGGATGGAGTTGGAGTCAGTTTTATGAAGGCCTGATGATTGCTTGAGCTTGCTGGAACCTCCCTTAATGTGTTCCAACCCTTGTCTGGCTTTGAAAGTGTCTGAAACTCTCTATCCAAGTCAACCTGCAAACTTTGAAAACAAAAATGGCAGATGATGGAGAAGGGGTTACAGTATAGGGATGAGGGTCTGGATCAGTTAGATATCAAGTAGGTAAAGTGTTTTGACGATTGAAACTTGAAATGCACGAGCCAAATGATGGATTGCTATGCTTATGCCAAAACTATAAGTTTTGACAGTTTTTGGGTGATATGGAGTTTGGGAGTGTTTCAGGCCTCTAGCAATCGTGTTTTCTGTTGTATTGTCTTTGTATATTAGTATGGAAAAGGTCTTAAGTTAGCTCTTCCACAGGTTTTTGAGTTGTAGGCTTTTGGCACACTTTCTTGCTTTTGAAGCAAAGTGAAGGGACAAGGCCTTACCTGCTTGTACTGGCTTGTTTAGGGTTGGTATCTTCTCTATACAAGTTTCCTTAGGTATTTGGTACTTGTATGTGCAAAGGAGACAGGTTCAATGCTCAAGATTTGTAAAGTTTGCAAAAGTGGAGCTTTTTCAAAATGGCAATGGCCACTTTATGCCATTTATGGAATTACAACTTGGGTAATGGCTCTAGGGCTTGGATTAAAGCTTTGTAAATTGAGTAAGCATTAAATTATGGAGTAAGAAACAAGTTTGGGACCTGTAAAGCATGAATTATGCAGCATAGGTACTGATTTGAAATTTGTTCTTCATGAAATGGCTTGAATACAAAGTGAGAAATTGCCAACTTTCTCTCTTCGATTCTCTCTACTCAAACATGATCTTGAGGAGTTCTTGGACATTTTTGAAATCTTGCAATTTTCTATATAACTCATCTTTGAAATGCATTTCAATATACCTCTTGGAACTAGGTGAAAAATTGTCATGAAGTTGGGTCCAAAACCTGCCTAAATTAGGGCAAAATTTCACTAGTTATCTAGTTCATGAGCATGTATTCATAAAATTATATCTTGAGATCCAAGCCTCTTTAGGGAAAAGTGTGTGAATAAAAGTTGTATATTTCATGGAGATTTACAACTTTCATGTTGGGAACTTCCTTTGAATCATCGTGTATCATGGTGAAAAAATGGCCTATAGTTGAGAAAAAATAAGAAATTTTCTATACTTAGAAAATTTTCTAAGTTAAGAAAATTTTCAATTTTAAACCCTAATCTCCAATCCTTGATTTCTTGATGAACAAGTTTCACATTTTGACATGTTTTGATGAATTGTGACCCTTGGCATTTGATTTTGACCAAAAAGTCAAAGTTTGACTTTTCAGTGTACAGTTGACTGCAAATTTCATCTGTCTATAAATGAAATTGAAATGTTTTGAACCATATAATTAGATCAAGATGATTCCATTGAATCCTAGGAATCATGCTTTAACTCAATTGGTCATTTTTTAGGTCAAAAATCAGAAATTGCCCTTCCTCAGTCAAAACCCTAATTTTGACCATTTTGCCCTTTTGATGATTTGATCAAATTTCTTGAGGAATTGTAATCCAAACTTGATCAAATGATACATATGAGTCTAGAATTTTGATGTGGATCAAAAATTATGAAGTTTGACTGTAAATTGGGCATGGTTGACTTTTTCCCCAATACAGCTGATTTTTAGGTCAACTATCCAATTGACTGATCAAAAATGTGATTCAAGGCTTGAAATTTGTCATGAGTGATCCTAGGGGTCCATAATGATGTTTGAAAGTCACATGAAGCATTGATAGTCTAAAAATCCTTGTGCAATCTCAAACCCTAATTTTGGGTCATCAATGCATGATGAGATGTCTTGAGTTGACCAAACCCTATTCCAGTCTTGAGTCAAAGAGATCTTGTGAGAAAAGTTTTAATAAATGAGAGGGTAAATTTTCGGGTACAACAACTTCCCCTGTTCAATCTTCTTAGACCTGAAAATTTAGATTGGCAAGTTTTGCCATTCGTGACTCGAAGGTGAAATATGGTTGGACATTAGAGTGCCCATAAATTTGCACTCAACGATGTGTAGTTGAGGGAATGGGCTTAAAGACGCCATTTAGAGAAGTGATAGAATCTTGTTAGATATGGGCTTGTAGATGCCATCCAAAAATTCTTGTTGAATTATAAGTTGTAAATTGAAAGAATAAGTATCAGAATGGTGTCCGTGTCTGGAACGTATCTGGAGACTGAATCTGTATGAGAAACAAAATGGCATCCATGTCTGGAGCGTATCCGTACTGTATCTGAACTTGAATCTGAATGAGTAACAGAATGGCATCCGTGTCTGGAGCGTATATGAATTGTATCTGATCTGGAAATCTTAAATGAGTAATCCGTGTCTGGAGCGTATCTGAACTGTATCAAAGTTGTATGTTGTTAATGGTATCTTGTTAATCTTATCCTAAAAAGGGTAAAATGTTAGCTGAAACAAAGTTATATCGCATGAAATGCATGATGCAATGTATTTGTTTTATCAATGTATATGATATATGGATGTAATATATGCGCATGTAAGCTAATTTGTTATATCGTTGTTTGATTGAGGAAAATAAATCCTTGAATGCTACTGAGGACATGTTGAAATTTCCATGTCTTGAAGTTGGAGTACTGACAAACTCTTGTTGAGAGAAGTAAATTCAATGCCATGTACTGCTTGAGATTTTCTCGGAGAATCCTGAGAAAATTGATGATTTCTACCGGGGATTAATAGTTTGAAATTTGTTCCGCTGGGGATCTAAATGACGTAATGTGGGGATTTCTTATGGAATATCCTAGAGATGTTTTCCTGTCCTTTCAACCTATCAGTAATTGTCCTACTCATTTTGTTTATTTGTAACCAATAATTATGTTCAAATGCATATGTTCATCAACGAATCATTGGACGTTTTTGCAAATAAAACACAGGTGTAGAGAAAAAGACAAATAGTTTTCTGTACTTTCAAAGAGATATCTTTGTATTGACTTTGAATAAGTATTTTGTACAAAGGAGACAAACATTCTAGTAAGAGAATGGTGCCATAAAACAAGAAGAGTTTATACAAAGAAAGATAGCTATGTGTAATAATCCCATAGGGTTCTCATTCTGATATAGCCTTCGCAACTCTGAGCATCTTGTCTACTTGTAGCTTCGTCCAAAGATGATTGAATTGATTAGAAACTCCGAGTTTGTCAGTGGAAGTCAAAGGTTGTCCGTAAAGTGATCCGACGGGACATAGTCATACGCTTTAATTCCCTAAATTTTTCCTGGACCGCCCTTTCGGGTTTTCAGTCCACCGGGAAACCCTTTTTTGCCCAAGTTTCGCTTTTGGGTTTTCAACTTGTCGGGTGTACAAATTTTTTATATATTTTATCCCTAATTTTTGCCCGAACCTTTTTGGTTCGCCGGGATGCCCTTGTTTTACCTAGGTGTGTCAACCTAGCGGTTTTTTTATGCGTAGTATCTTTTGACTATGTCCGCGTTCACAGGGTGTGGCAGGTCGTCGCCGTCCATGGTGGTTAAAATCATTTCCCCACCGGAGAATATATTTTTGATTACAAATTTTGCTTCATAGGTAGGAGTTAATTTGCCCCTGGGATCACTTTGTGGTAGAATGATATGTTTGATCACTAGATCCCCAACTTGATATACTTGGCGTCTGACTTTCTTGTTGAAGGCCTTGATCATCCGTTTTTGATACATTTGACCGTGGAAAACAGCACTATGTCTCTTTTCATTGATTAAGCTCATTTATCAAGTCGAGTCTGGATCCAATCATCTTCATTCAAACCTGCATCCTTCATAATCCTTAGAGAGGGGATCTGAAACTCAATAGGTAAAACAGCTTCCATGTCGTAAACCAAAGAATAGGATGTTGCCCCGGTTGATATGCGAGCCGTGGTACGATACCCGTGGAGAGCAAATGGTAGCATCTCATGCCAGTCCTTGTAGGTGACTATCATTTTCTGTATAATCTTTTTAATGTTTTTATTTGCAGCTTCAATAGCACCATTCATCTTTGGATGATAGGGAGAAGAATTATGATGCTGTATCTTGAATTGCTCGCACAAGGCGGTGATCATAGTGTTGTTAAGACTTGTACCATTGTCAGTGATGATCCTTTCCGGGATACCGTACCGGCAAATGAGATTCTTCTTTATGAAGCGGGCAATAACATTCTTAGTAACGGAAGTGAAGGAAGCTGCTTCGACCCACTTCGTAAAATAGTCAATAGCCACTAGGATGAAACGATGTCCATTGGAGGTTGTAGGCTTGATCTCCCCAATCATATTTATTCCCCACATAGCAAAGGGCCAAGGATCCGTCAAGACATTCAGAGGAACCGGAGGTACGTGCACCTTGTCAGCATAAATTTGACACTTATGACAGGTCCGAGAGTGTTGATAGCAGTCTGCTTCCATGGTAGACCAATAATAGCCTGCCCATAGGATTTTCTTTACCATCGTATGCCCACTAGAGTGAGTGTCGAAAGTACCTTCATGTAATTCAGCCATGATCTTTTCTGCTTCAACCTTATCCACACACCGAAGCAGAATGGAGTCATGATTACGTTTGTACAAGATGCCATTACTCAGGAAGAACTTAGCAGAGAATCTCCTTAAGAACTTCTTATCATTGATTAAAGCTCCTTCTGGATATTCTTGAGCCTCGAGATACCTCTTGACTTCATGAAACCAAGGTTGGTCCACTACCTCTTCAGTATTAATCTCGTGACAGTGTGCTAGTTCATCCATTCGTTCGATGGTGATCTGGGGAGCCTCGTTATCCCAATTAATTTTAAACATAGATGACATTGTGGCTAGAGCGTCTGCTATCTGATTTTCTTCTCGCGAGAAATGCTCAAAGGTAATCTCCTCAAAATGTGGTAGCAATGTTAAAACACGTTCTTTGTAAGGGATAAGATTTGGATGTTTAGTGTCCCATTCTCCTTTGATCTGAATGATGACCAAAGCTGAATCTCCAAACACATCTAAAGACTCGATTCCCAAATCTATGGCAGCCTTGAGACCAAAGATGCATGCTTCGTATTCCGCCATCTTGTTCGTACATTTGAAGCAAAGTATGGCAGTAAAGGGAGTATGACACCCTTCCGGAGATATGAGTACAGCGCCGATACCATTACCAAGTGCATTGGAGGCCCCATCAAAGAACAGGGTCCATCGGGATCCTTGTTCAGGTCCGTCATATGGTCTGATTTCTTCACAGTTGTCTAATGTCATGATGTCTTCATCCGGGAATTCAAACTTCATGGACTGATAGTCTTCTACAGCTTGATGAGCAAGGTGATCAGCTAGCACACTTCCCTTTATAGCTTTCTGGGTAGTATATTGTATGTCATATTCTGTTTGGAGCATCTACCATCTAGCTATCCTCCCAGACAGAGCAGGCTTCTCGAAGATGTATTTTATCGGATCCATCTTAAATATCAACAAGATAGTATGAGTCAGCATATACTGTCTTAGCCGGCGAGTAGCCCATGCCAGAGCGCAGCAAGTTTTCTCGAGCAGTGAATATCTGGTTTCACAATCGGTAAACTTTTTGCTCAGGTAGTAAATAGCGTGCTCATTTCGGCCATACTCGTAATGCTGCCCAAATACACACCCCATTGAGTGTTTTAAAACGGCCAGATACATGATCAGTGGTCTTCCCTAGACTGGTGGCATCAAAACAGGAGGCTCTTGTAAATACTCTTTGATCTTGTCAAAAGCAATCTGGCATTCATCATTCCATTTGACTACTTGATCTTTCTTCAATAGTTTGAAGATTGGCTCACAAGTAGCTGTTAGGTGAGAAATTAATCTGGAAATATAGTTCAGGCGTCCCAAGAATCCTCTGACTTCCTTCTCAGTACGAGGAGCAGGAATTTCTTGTATCGCTTTAACCTTGGCAGGATTAACCTCGATGCCTTTGTTACTGACAACAAAACCTAAAAGTTTACTGGACCGTACACCGAATGTGCACTTGTTTGGGTTCAACCTTAACTTGTACTCCTTCAATCTCTCAAATAACTTTTGCAAGTGATCAAGGTGCTCTTCTTCAGTTTGTGATCGGGCTATCATGTCATCTACATAGACCTCTATTTCATGATGTATCATATCATGAAACAAATCTACTATGGCGCGTTGATAGGTTGCCCCAGAATTCTTCAGTCCGAATGGCATCACCTTGTAGCAGAACGTGCCCCACTGTGTGACAAATGTAGTTTTCTCCATGCTCTCAGGTGCCATTTTGATTTGTTAATAACTTGATAATCCGTCTATGAAGGAAAACACTTTGTGCTGGTCCGTATTGTGAACCAGGATATCTATGTGGGGAAGTGGAAAATCATCTTTAGGGATGGCCCTATTCAAATCTCTATAGTCCACGCACATTCAAACTTTTCCATCCTTTTTAGGCACGGGAACAATGATGGCCACCCATTAAGGATACGAAGTGACAGCCAAGAATCCAGCATTGAATTGTTTCATGACTTCCTCTTTGATCTTTTCTGACATAACATGTCTCATGTGGCGGACTTTTTGTTTTACTGGTGGACAGTATTCTCTTGTTGGCAGACGATGTACCACGATGTCTGCATCAAGTCCTGGCATGTCTTCATATGACCAGGCAAAGATCTCAACATAATCATGCAACGGCTGAATCAGACGCTCCTTAACACTAGGCTCCAGATTGGCACCCACCTTGATTTCTTTTTTATCCTCCTCGGTACCCAAGTTGATTGTATCCATCGGTTCCTCATGAGGCTGAATAACTCTTTCCTCTTGTTGTAGTAGTCTGGCCAATTCCCCTGGTACTTCACAATCTTCCTCACCTTCTTCTTTGGCTTGGTAGATTAGATCCTCGGAGTCACAAAAGGCCATAGCAGTATCGTTACTCATGGGATCCGGAATGGAGGGGTACCTGCATTTGTGAGTGTGGGTGTGTGTAAGGGTATAACCATCTTTAAAAATAAAATGTAAAATAAAAACAATGAGCACAAAAAGTTTGTATGTGAAAAACGTCCATGATTCATTGAATGTCATATGAAGATGAAATAAAAACCCTTACAAATGGACAATTGTACCTCGGGTAAGACACAACGTTTTAAATGTGTGAATTGTTTGTGAATATTACAAGTCCAACAGAAATGTAAAAGATAAATTACTGAGAGATGAAAGTTATTGGGACAAAGTCTCTGGCTTCCCAATTGCAAAGTCCTCCATTGATAGTAGGAAATATCCAATCTTCCAAGCTTCTATCTTCTTCACCATCTTCCACTGCATTGATCTCTCAGTTTCTAATCTTCAAAGGTGGCCCTCCAGCATGGGCACGGCGCACAACCTTCTAAGCACTTGAAGTAAACCCTAAGCCAAACTTGTCAGATTTATACAGAATGTCTGAAAGTTGCCCCCCAGATGGTGCATCCACCCTCCTCTACTACTTCCTTGGCGTCCTTCAGAGATGACATCCGGAGCGGAGGTCTTGTGATCTTGGGGATCTGGGACACCTCCTTGGTTACTGCTACTTCTTGAGAGGCTTCTTCAAAATGTTGAAAAGGAGTTTCAATGAACTCGCCGTCTAATTCCACATACCGGAATGAATTGAGGTGGCTAATCATCTCTTCTTCTCCGTGGATAGTGATAATATTTCCATGGACCGGATATTTCAGCATTTGGTGCAGTGTAGAGGTGACAACACTGGCATTATAGATCCATGGTCGTCCTAGCAGACAGGAGTAAGAGGGGGCGAATGTCCATTACATAGAAAGTTGATTTGAAAATTTGAGTCCCAACCTTTATGGGGATGTCCACCTCCCCGTGCACTATCCTCTTTGAACCATCAAACGCTCTTATGACTATGTTACTGGGTTTCAACGTCAGTCCTTCGCAGTCCAATCTGTCGAGAGCTTTCTTCCATAAAACATTCAAAGATAAGCCAATGTCCACCAAGACATGGGCCAGAGTTTTTCCTCTACATTCCACGGAGACATGCAATGCCTCGTTGTGTTTTCGCCCTCTTGGTGTCAAATCAGCATCATAGAATCCTAGGTCGTTATCCACCGTCAAGCTGGACACGAAATCTTGAAATTGGTCAGCCGATGTCTCTTGAGGCACATGGGTTGTCTTTAGAAACTTTACCAGAGCCTTTACATGTGCCTCTGAGCACAGCAACAATGCCAGCATGGAGATTTTGGAGGGAGTTTTCCCCAACTGTTCACCACGTCGTAGTCTCTCTTCTTTATTATTCTCAAGATCTCCTCCATTTCCTTATTGGAGGTTTCGGGGATAGTCAGTGGTTGAGCCTTCGTCTGGACAGGCTCTTCTTGAATGTTTTTTCCTCGAGTTTCAGCAGTAGAAGTGTTGGTAGGGATAACAGCAGGGGTTGTGTCGTCTTCATTAACAGGAGCACTTGTAGATATGATTATTGGTACAGAAGTAACCTTTGGAACAGCCACGGGTCCAAAAACTGCCTTTGGAGGGGAACTTTCTGGAGAGAAGATTGCTAATGTCGGAGTCTTCTTCTTCGGAGCTCATTTCTTTGGTGGCCAGCCCATCTTGTTTGATACCATGGTAGTAGATGTCTCCACCGTAATTCCACGGCACTGTTTTGTCTAATTCATATAGGACTGGCCCTGGCATTGTGATTATAAGAGGAGTAGTTTTTGGAACCGATGTAATCCTAACGGGTCTTTTGGGGACCCTAGAAGAATTGGCGGAGATGGTTATGATTAAAACGTCTTCAACAGGAACAGGTGAAACAGGAGCACTTTCAAACAGAATCTCTTGGTTGTCTATCAAGCGTTGAATGCCTGTTTTCAACAAAAGGCAATCAGTTGTTCAGGATAAGCAAAGATGGCAATCTTCATTACAACCCGGGAATACACCAGCTTTCAATAAGTTTATCTTAATGATTGGGAGCAGAGTCAAGAGTTCATCAACTGTGGTAACAAACAAATCTTCTTCGATAGCATTGGTGTTGTGACCATGCCTAGGCATAGGAGAGGAAATGACATTTGGTTTCTCGGGTGCATCAAACTCAATCTCTTTTGCATCTATAAGGTCTTGAATTTTGTTTTTCAGGGCCCAACAGTTGTTAGTGTCATGACCCGGACTTTCAGAATGATATGCGCATCTGGCATTTGGGTGATAATGAGGGGACGTAGTGTTGGGGTTCTTTGGATCTTCCTTTAGAGTTATCAAATTGGATTTCAGAATATATGGTAAAACCTGGGCTAGAGTCATATTGATTCTGGTGAATTGCTGGACTGGCCTTTCCACCCTCGGTTGACTACTTCTTGGTTGATCAGATGTAGGCTTTGGGATAATAACAGCCCCTACCATTGGTCGGCGTTCAGCTCTCCCTTGGTTCCTTTATGGATAAACAGCAGATACCTCTTTCTTCCCAGTGAAAGGCTTTCTCACAGCTGTAGAGGCAGATGAACCTTATGAATCTTTCCACTTTTTATGCCAGCTTCCACCCTCTCTCTGGTTAGTATTAAGTCAGTAAATCCTGCAGATGAGCTTCCAATCAGATGATTGAAGAAAGGGCCCGATAGAGTGCCTAAGAACATATCCACCAACTCCCTTTCAGACAGAGGGGGTTGCACTCTCCCAGCTAGATCTCTCTATTTCTGCGCGTAATCCTTGAAACCTTCATTGGAAGCCATAGCCATACTCTGAAGTTGAGTATGGGTAGGCGCCAAATCTGCATTATACTGGTATTGCTTATAGAAAGCCGCGGAAAGATCTTCCTGGTTGTGGACGTCGGCCCTTTCCAATTGGTAAAACCAATCAAGTTGTGTTTTAGATAGGCTATCTTGGAAAAAATGCACCCATAGGTCTTTATCGAAGGAGTGCGGTTGGATCTTTCTCATATATGATCGGAGGTGCATCTTAGGACATGACACCCCATCATATTTTGCAAACAACGGCACTTTAAACTTTGGTGGGATCACAATTCCCGACACTAGTCCCAATTCTTCAAAGTCTAGACCTGGTAACCTTTGTATTTTCATAGCGTTCAAACGCTCTTCATGATGTCTGTACTTATCATCTGCTGGAGGATACTGTTCCTCGGAGTAGTCTTCCTCTTCTTCCTCCTCTTCGAATTCTGATGAAACCGCTGTTTCCTTTCCTTTTCCTTCTCCTTCATCAGATGTTGCTGCGAAATTCAAGGTTCTTCTAGTTTGTCCTTGAAACCTTCTCCCCATGATTACAACACCGGTTGGTTTCTTCTCTTTCTTCTTCTTCTTCTCTTTGGCCAACAGAGTCTTCAACTCCTCTTGCCCCATGGCCAGGGTCATGAGTAACTGTTGAAACTGCGCGTTTTGAACTTGAAGATCTTTGACTGTCTGTTCGAGATTCATCTTACTGAAATAAACAGTTGAGAGATGAGGAAACTCGTTGCAAAAGACCTGTTTATGTTATGATGAATGATATGTACACATGCAATGCTTTCAAGGATTTTAAAAAGATTCAAGTTCGTTTTAGACAAAAAGAAACACATGTTATATTAATAAAATAGAGTTTGAATACATCAATGCCTCTTGGGCTAAATAATACAAAACTCTAAGATGAAAAAGTAGTGTGTATCCTCTTTGGTGCAATGTAGGAATTTAGAGTCTGCTCCTCATGAAGTAGCCTAGTGAGTTCCAAAACCTTCTTCTCACTTGTGTAGAATTGGGCTTCGAAAGTATCGCGCTCTCCTTTGAACTGTATCCAATCCCTTTGTAGGTCTTCAAGAGATGTGGGCATGTCAGGATGTAGGATAGTGTATGGAACTTCTCCTTCCTTAACAGGCTCAATGGTCACCGGGAGAATGGAAGGATAAGGCATCATAATACTTTGAGCGCGGGTTCGTACCCACTAGAGGTAAGGCTCAAGAGGGATGAAATTCTTGTGTCCCAAAGTCTTATTATCCCCCTTGTTTAGCATCCTCCGTGCTCGGATGAATCTCTAGCGAAGACCTTGATTGTCGTTGTCGTAGTCGAATACCAAGCCTTGAATCAACATCTCGTGTGGGCCATCCCTTCAGGCATAACCAAACTGTCTTAGAGCTAAACATGGGTTGTAGGTGATGCCTCCCTAATTCCAAGTAGATGCACATTAGAGAATTCCCCACAACGGTCAATAATAATAGCATTCTCTTTGGATCGGGAGCACCAATGAATATCTGAATGTTTGAGCGTCATTAACCTTTGTGACCACCTAGAACCTTGCTCATTCTTTAAAACTGATTTGGGAAGATGAGAAATAAACCATCTTTCCAGGAAGGGAGTGCAACACATAAGGACACCTATTTTCCTCATTGTACGAGTGTGAAAAGAGTGTAGGATATCCCCTAGCAATGTAGACACCGGATTGCGTGACATGAAGATTTTGACGGCACTCACATCTATGAGTTGGTCAGGATTAGGGAACAAGACCATCTCATAGATAAGGAGAGCCACAATTTCCTCAAAAGCTTGCAGGTCTAAGGAATTCCAACAGCTTTGGGCTTTCTCAAACAGAAACTTTGCTAAGAATCCTTTGACACCACTTCTAGTTTCCCAATGGGTTGTGACATCAGATGAGTGCAAGTGCAGAGCTTGAGCAATCTCTTCTGGCTTTGGATCTCTTTCCGTACCGTTGAAAGGTAGTTGATTGAGAATGGGAATCCTCAAGAGTTGAGAGAATTCTTCCAAAGTAGGCACAAGCTGATAGTCGGGATATGTGAGGCAATGGTGCAAAGGATCAAAGAAATGGAAGAGCACCTTTTTCATATCCTCCTATGTGTTGGAGGTGACCAAGTTGAGCAGACGACCATGTCTCTCGGTGAACAGAGAATTCTCAGGGATCCTTGAAACTAGCTCCTTGAGTTGGGGAGGAATTCTTACAAGGTTGATTTGGATAGTTTTCCTGCAAAGTGAATCCATATCCTACAAAACAAGAACAAAGATGAATCTCCAAAATCCTTGAAATGGTTAGTAGATGCATATGATGTTCATGATGTCCATGATGTTATGCACAAGTATATATATATAAGCAAAAAAAACAAGTTCTTAGTTTAGGCTTGCATGGGGTTTTATAGGCAAGTACCCTCTTAAAGTTTAGTTGGCTTAAACCTGTCCTAGTAATAGTAACCGGGTTCTAAGGAGCTCAATATCACCGGATTGTTTCCTTGGTCATTGTTTCAGCTCAAGCCTCTTTTATGGCGACCGAAATATCCCAAGAAACCAACCCTCAATGAGTGTAGTATCGAGTATCTACCAACTTCGGACTGCACCAAAGCCGGTCATCTCACTACATCCTAAAGGCCAAGTTGGTCAAGTAAAGGGTTCTAGAAGTTCATTAGTGCTTCATGACATTACTCAGCGACCCCATATTCTCTTTGATTGACTCAAAGGCTACCGGTACCCACAAATATGTCACACTAACATAGCTATTGCTTAGACCATGTCGGTATACCCCACACAGTTTCCATAACGTATTGCTATTTACCTATAATTTTTCCCAAATCTGGGTGGAGGATTCAAACCCAAACAAAGAACCAAAATTTAAAGCAAACAAGTCAAACAATGTAAGCAAATAAATGTGATCTAGCCCTAAGGTAACCCCACTTTTATTAAGATCCCCAACAGAGTCGCCAGTTCTGTGATACAGTGGGAGAACTGACTTGAGGGTTTTGCGTTTTATCGCAAATGTTACGGTTAGCGAGAGTCGCCGCCGACTTTTCTTTTATCCAAAAGGAAAGGTGAAAAAGCACAGGAAAGACCTTTGAGATTGTTTCTTGAGTTCGGGGAATAGATTATGAAAAGGGAAGGTATTAGCACCCTTTTCATCCATGGTTTTCCATGGGCTCTTAGTTACTTGCTAGATCACTTGCTTTTGTTGTTTGAAAATGTGTTTGGTGTGGTTTTGAAAATATTTTGTAAAAGAGGTCATTCGTTTAGGCAATCTTTGTAATGATTCTCGTTCGTAGAATGTATACAAAGATATTTGTCTTTTGAAAATGTTTTCAATGTTTGTAAGATGTTTTTGAAATGTGTGTGTTCATTTTGAAAATATCAAGGATAGTTGTTTGGAAATAGAGAAAGTAACTAGAAGTAATCTACCTACTCAAAATGTCTTTCTTATGCATTTTCTATTCCTTTGACATTGTTGTCTTACCATTGATTTGGTAAGCAACCCTATCTTTGGATATAAACGGGGTGGACGTGGGTCATTGTATAACCATGATTAGCAATGTTTGCAAAGTATCTTGGCATTTTTGAGGGACCAAGATCATTTTGTAAGGCAACCTTGAATAGCGTCATCGAGGGACTATGATTTGGAATTTATTTTGATTTAAATTGATTAAAAATGAATTAAATCAATAAAAATCAAATAAAATAGAAAAATTAACAAATTGCCACAAGACTGAAGATATGACACGTGTGTGGTGTGACAAGATCAAATCAAGTGGAAAAAAGTGGGCCCTTTTGACAAAATTTGATGTTTTGGGGATAGTTGACTTTTGGCAATTTTGGAAAAATGCTCAACTTCAACAATGCATAACTTATTCAATTTTGAACTTTTGGAAGTGTTCTTAGACTTTTTAGAAACCTTGAGATGTCCTCTAACCAACCCGTTTGGTCTCATCTAATTTGGATATTCCATGCTCAAGTTATAAGCTTTGGAACAAAAGGTGTTTTTGTTGACTTTCAAAAATGACCTATAATGTCTATATTTGTAACTTTTTGTGAGTGCATTTCTTGATCTTGGGGTATGAAGATGGATTGTTGAAAATTGCATCCTCTTTAAAATGAGCTTTGGATGGCTATTTTTATATAAGGCAACCAGGTGAAGAAACCCTAAGGATGTTTGTGTGCAAGTGTATTACTTTCATGCTTTGATTTTGTCTTGTATTAGAGTTTTCTATTTGTTTTGTTTTGATCTTACCATACAAACCCTAATTACTATCATGACATGTAAAGCGGTAAATTGCGTGATGTAAAGATTACTAAGCTATTACAAAAATTTTATGGGAGGGGGGAATACAAATTTGAATAGGGATTTGCAAGAATGTAAATCTAAATAAATTATTACAACCAAATCGAATTTGTACGAATATTAGAATAAACAATATACAATATTTAAATGTGCAATATTATGTACATGCAAGAAAAAAGATTTTTGTTTTGTTTTTCATGTGAAAAGAGTTTTAATCTAAAACCCTAATAATTTTCAGGAAAAAAAAAGAAATTAATTCTTGAAAAAAGAACAAAGTTAAACCTAAAAAGAAAATAAAGTTTTAATGTGTATTTTTTTATGTAAAAATAATAAATGATATTGTATGAAAATATTTAGTTTTTATATGCTAAAATAAATATTTACAAGCATATATATATATATATATATATATATATATATATATATATATATATATATATATATATATATATATATATATATATATATATATATATATATATATATATATATATATATATATATATATATATATATATATATATATATATATATATATATATATATATATATATATATATATATAAATATAAAAGAAAAGATAATAATATATCTAAGTTTTATTTTTACAAAATTATTTAAGAAAGAAAGTTAGTATATATTGAAGATAAAATATATTTTTTATGTGAAAAATAAAATAAAATAAAATGCAATATTATTCTATTTGTATTTTTTAAGATTTTATGTATTAAAGAAAATATTTAATAAAATAAAAATGAAAATAAAAACAAATAAATAAAACATATGAAAATAATTGGGTCAGGGGGGTTGTAAGGAAACAGGGAATAGAATGTTAGCAAAAACACTAAAGCCCAAAGAAATAAGCCCATCCTGCAAAAACAAGCCAAAAATGAAAACTGAAAAATGTAAAAAAAATAAAAGGTTGCGCCATGGTTCGAACCCAGGACATGGGTCTCACCAGCGTGCTACCTTGCCACTGGGGTGGCTATATATTCGTTGATTAATGTGAAACAAAAATAACATAACATGAAACGCTTCCATGGCCCTGGACTTCGTCTTCTTCCTCTAGCCAGCCAGATGCTCTATAACTTTCTCATTTCTCCATGAAAATGAAAACTCATAACATGAATGTTGTAGCATTTTGTCTCACGATTCTAACCATATAAATCATGTAAGCTAACAATCAAAGATCAGAATGATTTTTAAAAGCCCTAAATTTAAACCTAATTTTTCCAGGAACTTCAAGTTCAAAACTTTCTCAACTCAGGTTAAATAAATTCAAGATATCTATATGTATAACTTCGTTAGAATGAGGTCTACATTGTTTATTCATAAATCGCGGCCAATGGATGCCTGTATGAAGAGGTAGAAGTTGATATTTTAACCTCTTTTAGTTGAAATCATGGATGGAGTTGGAGTCATTTTTATGAAGGCCTGATGATTGCTTGAGATTTCTTGAACCTTCCTTAGTGTGTTCCAACCCTTGTCTTGCTTTGAAAGTGTCTGAAACTCTCTATCCAAGTCAACCTGCAAGCTTTGAAAACAAAAATGGCAGATGATGGAGAAGGGTTTACAGTATAGGGATGAGGGTCTGGATTAGTTAGATATCAAGTAGGTAAAGTGTTTTGACGATTGAAACATGAAACGCATGATCCAAATGATAGATTGCTATGCTTATGCCAAAACTACATGTTTTGACAGTTTTTGGGTGATATGGAGTTTGGGAGTGCTTCAGGCCTCTAGCAATCGTTTTTTCTGTTGTATTTTCTTTGTATATTAGTATGGAGAAGGTCTTAATTTAGCTCTTCCACAGGTTTTTGAGTTGTAGGCTTTTAGCACACTTTCTTGCTTTTGAAGCAAAGTGAATGGGCAAGGTCTTACCTGCTTGTACTGGCTTGTTTAGGGTTGGTATATGTTCTATACAAGTTGCCTTAGGTCTGTGGTACTTGTATGTGCAAACGAGACAGGTTTAATGCTCAAGATTTGTAAAGTTTGCAAAAGTGGAGCTTTTTCAAAATGGCAATGGCCACTTTACGCCATTTATGGAATTACAACTTGAGTAATGGCTCTAGGGCTTGGTTTAAAGCTTTGTCAACTGAGTAAGCATTAAATTATGGAGTAAGAAACAAGTTTTAGACCTGTAAAGCATGGATTAGGCAGCATAGGTACTGATTTGAAATTTGTTCTTCATGAAAAGGCTTGAATACAAAGTGAGAAATTGCCAACTTTCTCTCTTCGATTCTCTCTACTCAAACATGATCTTGAGGAGTTCTTGGACATTTTGGAAATCTTGTAATGTGTTATATAACTCATATTTGAAATGCATTTCAAGATACTTCTTGGAACTAGGTGAAAAATTGTCATGAAGTTGGGTCCAAAACCTGCCTAAATTAGGGCAAAATTTCACTAAGTTATCTAGTTCATGAGCATGTATTCATAAAATTATATCTTGAGATCCAAGCCTCTTTAGGGAAAAGTGTGTGAAGAAAAGTTTTAGATTTCATGGAGATTTACAACTTTCATTTTTGGAACTTCCTTTGAATCATCTTGTATCATGGTGAAAAAATGGCCTAGAGTTGAGAAAAAATAAGAAATTTTCTATACTTAGAAAAATTTCTAAGTTAAGAAAATTTTCAATTTTAAACCCTAATCTTCAATCCTTGATTTATTGATGAACAAGTTTCACATTTTGACATGTTTTGATGAATTGTGACCCTTGGCATTTGATTTTGACCAAAAAGTCAAAGTTTAACTTTTCAGTGTACAGTTGACTTTTGATCAGTTGACTGCAAATTTCATCTGTCTATCAATGAAATTGAAATGTTTTGAACCATATAATTAGATCAAGATGATGCCATTGAATCCTTGGAATCATTATTTAACTCAATTGGTCATTTGCTAGTTCAAAAATTAGAAATTGCCCTTCCCTAGTCAAAACCCTAATTTTGACCATTTTGCCCTTTTGATGATTTGATCAAATTTCTTGAGGAATTGTAATCCAAACTTGATCAAATAATACATATGAGTCTAGAATGTTGATGTGGATAAAAAATTATGAATTTTGACTGTAAATTGGCCATGGTTGACTTTTTCCCCAATACAGTTGACTTTTAGGTCAACTGTCCAATTGACTGATCAAAAATGTGGTTCAAGGCTTGAAACTTGTCATGAGTGATCCTAGGGGTCCATAATGATGTTTGAAAGTCAAATGAAGCATTGATATTCCAAAAATACTTGTGCAATCTCAAACCCTAATTTTGGGTCATCGGTGCATGATGAGATGTCTTGAGTTGACCAAACCCTAATCCAGTCTTGAGTCAAAGCGATATTGTGAATAAGTTTTGATAAATGAGAGGGTAAATTTTGGGGTAAAACAGGGGGGATACAAATTTGAATGGAGATTTTCAAGAATGCAAATCTAAATAAGTAATTACAACCAAATCGAATTTATACGAATATTGGAATAAACAAATATACAATATTTAAATAAAATATGCAATGATGTATATATGCAAAGAATATTTGTTTGGTTTTTTATATAAAAAAAAGTTTAACCTAAATCTAATAATTTTAAGGGAAAGAAATTAATTCTTGAAGAAAAAAAACAAAGTTAACCCTAATTTCTAGTTTAAAAGAAAATAAAGTTCTTATGTATTATTTTTTGTGTATTTTTTGTATTAAAAATAATCAATAATATTGTATGAAAATATTTAGTTTTTATATGTTAAAATAAATATTTACAAATATATATAAAAATATAAAATAAAAGATAAGAATATATCTAAATTTATTTTTACAAATTTAATTAAGAAAGATAGTTGGTATATATTGAAGATAAAATATATTTTTTATGTGAAAAATAAAAATAAAATAAAATAAAAATGCAATATTATCATATTTATATTTTTCATGATTTTTATATATTAAAGAAAATATTTAATAATAAAAAAATGAAAACAAAAACAAATAAATAAAATATATGAAAATAGTTGGGCCAGGGGGTATCCTGAGCAATCAAGTGGTGAATGTTAGAAAAAAAAACATAAGGCCCAGCGTGGAGGCCCAAACCTGCAAAACAGCAAAAACTAAAAATGGAAAAATGTAAAAAAAACAAAACGTAGCGCCAAGGTTCGAACCTAGGACTTGGGCCTCACCAGCGCGCTACCTTGCCACTGGGGTGGCTATACATCCGTTGATTTATGTGAAACAAAAACAACATAACACAAACAAAGTCCTTGCCCTGTACTTCATCTTCTTCCTCAAGCTGGCCAGAAGCTCTGTAACCTTCTCATCTCTCAATAAAAATGGAAACGGATAACATGAATGTTGTAGCATTTTGTCTCACGATTCTAACCATGTAAATAATATGAGCTAACAATCAAAGATCAAAACGAATTTTAAAAGCCCTAAATTTAAACCTAATTTTTCCAGGAACTTCAAGTTCAAAATTCTCTCAACTCAGGCCAAATAAATGCAAGTTATAGATATGTACAGCTTCATAGCAATGAGGTCTACATTGTTTATTCACAAATCGTGGCCAATGGATGCCTGTATGAAGAGATAGAAGTTGAGATTTTTACCTCTTTCAGTTGAAATCATGAATGGAGTTTGAGTGAGTTTTATGAAGGCCTGATGATTGCTTGAGCTTGCTTGAACCTCCCTGAGTGTGTTCCAACCCTTGCCTTGCTTTGGAAGTGCCTGGAACTCTCTATCCAAGTCAACTTGTAAGCTTTGAAAACAAAAATGGTAGATGATGGTGAAGGAGTTACGGTGCAGGGATGATGGTCTGGATCACTTATATATCAACTAGGTAAAGTGTTTGGATGATTGAAACTTGAAACGCACGAGCCAAATGATGGATTGCTATGCTTATGCCAAAACTGCAAGTTTTGACAGTTTTTTGGTGATATGGAGTTTGGGAGTTTTTTAGGACTTTAGAAAGTGTGTTTCTAGTTGTAATGTGTTTGTATATTTGTATATAAAAGATTTTAAGTCAGCTCCCCAACAGATTTGTGAGCTCTAACCTTTTTGCACACTTTCTTGCTTTTGAAGCAAAGTGAAGAGACAAGTCTTCACATGCTTGTGCTGGCCTGCTTGGGGTTGGTATAAGCTTTGTACAATTTCGTTTAGGCCTGTAATACTTGTGTGTGCAAAGAAGACAGGTCCAATTCTCAAGAATTGGAAAGTTGCAAAAATGAAGCTTTTTCAACATGGGAATGGCCACTTTATGCCAATTATAGAATTACAACTTGGACACAGGCTCTTAAGCTTCAATTAAAGCTTTGTCAACTTAATAAGAATTAAATTATGAAGTGAGGAACAAGTTAGAGACCTGTAAAGCAAGGATTAGGCAGCATAGGTTCAAAATTTGAATTTTGTTCTTCATGAAATGGCTTGAATTCAAAGTGAGAAATTGCCAACTTCATTTCTTCGATTCTCCCTACTCAAAAATGATCTTGAGGAGTTCTTGGACATTTTGGAAATCTTGCAATGTGCTATATAACTCATATTTTAAATGCATTTCAAGATTCCCCTTAGAACTAGGTGAAAAATTTCCATGAAGTTGGGTCCAAAACCTACCTAAACTAGGGTAAAATTTCACTAAGTTATCTAGTTCATTAGCATGTATTCATAAACTATATCTTGAGATCCAAGCATATTTTGGGAAAAGTGTGTGAAGCAAAGTTTTAGATTTCATGGAGGTCTACAACTTTCATGTTGGGAACTTTCTTTGAATCATCTTGTATCATGGTGAAAAAATGGCTTAACATTGAGAAAAAATAAGAAGTTTTTTATACCTAGAAAAATTTCTAAGTTAAGAAAATTTCCAATTTTAAAACCTAATCTTCAATCCTTGATTTCTTGATGAACAAGTTTCACATTTTGACATGTTTTTATGAATTGTGACCCTTGGCACTTGATTTTGACCAAAAAGTCAAAGTTTGACTTTTCAGTATACAGTTGACTTTTGATTAGTTGACTGCAAATTTCATTTGTTTATCCAATGGATTTGCAATGTTTTGAACCATATAATTAGGTCAATATGATGCAATTGAATCCTTGGAATCATGCTTTAACTCAATTGGTCATTTGCTAGGTCAAAAATCAGAAATTGCCCTTTTCTTAATCAAAACCCTAATTTTGACCATTTTGCCCTTTTGGTGATTTGGTCAAATTTCTTGAGGAATTGTGATCCAAATTTGATCACACTACCTTGTTGATATCGAAGATGGATCCGATCAAGTATATTTTTTAGAAGCCTGCACTCTCCGGAAGGATAGCAAGGTGGAAAATGATCTTAACCGAATATGACATCCAATGTACAACCCAGAAAGCAATAAAGGGGAGTGTATTGGCTGATCATTTGGCTCATCAGGCCGTGGATGACTACCATTCCATGAATTTTGAGTTCCCGAATGAGAATATCATGTTAGTAACTGACTACGAAGAATCTGGACCGGATGAAGGACCTGAGGAAGGATCCCGATGGTCTATGTATTTTGATGGAGCCTCGAATGCACTGGGTAACGACATTGGCGCTGTAATCATATCCCCTGAGGATTGTCATACTCCGTTTACTGCCCGATTATGTTTCAACTACACTAATAACATGGCGGAGTATGAAGCATGTATCATGGGTCTTAGGGCTGCTATAGACCTAAGGATCAATTTCTTAAAGGTATTCGGGGATTCCGCTTTGGTTATAAGTCAGATCAAAGGCGAGTGGGATACGAAGCACCCGAATCTCATTCCTTACAAAGAGTATGTACTGACATTGCTCCCACACTTTGAAGAAGTAACTTTTTAACATTTCCCACGAGAGGAGAACCAGTTAAAGGATGCACTAGCTACCATGTCTTTTATGTTCAAAGTTAGGTGGGACAATGAAGCTCCCCAAATCACCATTGAGAGGTTGGATGAACAAGTGCACTGCTGTGAGATCGATACTGAAGAAGTGGTAGACAAACCCTGGTTTCACAAATTCAAAAGGTATCTCGAAGTTCAGGAGTATCATGAAGGGGCATCTGTCAATGATAAGAAGTTTCTGAGAAGGTTTGCTGCAAAGTTCTTCCTCAGTAATGGAATTCTCTATAAATGCAACTATGACTCCACACTACTACGGTGTGTAGACAAGAGCGAAGCAGAGAGGATAATGACAGATCTACATGAAGGCACCTTCTAAACCCATTCTAGTGGACATACCATGGCTAAGAAGATCCTACGGGCAAGATACTACTGGTCCACTATGGAAGTTGGTTGTTATAAGCACTCTCGAACTTGTCATAGATGCCAAATATACGCTGATAAGGTGCATGTTCCTCCGGTCCCCTTGAACATCTTGACAGCTCCGTGGCCCTTTGCAATGTGGAGCATCGACATGATCGAAGAAATCAGGCCCACCGCTTCCAATGGACATCACTTCATCTTAGTATCCATTGATTACTTCACGAAGTGGGTTGAGGAAGCTTCTTTTGCTATAGTAACCAAGAGAGTTGTGGCGCGGTTTATCCGGCATAACCTGATATGTCAATATGGTGTGCCAGAGAGAATTATTACTGACAATGGTACGAATCTCAACAACACGATGATCACTGAGCTCTGTAAATAGTTCAAGATACAGCATCATAATTCTTCCCCCTACTGGCCGAAGATGAATGGCGCTATTGAAGTATCTAACAAGAATATCAAAAAGATTGTACAGAAGATGACGGTGACATACAAAGATTAGCATGAGATGTTACCATTTGCTCTTCACGGGTACCGTACCTCAGCACGGACGTCGACAAGGGAAACACCCTACTCTCTGGTATATGGCATGAAGGCAGTCTTACCCATCAAAGTCCAGATACCTTCTCTCAGGATTATGAAGGATGAGGGTTTGAACAAAGACGACTGGATCCGAACCCAGCTTGATCAGTTAAATTTAATCGATGAAAAGAGACTTACTGCTATCTGCCATGGTCAAACGTATCAAAAGCGAATGATCAAGGGTTTTAACAAGAAAGTCAAGCGCCAAGAATATCAAGTCGGGGATCTAGTGATCAAACTCATAATACTGCCGCAAGGTGATCCCAGGGGAAAATGGACCCCCACGTACGAAGGGCCATTTGTGGTTAAGAACATTTTCTCGGGAGGAGCTATGATTCTAACCACCATGTATGGTGACGACCTTCCTCACCCTGTCAATGCAGACATAGTGAAAAGATACTACGTTTAATCAAAAGACCCGCTAGGTTGACTGGCCTAGGCAAAAATAAGGGCTTCCCGGAGAACCAAATGGGTTCGGGCAAAAGTAAGGGATAAAAATGAGAAAAAAAATTGTACACTCGGCAAGTCGAAAACCCGAAAGCGAGGATTGGGAAAAAAGGGTTATCCAGGTGGATTGAAAACCTGAAAGGGCAATCCAGGAAAAAGTTAGGGATTGAAGCGTATCACTGTGTCTCATTGGATCATCTTGCGACCAGACTTCGGTATCGACTATCAAGCTCGGACGGCGCCAATCAATCTGATCAACCTTCGACCAAATAGCAAAGTGATGAGACGCTTGAAGATATAAAGGCAATAGCAGAGTTAGAACCCAATGGGGTCATTTCACATAGCTGTTTTTCTTTCTTTTACACAAATTGTATAATTTCTATCTTTCGGCGGTGTTCTCTTACTAGCACGTCAGCCTCTTTGTATAAAAACGCCTATTACAGGCCAACTTCAAAAATCAATACAAATCATTTTCACAAGAAACTTCAATTCGTTTTTCTTTTTCTATTTTGTTTTGCAAGAACGTCCAATGATTTATTTTTTATATATGCATTTGAAAATGATTGCTGCTCATAAATATTTACATAAGAAACCAAAGACAATTACTCGTAATTCTAGAAACAGGAAAAAACAAGAAGTGCCAAACCCGACGGTTACTCTGCCCAACAGGTATCAGGATATAGTCAGCTTTGGAACATAATTATTGGTACATATACTCCCCCACAGAGTAAAAGTATCCAAAGGCATTGATGTCAGCTTCCTCGAAACAGGACATAACTACCCCCAACCGAGGTTCATAATCACGGGTGAGTCAGTAAATTTCATCCCCCAAGGGGAGTTTATTTCTCTAGATACAAAAGCTCAATCTCCAACAAAGCTCATCATCTCCAACAACGAATTTCATCCCAGCTAAGTTTATTCCTCCAGATCAGCGGGTCTACCAACAGAGTATCTCCTCCCCCCTAAGTTTGGTCCCCGCAAAGATATTCTCCAGCATCTCTTCCCGACAGAATATTTACAAATCTCCAGCAACCGTCATGGATTTATTTCCCCAGACGCAAGCATACCCCGACAACATTTCATGAACATACATCATGACATACGCATACATATCATATACAACATAATCTCATTTATTTTGAGAACATCATCTCACCCTGTATTTGATACATCATATATAACTAACCCTGATATCTTTCCATGAAAATAGAATTAGCTTCAACAAATCCAGCAGTTATACATATCATATCTACAGGCGATTAATGGAAACTCAGTTCTCGAAATCAAACGGGTCAACTAATCTACACTATCGCTTCAAAGTAACCCTGCTATCCAGGTTCCTTCTTATATCCCTACTATCCAGGCTTTCATATTGAAGTAACCCTACTATCCAGGTTCCTTCTTACATCCCTACTATCCAGGCTTTCATATCGAAGTAACCCTACTATCCAGATTCCTTCTCACATTCCTACTATCCAAGATTTCATATCCAAGTAACCCTAGCATCCAGGTTCCTTCTTACAGCCCTACTATGCAGGCTTTCATATCGAAGTAACCCTACCATCCAGGTTCCTTCTCACAGCCCTACTATCCAGGATTTCATATCGAAGTAACCCTACTATCCCGGTTCCTTCTCACAGCCCTACTATCCAGGCTTTCATATTGAAGTAACTACTATCTAGGTTCCTTCTCACAGCCCTACTATCCAGGCGTTCATATCGAAGTAACCCTACTATCCAGGTTCCTTCTCACAGCCCTATTATCCAGGCTTTCATATCAAAGTAACCCTACCATCTAGGTTCCTTCTCACAGCCCTACTATCCAGGATTTCATATCGAAGTAACCCTACCATCCAAGTTCCTTCTCACAGCCCTACTATCCAGGATTTCATATCGAAGTAACCCTACTATCCAGGTTCCTTCTCACAGCCCTACTATCCAGGCTTTCATATCGAAGTAACCCTACTATCCAGGTTCCTTCTCACAACCCTACTATCCAGGCTTTCATATCGAAGTAACCCTACTATCCAGGTTCCTTCTCACATCCCTACTATCTAAGCTTTCATATCGAAATAACCCTGCTATCCAGGTTCCTTCTCACAACCCTACTATCCAGGCTTTCATATCGAAGTGACCCTACTATCCAGGTTCCTTCTCACAGCCCTACTATTCAGGCTTTCATTTCGAAGTAACCCTACTATCCAGGTTCCTTCTCATAACCTTACTATCCAGGTCCCTTCTCTCTTATCTCTAGACAACAGTTCACAACACTGTAAGACCGGGACCTGATCAAACACGATTGGTTTCACATTTCCCCAGTAAGTCACGGTGCAACTTATACCCCGACCAGATATGCAGCTCACTTCCGCTTCCTCAAGCAGGAGTTATTTCCCCAGTAGAGTAACGGACAACTAAAGCTCCTAAAATTCTATTTCTCCCAAGACAGATACCAACATTCCTCAGCAGATTCCTCATCAACAACAGGAATAGGAACTCTCGTCGAAGGAATGTATTAGGAAATCAACATCCTCTAGATGGCATCATTAAGCCCATCCTTGACGATTCTCTGTCACATCTTGGATGGAATCTTTAAGCCAATCTCCAATAATACTCTAGCAACTTCCAAATGGCATCTATAAGCCCATTCCTGATATCACAAATCAAGTGTCACTTCATGCGAGTGCAAATTTCTGGGCACTCTAGTGTTCAATCATTTTCCACCTTTGGATCACGAAAATCAGGCTATCCAATCTACATCCTCAGGTTTAAGAAGATTGAACAGGGGCAGCTGTTGTACCCCAAAATTTGCCCTCTCATTTTACTCAATACATGCTCCTAGAGACCCTTAATTGGCTCATGTTTGCCCAAGAGTTGACTAGACAAACTCTCTCCTAAGGCAGTGTGTCTCAAATTAGGTTTTCCATTTTCATCAAGATAGGTGGACTCCATAGACCTCATATTCTCTCCATGGTCTTAACATGTTCTCAAGACCCTACATGTCAAGTTTCATTCCTTGCACAAGAAGTTTGCTCAGTCAACTGCTCAGATGCTTGAGAATCGACTATATTAGGTCAAAAGTCAATTGTGACCCACATACAGTCAAACTTCAAGATTTTTGGTCAATATTAAAATTTTGAAGTGACTGTCATCATTTGATCAAGGTTTGATCTTGATTCCCCAAGGAATGCTCCAAATTCATCAAAACCGAAAAGTTGCTAAATTAGGGTTTCTTAGTAAAAGTCAACCAAACTTTGACCAAGCATAACTTTCTCATATTTTATCATAAATTTTCCATCCAAGGCTAATTTTGAAGAGGATATAATTCCCTACAACTCATCTTCATCCCATAGGTTCAAAATATGCACCCAAAAAAAGATATGAATTTCTACATTATGGGTCCTTTTGAAAAGTCAACAAAAACACCTTTTGGGTCAAAGCTTCTTACATGAACATGGAAGAACCAATTGAGATGAGACCAAAAGGATTGCTTGGGAGACACCCTAAGATTTCTAAAAAGTCCAAGAACACCTCTCTAGGGTTAAAATTGGGGAACATATACCTTGTCAAAGTTAACCCTTTTTGAAAAATTGCCAAAAGTCAAATGTGTTCAAAAATGCATTTTTTGCTAAATGGGACTAACTTCTTATGCTTGCACCTCACTTATAACACGGTCCACAACCCAAATATTCACCCACACATTATTTGTTTCATTTTTCAATTTATTTTGATTTTTTATTAATTAAAAATTTAATTAAATCAAATAATTGGTGAATAATGGCAAAGATATGTTTTGATTTGATTTTTTGATAGGTTTGCAATCAAAATATGCTGGGATATCAAGACCAAAACGAATCAAGCATAATTGGTACAAGAAAGGGATGATTTGGCTCAAAATAGAAAGTTTACATATGGCATGGAAATCAAATCAAATCTTCCATAATTGCAAAGATACAAGCCAATTTTATAACCCTAATTCATTCTAACATATATATGGAGCATGTACAAAGCATGGGAAAGAGGGGTTGCAGTCGTGGAAAGGAAGAACAAAGTTTCAATTTTTCAAAGAAAAGTGCAGATCAAATTTTGCTCCATAGGCCGTTTCGAGCGTTTCTAAAGATCAAGTCATATCCCTAGGTACTCACTGAACCTGTAGCAAGCATTTGCAAGGCATGAAGCATCCAGAATCGCGCACTATAGATCTCACGGTTTGCCTTATTTTTTGAAATCAATTACATCAATTCCTGCATTGTTAACACATTTGATTGACATATTTGTGATCTTTATCATGTTTGCAAGCTGACTGAATAGTTTAATTGCATTTTTGAAGCCTATATCTGTACTTGCCATTGTTAGGGTTTCCATATGCGTTTTGGGGCTTCTTGATACAGGAAAAATTAGGCCAAGAATTGGATACTGGGATGATCGTGGCATCAAGACCAATCGATCCCTGGTCTTTAAATCCATTTATCATGTATATTTTTGATGTTTGAAGCATGCAAGTTGTAGCAACGGACATGGCCTGTAGGTATAGGTTATTGTTGTATCCCAAAATTTGCCCTTCCATTTTTCTCAAAACATTTCAAGAAAAATTCACAAGTCCAACCCGGCGCGTCATATTCAGGTGTTCTTTCCCCAAGATATCTCTGATAACGTATTCTCAAATTCAGGTTCGGCTCAAGAGATAATTCTTTAAAGAAGGTATCCGAATGTGTGAGTTTTCTTGAAGAAATATAGTGAAAAAGTGTGCTGAAAGTGCAGTTTTTACGCGCTAAAAAATTCATAACTTGAAGATCGTGGCTCGTTTTGAACCCGTTCCGGTGGCCAAAATTCCGTCTTGACATTATCTACGTTTTCATCTCTCACGGCTGGAAGCCAATTTCGATCAGAAGGTCTTCAAAAATGTAGATTTATCAAGTATTTTCGTACAGAAAATTTATGACAGAAGTTTATTTGCGTCATGTTCAGAAAATCATAATTTGGTCGATTTTCATCGTATCGAGCTGGTTCCGGCGCCAAAATTTCACAAATTGAGTTGGATACATTTTCACAGAAGGTATTGAGTTCAAACGACATTCAAAAGGCCTTCGTTTTTTGCTCAGAGTGCATGACACGCTAAAAATCCTGAATGCTGAATATTATTTCATCTGGGCCGAAACTTCGAAAATTCATAACTCGGTCAATTTTTATCGGATTGGGCTCATATTTTTACACAAGGTCACTGACTCATAGATCTACAACTTTGCTTCAAAAGTTGAGACCGGATTATGCACCGATCAATACCAGTTTTTTATTGAAGAACGTGTCAGAGTCGACACTGGAGCCCAAAATAAGTTTGTATGAGCTGAAACTTCAAAAATTCATAACTAATTCACCGTTTATCCGATTGAGCCGATTTTCGGACAGGAGTTAGTTCTCGATATAGGCTACATTTTTTTTTCACATTTCAACTTCAAAAATTGCACTTAAGTCCCTGCGATTTAGCCTGGAAAGTGACGAACTCAAGTGAACATTGGAGGCCCAATTGCACATTCAAAGCCCATTTTCTTTACCCTAATTTCCATTATATAATCACCTTCTTTTCACACAAACCAGAGAGGTGAAAAAGAGAGAAAAAACCTTGCCACAACACTGCTAGAATATCAAATTCTTTCAAGAACCTTAAAACCTTGAAATCCTTATTACAAATCCCTCTCTCACTACAAATAAGCCATAACAGTTACAAACCAACACCTCACTACTTCTTCAGTAAGGGTAAGGCTGGCTTGATCTCCATGATCCAAAAGGCATAAAAGCATTCATGTCACTAATTTTCCAGTAAGGGTAAGATTGATTTGATCTCCATGATCAAAAGGGTATAATCATTCATACATGCCATATTGTGCCTAAACATTAAATTTCTTCATATATTGGCTTTATTTACATTTTATGATTTTATTTAATGTGTTCATGAGATTCAACACTGCAGATTTAGACAGGATCCCATGCAGGAAGATTAAGGAACGTTGAGGCCAAAACACAAATGGCCAAAAGCCAAAAGCCAAATGGCTAAAGTAGAACAACTTATGCATGACACCAATACATGGCGAGACAGACATCCTGAGAAGATTAAGGAACGTTGAGGCCAGAACACAAATGGCCAACAGCCAGAACACAAATGGTCATGAAACTCAATCCAATGGCCAAAGAACGCAGACCACGGTACTCAGGAATCAATGAACACGCACGTGATACCAGAAAGTCAAACAAGGCTTTTTGTCTAATGGGCCAGAATATTTCAAAAACCTCCCTTTGGGTCTGATACCCCCATGGTTTGCACATTTTTATTTTTTTATTTGATCTTCCTTTTTATTCTTTTAATTGTTTTTTAATTATTTTCTTTAATTTCATAAATTAATTTTCACAATATAAATACACAAAAATCAAAAAAATGTTTTATTGTTATTAACATTAATTTCACCATTATTTTTTGTAAATAAATGTTAAATAATTAATTTAGTTAAATTAGGTTTTAAAACTTAAATCTTTTTCTTAACAAATTAAAATATGTAGAAATTAGGGTTTTTAACTTCTCATCTTTTTTTTTATAAATAATTTTTTTTTTCTTATTATCATTATTATTAATTATTAAATATTTTTGTAAATAAACATGTACATTAAATATTTAGTAAATTAGGTTGAACTTGAATATTTTTTCATCAATAATTGAAAGCAACTTAGAATTAGGGTTTCTCTTCAATTTTAATTTTCTTTATTTCATAAAACAAAAACATAAAAAACATTTCTTTTCTTTTAATTAAATAATTAATTAACTTTTAATTCAATTTAATTCCAAAAGGGTCCAATGCCCTCGAACGTTCTATTTTCTATTATTTTCGCGCACTTATTCTTATTTTTCTTGTAAATATTATGTAATTGCTCAAGCCATGTAATAGTAACTAGGTTTTACTTTCCGCATTTTTTACCAAACGGGTCTTTGTAATTTGGCGATGTATAGACCCGCGCCTTATAATAGCGTAGGATTTTACTTTCCGCATTTAAATTTTCGCACTCTTAAAACTGCTAAACTTTGCATGAAAGAATGATTGGCCTAAATTAAAAACAAAGCGTAGATCACCATGATACATGTACAAGATAAAACATAACTGAAAATAACACACAAATACACACACCACTCTTAGGGTACGCCTCACTGTTGCCTTGCCTTCGAAACGTGGTCGTCGAGTATAGGACGTCTTAGTAAGTCCTTATGTCCATGACATGATCCAGTTGCCTCAAAACAGTTGCCTCAGAATTAAAAAGGATCAATGGCATAAGGGTAGCTTCTAAGGGGTCCTACTGTTGCTCTGGTGACCACACTGTCCCTAAACTCGAATTGACCCGAACACCTCCAACGGTGGTGCTACCTATCTCTCAATGCTGGGATGGCACTACCTTAAGGACATCTACACAGCCTAATTCCTTAGGGTAGGTAGATGACTCATGGATACTTGCTCTCTTCAAAAACAAATCAAAAACTCTTTTCACACCGACACTTTCAAAAGGCTTTCAAAACAATTTTTCAAACACTCTTGAGGACAGATACAAGAGTCATTCAGAAATCTTTCAAAGAAACTTTTTCAAACCCACTCACATTTTGAAAAGCAAACATTTTGAAAACATAAGAGCAAGTATCTAAGAGCCCATGGATAATCATGGATAGAAAGGGTGCTAACACCTTCCCTTTCTATAAATCTACCTCCCGAACCGAGAAACTATCTCATAAGGAATTTTGCTATGCTTTTGTCCTGTCCATGTTGGAGAAAATAAAAGACGGTGGCGACTCTTGCTTATCGCGACATTTCACGAACCAGTGTTAAACAGTCAGTTCCAGATCCACCGATCACAGAACTGGCGACTCTGCTGGGGATATTCTTATAAAGTGAGGTGTACCTTAGGACTAAGATCACTTGTGTTTTCAATTGCTGTGTTTGTTTGCTTTATTATTGTGGGCTGCATCGGAGTTCTATAGATCCTAACCCGGATCTGGGGGATGCCTTCTTAGAAAGTAGCAACAAGGCTGTGAGGGAACTATGCGGGGTATACCGACATGGTTGAAGCAATCTGCTACGTTGATGTGGCACTTTGGTGAGTACCGGTAACCCTTGAGTCTAGTCAAGTAGAGTACGGGGCCGCCGCGTGGTGTCGTGAAGCATCAACTGGCCTTAGGAACCTTAATTGAACCAGCTTGGCCTCTTTAGGGTAGTGAGATAACTGACTTTGGTGCAGTCCGAGGTTGGTTGATACTCGATACTACACTCAATTGAGGGTTATTTTCTTGGAATATTTCGGTCACCAGTTCAGTGGCTAAATCGAAACGATGAACAATGAAAGCAATCCAATGATATTGGGACCCTTAGAACCCGGTTACTTCTGATAGGACAGGTTTTTGAGCCCACCAACTTCAAGAGGGTAGTACCCCAAACTTCATGTTGGCCTAAACTCTAAGGGCTCTTTGTGTGACTTGTGTGCTTTCCAACTTGACTACTTGCATACTTGTTATCTGACACTTGAGTTTCTTGTAGGTTTTGTTTACAGTCCTTAATTAGGACTCATAACAGGGTTTACCTATATTACCCCATGCATAACATACCATCATACCATTGCATACATCCTGCATAAAGACTAATCCATTTCAAGGATCTCAAGGGCTTGTGATGCAGGTCATGATGAACCAACTGTCCAGCAAGGGGCAAATAGGATTTATTTTCCTCTAGACAAGGTTGTCAGGGGCTATGACCCACTCGATATGGTGAGCCTTGACTCTTGAAGAAGGACCCTTAACAACATGAAGTTCCTTCAATCAAGCTACCGATTCCAATTCTAACAAATTTTCTTATTTACCCTGCGAGATCCTTGAAAACATTGCATGCATATATACATATCATTGCATTACAGGTATCCCTTTTTACAGGTTGCTTACCGTCTTTGCTGTTTATTTCAGCCGATCGTCATGAATCCTGAATCATCTACCGAGCAATCCATCAAGGCCCTCCGGGCTCAGAACGCCCAGTTCCAAGAGCTGATCATGAGTTTGGCCCAGGGGCAACAAGATCTGAAGACCCTGCTTTCGAAAAAGAAGAAGAAGAGGACGGTGTTGTTCAACCCTAGACGCAAATCTGGGAACGGATCACGAAATGAAGTTGAGCAGACTACCCCATCTGTTGGGAAAGACAGTCCCCAAGAAAGGGAGGTTCCTAGTCCAGTGGTCTCCAACAACGAGACCGATTACAATGATGAGCAGTACCCTCCAGCTGAGGACAGGTATAAACAGTTGGAAGACCGGCTAAGTGCCATGGAGATACAAAAAGTGCCCGGCCTGGACTTCAAGGATCTAGGTCTGTCTTCTGGGGTAGTAATCCCGCACAAATTCAAGGCTCCTGCCTTTGCAAAGTACGATGGGGCATCCTGTCCTAAGCTGCATCTCAGGTCTTACACAAGGAGGATCCAGCCCTACACGGCTGACAAGAATTTATGGATTCACTTCTTTCAGGATAGTTTGTCTGGAACCCAACTCGACTGGTTCTATCAACTGAATGGAGCTAACATCCGCAGCTGGGAGGATTTGGCCACTGCATTCTACAAGCAGTACCGGTACAATGCCGACCTTGCTCCCACGCGCACTCAGCTTCAAGGAATGTCTATGGGTGCAGGTGAAGGTTTCAAAGAATATGCTCAAAAATGGAGGGACCTTGCTGGAAGGGTACAACCACCTCTGACTGACCGCGAGCTCGTCGACATGTTCTTGGGGACCCTGTCTGGTCCATTCTTCAACCACCTGATTGGGAATTCTGCTGCTGGGTTTACAGATCTGATCTTGACCGGGGAAAGAATAGAAGCTGGCATCAAGTCGGGGAAAATACAGAATGGTGACTCCTCGAACACTGAGAAGAAACCATCCAAGAGAGAATCTAGTGATGTCTATGGCTCAAGAGGGCAGAATAGGTCCGAACATCGCCAAGATGTCAACGCGGTGGTTATTGCAAAACCGGCCGGCGCTCCTCAGCGTCACAATCAGCAAAGGGAAGAGAGACCCAAAAGGAAATTCACTCCCCTCGGCATGACCTTGTCACAGATATTGCCACAGTTGCTGGAAACCAAGTTGGTAACTCTCATGGACCCTCCAAAGAATCCCAACAGGACGCCTTCAAGGTACAACCCCAATGTTCGTTGCGCCTATCATTCTGACAGCCCGGGGCATGCTACAGATGACTGTTGGACTTTGAGAAACAAGGTTCAGGATCTGATTGACGCAAAGGAAGTCCAGCTCGACTCTCCAGAGGCTCCCAATGTGACCACTTCTCCCCTGCCCAAACATGGCTAGGATTGGAAACTTTTGTTCATTTGAATGTTCAAGATTGTATTTTTCTTCGATTGTTCAAACATTTTATTTCATGTCAAACTTGGTTATTTCATTAATGCATTACACATGTCTGTTTTGAAGTAATTATTTCGTATTCACTATATGCAAACTGTTTTCATATTTTTGTGATGTCAACTCTTGATCTAAAATTCTAAGCCTCTTGAGGGAGGATGACGAAAACGATACCACAATCTACAGTATACTTTTGAACAGACCCCGCTGATGAGGTACAGGCATTGTTTCAATTCCTAAACACTGGAGTTATAAGGAAGATAATCCCTCGTCAACCCCTTTGAGCCAAAGAAGTAGGAGTTTTTCTTTTCGAAAATTAGAACCCCTAATCATAACCTGGGGTAGGGTAGTTCTCTCGGTTGATCCAAGTGCACAACGAATAGCATCAAAGAAGTCCTTCTGAGACGAAAAGACAGTGATGGTTCCGAATAATAATAAAGACAGACAGTCATTATCTCTCAGAAATAAAAGCCCAATAAGTCAAAACCTATGAAGGAGACTTACAAAACTGGGGCATCCCGCTGACTGTAATCACAAAAGAAACAGTTCAGGCAAAAAACAGGGATAACGAAATCAAAAAAAAAGGGAAAGAGGTCACACAAACCCTCAATAACAAAAAGGAATGACTGCCTATTCAAAATAAACTATCAACATCCGAACCATCACAGGAATATCAGGACAAAAACTCAAATAAGGTCTAACGCACGATCAGCTGAGTTTAGGATTGAAGAACATCACGAAGAGCGGGTGGGTACAAATAAAATTTGAGCCTTTATCCTTTGTTTCTTAAACCGTGAACCAGGCCACGTTACAACCCTAAAAAGTCTTAGCTGAAGCATGGGTTAGTTCGAAAGCATACTGTTACGAAGGTATCCTGACTCCTTAAGGCTTGCTGTAAAATACTGAGTTGACATCACAGTTTACAAAAAAATTCACTTGTTTTTATGAAAAAATTCATTTTCAAAAAACTTCAAGACAGACATAAGCTTTTCATTCTTGATATAATACTGTTTGCGTATGACTATTTGTTCGAACAACAGAGAAATTCGCACGAAGAATATCTAGTGAATAAAAGCACTTCCAATCAAGGGGCATGGCATGATCATTGTCCATCATTCTGGGCAGTTAAGTCAAGATTCGGAGAATCCCTCAAAAGGCCAAACAGCCAGGGGCAAACCTCCATCTGGATCACTTGGGGCATTGGACGATCAAACGAAGATCTTCTGGTATGGCGACACAACGCTACAACAGGGGCACCTCCCTACATTCTGAGAATGTGAACATACTCGAAAAAATACTACGCAAAATCAAAGACCCGCTAGGTTGACACACCTAGGCAAAAATAAGGGCTTCCCGGCGAACCAAAAGGGTTCGGGAAAAAATAAGGGATGAAATGAAAAATCTGTACACCCGGCAAGTCGAAAACCTGAAAAGGCGGCTTGGGCAAAAATGGGTATTCCGGTGGGCTGAAAACCCGAAAGGGCGGTCCAGGCAAAAGTTAGGGATCAAAAGCGTACGACTATGTCCCGGCATCTCGTCACTTGCCTACCAGAAGATTTGTCAATCGGCAGCCGTCAAGCACCTCCACAGGTATCTTCTTCCCTCACCTCAGGAACAGGGGCAATAATAAGTTGTCCAGGAGAGTCCAGTCCAAAAGTTTCCCCAGGAAAGTGGAATCAAACTCCCCAGCAGGAAGCTTATCCCCAGTAGATTCTGGGAGCATGTCACCTGCAGAGCACGAACGCTCCCCCGGCTTTATTCAGAAGGTTATTTCCCTGCCAGGATATAACTGGGTTATCCTCAGCCAATTGTCACGGAAAGATCGTCCTTGGCGAAGTCTTCCTATCCCCAGCGAAGTTCATCAAACCTTCCAACATAACTCAACAACGAAATCCCCAGCGGAGTTATCATCAAATCTCAGCGAAGTATCTCTTCCCACAGAGTAATTCCCCGCAGAGTAATCTCTTTGCCAAGTTTATTCCCCAACGGAGTTATCTTCTTCGACCGGTATTCTTGCAATCATCATCCCCAATGGAAACGAAGAATCTCACTCTTCAACATCAGCCCAGGATTTGACTTCCCGGCATCCGTCAAGGATCTATTTTCCTAGACGCAGATACATTCATAAACATCACATTGTTATACATCATGATACATGCATATACGCATCATATCATACAATCTCATGTGTTGAAAAATATTATTTCTTGATCCATATCATGCATTGCACATGACTGACCTTTACCTTTCAGGAAGGATACAATTAAAAGATCATCTATGTAGACGAATACAGTCAAAAGAGACCAACCCAATCAAAGAATACAAATCCAGTTAAATCAATGCCGAAAGATTTCTCTGATCCAACTCGTCGTTATAGACACTCGTCGTTATAGACACTCGTCGTTATAGACACTCGTCGTTATAGACACTCGTCGTTATAGACACTCGTCGTTATAGACACTCGTCGTTATAGACACTCGTCGTTATAGACACTCGTCGTTATAGACACTCGTCGTTATAGACACTCGTCGTTATAGACACTCGTCGTCATAGACACTCGTCATTATAGACACTCGCCGTTATAGACACTCATCGTCATAGACACTCGTCGTTATAGACACTCGTCGTTATAGACACTCGTCGTTATAGACACTCGTCGTTATAGACACTCGTCGTCATAGACACTCGTCGTCATAGACACTCGTCGTTATAGACACTCGTCGTTATAGACACTCGTCGTTATAGACACTCGTCGTTATAGACACTCGTCGTTATAGACACTCGTCGTCATAGACACTCGTCGTCATAGACACTCGTCGTCATAGACACTCGTCGTCATAGACACTCGTCGTTATAGACGCTCGTCGTTATAGACACTCGTCGTTATAGACACTCATTGTTAAAGACCACCCGTCCAGGGAAATAACCTGTCAGTAGAGACAACTCACCAACCTTTCTGAATTCCAGACTCGATTCCTGTATCTTGCCAGGGCACGTCTGAAGAGTTCGAAGATCCGATTCCTGTATCTTTCCAGGGTGTATCTGTTGACGACTAACATTTCCAGACTCAATTCCTGTATCTTGCCAGGGCACGTCTGAAGAGTTCGAAGATCCGATTCCTGTATCTTGCCAGGGTGTATCTGTTGACGACTAACATTACCAAACTCGATTCCTGTATCTTGCCAGGGCACGTCTGAAGAGTTCGAAGATCCGATTCCTGTATCTCGCCAGGGTGTATGTGTTGACGACTATATTCTCCGGACTCGATTCCTGTATCTTGCCAGGGCACGTCTGAAGAGTTTAAAGATTCGGTTCCTGTAACCAGCCAGGGCACATCTACATAAAGAAATTGAAGATCAACTCCTGTAACAGGCCAGGTAATTATCTTTCTTTTCTCAGGTACGCAAGTTCTCGCTAAGGAATCTCTTATGCGATCGACACCTAGATGGCATCTGTAAGCCCATCCACATACCAACAGCCTCCGAATGGCGTCTATAAGCCTATTCCCGACAAGGTTCTGTCACACTTCCAGATGGCATCTATAAGCCCATCCTCCTATCCATCTCTCCAAATGGCATCTGTAAGTCCATTCCCGACATCACATTGCTGATATTCTACTATGCGAGTGCAAATTTCTGGGCACTCTAGTGTTCAATCATCTTCCACCTTCGGATCACGAAAGGCACGCAAGCCAATCTACATCCTCAGGTTTAAGAAGATTGAACAGGGGCAACTGTTGTATCCCAAAATTTTCCCTTCCATTTTTCTCAAAACATTTCAAGAAAAATTCACAAGTCCAACCTGGCGCGTCATATTCAGGTGTTCTTTCCCCAAGATATCTCTGATAACGTATTCTCAAATTCAGGTTCGGCTCAAGAGATAATTCTTTAAAGAAGGTATCCGAATGTGTGAGTTTTCTTGAAGAAATATAGTGAAAAAGTGTGTTGAAAGTGCAGTTTTTACGCGCTAAAAAATTCATAACTTGAAGATCGTGGCTCGTTTTGAACCCGTTCCGGTGGCCAAAATTCCGTCTTGACATTATCTACGTTTTCATCTCTCACGGCTGGAAGCCAATTTCGATCAGAAGGTCTTCAAAAATGTAGATTTATCAAGTATTTTCGTACAGAAAATTTATGACAGAAGTTTATTTGCGTCATGTTCAGAAAATCATAACTTGGTCGATTTTCATCGTATCGAGCTGGTTCCGGCGCCAAAATTTCACAAATTGAGTTGGATACATTTTCACAGAAGGTATTGAGTTCAAACGGCATTCAAAAGGCCTTCGTTTTTTGCTCAGAGTGCGTGACACGCTGAAAATCCTGAATGCTGAATATTATTTCATCTGGGCCGAAACTTCGAAAATTCATAACTCGGTCAATTTTTATCGGATTGGGCTCATATTTTTACACAAGGTCACTCACTCATAGATCTACAACTTTGCTTCCAAAGTTGACACCGGATTATGCACCGTTCAATACCAGTTTTTTATTGAAGAACGTGTCAGAGTCGAAAATGGAGCCCAAAATAAGTTTGTCTGAGCTGAAACTTCAAAAATTCATAACTAATTCACCGTTTATCCGATTGAGCCGATTTTCGGATAGGAGTTACTTCTCGATATAGGCTACATTTTGTTTTCACATTTCAACTTCAAAAATTGCACTTAAGTCCCTGCGATTTAGCCTGGAAAGTGACGAACTCAAGTGAACATTGGAGGCCCAATTGCACATTCAAAGCCCATTTTCTTTACCCTAATTTCCATTATATAATCATCTTCTTTTCACACAAACCAGAGAGGAGAAAAAGAGAGAAAAAACCTTGCCACAACACTGCTAGAATATCAAATTCTTTCAAGAACCTTAAAACCTTGAAATCCTTATTACAAATCCCTCTCTCACTACAAATAAGCCATCACAGTTACAAACCAACACCTCACTACTTCTTCAGTAAGGGTAAGGCTGGCTTGATCTCCATGATCCAAAAGGCATAAAAGCATTCATGTCACTAATTTTCCAGTAAGGGTAAGATTGATTTGACCTCCATGATCAAAAGGGTATAATCATTCATACATGCCATATTGTGCCTAAACATTAAATTTCTTCATATATTGGCTTTATTTGCATTTTATGATTTTATTTAATGTGTTCATAAGATTCAACACTGCAGATTTAGACAGGATCCCATGCAGGATGATTAAGGAACGTTGAGGCCAAAACACAAATGGCCAAAAGTCAAAAGCCAAATGGCCAAAGTAGAACAACTTATGCATGACACCAATACATGGCGAGACAGACATCCTGAGAAGATTAAGGAACGTTGAGGCCAGAACACAAATGGCCAACAGCCAGAACACAAATGGCCATGAAACTCAATCCAATGGCCAAAGAATGCAGACCACGGTACTCAGGAATCAATGAACACGCACGTGATGCCAGAAAGTCAAACAAGGTTTTTTGTCTAATGGGGCAGAATATTTCAAAAACCTCCCTTTGGGTCTGAATACCCCCATGGTTTGCACATTTTTATTTTTTTATTTGATCTTCCTTTTTATTCTTTTAATTGTTTTTTAATTATTTTCTTTAATTTCATAAATTAATTTTCACAATATAAATACACAAAAATCAAAAAAATGTTTTATTGTTATTAACATTAATTTCACCATTATTTTTTGTAAATAAATGTTAAATAATTAATTTAGTTAAATTAGGTTTTAAAACTTAAATCTTTTTCTTAACAAATTAAAATATGTAGAAATTAGGGTTTTTAACTTCTCATCTTTTTTTTTATAAATAATTTTTTATTCTTATTATCATTATTATTAATTATTAAATATTTTTGTAAATAAACATGTATATTAAATATTTAGTAAATTAGGTTGAACTTGAATATTTTTTCATCAATAATTGAAAACAACTTAGAATTAGGGTTTCTCTTCAATTTTAATTTTCTTTATTTCATAAAACAAAAACATAAAAAACATTTCTTTTCTTTTAATTAAATAATTAATTAACTTTTAATTCAATTTAATTCCAAAAGGGTCCAATGCCCTCGAACGTTCTATTTTCTATTCTTTTCGCGCATTTATTCTTATTTTTCTTGTAAATATTATGTAACTGCTCAAGCCATGTAATAGTAACTAGGTTTTACTTTCCACATTTTTTACCAAACGGGTCTTTGTAATTTGGCGATGTATAGACCCGCGCCTTGTAATAGCGTAGGATTTTACTTTCCGCATTTAAATTTCCGCACTCTTAAAACTGCTAAACTTTGCATGAAAGAATGAATGGCCTAAATTAAAAACAAAGCGTAGATCACCATGATACATGTACAAGATAAAACATAACTGAAAATAACACACAAATACACACACCACTCTTAGGGTACGCCTCACTGTTTCCTTGCCTTCGAAACGTGGTCGTCGAGTATAGGACGTCTTAGTAAGTCCTTATGTCCATGACATGATCCAGTTGCCTCAAAACAGTTGTCTCGGAATTAAAAAGGATCAATGGCATAAGGGTAGCTTCTAAGGTGTCCTATTGTTGCTCTGGTGACCACACTGTCCCTAAACTCGAATTGACCCGAACACCTCCAACGGTGGTGCTACCTATCTCTCAATGGTGGGATGGCACTACCTTAAGGACATCTATACAGCCTAATTCCTTAGGGTAGGTAGATGACTCATGGATACTTGCTCTCTTCAAAAACAAATCAAAAACTCTTTTCACACCGACACTTTCAAAAGGCTTTCAAAACAATTTTTCAAACACTCTTGAGGACAGATACAAGAGTCATTCAGAAATCTTTCAAAGAAACTTTTTCAAACCCACTCACATTTTGAAAAGCAAACATTTTGAAAACATAAGAGCAAGTATCTAAGAGCCCATGGATAACCATGGATAGAAAGGATGCTAACACCTTCCCTTTCTATAAATCTACCTCCCGAACCGAGAAACTATCTCATAAGGAATTTTGCTGTGCTTTTGTCCTGTCCATGTTGGAGAAAATAAAAGACGGTGGCGACTCTTGCTTATCGCGACATTTCGCGAACCAGTGTTAAACAGTCAGTTCCAGATCCACCGATCACAGTTATATACCTAAGACAATGGGCTGGAGGTAGAAGAAGGTGATTTGGCATCACCCTATTGGTTTGTTTGAAATTTGCGTGCGTGGGATTCAACTATTTGTTTTCTTTATATTATATTTTGTTTTCACTGTATTAACAAAAAGTCACAATAACGCAGCTGGCAAGGGAATCCAGTGGTAAGCATAAGGACTTGGGTTCGATCCCAAGTCCCAGCAATGCTTATTTTCTTATTTTCTGTTCACAGATCATGTGCAATTCTCATCCAAAGGCCTACTGTGCGCTTCCAGTAGCCAACCAATGGATTTGTCATTCAGCCAGATGTACGCTCCAGCAGTGAGGGACCATGATGCACCCTCAAGTCAACACCCTATGGGATCAGGCACGTTGACTGGGCTTAGCAACCTTTGGGCCTGGGAATTTCAACATATACCCCCCAGATTACTCATTATACAGGCCCATTATTTAATTCTTTTTTATTTCTTTTATTTTCATGGATTTGTTTAATTATTTTTCACTAAAAAATTAATTATTTTTTTTCATCATAAAATCAACAAATCACAAAAAAAAAGCATTTTTTATAAAATATTTATTTTAATGTACTTAGTAAGTTAGGTTAATTTAATTTCTTTTTCATAATTAAAATAATTAGAAACTAGGTTCATTTAAATTTATAATTAAATTGTTTTCTTTTCTCAAATAAAAACCACAAAAAATACATAAAATCTTTTTTTACAAAATATGTTATTTTCTTGAATTATTTAATTTAGTTTAAATTAGGTTAATTTCAATTTATTTTATAATTAAAAATAATTAGAAATAGGGTTTTAGTTGTACATAACCTAATCAAGTTTTTCTCAAAAATAAATTAAATATCTTTTTTTTAATTAGATTTTTAGGGTTTTCAATTTTTCTCGCATTTAATTTGCCGCGCGCATTTTAATTTGTTTTATTATTATTGTAATTGCTCCGGGATTGTAATAGTAATTAGGGTTTTTAAACTTCCGCATTTTTAGTTTTAGCCGAGATAATTATGTAACTTCCAAATCCTTGTAATAGCTAGGTTTATTTTCTTGCATTTTAAATTCCTGCCAATGTTTAAACTGTTAGATGCATGGCTAATAGGATTGTGTGATACGGTGGGAAAGAATTGACTGTTTTTTGGAATGTTGGTTTGTGTTTTGCGTTTGTTTTCGCAAAATGTCGCGGTAAGCAAGAGTCGCCACCGACTTTTATTTTATCCAATAAGGAAAGGAAAAAAGCACAGAAAAATTCCTTTTTCGAGATATTTCTCGGGTTCGGGGGGTAGATTATAGAAAGGGAAGGTGTTAGCACCCTTTCTATCCGTGGTTATCTACGGGCTCTTAGGTACTTGCTCATAATGTTTTCAAAATTGCTTTTCTTTGTGCTTGTGGGCTTGAAAAAGTTTTTATTTGCAAACTTCGATTTAACTCTTGCTTATGTCCTCAAGAGCGTATGAAGTGTTTTTGAAAACTTTGTTCGAAAGTGTAAGTGTGAAAAGTTTTGTTTTATTTTGGAAAGAGCAAGTACCTGAGAACCATCTACCTACTCGAAAAAGGAATCATTCTATGCTATTTTCCTTTAGACAATGCTATCCCACTATTGATGAGTAGGTAGCACCGTCGTTGGAGTTTGAGGGTCAATTCGAATTTAGGGACTTACGGTCACTAAAGCAATGTTAGGACACCTTAGTGGTAACCCTAATGTCTTAGATAATTTGTTTTGAGGAAACAATATCTGAGGCAACCATTTCGAGACGACTATGATCTTTGGACAAGAGGGCGACCTCTAAAACTACCTATACTCAATGACCGCGTACAAAGGCAATTAAGTGGGGTGTACCCTAAGAGTGCGCATGTGCGAGTGTATTATTTTTCAGTTATTTATCTTTGTACATGTCATGGGTTATCTATGTTGATTTTAAATTCATACATTGGATCTTGTCATGCATTCCCTATTATCAAACATCTAACAGTGTATAGTTGCGAAATTTAAATTTGCGGAAATTAAATCTAAACTATTACAAAGCGTCGGGTATTTACATCGCCAAAAACAAACCCTTTAATTTAAATTGCGGAAAGTAAAATAAAGCGATAAATAATTAAAGTCCTAATTAAAAGCTATTACATACCGGAAGCAATTACAATATTGGAATCAAATGGATTGCGTGCAAGAAATTAAGACGGTGCATTTTTTTTAGGGTTTTGACCCTTTTTGGAAAGAAAGCATTTTTTTGTTATTTTTAAAATTAAATGGAATTAAACCTAAGCTAATTATTAAATTAATTAATTAATGAAAATATTTTTTGATTTTTTTATATTTAAGGAAATAAAATAAAATTGATTAAAATTATTAAATCCTAATATTCTACATTAATTTTAATTATTGCAAAATTGTTAATGTTATTTCCTAATTAAAACTAAATCAATTAAATTAATTTATTTACAAAAATAAAATGATGAAATTATTTTTAATAAATAAAAATGATATTTTTTGTGTTTTTGATTTTATTAAGAAAAATGTTAATTGGTTAGTTAAATAAACAAAATAATTAACAAAACAATTAAATAAAAGAAATATAGAAAAGAAAAGAAATAAACCAATGGGGGTTTGGGCCCCAATCTGGAGGTTTGACTTGCAATTCTTTGGCCCAATTGCAGCAAGCCTGGGCTGACTTTTCCAATTCTCCATGGCACGTTGACTATAGTGTAGGATGGATGTCCAATCTTGGATTTGGCCTGAAGGCTATCTGGCGCCTGGATCTTTGAGGAGTATGGTGTGCTACGCCTTGGGAACCACATGCAATTACCTGAAGAAAAATGAACCAAATGTATTGGGGGACCTGGGATTTGAACCCAGGTCCCAATGGATTTCCCACTAATGCACCTACCAACTCAACCATCATGCTTTATTGATATAACATTCGAAATCAAATATAATATAAAAAAAACAAATAAATGTCAGAATAAAAAATAAAAAGGCGCGAGATTTAAATCAACCAATAAGGAGAAGACACATGGTCGTCTTCTTCGTTGAAAAACCTGGATATTTACCTGCGGATTTTATCCGCAACTAAATTCCAAGGTTCGTCCTAAAACGAGCTATAGGCTGTAAAAATGCAATCCAAGACTATCACCATGCTCGTCTCATCCTCCTGAACTCATCCATGCCCATGGTTTGTTCCAATTTTCCCTGCAAATCAAATGCCCAAAAACGAAACTCCAAAACCCTAGATTCGGGTATGGCGAGTGCGTTTCAGGTGGTTTCGGAGCTTGCTTTTGATTGCAATCGCCTCAGTGATTGTCAGGCAAGAAGATAGCGTTGAGATTTTGGATTGAATCGGCCTCCAACCAAGATTTTGATCTCACACTTTTTCAAGCTTTTTTCAAGTTTGGTTTTGTGATTTGGGCAGCTTTTTAGGTCCTGTTCTTGTTTGCCTTATGTTGTATATGTAACAAGGATTGTAATAGGTTAAATCTTTGGGCTTGAATCCGTGTGAATTGATGATTTGAGATTTGATATGATTCCTCCATTAAAGGCTTCCAATTTCTTTCCAAATCCAAGATTTTGTGCATGATATGGCTTGGCACGAATTTGATTGTGTTCATGATGTCAATTAAGACCTGTAATGATCAAAAAGATATCAAGTTATTAAGATTTGGATTTTATTTTGATTTAAATTGATTAAAAATGAATTAAATCAATAAAAATCAAATAAAATTGAAAAATTAACAAATTGCCACAAGACTGAAGATATGACACGTGTGTGGTGTGACAAGATCAAATCAATTGGAAAAAAGTGGGCCCTTTTGACAAAATTTGATGTTTTGGGGATAGTTAACTTTTGGCAATTTTGGAAAAATGCCCAACTTCAACAATGCATAACTTCTTCAATTTTGAACTTTTAGAAGTGTTATTGGACTTTTAGAAACCTTGAGATGTCCTATAACCAACCCTTTTTGTCTCATCTCATTTTTATATTCCATGCTCAAGTTATAAGCTTTGGCAAAAAAGGTGTTTTTGTTGACTTTCAAAAATGACCTATAATGTCCAAATTTGTAACTTTTTGTGAGTGCATTTCTTGATCTTTGGGTATGAAGATGGATTGTAGGAAATTGCATCCTCTTCAAAATGAGCTTTGGATGGGTCATTTCTCATAAAGTATGAGAATGTTATGCTTGGTCAAAGTTGAGTTGACTTTTCCTACAAAACCCTAATTTAGCAACTTTTGAATCTTGATGAATCTTGAGCAATCCATGATGAATCATGATCAACCCTTGATCAAATTATGAATTATCCTTAAAAATGATAATGTTTACAAAAAATATTAAGGTTTGACTGTTTGTAGGTCACAGTTGACTTTTGCCCTAGCACAGTCGATTTTTGGACCTCTTGAGCAATTGACTGACCAAACTTTCTCTACAAGGCTTGAAATTTGACATGGACGAACTTGAGAACATATTAGGACATTGGGGAGAATTTTAGGCCATTTGGATGTAAGGACCTTGATGCAACACAAAACCCTAATTTTGAATTGACTGCCTTAGGAGGTGATTTGACTGTCCAACTCTTGAGCTAACTTGAGTCACTTGGAGATTATTCTTGACATGTCTTGAGAAATATGGGAGGGAAAATTTTGGGGTACAACAGTTGCCCCTGTTAAATCTTCTTAAACCTGAGGATGTAGATTGGCTTTCGGGCCTTTCGTGATCCGAAGGTGAAAGATGATTGAACATTAGAGTGCCCAGAAATTTGCACTCGCATGAAGTGGTATCAGCATTGTGATGCCGGGAATGGGATTATAGATGTCATTTGGAGATTTTCAGTAGGAGGATGGTCTTACAGATGCCATCTATAGGAGCGTCGATCGCATAAGAGATTCCTTAGCGAGAACTTACATACCTGTTGTTGTAGAAGATTCCGCTGGGGAAGCCTGGTTTTTATTGAGATTTAGGAACTGTCTGGTCTTCAACGTAGTATACCATTGAAATTACAGAACTCGTCCACACTATGACGGAGGAAAACATCAAGATATATGAACTGACTAGTATTCAACGTAGTATATCGTTGAGGTTATAGTACTCGTCCACACTATGACATAGGGAAACATCTTCATCAAGATCTAGGAATTGTCTGGTCTTCAACGTAGTATACCATTGAAATTACAGAACTCATCCACACTATGGCAGAGGAAAACATCAAGATCTAGGAACTGACTAGTGCTCAACGTAGTATACCGTTGAGGTTATAGCACTCGTCCATACTATGACGTAGGGAAACATCTTCATCAAGATCTAGGAACTGTTTGGTCTTCAACGTAATATACCGTTGAAATTAGAGAACTCGTCCACACTATGATGGAAGAAAGCATCAATATCTAGGAACTGACTAGTGCTCAACGTAGTATACCATTGAGGTTATAGCACTCGTCCATACTATGACGTAGGGAAACATCTTCATCAAGATCTAGGAACTGTCTGGTCTTCAATGTAGTATACTGTTGAAATTAGAGAACTCGTCCACACTATGACGGAGGAAAGCATCAAGATCTAGGAACTGAATAGTGTTCAACGTAGTATACCGTTGAGGTTATAGCACTCGTCCACACTATGACATTGGGAACATCTTCATCAAGATCTAGGAACTGTCTGGTCTTCAACGTAGTATACCGTTGAGATTGTAGAACTCGTCCACACTTTGACGGAGGAAAACATCAAGATCTAGGAACTGAATAGTGTTCAACGTAGTATACCGTTGAGGTTATAGCACTTGTCCACACTATGACATAGGGAAACATCTTCATCAAGATCTAGGAACTGTCTGGTCTTCAACATAGTATACCGTTGAGATTGTAGAACTCGTCCACACTTTAACGGAGGAAAACATTAAGATATAGGAACTGACTAGTATTCAACGTAGTATACCATTGAGGTTATAGCACTCGTCCACACTATGACGTATGGAAACATCTTCATCAAGATCTAGGAACTGTCTGGTCTTCAACGTAGTATACCATTGAGATTGTAGAACTCGTCCAAACTTTGACAGAGGAAAACATCAAGATCTAGGAACTGACTAGTATTCAACGTAGTATACCGTTGAGGTTATAGCACTCGTCCAAACTATGACGTAGGGAAACATCTTCATCAAGATCTAGGAACTGTCTGGTCTTCAACATAGTATACCGTTGAGATTGTAGAACCCGTCCACACTTTGACAGAGGAAAACATCAAGATCTAGGAACTGACTAGTATTCAACGTAATATACCGTTGAGGTTATAGCACTCGTCCACACTATGACGTACGGAAACATCTTTATCAAGATCTAGGAATTGTCTGGTCTTCAACGTAGTATACCGTTGAGATTATAGAACTCATCTACACTTTGACGGAGGAAAACATCAAGATCTAGGAACTGACTAGTATTCAACGTAGTATACCGTTGAGGTTATAACACTCGTCCATACTATGACGTAGGGAAACATCTTCATCAAGATCTAGGAACTGTCTGGTCTTCAACATAGTATAACGTTGAGATTGTAGAACTCGTCTACACTTTGACGGAGGAAAACATCAAGATCCAGGAACTGACTAGTATTCAACGTAGTATATCATTGAGGTTATAGCACTTGTCCACACTATGACATAGGGAAACATCTTCATCAAGATCTAGGAACTGTCTGGTCTTCAACGTAGTTTACCGTTGAGATTGTAGAACTCGTCCACACTTTAACGGAGGAAAACATCAAGATCTAGGAACTGACTAGTATTCAATGTAGTATACCGTTGAGGTTATAGCACTCGTCCACACTATGACGTAGGGAAACATCTTCATCAAGATCTAGGAACTGTCTGGTCTTCAACGTAGTATACCGTTGAGATTGTAGAACTCATCTACACTTTGACGGAGGAAAACATCAAGATCTAGGAACTGACTAGTATTCAACGTAGTATACCGTTGAGGTTATAGCACTCGTCCATACTATGACGTAGGGAAACATCTTCATCAAGATCTAGGAACTGTCTGGTCTTCAACGTAGTATACCATTGAAATTACAGAACTCATCCACACTATGGCAAAGGAAAACATCAAGATCTAGGAACTGACTAGTGCTCAACGTAGTATACCGTTGAGGTTATAGCACTCGTCCATACTATGACGTAGGGAAACATCTTCATCAAGATCTAGGAACTGTTTGGTCTTCAACGTAATATACCGTTGAAATTAGAGAACTCGTCCACACTATGATGGAAGAAAGCATCAATATCTAGGAACTGACTAGTGCTCAACGTAGTATACCATTGAGGTTATAGCACTCGTCCATACTATGACGTAGGGAAACATCTTCATCAAGATCTAGGAACTGTCTGGTCTTCAATGTAGTATACTGTTGAAATTAGAGAACTCGTCCACACTATGACGGAGGAAAGCATCAAGATCTAGGAACTGAATAGTGTTCAACGTAGTATACCGTTGAGGTTATAGCACTCGTCCACACTATGACATTGGGAACATCTTCATCAAGATCTAGGAACTGTCTGGTCTTCAACGTAGTATACCGTTGAGATTGTAGAACTCGTCCACACTTTGACGGAGGAAAACATCAAGATCTAGGAACTGAATAGTGTTCAACGTAGTATACCGTTGAGGTTATAGCACTTGTCCACACTATGACATAGGGAAACATCTTCATCAAGATCTAGGAACTGTCTGGTCTTCAACATAGTATACCGTTGAGATTGTAGAACTCGTCCACACTTTAACGGAGGAAAACATTAAGATATAGGAACTGACTAGTATTCAACGTAGTATACCATTGAGGTTATAGCACTCGTCCACACTATGACGTATGGAAACATCTTCATCAAGATCTAGGAACTGTCTGGTCTTCAACGTAGTATACCATTGAGATTGTAGAACTCGTCCAAACTTTGACAGAGGAAAACATCAAGATCTAGGAACTGACTAGTATTCAACGTAGTATACCGTTGAGGTTATAGCACTCGTCCAAACTATGACGTAGGGAAACATCTTCATCAAGATCTAGGAACTGTCTGGTCTTCAACATAGTATACCGTTGAGATTGTAGAACCCGTCCACACTTTGACAGAGGAAAACATCAAGATCTAGGAACTGACTAGTATTCAACGTAATATACCGTTGAGGTTATAGCACTCGTCCACACTATGACGTACGGAAACATCTTTATCAAGATCTAGGAATTGTCTGGTCTTCAACGTAGTATACCGTTGAGATTATAGAACTCATCTACACTTTGACGGAGGAAAACATCAAGATCTAGGAACTGACTAGTATTCAACGTAGTATACCGTTGAGGTTATAACACTCGTCCATACTATGACGTAGGGAAACATCTTCATCAAGATCTAGGAACTGTCTGGTCTTCAACATAGTATAACGTTGAGATTGTAGAACTCGTCTACACTTTGACGGAGGAAAACATCAAGATCCAGGAACTGACTAGTATTCAACGTAGTATATCATTGAGGTTATAGCACTTGTCCACACTATGACATAGGGAAACATCTTCATCAAGATCTAGGAACTGTCTGGTCTTCAACGTAGTTTACCGTTGAGATTGTAGAACTCGTCCACACTTTAACGGAGGAAAACATCAAGATCTAGGAACTGACTAGTATTCAATGTAGTATACCGTTGAGGTTATAGCACTCGTCCACACTATGACGTAGGGAAACATCTTCATCAAGATCTAGGAACTGTCTGGTCTTCAACGTAGTATACCGTTGAGATTGTAGAACTCATCTACACTTTGACGGAGGAAAACATCAAGATCTAGGAACTGACTAGTATTCAACGTAGTATACCGTTGAGGTTATAGCACTCGTCCATACTATGACGTAGGGAAACATCTTCATCAAGATCTAGGAACTGTCTGGTCTTCAACGTAGTATACCATTGAAATTACAGAACTCATCCACACTATGGCAAAGGAAAACATCAAGATCTAGGAACTGACTAGTGCTCAACGTAGTATACCGTTGAGGTTATAGCACTCGTCCATACTATGACGTAGGGAAACATCTTCATCAAGATCTAGGAACTGTTTGGTCTTCAACGTAATATACCGTTGAAATTAGAGAACTCGTCCACACTATGATGGAGGAAAGCATCAATATCTAGGAACTGACTAGTGCTCAACGTAATATACCATTGAGGTTATAGCACTCGTCCATACTATGACGTAGGGAAACATCTTCATCAAGATCTAGGAACTGTCTGGTCTTCAACGTAGTATACTGTTGAAATTAGATAACTCGTCCACACTATGACGGAGGAAAGCATCAAGATCTAGGAACTGACTAGTGTTCAACGTAGTATACCGTTGAGGTTATAGCACTCGTCCACACTATGACATAGGGAACATCTTCATCAAGATCTAGGAATTGTCTGGTCTTCAACGTAGTATACCGTTGAGATTGTAGAATTCGTCCACACTTTGACGGAGGAAAACATCAAGATCTAGGAACTGAATAGTGTTCAACGTAGTATACCGTTGAGGTTATAGCACTCGTCCACACTATGACATAGGGAAACATCTTCATCAAGATCTAGGAACTGTCTAGTCTTCAACAAAGTATACCGTTGAGATTGTAGAACTCGTCCACACTTTGACGGAGGAAAACATTAAGATCTAGGAACTGACTAGTATTCAACGTAGTATACCATTGAGGTTATAGCACTCGTCCACACTATGACGTATGGAAACATCTTCATCAAGATCTAGGAACTGTCTGGTCTTCAACGTAGTATACCGTTGAGATTGTAGAACTCGTCCACACTTTGACGGAGGAAAACATCAAGATCTAGGAACTGACTCGTATTCAGCGTAGTATACCGTTGAGGTTATAGCACTCGTCCACACTATGACGTAGGGAAACATCTTCATCAAGATCTAGGAACTGTCTGGTCTACAACGTAGTATACCTTTGAGATTGTAGAACCCGTCCACACTTTAACAGAGGAAAACATCAAGATCTAGGAACTGACTAGTATTCAACATAATATACCGTTGAGGTTATAGCACTCGTCCACACTATGACGTAGGGAAACATCTTTATCAAGATCTAGGAATTGTCTGGTCTTCAACGTAGTATACCGTTGAGATTGTAGAACTCATCTACACTTTGACGGAGGAAAACATCAAGATCTAGGAACTGACTAGTATTCAACGTAGTATACCGTTGAGGTTATATCACTCGTCCATACTATGACGTAGGGAAACATCTTCATCAAGATCTAGGAACTATCTGGTCTTCAACGTAGTATAACGTTGAGATTGTAGAACTCGTCTACACTTTGACGGAGGAAAACATCAAGATCCAGGAACTGACTAGTATTCAACGTAGTATATCATTGAGGTTATAACACTTGTCCACACTATGACATAGGGAAACATCTTCATCAAGATCTAGGAACTGTCTGGTCTTCAACGTAGTATACCGTTGAGATTGTAGAACTCGTCCACACTTTAACAGAGGAAAACATCAAGATCTACGAACTAACTAGTATTCAACGTAGTATACCGTTGAGGTTATAGCACTCGTCCACACTATGACGTAGGGAAACATCTTCATCAAGATGTAGGAACTGTCTGGTCTTCAACGTAGTATACCGTTGAGATTGTAGAACTCATCTACACTTTGACGGAGGAAAACATCAAGATCTAGGAACTGACTAGTATTCAACGTAGTATACCGTTGAGGTTATAGCACTCGTCCATACTATGACGTAGGGAAACATCTTCATCAAGATCTAGGAACTGTCTGGTCTTCAACGTAGTATACCATTTAAATTACAGAACTCATCCACACTATGGCAGAGGAAAACATCAAGATCTAGGAACTGACTAGTGCTCAACGTAGTATACCGTTGAGGTTATAGCACTCGTCCATACTATGACGTAGGGAAACATCTTCATCAAGATCTAGGAACCGTCTGGTCTTCAACGTAATATACCGTTGAAATTAGAGAACTCGTCCACACTATGATGGAGGAAAGCATCAATATCTAGGAACTGACTAGTGCTCAACGTAATATACCATTGAGGTTATAGCACTCGTCCATACTATGACGTAGGGAAACATCTTCATCAAGATCTAGGAACTGTCTGGTCTTCAACGTAGTATACTGTTGAAATTAGAGAACTCGTCCACACTATGACGGAGGAAAGCATCAAGATCTAGGAACTGACTAGTGTTCAACGTAGTATACCGTTGAGGTTATAGCACTCGTCCACACTATGACATAGGGAACATCTTCATCAAGATCTAGGAATTGTCTGGTCTTCAACGTAGTATACCGTTGAGATTGTAGAATTCGTCCACACTTTGACGGAGGAAAACATCAAGATCTAGGAACTGAATAGTGTTCAACGTAGTATACCGTTGAGGTTATAGCACTCGTCCACACTATGACATAGGGAAACATCTTCATCAAGATCTAGGAACTGTCTAGTCTTCAACAAAGTATACCGTTGAGATTGTAGAACTCGTCCACACTTTGACGGAGGAAAACATTAAGATCTAGGAACTGACTAGTATTCAACGTAGTATACCATTGAGGTTATAGCACTCGTCCACACTATGACGTATGGAAACATCTTCATCAAGATCTAGGAACTGTCTGGTCTTCAACGTAGTATACCGTTGAGATTGTAGAACTCGTCCACACTTTGACGGAGGAAAACATCAAGATCTAGGAACTGACTCGTATTCAGCGTAGTATACCGTTGAGGTTATAGCACTCGTCCACACTATGACGTAGGGAAACATCTTCATCAAGATCTAGGAACTGTCTGGTCTACAACGTAGTATACCGTTGAGATTGTAGAACCCGTCCACACTTTAACAGAGGAAAACATCAAGATCTAGGAACTGACTAGTATTCAACATAATATACCGTTGAGGTTATAGCACTCGTCCACACTATGACGTAGGGAAACATCTTTATCAAGATCTAGGAATTGTCTGGTCTTCAACGTAGTATACCGTTGAGATTGTAGAACTCATCTACACTTTGACGGAGGAAAACATCAAGATCTAGGAACTGACTAGTATTCAACGTAGTATACCGTTGAGGTTATATCACTCGTCCATACTATGACGTAGGGAAACATCTTCATCAAGATCTAGGAACTATCTGGTCTTCAACGTAGTATAACGTTGAGATTGTAGAACTCGTCTACACTTTGACGGAGGAAAACATCAAGATCCAGGAACTGACTAGTATTCAACGTAGTATATCATTGAGGTTATAACACTTGTCCACACTATGACATAGGGAAACATATTCATCAAGATCTAGGAACTGTCTGGTCTTCAACGTAGTATACCGTTGAGATTGTAGAACTCGTCCACACTTTAACAGAGGAAAACATCAAGATCTACGAACTAACTAGTATTCAACGTAGTATACCGTTGAGGTTATAGCACTCGTCCACACTATGACGTAGGGAAACATCTTCATCAAGATGTAGGAACTGTCTGGTCTTCAACGTAGTATACCGTTGAGATTGTAGAACTCATCTACACTTTGACGGAGGAAAACATCAAGATCTAGGAACTGACTAGTATTCAACGTAGTATACCGTTGAGGTTATAGCACTCGTCCATACTATGACGTAGGGAAACATCTTCATCAAGATCTAGGAACTGTCTGGTCTTCAACGTAGTATACCATTTAAATTACAGAACTCATCCACACTATGGCAGAGGAAAACATCAAGATCTAGGAACTGACTAGTGCTCAACGTAGTATACCGTTGAGGTTATAGCACTCGTCCATACTATGACGTAGGGAAACATCTTCATCAAGATCTAGGAACCGTCTGGTCTTCAACGTAATATACCGTTGAAATTAGAGAACTCGTCCACACTATGATGGAGGAAAGCATCAATATCTAGGAACTGACTAGTGCTCAACGTAGTATACCATTGAGGTTATAGCACTCTTCCATACTATAACGTAGGGAAACATCTTCATCAAGATCTAGGAACTGTCTGGTCTTCAACGTAGTATACTGTTGAAATTAGAGAACTCGTACACACTATGACGGAGGAAAGCATCAAGATCTAGGAACTGACTAGTGTTCAACGTAGTATACCGTTGAGGTTATAGCACTCGTCCACACTATGACATAGGGAACATCTTCATTAAGATCTAGGAACTGTCTGGTCTTCAACGTAGTATACCGTTGAGATTGTAAAACTCGTCCACACTTTGACGGAGGAAAACATCAAGATCTAGGAACTGAATAGTGTTCAACGTAGTATACCGTTGAGGTTATAGCACTCGTCCACACTATGACATAGGGAAACATCTTCATCAAGATCTAGGAATTGTCTGGTCTTCAACATAGTATACCGTTGAGATTGTAGAACTCGTCCACACTTTGACAGAGGAAAACATTAAGATCTAGGAACTGACTAGTATTCAATGTAGTATACCATTGAGGTTATAGCACTCGTCCACACTATGACGTATGGAAACATCTTCATCAAGATCTAGGAACTGTCTGGTCTTCAACGTAGTATACCGTTGAGATTGTAGAACTCGTCCACACTTTGACGGAGGAAAACATCAAGATCTAGGAACTGACTAGTATTCAACGTAGTATACCGTTGAGGGTATAGCACTCGTCCACACTATGACGTAGGGAAACATCTTCATCAAGATCTAGGAACTGTCTCGTCTTCAACGTAGTATACCGTTGAGATTGTAGAACCCGTCCACACTTTGACAGAGGAAAACATCAAGATCTAGGAACTGACTAGTATTCAACGTAATTGTTGTACCCCAAAATTTGCCCTCCCATATTCTTCAAAGATTTGCCAAGTCAAGCTTCAAAGTTCCCCAAGGGTTGCACAGTGTAAGGGTCTCCTAAGCAGTCAAAATTAGGGTTTTTGCTCTGATCAAGAAAATGAAGTTTCCAAGGGTCCAATCAAGTCCCACATGCTTATAAATATGGTCAAGTGTCCTCATATCAAGTTTCAAGACTTTCAGCACAAAATTGCACAGTCAAAACCCTAATTGCACTATAGTCAACTATAGGGGCAAAATGGTCATTTGACAGTCAAAAGTTCAAATTTTTGGTCAACATATCATTTTGAAGCCACAAACATCATTTGATCAATGCTTGATCATGATTCTCAAAGTATGGCTCAAAAATCATCAAGATGCAAAAGTTTCTATTTTTGGACAGTTGAAAAGTCAACTGTAACTTGACCAGGGCATAACTTTCACATGGATTATCAGAAAAATTCCATCCAAAGCTCATTTTTAAGAGAAAGACATTTCCTACAACTCATATTCATACTTCAAGTCCAAGAAATGCTCTCACAAAAAGTTATCAATTTCAACATTATAGGTCATTTTCAAAAGTCAACAAAAAGGGACTTTAAGTCAAAGGCCATAACTTGAGATTGGAAAATCAAAATGACATGGGACCAAAGACATTGGTTAGAGGACTTCAAGACCTTTCTAAAATGTCCAAGAACATGATCAAAGCTTAAAAATTGAGCAAGATATGCATTGGAGAAGTTGGGAAATTTTTGTGAAATGGCCAAAATCATTTATCCTTGAAATTTCATTTTTGACAAAAGGGGCCCACTTTTTCCACTTGAATTAACTTGGCCATGCTTCCCACGTGTCCCACCTTTTATTTCATATTTTTTAATTTATTTTTTCATTTTTAATTGATTTTATTGGATTTAATTAATTTTAAATCTTTTAAAATCAAAAGAAAATCAAAAAGCTTAATTAAATGGAATATTTGGCCTTAACTAACTTTGATTTATCATTATGCAGCCTACCAAATTCGTGCAAAGGGCCAAAAGAGCAAGAATTCAAAAATGAGTCAAAAAAGGAAATTTGGTTATGGAGGTTTATGGAGAATCATGAAATTGAATGTGTTGCATTAAGAGGCCATAATTCCTTTTGATTCACATTGCCTAATGCTTATACAAAGGAGACAAAACGAAATTGGAGAGCTAGGCTGCACCAGAACACAAAGAATCCATAAACTCACACTTGAGTTTTTGTCAAAAAAAATTGAAACTCCAAAATCTCATACAGCCATCTTCAAGGTCTCCTGACTATTCTTTCGTGTCTATAAGGTAGTATGTGACATGTTTGAACCAATTTCTATGGCCAATACATGCTAGAACACCATGCTCATGGACATCCGTGTGTTTATCTTTTTGGTTTTGATTCTTACATTGTCTTATGATTTACTCTATTTTATTAATGCTAACATGTTTATATGAGTACAGGGATTGATTCTGGTCCATCTTTTGAATGATTCTGTGTCTAGAATCAAAATCACCATGACCATGGCAAGCATGGTGAAGTTTCGGATTCTGGGTTATAGGTCTTTCAAGTTCTAAAAACCATCTCATTGAACCCAGGAGGCTTTGATTAGTGAGGAAGGATCTTTTATTTTCTTCGATTGTACTTAATTTTCATGTTTGATTTTTCAGGACTTTCAGCCACGGAAGAAATCCGTAGGTAAAACCCTTCGACCTAAGGCGACGGGCCAAAGGTTAGGGATGATATGTGGCTCATAACCATTGGACCATTTAAATGTTTATCCCGCGCGTTTTCATTTTTGAGATTTCCAGAATCCAGGTTTTTTCATTCTTATATTTTTGTTTTCATTATAAATCGGATAAATGCGCTGGTACGGATGGTAAGTCTGTAGAGTTGTGATCTTGAGGTCCCGGGTTCAACACTCCCCGGGACCAATTTTAATAACCAGCATTTTCTTTTCTATTTTTTAACAAATTTTTACTTTTCTTTATTAAATAAAAATCAACTAAAAATATTTTAATTTTAAAACCAATCACTAGACTTTAGGTTATTTTTATATTTCATTTTTAACTTAACATATCTTTCTCAATAAATCCATAAAAAATCAGAAAAGATAAAAATAATAAATATTTTATTTTAGTATTAATGTTGTAAATAAATCTCATAATTAATTTAGTTTTTAATTTTAGGTTGTTAATTTAATTCTTTTTTCTCAATAACCAAAAATAATAAAAATAGACCTTTAGCACTTTTTATCTTTTTTTTAATTAATTAAATACTTTTATTATAAGTATCATTAACCATTAATTTTGTAAATAAATTTTATAATTAATTTAGTTTTAATTCTAGGTTTTAACTTTAATGCATTTTCTTTAATAAATTAAAAAACAATTAGAATTAGAATTAATTATTTGACTTTTAATTAATTTAATTTTCTTTAATGTCATATATCCAAAAAACATAAAAAATAAGTCATTTCCTTTATTTAACTTAATTAATTAATAAATTCATTTTAATTTCTTTAAAGGATTCAACGCCCTCACGTTCGATTATATTCTCATTTCGCGCGTTTTATTTATTTCTTTGTTGTAAATATAATGTATTTGTCCCAAAGCCCTGTAATAGTTAATTAGGCATTTACTTTCTGCACTTTATTTTAAATCGGGTCTGGATTAATTTGGCGTTGTAGACCCGCGCCTTTGTAATAGCGTAGGACCTTTTATCCTTTCCGCACTTTAAATTCCCGCACCTTTAACTGTTAAACAATAACATAAAAGAATGAATGCCCAAAAATAAAATCAAAACGTATATCACCAATGCATGACAAGACAAACAATAAACTGAAAATGACACACAATTCACACACCACCCCTAGGGTACGCTTCACTGTTGCCTTGCCCCTCGAAAGGTGGTCGTCGAGTAGAGGATGTCTTAGTAAGTCCTCATGATCCGGGAACCTGGCATGAGGGTAGCTTCTAAGGTTTCTTCCCATTGCTCTGGTGATCACCATGTCCCGAACCTCGAATTGACCCGAACACCTCCAACGGTGGTGCTACCTACCTCTCAATGGTGGGATGTCATTACCTTAAGGACATTTACACAGACTAATTCCTTAGGGTAGGTAGATGACTCGTAGATACTTGCTCTAATTCAAAACAAAATCAAAAACTTCTTTTCACACCTCACACTTTCAAAAAGCTTTCAAAAACAATTTTCCAAACACTCTTGAGGACTGATACAAGAGTCGATCTGAAACTTTCAAAGAAACTTTTTTCAAACCCACACACTTTTGAAAAGCAAACAAACATTTTGAAAACACAAATGAGCAAGTATCTAGGAGCCCATGGATAACCATGGATAGAAAGGGTGCTAACACCTTCCCTTTCTATAAATCTACCTCCCGAACCGAGAGCAATCTCTTTAAGGAATTTTTATGTGCTTTTGTCCTTTCCATTTGGAGAAAATAAAAGACGGTGGCGACTCTTGCTTACCGCGACATTTCGCGAAACCAGCTAAAAAACAGTCAGTTCCAGATCCACCGATCACAGAACTGGCGACTCTGATGGGGAAATCTTTAAAGTGAGGTGTACCTTAGGACTAAGATCACTGTGTTTTCAATTGCTTTGATTTGTTTGCTTTAAATTGTGGGACTGTCTTGGGAGTTCTATAGATCCTAACCCGGATCTGGGGACACCTTCTTAGAAAGTAGCAACAAGGCTATGAGGGAACTGTGCGGGGTATACCGACATGGTTGAAGCAGTCTGCTACATTGATGTGGCACTTTGGTGTGTACCGGTAACCCTTGAGTCAATCAAGGAGAGTACGGGGCCTCCGCGTGGTGTCGTGAAGCATCAACAAACCTTAGGAACCTTAATTGAACCATCTTGGCCTCTTTAGGGTAGTGAGATGACTACTTTGGTGTACTCCGAAGTCGGTTGATACTCGATACTACACTCAATTGAGGGTTGTTTTCTTGGGATATTTTGATCGCCAGTCAGTGGCTAAATCGAAACGATGAACAATGAAAGCAATCCAATGATATTGAGATCCTTAGAACCCGGTTACTTCTAATAGGACAGGTTGAGCCCACCAACTTCAAGAGGGTAATACCCAGACCCCATGCTGGCCTGAACTCTAAGGGTTTCCCTTGTGTGACTTGTGTGCCTTCCAACTTGACTACTTGCATGCTTGTTATCTGACATCTGAGTTTCTTGCAGGTTTTGTTTATAGTCCTTAATTGGGACTCATAACAGGGTTTACTAAGTTTCTCGCAAGTTTTGTTTACAGTCCTTAAATGGGACTCATAACAGGGTTTACCTACATTACCCCACGCATAGCATAACATCATGACATCATGCCATTGCATGCATCCTACATAAGGACTAATCCATTTCAAGGATCTCAAGGGTCTGTGGTGCAGGTCACGATGGACCAAACTGCCTAGCCAGGGGAAAAGGGGATTTATTTTCCTCTAAGCCAAGGTTGTCAGAGGCTATGACCCACTGGATATGGTGAGCCTTTGACCCTTGAAGAAGGACTCTCAATAACATGCAGTTCCTTCAACCAAGCTACAAAATTCAACTCTAACAATTTTTCTTGTCTACCCCGCGAGATCCTTGAAAACATCGCATGCATATCATACATATCATTTCATTACAGGTACACTTGTTGCAGGTCACTTACCTTCTTCGCTGTTTATTACAGCCGTCATCATGAATCCTGAATCATCCGATGGACAAGCTATCAAGGCCCTCCAGGCCCAGAATGCCCAGTTCCAGGAGTTGATTATGAGCCTAGCCCAGGGTCAAAAGGAATTGAAGACTCTGATTCAGAAGAAGAAGAGGACTGTTTTGTTCAACCCTAGACGCAGATCTGGGAACACACTACAGAATGAAGCTGAGAGGACTACTCCATCTGTGGGGGAAGGCAGTCACCAAGGGATAGAGGTTCCTAGCCCTATGGTCTCCGACACCGAGACAGACTTCAATGATGAACAGTACCCCCCTGCTGAAGACCGGTACAAGCAACTAGAGGATCGTCTGCGCCATGGAAATTCAACAAGTGCCTGGGTTGGATTTCGGGGACCTGGGTCTATCTTCTGGTGTGGTGATCCCACACAAATTCAAGGTTCCTTCTTTTGCTAAGTATGATGGGGCATCCTGTCCCAGGCTGCATCTCAGATCTTATGTGCGGAAGATTCAACCATACACTGTGGACAAGAACTTGTGGATCCACTTCTTCCAGGAGAGTCTTTCAGGGACTCACCTCGAATGGTTCTATCAGCTGGATGGGGCCAAGTTTCGTAATTGGGAGGAGTTGGCTACTGCTTTTTACAAGCAGTATCAGTATAATGCCGACCTCGCTCCTACACGTACCCAACTCTAGGGTATGTCGTTAGGATCGGGAGAAGGTTTCAAAGAATATGCGCAGAGATGGAGGGACCTTGCTGGGAGGGTACAACCACCTTTGACCGACCGGGAACTCGTTGATATGTTCTTAGGGACCCTATCCGGGCCGTTCTTCAATTATCTCATTGGTAATTCATCTGCAGGGTTTACCGACCTCATTCTGACTGGGGAAAGAATCGAAGCTGGTATCAAGAGTGGGAAGATTCAGGAGGCCACACCTTCGGATACTCACCAAAAGCCTTACATGGGCAAGAAAGAGTCTAATGCTGCATACGGTCAAAAGAGTCGTCGTGACCAACAGGCAGGGGCAGTCATGATCTCTGGTTCTGCACCACGCCGCCAACCACAAAAGGGAAATCAGCGAAGGCCGGACGAGCCTAAAATACAATTCACCAACATCAACATGCCATGGTCACAAGCATTGCAACACATGTTGAAAATGAACCTGATTGCGGTGATCAACCCTCCTGCAAATCCCAAGACCTCCTCTCCAAACTACAATCCAGAAGCGAGGTGTGCTTATCATTCTGATAGCCCGGGGCACGATACTGAGGACTGTTGGGCGCTGAAGTATAAGATCCAGAATATGATCGATGCTAAGGAGATCGAGTTCGAGCCTGCTGAGACTCCCGTTGTGACCACTGCTCCTTTGCCAAAACATGGCTAGGATTGAGAGATTTTTGTTCATTTGAATTCAAGTTGTATTTTTCTTTTCTTGTTCAAACAAACAATTATCATGTTAAACTCTTTTATTTCATGAATGCATTACACATGTCTGTCTTGAATTAATTATGTTTACTGTACTTAAAACTGCTTTCCTATTTTTGTGATGATCAACTCTTGACTGAAAATTCTAAGCCTCTTGAGGGAGGATGACGAAAACGATACCACGATCTTTACAGTATGCTTTTGAACGAACCCCGCTTATGAGGTACAGGCATTGTTTCAATTCCTAAACACTGGAGTTATAAGGATGATAATCCCTCGTCAACCCATCTGAGCCCAAAGAAGTAGGAGTTTTTCTTTTCGAAATTTAAAACCCTTAATCATAACCTGGGGCAGGGTAGTTCTCTCAGCTGATCCAAGTGCACAACGAATGGCATCAAAAGAAGTCCTTCTGAAACAAAAGACAGTGATGGTTCTAAATAACCATAAAGATAGGAAGTCATTATATCTCAAAAATAAAAAACCAATAAGTCAAAACCTATGAAGGAGACTTACAAAACTGGGGCATCCCGCTGACTGTAATCACAAAAGAAACAGTTCAGGCAAAATTTAGGGATAGCAAAATCAAAAAGAAAGAGGTCGCACAAACCCTCAACAAAAACAAAATAAAAGACTGCCTATTCAGAATGAATCATCAATATCTGAATCATCATTGGAACATCAAGGCAAAGACTCAAACAAAGTCTAGCGCACGATCGACTGAGTTTAGGATTGAAGAACATCACGAAGAGCGGGTGGGTACAAATAATTTGAGCCTTTATCCTTTGTTTCTTGAACCATGAACCAGGCCACGTTATAACCCTTAAAAGTCCTAGCTGAAGCATGGGTTAGTTCGAAAGCATACTGTTACGAAAAGTATCCTGACTCCTTAAGGCTTGCGGTAAAATAACGAGTTGACATCACATTTTACAAAATTTGCTGTTTTTACTGAAAAAATGCATTTTTCAAAAAAAACTTCAAGACAGACATAAGCCTTTGCATTCTTAAAATAACCTTGTTTGCATATGACTATTTGTTTGAACAGCAGAGAAATTCGCACGACGAACATCTAATGAACAAAAGTCCTCTCAACAAAGAGATCACCTCAAGTGGAAAGAAACACTTCCAATCAAGGGGCATGGCATGATCAGTGTCTATCATCTGGGGCAGTCCAGTCAAGATTCAAGGAATCTCTCAAGGACAACTAGCTTGGGGCAAACCTCCGCCCGAGTCACTGGTGGCATTCCAGCAACGAATCTTGCACGATCGGACATCTTCTGGTAGCAGGGCAACACAACACTATCAATAGGGGCACCCCCCTACACCCTGAGAGCGTGGACATAGTCGAAAAAGAATACTACGCGTAATCAAAGACCCGCTAGGTTGACACACCTAGGCAAAAATAAGGGCTTCCCGGCGAACCAAAAGGGTTCGGGCAAAATAAGGGATGAAAAAGAAAAATTTGTACACCCGACAAGTCGAAAACCTAAAAAGGCGGCTTGGGCAAAAATGGGTATCCCGGTGGACTGAAAACCAGAAAGGGAGGTCCAGGCAAAAGTTAGGGATCAAAGCGTACGACTATGTCCCGGCATCTCGTCACTTGCCTACCAAAAGGAAGATTTGTCAATCGGCAGTCATCCAGCACCTCCACAAGATATCTTTTCCCCTCACCTCAGAAACAGGGGCAATAATGAGTCGTCCAGGCGATCCAGTTGCTCTGTCAACCAAAGTACCAAGGAAAGGTTAATACAAATATGATTACCATCTACCTTTACAAATTCCAGATCAAGGGTTAACATCCGAAACCAAACAGGACAATCATCCACTTGATCATCATCAGGCAACCCTACACCGGTTCCTTCTCAACTTTCAGACAAAGTCTTACACGGACTCATCCACAAGTAACCCTACACCGGTTCCTTTTCTTTCAGAAAAAGTCTTACACGGACTTATCATCAAAGTAACCCTACACCGGTTCCTTCTCAACTTTCAGACAAAGTCTTACACGGACTCATCCACAAGTAACCCTACACCGGTTCCTTTTCTTTCAAAAAAGTCTTACACGGACTTATCATCAAAGTAACCCTACACCGGTTCCTTCTCAATTTTCAGACGAAGTCTCACACGGACTCATCTTAAGATAACCTTACCCCGGTTCATCACGAAGTCTTACACGGACTCACCCTCCACAAGTAACCTTACCCCGGTTTCCTCCAGAAGTCTTACACGGACTTACCTCAAAGATAACCTTACCCCGGTTCATCCGGAAGTCTTACACGGACTTACCTCAAAGATAACCTTACCCCGGTTCATCAAGAAGTTTTATACGGACTTATCCTGAAATAACCCTACACAGGTTATCTCTTTCCAGACGTAGTTTTACACGGACTCGTCATCAGTAAACCCTACACAGGTTTCCTTCTCAAAACTCCAGATGTAGTTTTACACGGACTCGTCACCCAGAAACCCTACACAGGTTCTCTATTTTTAAGGATGCAGTTTTACACGGACTCGTCCTCAGTAAACCCTACACAGGTTTCCTTCTCAGCTCTAGATACAGTCTTATACGGACTCATTGTCAGTAAACCCTACACAGGTTTCCTCCCTCCAAAGATGCAGTTTTACACGGACTCGTCATCAGTAAACCCTACACAGGTTTCCTTCTCAGCTCTAGATACAGTCTTATACGGACTCATTGTCAGTAAACCCTACACAGGTTTCCTCCCTCCAAAGATGCAGTTTTACACGAACTCGCCATCAAGAAACCCTACACAGGTCCTCTCTTTCCAAAGATGAAGTTTTACACGAACTCGTCATCAAGAAACCCTACACATGTTTCCTTCAACTCCAAATGCAGCTTCACGCGAGCCCAACCTCAAAGTAACCCTACATAGGTTCCCTCTTTCAACTTACAAAAAATACATCTCAAAAATTTCCCCAGTAGATTCTGGAAGCTTCTTCCCCGCAGAGCACGAACACGTCTCCCGGCTTTCTTCAAAGGTTATTTCCCTACCAGGATATAATTGGGTTATCCTCAGCCAAAAGCCACAGAAAGATTGTCCTCGGCGAAGTCTCCCCATCCCCAGCGAAGTTACCATCAATATCCGAGCAAAGTACGTCTCTCCCCACAGAGTATTGCTTCCCAGCAAGGTCGCTAGAGTACTTTTCTCCACGCAGAGTTATCCATTCGCCAAGTTTATTCCCCAACGGAGTTATCTTCTCCTACCGATATTCTTGCAGCTATCATCCCCAGCGGAAGCGAAATTTATTCTTCAACATCAGCCCAGGATATGACTTCCCGGCACCCGTCAAGGATTTATTTTCCTAAGACGAAAACATACATTCCTAAACATCACATACATCATCATAGCATGCATAGACGCATCATATCTTACAAATGTCATTTATGTTGAGAACATCATTGCTTGATCCATACCATGCATTGCGCATGACTGACCTTTACCTTTCAGGAAAGATTCAGTTAAATTCTCAATCTGATTTCAAGACCTAGACCGGTTCAGTTAATCGACTCCGAAGATTTCTTATCCAGTCCAAGGCCTTCTCTAGTCCAGCTAAATCGACCCCAAACAGATTTTTCTGATGAAGACTCAGTAGAAGTTATCAAAGGTTTTTCTCAAACGTCCGCTTTTGAGATTATAATTTCCTATGGTTCTCTCCCCGATGTTGCGGAGGTGATAATTCCAATCCAGGTTTTTCTCAAACGTCCGCTTTTGAGATTATAATTTCCTATGGTTCTCTCCCCAATCCTGCGGAGACGATAATTCCAACCCAGGTTTTTCTCAAACGTCCGCTTTTGAGATTATAATTTCCTATGGTTCTCTCCCCAATGCTGCGGAGACGTTAATTCCCACCCAGGTTTTTCTCAGACGTCCGCTTTTGAGATTATAATTTCCTATGGTTCTCTCCCCAATGTTGCAGAGATGATAATTCCATTCCAGGTTTTTCTCAAACGTCCGCTTTTGAGATTATAATTTCCTATGGTTCTCTTCCCGATCCTGCGGAGGTAGTAATCCCAAGACTTTCTCAATATTTGCTGTTGAGGATAAGGTCATCCAAGGTTCTCTCACCGTTCCTGTTGAGGTAGTAACCATCCCTGGTTCATTCATCATCTTTTGAAGCTCCAGATCCAGCTCCTGTAACCAGTCAGGACACATCTATACCAAGCATCTGAAGACCAGCTTCTGCAACATGTCAGGTACTCATTTTTTCTTTTGCAGGTACGCAAGTTCTCGCTAAGGAATCTCTTACACGATCAACATCCAGATGGCATCTATAAGCCCATAATCCTATTCATCAACCTCTAAATGGCATCTATAAGCCCATTCCACCATCACTGCTACTATGTGAGTGCAAATTTATGGGCACTCTAGTGTTCAATCATCTTCCACCCTCGGATTACGAAAGGCACGTCAGCCAATCTGCATCCTCAGGTCTAAGAAGATTGAACAGGGGCAACTGTTGTACCCCAAAATTTTCCCTCCCATATTCTTCAAAGATTTGCCAAGTCAAGCTTCAAAGTTCCCCAAGGGTTGCACAGTGTAAGGGTCTCCTAAGCAGTCAAAATTAGGGTTTTTGCTCTGATCAAGAAAATGAAGTTTCCAAGGGTCCAATCAAGTCCCACATGCTTATAAATATGGTCAAGTGTCCTCATATCAAGTTTCAAGACTTTCAGCACAAAATTGCACAGTCAAAACCCTAATTGCACTATAGTCAACTGTAGGGGCAAAATGGTCATTTGACAGTCAAAAGTTCAAATTTTTGGTCAACATATCATTTTGAAGCCACAAACATCATTTGATCAATGCTTGATCATGATTCTCAAAGTATGGCTCAAAAATCATCAAGATGCAAAAGTTTCTATTTTTGGACAGCTGAAAAGTCAACTGTAACTTGACCAGGGCATAGCTCTCACATTGATTATCAGAAAAATTCCATCCAAAGCTCATTTTGAAGAGAAAGACATTTCCTACAACTCATATTCATACTTCAAGTCCAAGAAATGCTCTCAAAAAAAGTTATCAATTTCAACATTATAGGTCATTTTCAAAAGTCAACAAAAAGGGACTTTAAGTCAAAGGCCATAACTTGAGATTGGTAAATCAAAATGACATGGGACCAAAAACATTGGTTAGAGGACTTCAAGACCTTTCTAAAATGTCCAAGAACATGATCAAAGCTTAAAAATTGAGCAAGATATGCATTGGAGAAGTTGGGAAATTTTTGTGAAATGGCCAAAATCATTTATCCTTGAAATTTCATTTTTGACAAAAGGGGCCCACTTTTTCCACTTGAATTAACTTGGCCATGCTTCCCACGTGTCCCACCTTTTATTTCATATTTTTTAATTAATTTTTTCATTTTTAATTGATTTTATTGGATTTAATTAATTTTAAATCTTTTAAAATCAAAAGAAAATCAAAAAGCTTAATTAAATGGAATATTTGGCCTTAACTAACTTTGATTTATCATTATGCAGCCTACCAAATTCGTGCAAAGGGCCAAAAGAGCAAGAATTCAAAAATGAGTCAAAAAAGGAAATTTGGTTATGGAGGTTTATGGAGAATCATGAAATTGAATGTGTTGCATTAAGAGGCCATAATTCCTTTTGATTCACATTGCCTAATGCTTATACAAAGGAGACAAAACAAAATTGGAGAGCTAGGCTGCACCAGAACACAAAGAATCCATAAACTCACACTTGAGTTTTTGTCAAAAAAAATTGAAACTCCAAAATCTCATACAGCCATCTTCAAGGTCTCCTGACTATTCTTTCGTGTCTATAAGGTAGTATGTGACATGTTTGAACCAATTTCTATGGCCAATACATGCTAGAACACCATGCTCATGGACATCCGTGTGTTTATCTTTTTGGTTTTGATTCTTACATTGTCTTATGATTTACTCTATTTTATTAATGCTAACATGTTTATATGAGTACAGGGATTGATTCTGGTCCATCTTTTGAATGATTCTGTGTCTAGAATCAAAATCACCATGACCATGGCAAGCATGGTGAAGTTTCGGATTCTGGGTTATAGGTCTTTCAAGTTCTAAAAACCATCTCATTGAACCCAGGAGGCTTTGATTAGTGAGGAAGGATCTTTTATTTTCTTCGATTGTACTTAATTTTCATGTTTGATTTTTCAGGACTTTCAGCCACGGAAGAAATCCGTAGGTAAAACCCTTCGACCTAAGGCGACGGGCCAAAGGTTAGGGATGATATGTGGCTCATAACCATTGGACCATTTAAATGTTTATCCCGCGCGTTTTCATTTTTGAGATTTCCAGAATCCAGGTTTTTTCATTCTTATATTTTTGTTTTCATTATAAATCGGATAAATGCGCTGGTACGAATGGTAAGTCTGTAGAGTTGTGATCTTGAGGTCTCGGGTTCAACACCCCCCGGGACCAATTTTAATAACCAGCATTTTCTTTTCTATTTTTTAACAAATTTTTACTTTTCTTTATTAAATAAAAATCAACTAAAAATATTTTAATTTTAAAACCAATCACTAGACTTTAGGTTATTTTTATATTTCATTTTTAACTTAACATATCTTTCTCAATAAATCCACAAAAAATCAGAAAAGATAAAAATAATAAATATTTTATTTTAGTATTAATGTTGTAAATAAATCCCATAATTAATTTAGTTTTCAATTTTAGGTTGTTAATTTAATTCTTTTTTCTCAATAACCAAAAATAATAAAAATAGACCTTTAGCACTTTTTATCTTTTTTTTAATTAATTAAATACTTTTATTATAAGTATCATTAACCATTAATTTTGTAAATAAATTTTATAATTAATTTAGTTTTAATTCTAGGTTTTAACTTTAATGCATTTTCTTTAATAAATTAAAAAACAATTAGAATTAGAATTAATTATTTGACTTTTAATTAATTTAATTTTCTTTAATGTCATATATCCAAAAAACATAAAAAATAAGTCATTTCCTTTATTTAACTTAATTAATTAATAAATTCATTTTAATTTCTTTAAAGGGTTCAACGCCCTCACGTTCGATTATATTCTCATTTCGCGCGTTTTATTTATTTCTTTGTTGTAAATATAATGTATTTGTCCCAAAGCCCTGTAATAGTTAATTAGGCATTTACTTTCTGCACTTTATTTTAAATCGGGTCTGGATTAATTTGGCGTTGTAGACCCGCGCCTTTGTAATAGCGTAGGACCTTTTATCCTTTCCGCACTTTAAATTCCCGCACCTTTAACTGTTAAACAATAACATGAAAGAATGAATGCCCAAAAATAAAATCAAAACGTATATCACCAATGCATGACAAGACAAACAATAAACTGAAAATGACACACAATTCACACACCACCCCTAGGGTACGCTTCACTGTTGCCTTGCCCCTCGAAAGGTGGTCGTCGAGTAGAGGATGTCTTAGTAAGTCCTCATGATCCGGGAACCTGGCATGAGGGTAGCTTCTAAGGTGTCTTCCCATTGCTCTGGTGATCACCATGTCCCGAACCTCGAATTGACCCGAACACCTCCAACGGTGGTGCTACCTACCTCTCAATGGTGGGATGGCATTACCTTAAGGACATTTACACAGACTAATTCCTTAGGGTAGGTAGATGACTCGTAGATACTTGCTCTAATTCAAAACAAAATCAAAAACTTCTTTTCACACCTCACACTTTCAAAAAGCTTTCAAAAACAATTTTCCAAACACTCTTGAGGACTGATACAAGAGTCGATCTGAAACTTTCAAAGAAACTTTTTTCAAACCCACACACTTTTTAAAAGCAAACAAACATTTTGAAAACACAAATGAGCAAGTATCTAAGAGCCCATGGATAACCATGGATAGAAAGGGTGCTAACACCTTCCCTTTCTATAAATCTACCTCCCGAACCGAGAGCAATCTCTTTAAGGAATTTTTCTGTGCTTTTGTCCTTTCCATTTGGAGAAAATAAAAGACGGTGGCGACTCTTGCTTACCGCGACATTTCGCGAAACCAGCTAAAAAACAGTCAGTTCCAGATCCACCGATCACAGTAATATACCATTGAGGTTATAGCACTCGTCCACACTATGACGTAGTGAAACATCTTTATCAAGATCTAGGAATTGTCTGGTCTTCAACGTAGTATACCGTTGAGATTGTAGAACTCATGTACACTTTGACGGAGGAAAACATCAAGATCTAGGAACTGACTAGTATTCAACGTAGTATACCGTTGAGGTTATAGCATTCGTCCATACTATGACGTAGGGAAACATCTTCATCAAGATCTAGGAACTGTCTGGTCTTCAACATAGTATAACGTTGAGATTGTAGAACTCGTCTACACTTTGACGGAGGAAAACATCAAGATCCAGGAACTGACTAGTATTCAACGTAGTATATCATTGAGGTTATAGCACTTGTCCACACTATGACATAGGGAAACATCTTCATCAAGATCTAGGAACTGTCTGGTCTTCAACGTAGTATACCGTTGAGATTGTAGAACTCGTCCACACTTTAACGGAGGAAAACATCAAGATCTAGGAACTGACTAGTATTCAACATAGTATACCGTTGAGGTTATAGCACTCGTCCACACTATGACGTAGGGAAACATCTTCATCAAGATCTAGGAACTGTCTGGTCTTCAACGTAGTATACCGTTGAGATTGTAGAACTCATCTACACTTTGACGGAGGAAAACATCAAGATCTAGGAACTGACTAGTATTCAACGTAGTATACCGTTGAGGTTATAGCACTCATCCATACTATGACGTAGGGAAACATCTTCATCAAGATCTAGGAACTGTCTGGTCTTCAACGTAGTATAACGTTGAGATTGTAGAAATCGTCCACACTTTGACGGAGGAAAACATCAAGATCTAGGAACTGACTAGTATTCAATGTAGTATACCGTTGAGGTTATAGCACTCGTCCACACTATGACGTAGGGAAATTGTCGAGATTGAGAACCTTATCTTAAATTCAACAGAGGATAATTCAATTGAGATTTAAGAACCGGTCAGGTCTTCGACGTAGCTGAGAACTTTAACTGTATCTTTCCTGAAAGGTAAAGGTCAGTCATATGCAATGCTTGATATGGATCAAGCCATGATATTCTCAAAATAAATGAGATTGTACGATATGATGCGTATATGCATGTATCATGATGTATGGAAATGTAATGTTTTAGCTGGGGAAAATAAATCCCGGATAGCTGCTGGAGAATAGAGTTGAATTCTTTGTTTCCACTGGGGATGATGAACGAAGATGATAAACTTGCAGGAGAGGATAACTCCATTGGGGAATAAACTGATGAAGAGATTACTCTGTGGGGAATTACTCTGTGGGGAGAGATATTCTGCTGAAGATTTTAATGATAAAATCCGCTGGGGATTCCGCTGATAAGATCCACTGGGGATGGATTACCATTGCTGGTGATATTAAATATGTTGAGGATTGAGTTCCTGCTTGTGAAAGAACTTCGCTGGGGATGATCTTTCAGTTGCAACTTGCTGGGGATAACCTTGTTAGACTCTTGTGGGGGTAATCCTTCTGAATTTGGCTGGGGAGATTTATTTGTGCTCTGCAGGGGATAAGCTTCTAGAGCCTACTGGGGATGACGATTCAACTCCGTTGGGAATGCTTTTTCAGACTGCGTTGGGAAAATGTTGACTCCAGTAGAGGTATCTTGTATTCGGTCGAGGAACATTCTTATACTCCGCTGAGGAACATTAAGATTGTCGGGGATACTCTTATACTCCACTGAGAAATATTAAGACCTTCTAGGGATACCAAGCCTTTTTAAAGCTGATGGTAGACCAACTCTACTTGGGGAGAGCATTTATGATTCGTTCATAGTTGCAAGTCTCAGCGGGGAGAGCTACCATTACTGTCTTACTCTACGGGGAGTGAAGGTATCTTAGCCATATTCTTCAGCTGAGCTTACCATCGTACCTGGTGGACAGAGCAACTGCACAGTTCGGACAATTCTTATTGCCCCTGTTTCTACGAGAGAAGGTGCCTGCGGAGGACCTGTGAACCGAGTATTATCCCCATCTATGAGGCGCTTGGTATCTTTCGGTTAAAATGACAAGTCTTCTTTTGGTAGGCCAGTGACGAGATGACGAGACATAGTCGTATGCTATGATCCCTAATTTTTGCCTGGACCGTCCTTTCGGGTTTTCAGTCCACCGGGATACCCTTTTTTGCCCAAGCCTCCTTTTCAGGTTTTCGACTTGCCGGGTGTACAATTTTTTCATTTTCATCCCTCACTTTACTCATGCGCGGTATTTTCTGACTATGTCCATGCTCTCAGGATGTAGGGAGGCGTCACTGTCGGTAGTGTTATGTTTCCATACTACCAGAAGATCTTCGTTTGATCGTGCAAGATTCACAGCTGGAATTCATGTCTAATGCCCCAAGTGACTCAGATGGAGATTTGCCCCTGGCATCTTTGAGAGATTCTTTGAATCTTGACTTGACTGCCCCAAATGATGGACAATGATCATGTCGTACTCCTTGGTTAGAAGTGTTTTTTCCACTTGAGGTGATCCTTTTATTGAGAAAGTTTTTTGTTCACTAGATATTCGTCGTGCGAATTTCTCTGCTGTTTGAACAAATAGTCATATGCAAATAATGTTATTTTAAGAATGCAAAGCTTATGTCTGTCCTGAAGTTTTTGAAAATGCAGTTTTCAATAAAACAAGCGAATTTTTGTAAAATGTGATGTCAACTCAGGATTTTACAGTGAGCCCTACAGGAGTCAGGATACCTTTTGTAACAGTATGCTTTCGAACTAACCCATGCTTCAGCTAGGACTTTTAAGGGTTATAACGTGACCTGGTTCACGGTTTAAGAAACAAAGGATAAAGGCTCAAATTTTATCGGTACCCACCTGTTCTTCATGATGTTCTTCGATCCTAAACTCAGCTAATCATGCATTAGATCTTGTTTGAGTCTTTGCTCTGATATACCAGTGATGGTTCGGATACTGACAATTTATTTTTGGACAGGCAGTCATTTTGCTGAGAGTTTGCAGGATCTCTTTCTTTTTGGTTTTTATTATCCCTGTTTTTTGCCTGAACTGTTTCTTTTTGTGATTACGGTCAGCGGGATGCCCTAGTTTTTCTTAAGTCTCCTTCACAAGTTTTGACTTAATGGGCTTTTATTTCTGGGAGATAACGATTGCATGTCCTGACGATTATAAGGAACCATCACCGTCTCTTGTTTTGGAAGGACGTCTTCGATGCCATTCATTGTGCATCTGAATTAACTGAGAAAACTACCCTGCCCCGGGTTGTGATTAAGGGTTTTAATTTGTGAAAATAAAAACTCCAATTTCTTTCGCTCAAAGGGGTTGATTGGGGATTATCTTCCTTATAACTCCACTGTTTAGGATTTGAAACAATGCCTGTACCTCGTCAGTGGGGTCCGTTCAAAAGCATACTGTAGAGACTTTGATATCATTTTCGTCATCCTCCCTCTAAAGGCTTAGAAATTTTTTAATCGAGAGTTGATCATCACAAAAAAATGAAAGCAATTTGAATATAGTGAAATACGAATGGATTGATTCAAAACAGACATATGCAATGCATTGGTAAAGTAATAAAGTTTGACATGAATAAATGTTCGAACAGTCAAAAGAAAATTACGACTTGAAAATTCTAATGAGCAAAAGTCTCTTAGTTCGAACTAGTCATTTCAGGTGGAGAACCCTTAGTGGAAGATTTTCATCTCGCCATCCGTCATGAATTCCAACACTCTTCTGTCAATCAAATATTGGATCTTGTTTTTCAAAGCCCAACAGTCGTCGGTGTCATGTCCAGGACTATAGGAGTGGTATACACAAAATGCGTCGGGGTGATAGCCAGGAGCAGAAGTATTGGGATTCCGGGGAGGATCCTTTAAAGGAATCAGATTGACCTCCAACAAGAGTTTCAGTATTAGAGATGATGGTATATCAGTCTCACAGAAATGTCTTCCAGATGTATTTTGCTTACGCCGATTATCCCATTGACGCTGGCAAGGTTGTTGCTAGGCTTGTGACCCTGAAGCAAGCTGGGGAGCTTTTCCCTTGTCTTCTTGTCTCAAAGGAAGTTGAATGATGACTTGATCTTCAACCCTAGTTGTTTTCCCCACTTGGTTATTTTGAAGTAATTTGTTGACGAGGACCCTGAGCTCTTCTTGTCTTTGAGCCAGGTCTTGAATGAGAGCCATCTGGCCCACCAGCTGTCCCATCATCTAGATCTTCATTGTTGCCAACTCAATTTGTAGCCCTTCCAACTGATCATTCCTGATGCCGCCTGGATTCCCTAGGACTAAGCCCCTTGTGAGGAGAGCTTTTATTTCTTCCTGCCCCTGGGATAGGTTCAAGAACATTTCTTGAAATTGAGCGTTTTGAGCCTGGATATCTTCGACAGTTCTCTCTAGGGCCATCTCTACTGAAATAAACAGTAGGAGAATAAGGAAACCTGAAAGGGAAAACCTGTCATGATGTGGATGCATGTTATGTGGATGCATGTTTTCAAGAATCTCTCGGGGTAAACAAGAAACTTGTTAGAATTTGAATTTTGCAGCTTTGATTGAAGAAACTTCATGTTGTTAAGAGTCCTTCTTCAAGAGTCAAGCTCACCATATCGAGTGGGTCATAGCCCCTGACTCAAGTCATCGTGTTTTGATTCATAGACGGCATTGGCTAGAGGAAAATAAACCCTCTTTGCCCCTTGCTTGACGTTTGATTTACCATAACCTGCATCACAAATCCTTGAGATCCTTGAAATGGTTAAGGAAATATTAAGGCATGATGTTATGATGTGTATGTTATGCATTTAAGCAAAAGTGTGAAGTGATGTAAGTAAACCCTGCAATAAATCCAAATTATTGGATAAGGACTGTAAACAAAACCTGCAAGGAACTCATGTTGCCAGATAACAAGAAAGTGCAAGTAGTTCAAGTTTGAAGGCACACAAGTCACACAAACAGCCTTAAGTTTAGGATGGCATGGAGTTTAGGTATTACCCTCTTTCAGTTCAGTTGGTTTAAACCTGTCCTAAAAATAGTAATCGGGTTCTAGAGGATCTCAATATCATTGACCATCCTCGATCGGTCATAATTCCAGTTTAGCAACCTTTTCTTGCGGCCGGAATCATCGCGAGAGTTTGGTCTCAATGAGTGTAGCATACTGCTACTGTTCTATGGCCAAGTTGGTCAATTTAAAGGTTCTAAGGTCAGTTGGTGCTTAATGACCCCTTAGATGACCCATATTCTCCTTGTTCCAACAAAACGGATATCGGTACAATCTAAAGTGTCACACCAACGTAGATACTGCTTCAACCGGCATCCAGTGGTAAGCATAAGGACCTGAGTTCGATCCCAGGTCCCAGCAATGCTTATTTTCTTATTTTCTGTTCACATATCATGTGCAATTCTCATCCAAAGGCCTATCGTACGCTTCCAGTAACCAACCAGTGGATCTGTCATTCAGGCAGGTGTACGCTCCAGTAGTGAGGGACCATGATGTACCCTCAAGTCAACACCCTATGGGATCAGGCACGTTGACTGGGCTTAGCAACCTTTGGGCCTGAGAATTTCAACATATACCCCCCATATTACTCATTATACAGGCCCATTATTTAATTCTTTTTTATTTCTTTTATTTTCATGGATTTGTTTAATTATTTTTCACTAAAAAATTAATTATTATTTTTAATTCATCATAAAATCAACAAATCACAAAAAAAAAGCATTTTTTATAAAATATTTATTTTAATGTAATTAGTAAGTTAGGTTAATTTAATTTCTTTTTCATAATTAAAATAATTAGAAACTAGGTTCATTTAAATTTATAATTAAATTGTTTTCTTTTCTCAAATAAAAACCACAAAAAATACATAAAATCTTTTTTTACAAAATATGTTATTTTCTTGAATTATTTAATTTAGTTTAAATTAGGTTAATTTCAATTTATTTTATAATTAAAAATAATTAGAATTAGGGTTTTAGTTGTACATAACCTAATCAAGTTTTTCTCAAAAATAACTTAAATATCTTTTTTTTAATTAGATTTTTAGGGTTTTCAATTTTTCTCGCATTTAATTTGCTGCGCGCATTTTAATTTGTTTTATTATTATTGTAATTGCTCCGGGATTGTAATAGTAATTAGGGTTTTTAAACTTCCGCATTTTTAGTTTTAGCCAAGATAATTATGTAACTGCCAAATCCTTGTAATAGCTAGGTTTATTTTCTCGCATTTTAAATTCCTGCCAATGTTTAAACTGTTAGATGCATGGCTAATAGGATTGTGTGATACGGTGGGAAAGAACTGACTGTTTTTTGGAATGCTGGTTTGCGTTTTGCGTTTGTTTTCGCAAAATGTCGCGGTAAGCAAGAGTCGCCACCGACTTTTATTTTATCCAATAAGGAAAGGAAAAAAGCACAGAAAAATTCCTTTTTCGAGATATTTCTCGGGTTCGGGGGGTAGATTATAGAAAGGGAAGGTGTTAGCATCCTTTCTATCCGTGGTTATCCACGGGCTCTTAGGTACTTGCTCATAATGTTTTCAAAATTGCTTTTCTTTGTGCTTGTGGGTTTGAAAAAGTTTTTATTTGCAAACTTCGATTTAACTCTTGCTTCTGTCCTCAAGAGCGTATGAAGTGTTTTTGAAAACTTTGTTCGAAAGTGTAAGTGTGAAAAGTTTTATTTTATTTCGGAAAGAGCAAGTACCTGAGAACCATCTACCTACTCGAAAAAGGAATCGTTCTATGTTATTTTCCTTTAGACAATGTTATCCCACTATTGATGAGTAGGTAGCACCGTCGTTGGAGTTTGAGGGTCAATTCGAATTTAGGGACTTACGGTCACTAAAGCAATGTTAGGACGCCTTAGCGGTAACCCTAATGTCTTAGATCATTTGTTTTGAGGCAACAATATCCGAGGCAACCATTTCGAGACGACTATGATCTTTGGACAAGAGGGCGACCTCTAAAACTACCTATACTCAATGACCGCGTACAAAGGCAACCAAGTGGGGTGTACCTTAAGAGTGCGCATGTGCGAGTGTATTGTTTTTCAGTTATTTATCTTTGTACATGTCATGGGTTATCTATGTTGATTTTAAATTCATACATTGGATCTTGTCATGCATTCCCTATTATCAAACATCTAACAGTGTATAGTTGCGGAATTTAAATTTTTGGAAATTAAATCTAAACTATTACAAAGCGTCGAGTATTTACATCGCCAAAAACAAACCCTTTAATTTAAATTGCGGAAAGTAAAATAAAGCGATAAATAATTAAAGTCATAATTAAAAGCTATTACATACCGAAAGCAATTACAATATTGGAATCAAATGGATCGCGTGCAAGAAATTAAGACGACGCATTTTTTTAGGGTTTTGACCCTTTTTGGAAAGAAAGCATTTTTTTGTTATTTTTAAAATTAAATGGAATTAAACCTAAGCTAATTATTAAATTAATTAATTAATGAAAATATTTTTTGGTTTTTTTATATTTAAGGAAATAAAATAAAATTGATTAAAATTATTAAATCCTAATATTCTACATTAATTTTAATTATTGCAAAATTGTTAATGTTATTTCCTAATTAAAACTAAATCAATTAAATTAATTTATTTACAAAAATAAAATGATGAAATTAATTTTAATAAATAAAAATGATATTTTTTGTGTTTTTGATTTTATTAAGAAAAATGTTAATTGGTTAGTTAAATAATCAAAATAATTAACAAAACAATTAAATAAAAGAAATATAGAAAAGAAAAGAAATAAACCAATGGGGGTTTGGGCCCCAATCTGGAGGTTTGACTTGCAATTCTTTGGCCCAATTGCAGCAAGCCTGGGCTGACTTTTCCAATTCTCTATGGCACGTTGACTATAGTGTAGGATGGATGTCCAATCTTGGCCCTTGGATTTGGCCTGAAGGCTATCTGGCGCCTGGATCTTTGAGGAGTATGGTGTGCTACGCCTTGGGAACCACATGCAATTACCTGAAGAAAAATGAAACAAATGTATTGGGGGACCTGGGATTTGAACCCAGGTCCCAATGGATTTCCCACTAATGCGCCTACCAACTCAACCATCATGCTTTATTGATATAACATTCGAAATCAAATATAATATAAAAAAACAAATAAATGTCAGAATAAAAAATAAAAAGGCACGGGATTTAAATCAACCAATAAGGAGAAGACACATGGTCGTCTTCTTCGTTGAAAACCTGGATATTTACCTGCGGATTTTATCCGCAACTAAATTCCAAGGTTCGTCCTAAAACGAGCTATAGGCTGTAAAACTGCAATCCAAGACTATCACCGTGCTCGTCTCATCCTCCTGAACTCATCTATGTCCATGGTTTGTTCCAATTTTCCCTACAAAGCAAATGCCCAAAAACGAAACTCCAAAACCCTAGATTCGGGTATGGCGAGTGTGTTTCAGGTGGTTTCAGGGCTTGCTTTTGATTGCAATCGCTTCAGTGATTGTCAGGCAAGAAGATAGCGTTGAGATTTTGGATTGAATCGGCCTCCAACCAAGATTTCGATCTCACACTTTTTCAAGATTTTTTCAAGTTTGGTTTTGTGATTTGGGCATCTTTTTAGGTCCTATTCTTGTTTGCCTTATGTTGTATATGTAACAAGGATTGTATTAGGTTAAATCTTTGGGCTTGAATCCATGTGAATTGATGATTTGAGATTTGATATGATTCCTCCATTAAAGGCTTCCAATTTCTTTCCAAATCCAAGATTTTGTGCATGATATGGTTTGTCACGAATTTGATTGTGTTCATGATGTCAATTAAGACCTGTAATGATCAAAAAGATATCAAGTTATTAAGATTTGGATTTTATTTTGATTTAAATTGATTAAAATGAATTAAATCAATAAAAATCAAATAAAATAGAAAAATTAACAAATTGGCACAAGACTGAAGATAAGACACGTGTGTGGTGTGACAAGATCAAATCAAGTGGAAAAAAGTGGGGCCTTTTGGCAAAATTTGAAGTTTTAGGGATAGTTGACTTTTGGCAATTTTGGAAAAATGCCCAACTTCAACAATGCATAACTTCTTCAATTTTGAACTTTTGGAAGTGTTCTCGGACTTTTTAGAAACCTTGAGATGTCCTCTAACCAACCCGTTTGGTATCATTTAATTTGGATATTCCATGCTCAAGTTATAATCTTTGGCAAAAAAGGTGTTTTTGTTTACTTTCAAAAATGACCTATAATGTCCAAATTTGTAACTTTTTGTGAGTGTATTTTTTGATCTTGGGGTGTGAAGATGGATTGTAGGAAATTGCATCCTCTTCAAAATAATCTTTTGATGGGTCATTTCTCATAAAGTATGAGAGAGTTATGCTTGGTCAAAGTTGAGTTGACTTTTCCTACAAAACCCTAATTTAGCAACTTTTGAATCTTGATGAATCTTGAGCAATCCTTGATGAATCATGATCAACCCTTGATAAAATGATGAATTATCCTTCAAAATGAGAATGTTGACAAAAAATCTTGAGGTTTGACTATTTGTAGGTCACAATTGACTTTTGCCCTAGCACAATCGATTTTTGGACCTCTTGAGCAATTGACTGACCAAACTTTCTCTGCAAGGCTTGAAATTTGACATGGATGAACTTGAGAAAATATTAGGACATTGGGTAGAATTTTAGTCCATTTGGATGTAAGGACCTTGATGCAACACAAAACCCTAATTTTGAATTGACTGCCTTAGGAGGTGATTTGACTGTCCAACTCTTGAGCTAACTTGAGTCACTTGGAGATTATTCTTGACATGTCTTGAGAAATATGGGAGGGAAAATTTTGGGGTACAATAGATTGTATGGCAAGAATATCTTGAAATTAAAATGGTAGATCACCTAATGTGCAAAGACTAATTAACTGAAACAATTCACATGCACATATTCACTCCTAGGGTTTACCTCACTTCGGTTGCCTTCGGTAAAATAGTCATTAAGCATAGGAGACTTTAGTGGTTGCCCTCCAGTCTAAAAGATCATAATGTCTCATTTGAATGTTGCCTCGGAAATGTTGCCTCGGAAATGTTGCCTCGGAAAGATCTTAAGACTCTAGGGTTACTACTAAAGTTTTCTAACAATTGCTTTAGTGATTGTACTTGTCCCTTTCGAATGTCCCTTACAACTCCAACGTCGGGGCTACCTACTCCTTAAAAGTAGGATAACACTATCTAAAGTAAACGAGAACGAATAATCTTTTTTCGAGTAGGTAAAATCTTAAGTACTTGCTCAACAAAACTTTTTCACACAAACACCTTTCAAAACAAATTTTCAAAACAAACTTCGTCACACCCTTGAGGACTGATACAAGGGTTATCACGAAGTAAAACATTTTCAAAACAAGCACATACGCAATTTGAAAAATGAGCAAGTACCTAAGAGCCCATGGAAAACCATGGGCAGAAAGGGTGCTAACACCTTCCCTTTCTATAATATACCCCCCGTACTCAGAACATCTCGAAAAAAGTTTTTTTATGTTCTTTTTCCTTTTCCTAATTGGATAAAATAAAAGTCGGTGGCGACTCTTGCTTACCGTGACATTTTGCAAACAAAAAATGCAAACCAGTAAAAACATTCGGTTCTGCCACCGTATCAAAAGCATCTCATGTGGGCCATCCCTTCGGGCGTAACCAAATTGTCTTAAGGCTAAGAAGGGGTTGTAGGTGATACCTCCCTTAATGCCAAGTAAAGGAACATTAGGAAATTCTCCACAACGGTCGACAATAGTAACATTCCCTATGGATCGGGAACACCAATGAATGTCTTAATGTTTGAGCGTCATCAACCTTTGTAACCATCTTGAACCTTGTGCATTCTTCAATACAGATTGGGAAAGATGCGAAATAAACCATCTTTCCAAAAGAGGAGTACAACACATAAGAACACCTCTTTTCCTCATTGTGCGAGTGTGAAAAGAATGTAGGATGTCCCCTAGAAATGTAGGTACCGGGTTGCAGGATATGAAGATTTTGACGGTGTTCACATCTATGAGTTGGTCAGGATTTGGGAACAAAACCATCCCATAGATGAGGAGAGCCACAATTTCCTCAAAGGCTTGCAGATCCAAAGAATTCCAACAGTTTTGGTCTTTCTCAAATAAGAAGTTTTCTAGGAAACACTTGACACCACTCCCTGTTTCCCAATGAGTTGTGACATCAGATGAGTGCAAGTGTAGAGCTTGAGCAATCTCTTCTGGCTTTGGGTCTCTTTCTGTACCGTTGAAAGGTAGTTGATTGAGAATGGGAATCCTTAAGAGTCGGTAGAATTCTTCCAAAGTAGGAACAAGTTGATAGTCGGGAAATGTGAAGCAATGGTGTAAAGCATCAAAGAACTGAAAGAGCACCTTCATTATACCCTCATTTGTGTTGGAGGTGACCAAGTTGAGTAGGCGACCATGTCTCTCGGTGAATGGAGAGTTTTCTAGAATCCTTGAAGCTAGTTCCTTAAGTTGTGGAGGGATCCTTACAAGGTTGACTTGAATAGTTTTCCTGCGAAGAGAATCCATATCTTACAAAACAGAACAAAGATAAATCCCAAGATCCTTGAAATGGTTAGTGAATATGTATGATGTTATGATGTTCATGATGTTATGTACAAGTATGTATATACAAACAAAGCAAACAAGTCCTTAGGTTTAGGCTTGCATGGAGTCTTATAGGTAAGTACCCTCTTGAAGTATAGTTGGCTCAACATGTCCTAGTAATAGTATCCGGGTTCTAAGGAGCTCAATATCACCGGTTTGTTTCCTTGGTCATTGTTTCAACACAAGCCTCTTTAATGGTGACCGAAATATCCCAAGAAACCAAACCTCAATGAGTGTAGTATCGAGTATCTACCAACTTTGAACTGCACCAAAGTCGGTCATCTCACTACATCCTAAAGGCCAAGTTGGTCAAGTAAAGGTTCTAGAAGTCCATTAGTGCTTCATGACATCACTCAGCGGCCCCGTATTCTCCTTGATTAACTCAAGGGATACCGGTACCCAAAAATATGTCGCACTAACGTAGCTATTGCTGAGACCATGTCGATATACCGCACACAGTTTCCACAACATATTGATACTTACCTATAAGGTATCCCAAATCCGGGTAGAGGATTCAAACCCAAACAAAGAACCATAATGTAAAGAATATAAGTCAAACAATGAAAGCAAGTAAATGTGATCTAACCCTAAGGTAACCCCACTTTTAGAATTTTCCCCAACAGAGTTGCCAGTTCTGTGATACGGTGGAAGAACTGACTTGAAGGTTTTGCGTTTGATCACAAATGTTGCGATTAGCAAGATTCGCCATCTACTTTTCTTTTATCCAAAAGGAAAGGTTAAAAAGCATAGGAAAGACCTTTGAGATTGTTTCTTGAGTTCGGGGGTAGATTATGAAAAGGGAAGGTATTAGCACCCTTTTCATCCATGGTTTTCCATGGGCTCTTAGTTACTTGCTATATCACTTGCTTTTTGTTTGAAATTGTGCTTGGTGTGGTTTTTGAAAGTATTTTGTAAAGAGGCCATTGTTTAGGCAATCTTTGTAATGATTCTTCTTTGTAAGAATGTATACAAAGATGTTTGATCTTTTGAAAATGTTTTCAAGTTTGTAAGATGTTTGAAAGTATAGGTGTTTGTTTTGAAAATAGCAAGGATGTTTGTTTGAAACTGAGCAAGTAATTAGGAGCATTTTACCTAGTCAAAATTCTTTCTTGTTCATTTTCCTTTTCCTTTGACATTGTTATCTTACCATTGATTTGTTAAGTAACCCTATCTTTGGATGTAAACGGGACGGGCGTGGGTCATTGTATAACCATGATTAGAAATGTTGCAAGGTATCTTAGCATTATTTTTTAGGGACTAAGATCATTTGAAATGCAACTTAGGTAACGTCATCGAGGGACTATGATCTTGTATTTACTTGTTTTTGCTAAGATACCTCACATGCGTAATATGGCCATTTTGTAAAGGCAACCAAGTGGAATAACCCTAGGGGTGCTTGTGTGCAAGTATATTGTTTTCATGCTTGTTTTTACCTTGAATTAGGGTTTTCTAAGTATTGGTTTTAGTCTTTCCATAAAAACCCTAATTACTAGCATTTGTACATAAAAGCGATAAATTGCGGAATTTAAAGTTACTACGCTATTACAAAATTTGTGGGAGGGGTGTACAAATTGAATGGGGATTGCAAGAATGCAAACCTAGTTAGTCTATTACAACCATATTGAATTGGTATCAATGTACAAGGAATTAAATGAATACAAAATACAAAATGAATAAATGTACAAAAATGCAAAATGTGAAGTAAATGGATATTTGTTTGATTTTTTAGAGAAAAAGGATTTTGTCTTGATATAATTAATTAAAGAAAATAATTAATTAAACTTAAAAGTAAACCTAATTCTCTAAGAAAAGAAATTGATAAAACCCTAATTCATTAATTGATTAAAGAAAATAAGTTTAGAAAAAGTATTTTTTGGTATTTTTGTCTTGAAAATATTTACAGCATTATAAAATATTTTTGATCTTTTTTATATTAAAATAAATATATTTTAATAGGTGTAAAAAAGAAAAATAAATACTAATCTAGTTTTAATTAAATTTACAAGACTAGTTAATAAAAATAAATAAAGTATAGTTAAATAAAATATTTTTCTGAGAAAAATAAAATAAACTATGTTAAAATGAAAATCTATTTTTTAGTATTTTTTTATGATTTTTTAGTATTAGGAAAATATTTTAAGAAAATAAATAAAAATGAAAATAAAGAAATAAAATAAAATTGGGCCAGGGTGCAAATAGCCTGCAGGGGGGTTAGTAAGCAAAAAAAAAAATAATACAAGCCCAACAAGGCCCAAGCGCCTGCAAAAAAGTCAGAATGGTGCAAACAAATATGAAAAACACAAAAGGGTACCACTGGGGCTCGAACCCATGTCCCAAAGGTTACAAGCGCGCGCTTCTACCACTGGGGTGTCTATACATCCGTTAACATAAGCAAAACAATAAATATATGAGGTAAAGCGCGCCCTGATGACTTCATCTTCAACCTCCAGCCAGACCAACTGCAACTTGCTCATTTCTCATCAAAAATGAAAACTGTAAACATGAAACTTGTAGTAAATTTTATCACGGTTTCAGAAATGTAAAGCATTAAAACTATAGATCAAAGATAAGCATGAATTTTAATGGCCCTAATCTGAACCCTAAAAGTCTCAGAAATTTTTGTTTCAAAATTCTCTAAGCTCAAGAAAAATTAATGGAAACTATGGACATGGTTAGCTTTAGGGCAATGATATCTACATGTTTTGTTCACAAATAAATCATTGATGATGCATGTATAAAGAGTTCAAAGTTAAAAAAGCTTACCTCAAAACTGGAAATCGTGTTTTGAGTTTAAGCTTGTTTCAAGTGATGGTGATGATCAGGTTAGCTTCCTTGAGGTCCCAGGAAGCTAATGTAATGATTAGTTTGAGCAGTGGATGGATGAAATGGTCTGGAGAAGTTAATGTGCAGAGCTCTGTTTTTGAAAATGGAGGATGGTGTTAATGGTGTTACAGTTCTGTAACAGGGTGTGGGATCACTTCTATATGATATTTAGAAACTTTAGAAACCAAAAGGCCAAGAAACGCACGAGTAGATTATGAGTTTCAAGTTTTTGATCAGTTTTGTGTGAAAATGGAAGTATGAGATGTGTTTGAGTTCTAGGTCTTTTCAGGGCATGATCATCCATTTCTTTGGTGCAAATAGTTTGTGTATCTATAATCAAAAAGATTGGAGTCCATTGGCAAGTCAGAAGTACCAGTTCTTAGTTTTTGGCTGGGTTACTTGATTTTGAAGAAAAGAGGGAAACAAGTTTCAAGAGGAAGTACAAGCATGGGATGGGTGATTGTAAGTGTCTAAGCCATTTCTCATGAGTTATAGGACTTGTCTGATCAGAAGAGAACAAGTGCAAGGCTCGAGAACAAGATTTGTACAAAAAGTCACTTTATCAAAATGGCAATGTAACCTTTCTTCCAAAAATGGATATAAAGCATGTCCATGCATTGAATGCTTGAAGTGAGACCTCTAACAGTTGTGTAAACCATTAATTATGGATTTCCTAACAAGTTTGAGGCCTTTAAAGTAGATTTAAGGCCGCACAACTTTGAATTTGAATTTTGTTCATCACTAAATGCCTTGTAAATCAAGTGATAAAACCCTAACTTCACCTCTTCGATTCTCTCTACTCAAGAATGATCTCAAGGTGTTCTTGGAAATTTTGGAAAGCTTGCAATGTTCTCTATAACCCATATTTGAATTGATTTTGAAGATTCTCCTTGGAACTATATGAAAAAGTGCCGTGAAGTTGGGTCAAAATACTGACCAAATTAGGGCAAAATTTCACGAAGTGTTTAGTTTCATGACCACATATTCATAAAATTATAACTTGAGATCCAAGGATTTTTGGAAGGAGTTGTGTAAAGAAAAGTTGTATATTTCATGGAGATATACAAATTTCATGTTGGAAGTTTCTCTTGAATCATCTTGCATCATGGTGAAAATTTTGCTCAAAGTTATGAAAAAACATGAAATTTCCAACACTAAGAAAAATTTCTAAGTTTAGAAATTTTGACTTTTCAAAATGAAATCTTGACTTTTTGATTTATTGATGAATAAGTTTCATATTTTTACATGTTTTCATGAATTTTGATCTTTGGTATTTGAATTTGACCAAAAAGTCAAAGTTTGACTTTTCAGTATACAGTTGACTTTTGATCAGTTGACTGAAAAATTCATCTGTCAATCCTTTAAACTTGAGAAATGTTTTGAGCCATGTCATTAGGTTAAAATTATGCAATTGGACTCTTGAGATCGTGCCTTAAACCAATTGACCATTTGCTAGGTCAAAAATCAGAAATTTCCCTTTCCCAATCAAAACCATAATTTTGACCATTTTGCCCTTTTGGAGATTTGATCAAATTTCTTGAGGAATTATGGTCAAAACTTGGTCAAACGATACATATGAGTCTAAAGTGTTGATGTGGATAAAAAATTATGAAGTTTGACTGTGAATTAGTCATAGTTGACTTTTTCCCCAATACATCTGACTTTTAGGTCAATTGCTCAATTGACTGAGCAAAAATGTGATCTAAGGCTTGAAAATTGACATGAGTAATCTTAGGGGTCCATAATGATCCATGAAAGTCAAATGGGGGCATTGGAAGTCCAAAAATCCTTGTGCAAACTCAAACCCTAATTTTGGTTATTAGTGCTTAAGGAGGTGTCTTGAGCTGATCAAAACCTAGTGCAGTCTTTAGCTAAGGATATCTTGTGAGAAAATTCTTGATAAATGAGAGGGAAAATTTTGGGGTACAACAGAATGAAAACAAAAAATATTTGTACACCCGGCAAGTCGAAAAACTGAAAAGGCGGCTTGGGCAAAAAAGGGTATCCCGGTGGACTGAAAACCCGAAAGGGCGGTCCAGGAAAAAGTTAGGGATTTAAAAGCGTATCACTATGTCCCATTGGATCACCTTGCAACCAGACTTCAGCATCAACTATTAAGCTCAAACGGTACCGATCAATCCAGTCAGCTCCGGACAAGTAGCAAAGTGATGAGATGCTCGAAGACATAGCGGCAATAGCAGAATCGAGACTCAGTGGGGATTATTACACAGTTGTTTTCTTCTCTTTGTACACAATATTGTATAGCTTTTATTTTCACGACGGTGTTCTCTTACTAGGGCGTCAGCCTCTTTGTGCATAATGCCTGTTATAGGAAAACTTCAAAATAAATACAAATCATTTCTACACAAAAACTATTTGTTTTCCCTTTTTGTTTTGTTTTACAAAAACGTCCAATGATTTATTCTTGACACGTGCATTTGAATATGATTGCTATTCACAAATATTTGTATAAGAAACAGAAATACAGTTTCTTATAACTTAAGGAACAAGGGCAAAGACTAAAAAACCATGTCAATCCTGATAGTTACTCCTTCCAGCAGGCACAGGGGCAGGTACAACTTTGAAACAAGGTCACCATTACATGTGACCCTGTGACATCTATGCTCCCCATAGAGTAGAGGCAACCAAGATTTTTAATGGCAGCTTCCCCAGACAGGAGTTACTTTCCCCAACAAAGTTCCCTCGGAGAGCTGAGATCTATATTCCCCAGCCGAATTTTATAATCGCAAGAGGTTCATAAAGTTTTCTCTCGAGCATAGTTTATTTCTCTGAATACAGAAGCTTAATCCCCAACATAGTTTATTTCTCTAGCTACGGAAGTTCATCCCTCGGCGGAGTTTATTTCTCCGAATCGGCAAAACATTCCAGTAAAGCACCTCCTCTCGCAAACAGAGCTATTCCCCCACAGAGTTATTCTCAAGCAGAGTCTCTCCCCGGCAGAATATTCGTAAACAAGGAGTAAATCTGCAGCATAGTCATCTCTATTCACCATCCCCAACGGAAATGAAGAACTCGGCTCCCTAATACTCTTCAGCAGCAGTCAGGGATTTATTTTCCCCAACTAAGAAGTACTGCAATAGCATCCCATGTTCATACATCATGGCATGCGCATACATATTGCATATAATACAATCTCATTTATTTTGAGAACATCATCACAATGCATTTCATACATCATGACATTGCATACGACTAACCTTTTACCTTTCAGGAAAGGACCAAATAAACAACCTACGTCTAACCAAAGGCTATTTCAGCATTTTCTTCAAAAATATGTCCTCACAATATTTTTCCTAGGTCAGACAGGTCGACACTAAGATCTCTCTGATTACCATTCCAATTGAAGATGTTCCAAGACTTTCGTCTGGGTCAGTTGAATCGCTACTAAGATTCTCCTGATTACTATGTCCGTCAAAGTTAACCCAAGATCTCTCTGCTTACTAGGCCGGTAGAAGAGATTCCAAGACTTTCTTCTGGGTCAGTTGAATCGCTACTAAGATTTCCCTGATTACTATGCCAGTCAAAGTCATCCCAAGATCTCTCCGCTCACTATGTCAGTGGAAGAGATTCCAAGACTTTCGTCTGGGTCGGTTGAATCGCTACTAAGATTCTCCTGAATACTATGCTAGTCAAAGTTAACCCAAGATTTCTCTGCTTACTATGCTAGTAGAAGAGATTCCAAGACTTTCATCTAGGTCAGTTGAATCTCTACTAAGATTTCCCTGATTACTATGCCAGTCAAAGTCATCCCAATATCTCTCCGCTCACTATGCCGGTGGAAGAGATTCCAAGACTTTCGTCTGGGTAAGTTGATTCGCTACTAAGATTCTCCTGATAACTTTGCCAGTCAAAATTTACCCAAGACATATATGCTTACTATGCCGGTAGAAGAGATTCCAAGATTTTCGTTTGGGTCAGTGGAATCGCTACTAAGATCCTCTTGATTACTATGCCAGTCAAAGTTAACCTAAGATTCTCTCTGGATCAGTCAAATCGATACTAAGATTCCTATTCCAGTTAAAGAAGCTATGAAGCCCGGAAACTGACTGGATAATATTCAATCAACAATTTAAGTTACTGTAAAGCCTGGAGTACGACTAGATGACAGTTTAATCTCATTTCCCCAGTAAGTCACTGTGAAGCCTAGAATACGACCAGATAGCAGTCAGCCTTATTATCCTTAGCAAGTCACTATGAAGCCTGGATCCTGACCAGATAGCAGTTCACTTCTGTCTCTTCAATCAAGTGATGACTCCCAGTAGAGTAACAGACGATTGAAGCTCCTAGACTCTATTCCCCGAGATAGAGACCAACATCCCTCAGCGAAGTCCTCCCTAACAACAGGAACAGGAATTCCCATAAAGGAATATCTCATGAAATCATCATTGTTCTGGATGGCATCTTTAAGCCCATCTCCGAAGAATCTCCGTCACATTCTCTGGATGGAATATTTAAGCCCATCTCTGACGATCTTCCGTCATCTTCTCCAAATGGAATCTGTAATACCATTCCCGACATCATCAACCATCAGTATTACTTCATGCGAGTACCAATTTCTGGGCACTCTAGTGTTCAATCATCTTCCACCCTTAGATCACGAAAGGCGGACAAGCCAATCTACACCCTCAGGTTTAAGAAGATTGAACAGGGGAAGTTGTTGTACCCCAAAATTTTCCCTCCTATTTTCACATAAGACATACTTCTAGAGGTCCTCAATTGCTCAAGTTAACTAAGGAGTGACCAGACAAATCCTCCTATTAAGACAATAAGTCTCAAACTAGGGTTTCACTCCTTATCAAGATGGTCAAGTCCCAAGTGTCCCAAATTTTTCCCATGTCCCTAATATGTCCTCAAGATAATCCCTGCCAAGTTTCATGCCTTGCACTACACGTTTGCTCAATCAACTACTCAAATGCCTGAAAATCAACTACACTAGGTCAAAAGTCAACTGTGGCCTATATACAATCAAACTTCAATATTTTTGGTCAACATAAACATTTTGAAGTAATATCCATCACTTGATCAAGGGTTGATCATGATTCCTCAAGAAATGCTCCTAACTCATCAGAAGTCAAAAATGGCAATTTATGGTTTCTGTAGGAAAAGTTAACCAAACTTTGACCCGACATAACCTTCTCATACTTTATTAGAAAATTTCCAACCAAGGCTGATTTGAAGAGAATCCAATTCCCTACAACTTATCTTTAGCCCTCAAGGTCAAGAAATGCCTCAATCAAAATATATAAGCTCAGACATTATAGGTCATTTCAAAAAGTCAACAAAAACACCTTTTGGGTCAAAGATCCTTACATGAACATGGAAGATCCAATTGAGATAAAACCAAAAGGGTTGTTTAAAGGACATCCTAAGCGTTCCAAAAAGTCCAAGAACAACCTCTTAGGGTCAAAAATGAGATAGATACACATTGCTAAAGTTGACCAAATTTTGGAAATGTGCATGAAGTAAACATTGATCAAAATTGATTTTTTTCCAAATGGGCCCAGGTTTTCTTGTTCGAAACTTATTCCTAAGAGGACCCATGACCCCTGAGCTTATCCACCTATTATTTTATTATTTTTATTATTTGCTTTTATTTTTTATTCATTTAAATCAAAATAAATCAATTTAAATAATGGAATTATAAAATTAAATCCAAGATTTGATTTTATGACCACATGATGAGTCTATATTCAGCTGGAAAATCAAGATTTTCGTGCAAGGAATGATTGGGATGAATATAGCATGATTTGGCAAAATTTAGAAACAAAGTATACAAGTTGCAAATCAAATCTCTTCTCATCAATTCGCAAAGATTCAACTCAATTTTATTGACCTAATTGCTTCTACTATATATGCATAACAAACCCTAATGATGAAGAGAGGGTTTTGCCACATAGAACACTGACTGCAAGTTCCAATTTTTTCACAAAAAAAAGTGCCAATCAGTTTGATATTTGCAGAAGGATTCAAGGAGTATTGACGTGTGCAATCCATTCCTGGCGGCGTTCTAAAGCTAACAACATCATTCCAAGCATCATAACATTCAGAATCACCATCTACATCATCACAGTCTGCCCTTCATTTTTTGAATTCTATTTTGATCATACACGCATTAGAAATAGGTTTTGATTATGCATTATTGTTTGCATGAGCATTTAGAATGTATTTGAATACCTAATTTCTAGTTTTGATACATATATGCCAAACTGCCATTGTTAGGGTTTTAACCTTCGTTTTAGGGTTTTGAGATGCAGGCAAAATTAGACCTAATAATGTATACCATCATGCTCGGGGGATCAAACCCAGTTGATCCATGGCTTTAAATTGCATTTATATTGCTTATTGTGAATTTTGGAGATTTGCAGGTCTTTTAGTGACGAATTTTGTCCGTGGGTAAAAGTATTAGGCTAAAATGACAGCCAACTGAAGAAGATGATGGCGTGGCATATCATGGTTGGACCATTTGAAATAGCGCGCGTGTTTTAAAACTCTGATCATTTTTTGTGTTATAGTGTTTTATTGTTGTTTGATATAACGAATGGACACTTGGCTCAGTTAGTAAGGGAATCGCACAGAAAGGGGAAGGACCTGGGTTCGAGTCCAAGGTCCAACGTCTTATATTTTCTGACTTGTTTATTTCAGATTCCATGCGCTGCTTGCCCGAGCGTACACCTTTCACCCTCAAATTCATGCCATCAGATTTGCAGGTGCTCAGATCAAGCGCTCTAGCTTCAAGTGTGCATGGTGGATATCCCAGAAGCCACCACACTAAATCCAGCGCAGGATGGTGGGCTTGCATCAATCTGGGCCTATCAATTCTTCTTCACACCCCCACAAATGCTTCAATATCAGGCCCACTCTTCCCTTTCTTTTTACTATTTTTTTCTAATTTAATTTCTTTTTTATTTTAATTATTTCAAAAAAAATCATTTTTTTATTTAATCATAAAATCAATAAAATCACCAAAAAAATAGGATTTAGGTTTTTTATTTTTAAAATAAAATTTTTAAATTAATTTGATTTAAATATTTTGATTTGTTTTTTTTAAATAAAATCAATTAGAATCTAGGTTTAAATTTCAAATCTTTTTTTTCTTAAAAATATCAAAAATTTATTTTTTTTGTCTAGAATTAATTTTTTTTAATTAATAATTTTTCTAATTAATTAATTACTTTTCCATCTGTGATACGGTGGCAGAACCAACTGTTAATACTGGTTTGTGTTTTTTGTTCACAAATGTCGCGGTAAGCAAGAGTCGCCATCGACTTTTATTTTATCTAACAAGGAAAAGGAAAAAGAACATAAAAAACCTTTTTCGAGATGTTTCTGAGTACGGGGGTTAGATTATGGAAAGGGAAGGTGTTATCACCCTTTCTATCCATGGTTTTCCATGGGCTCTTAGGTACTTGCTCATTTTGAAATTGCTTGTGTGAGCTTGTTTTGAAAAGTTTTATTTTACTTCATTTTAACCCTTGTTTCTGTCCTCAAGAGTGTTACGAAGTTGTTTTTGAAAAACTTTGTTTGAAAAAGTGTTTGGTGTGAAAAAGTTTGTTTGTTTGAGCAAGTACTTAATAACTAATCTACCTACTCAAAAAATATTGTTCGTTTTCCTTTAGACAATGTTATCCCATTATTGAGAAATAGGTAGCACCGTTGTTGGAGTTTTAAAGGGACGTTCGAAGGAACGAAATGGTCACTGAAGGCAACAAGTAAGGATACCTTAGCGTTTCGAAGGGACTATCGTCATAAGATCAATTCGTAGGTAACTCGAGCGACAAGAGGGACTGTGATCTTTATGACGACTTTGAATCGTGGGTCATTTCTAAGGTATCCCTACGTTCGAGGGACACGACCATTATTTTCGAGGCAGCCAAGTGAGGCATACCCTAAGGGTGCAAGTGTGCAGCAGTGTTCGTTTTCAGATATTTATCTTGTAATTAAATGATCTATTTAATTGATTAAGCATACAAACCTAGGTTGCTAACAATTATATACAAGCATATAAATATAAAAGCGAGAAGATAAAGGTCCTACGCTATTACAGGGCTTTTGCAGATACATGATTATCTTGACTGTAAATAAAGATGCGGAAATTTAAAACCCTAATTAAATCTATTACAACCTCGGAACAGTTATAATAATAGAAAAAAGAATTAAAATGCACGTGGTGAATTAAATGCGAGAATGAATTAAGAAACCTAAAAATCTAATTGAAAAAATGTTTAAGTTATTTTTTGAGAAAAAAATTGATTAGGTTATGTACAAATTAAAACCCTAATTTCTAATTAATTTAAATGATATAGAAAAACAATTAAATTGCCCTAAATAATTAAACTAATTAATTAATTAAAGAAACAAAATATTTTTTTATGAAAAAAAGATTTTTTAGGTTTTTGTGATTTTGGATTTTATGATAAAAATTATTTTTTAGGTTATTTTGTAAAAAGGAAAGTAATTAATAAATAATGAAAATAAAGAAAGAAAAAGAAAAAAAACTTGGGCCTGTATTGCTGAAAAAAGGGGGTGTGACGGCTGAATTGTTAGGCCCAATTTCTTTGGCCCATCTGCTTGGCACTGGATTCAGTGCCCTCTCTTTCTGATGGTGGACCATGGACCTGGTTGCAGGGAACTCTAGATCTGGATTGATGATGAATCCAATGGTAGGATGCTGACAGCGCATGGTAGACGTCTTGGAACGGTATGCATAGAACCCGTTGTCAAATATTAGGAAAATACCAAAATGCTGGGACCTGGGATCGAACCCAGGTCCTCTCCCTCAATACCACGCGCGCTTAACCAACTGGGATACATGTCTTAGTTGTTAATATAATACAAACAATGCATATTATATGAAAACAAAGTGGATGACTTCAAAATATAAAAAAAAACGCGCGTTTTATTCAAACGGGCCAATGGCTAGCAGCCATATTGTCTCCTTCTTCCCGTGTCCGTCGTTTTAGGTATGAGACTTATACCTACGGACAAACTTCCATGGCTATAACCCTGCAAATTTAAAAAATTAGAAGCAAGCATGAAAAATTAATTCCAAGCACATGGATCAATTCGTCTTAATGCCCCGAGCATCATGGTACCCCTTTCTTGGGCCAATTTAACATGTATAGAAAGACCCTAAAACGCAAGAACAAACCCTAATAATGGCAAATACGCATACAGACGTCAAAATGCAAAATTGATTGAACCAAAACGTTCCAAATGATGATACCAACATAATGCTATGCTTAAAAGTAATTAATCATGCGTAAATTGCAAAATCAGATTCAAGATTATATGAGTAAACTGTGGGTCTGTAGCTCGTGATTCTGAGTGTAAGGATGCTTGTAATGGATTGAAACACGTTCTGGAGATGTCCAGGAATATATTGGTAGCCTTAGAATGCTTTGAATTGGCCTCTAAGCTTGAAATCGATCCACCGCTTTTTGACAATTTTTCAGTTTTGCTTTGTCTGCTTGCACGACTTCAATCCTCGTTCTTATGCATGGTTCTTGTTCAGTATATATATTAGGACAAATTAGGTTAACAAAAACGAATTAAATCTTTGTTAATCATGGAAATTGGATTTGATTTTGTTCTTATATTATATGTTTCTAAAACAAGCATAATCATGCCAATTTCGCTTCAATTTGCCTTGATCTAATTTGATATGATTTTCCAGCATAATTGGATTTGATTCCTATAAAAAATCAGATCAAAAATCAATCTTTTGTATTTTTTGCAATTTATTTGATTTAATTTGAATTTTAAATAATAGAAAATCAAAGTAAAATTAATAATGAAGCAAATGAAGTGTAGATGCTGATTTGGGTCGTGGACCATGTCATAAGCAAGATTCAATCATGAAATGCTAGGCCCATTTAACAAAAAAAAATTATTTTTTAGCACATTTGACTTTTGGCAATTTTGCAAAAATGGTCAACTTTGACAAGGCATATCTCCTCCAATTTTAACCCTAGAGAGGTGTTATTGGACTTTTTAGAAAGCTTAGGATGTCCCCTAAGAAATCCTTTTGGTTTTATCTCAATTGGATCTTCCATGTTCATGTAAGAAGCTTTGACCCAAAAGGTGTTTTGTTGACTTTTCAAAAGGACCTATAACATAGAAATTCATATCTTTTGATGAGTGAATATTTTGAACTTGGGGGATGAAGATGAGTTGTGGGGAATTGCATCCTTTTCAAAATGAGCCTTGGATGGGATATTTCTGATAAAGTATGAAGAAGTTATGCTTGGTCAAAGTTTGGTTGACTTTTCCTAAGAAACCCTAATTTAGCAACTTTTGGGTTTTGATGAATTTGGGGCATCCCTTGGGGAATTATGATCAACCCTTGATCAAATGATGAATATCACTTCAAAATGTTGATGTTGACCAAAAATCTTGAAGTTTGACTGTATGTGGGCCACAATTGACTTTTGACCTAATATAGTTGATTTTCAGGCATCTGGGCAATTGACTGAACAAACATCTTGTGAAAGGCATGAAACTTGACATGGATGATCTTGAGAACATGTTAGGACCATGGAAAGCATTTGGGACCTTTTGAGCTCCCACACCCTGATGAAAATGGAAACCCTAACTTGAGGTACATTGCCTTAGGAGAGAGTTTGTCTGGTCGATTCTTGGGCATCCTTGAGCAAGTTGGGGACCTTAATGGGCATGTGTTGAGTAAAATGAGAGGGAAAATTTTAGGGTACAACAGTTTCCCCTGTTCAATCTTCTTAAACCAGTGGATGTAGATTGGTTGTCTGCCTTTCGTAATCTGAAGGTGGAAGATGATTGAACAATAGAGTGCCCAGAAATTTGCACTCCTCTTAGATGGTGCTGGACTGTGTAGGTAGTATCGGGAAAGGGCTTACAGATGCCATTTGGAAAAGATGACGTAAGATCGTCGGATATGGGCTTAAAGATGCCATCCGGAAGATATGACGGAGGATCATCGGGGATGGGCTTAAAGATGCCATCTAGAGGATGTTGATTTCCTGAGATATTCCTTTGATGAGAATTCTTGTTCCTGTCGTTCAGGAGGAATGTGCTGAGGAATGTTGGTCTCTGTCTTGGGAGAAATAGAATTTTAGGAGCTTCAGTTGTCCGTTACTCTACTGGGGAATCATCTCTTAGTCGAGGAGGTGAAAGTGAACTGCTATCTGGTCAGGCTCCAGACTTTACAGTGATTTGCTGAGGATAATAATATTAACAGCTATCTGGTCATGCTCCAGGTTTCACAGTGACTTACTGGGGAGATGAGATTAAACTGGCTATCTTGTCGTGCTCCAGGCTTTGCAATTTCTCAATTCTTATATGGTCGTGTTCCAGGATCCAGAAGGAATTAAGTGGTTATCCGGTCGCATCCGGGTTTCAACTTGAATTTGAGGCATACTAATATCCGATTGATTTCCGGGCTTTATAGTAATTGGCCGAGTAAACTGCTATTTGGTCGAATTCCAAGCTTTGCAGTACCTCATACTGTTATCTGGTCGTGCTCCAGGTTTCACAATGTCTCTTGCCGCTATCTGATCAGGCTCCAGTCTTCACAGCATCTTATACCGTTATCTGGTCGTGCGCCAGGCTTCACGGTGTCCTATACCACTATCTGGTCGATTCCAGGTTTCATAGAATTTTGGAGAAATCAAGATATTATTCGGTTGATTTTCGGGTTTCATAGCTTGAATCTGAGATATACCACTATCTGGTCGATTCCAGGCTTCATAGTATCTTGTACTGTTATTTGGTCGATTTCCACGCTTCACAGTAACTGGCTGGGGATTAAGCTGTTTTCTGGTTGAATTCTGGGCTTCATAGCTTGAATTTAAGATATAGCACTATCTGGTCGATTCCAGGCTTCGTAGTATTTTGGAGAAATCAAGATATTATCCGATCAATTTTCGGGCTTCATAGCTTGAACTAGGATATAAATCTTAGTATTGATTTGACTAAACCAGGGAAAACTTGTGAGAACTTCAACTGGGAGAGAAATCTTAGTATTGATTTGACTGAACCAGGGAAGACTTGTGAGAACTTCAACTGGGAGAGAAATCTTAGTATCGATTTGACTGAACCAGGGAAAACTTGTGAGAACTTCAACTGGGAGAGAAATCTTAGTGTCGATTTGACTGATCTCGGGAGAGGTCTCGGATTAACTTTGACTGGCATAGAAATCAGGGGAACCTTAGCGGCGATTCGGCTGACCCAGACGAAAATCTTAAAACATCTTCAACTAGAATAGAAAACTCAGTGTCGATTTGACTGAACCAGAGAAAGCTCGTGAGAACTTGATTGCATCTTTCCCTGAAAGATAAAGAGTTAGTCGTATGCAATGTCATGATGTATGAAATGCATTGAGTCATGATGTTCTCAAAATAAATGAGATTGTGTTGTATAATATGTATGCACATGCCATGATGTATGGATATGCAATGCTATTGTGATATTCTCTAGCTGGGGAAAATAAATCTTAGACTGCTATGGGAGAGTATAAGGAGTCGAGTTCTTCGTTTCCGCTGGGGATAGTGACCGAAGATGATTAGCTGGAGATTTATAGCCGTTTTTCTCAAGAATATTCCTCCACGAGAGACTCTGTCTGAGAATAACCCTGTGGGGGAATGACTTTATGGGGGAAGAGAGATACTCTGTTAGAAAATCTGCTGATTTGGAGAAATAAACTCAGCTGGGGATGAACTTCCATTGCTGGAGAGAAGATCTCTGTTGGAGATCTAGCTTCCGCCTTCAAAGAAATAAACTCTTCTCGGAAGAGAAACTTTATAAACTGCTCAGGGTTATAAAACTCGACTGGGGAATGCAGATATCAGCTTTCTGAATGAACCTGCTGGGGAAGGAATTCCTGCTTGGGGACACAGAGGTCGGACCTTGGTTGTCTCGGCTTTGCGGGGAATATAGGTATCACTGGCTTATACCTGATAGTGACTTAGCTTCCAACTGTATCTGCCCCTTGTACTATGATGGACAGGGTAACTGTCGATTTTAAGGTTTTGTACCAGTTTCTTTGAGTTCTTAGTAACTGTCTTTTTGTTTTATATGCAGATATTTGTGAACAGTAATCATATTCAAATGCATATGTCAAGAATAAAATTGGACATTTTTGCAAACAAAATAGAAAACGGAAAGACAAACACAAAGTTTTGTACTTAAAAGACGCTTTGTATTGATTTGAAAATTTCCTATAACAGGCGTTTTTTACAAGGAGGCCCACACTCTAGTAAGAGAACGCTTCCGTAAAAATGGAAATCATTACATAAATTGTTTACAAAAAGAAAACAGTTATGTGTAGTGATCCCATTGGGTTTCAATTCTGCTATCTCCCCTATGTCTTCGAGCATCTCATCACTTTCCGGCTTGTCCGAAGCTGACTGGATTGATCGGTACCGTTTGAGCTTGATATCTGATTACTGGAGTCTGATCGCAAGGTGATCCAATGGGACATAGTGATACGCTTTAATCCCTAACTTTTGCCTGGACCGCCCTTTCGGGTTTTCAGTCCACTGGGATACCCTTTTTTGCCCAAGCCGCCCTTTCGGGTTTTCGACTTGCCGGGTGTGCAGATTTTTTTCATTTTTATCCCTAATTTTTGCCCGAACCCTTTTAGTTCGCCCGGATGCCCTTATTTTTGCCGAACCCTTTTGGTTCGCCCGGATGCCCTTATTTTTTCCTAGGTATGTCAACCTAGCGGGTCTTTATCATGCGTAGTATCTTTTCACTATGTCCGCATTGACAGGGTGTGGAAGGTCATCATCGTCCATGGTGGTCAGAATCATGGCTCCACCAGAAAATATGTTCTTGACTACAAATGGTCCCTCATAGGTGGGAGTCCATTTTCCCCAGGGATCACCTTGCGGAAGTATAATGCGCTTGATTACCAGATCCCCTACTTGATACACTTGTTGTCTGACTTTCTTGTTGAAGGCCTTGATCATCCGTTTCTGATACATTTGACCATGGCAGACAACAATAAGTCTTTTCTCGTCGATTAAGTTCAATTGATCAAGTCGAGTCTGGATCCAATCGTCTTCTCTCAAACCCGCATCCTTCATAATCCATAGAGAAGGGATTTGGACCTCTATGGGTAGGACAACCTCCATGACATATACCAGAGAATAGGGTGTTACCCATGTCGACGTACGTGCTGAGGTACGGTACCCGTGAAGAGAAAACGGTAACATCTCGTACCAGTCTTTGTATGTCACCGTCATCTTCTGTATGATCTTTTTGATATTCTTGTTAGCAGCTTCAACATCCCCATTCATCTTCGGCCGGTAACGAGAAGAGTTATGTTGCTGAATCTTGAACTGTTTACAGAGTTCAGTGATCATCGAGTTGTTGAGATTGGTACCGTTGTCTGTGATGATTCTCTCAGGGATAACATAACGACAAACCAAGTTATGCTTGATGAATCGTGCCACCACATTCTTAGTAACCGTAACAAAGGAGGCAGCCTCAACCCACTTCGTAAAGTAATCAATGGCCACTAGGATGAAACGATGTCCGTTGGACGCGGTAGGTCTGATCTCTCCGATCATGTCAATGCCCCACATTGCAAAGGGCCAGGGAGCCGCCAAGACATTCAAGGGAACTGGAGGTACATGCACCTTATCAGCATAGATTTGGCACTTGTGACAGATTCGAGAATGCTGATAACAATCGGCTTCCATAGTGGACCAGTAGTATCCTTCCTGTAGGATCTTCTTTGCCATGGTATGTCCACTGGAATGAGTGTCAAAGGTACCTTCGTGTAGGTCTGCCATGATCCTCTCTGCTTCTCTCTTGTCTACACACCGCAGTAACGTAGAGTCATGATTGCGCTTATATAGGATTCCATTGCTGAGGAATAACTTTGCAGCAAACCTTCTCAGAAATTTCTTGTCATTGACAGATGCCCCCTCGGGGTATTCTTGAGCCTCGAGATACTTTTTCACCTCATGAAACCAAGGCTTGTCGGCTACCTCCTCAGTATCAATCTCACAGCAGTATGTCGGTTCATCCAGTCTCTCAATAGTGATTTGGGGAGCTTCATTGTCCCACCTAACCTTAAACATTGACGACATAGTAGCCAGCGCGTCCGCTAACTGATTCTCTTCTCGTGGGAAATGTTCAAAGGTGATCTCTTCAAAATGTGGCAGTAGTGTCAGTACATACTCTTTGTAAGGAATAAGGTTCGAGTGCTTTGTATCCCACTCGCCTTTGATCTGACTTATCACCAAAGCGGAATCCCCAAATACACTCAAGAACTTGATACTTAGGTCAATAGCAGCTCTAAGACCCATGATATATGCTTCATACTCCACCATGTTGTTGGTACAGTTGAAACATAATCGGGAAGTGAACGGAGTATGACAACCCTCGAGAGATATGATTACAGCGCCAATGCCATTACCCAGTGCGTTTGAGGCTCCATCAAAATACATAGACCATCGGGATCCTTCCTCAGGTCCTTCATTTGGTCCAGGTTCTTCACAGTAGGTTACTAACATGATATTCTCATCTGGGAACTCAAAATTCATGGACTGGTAGTCATCCACGGCTTGATGCGCCAAATGATCAGCTACCACACTTCCCTTGATTGCCTTTTGGGTTATGTATTGGATGTCATACTCGGTTAAGATCATTTGCCACCTTACTATCCTTCCGTAGAGAGCGGGCTTCTTAAAAATGTACTTGATTGGATCCATCTTAGATATCAACAAAGTAGTGTGGGTCAACATATACTGTCTCAGTCAGCGAGCAGCCCATGCCAAAGCGCAGCAAGTTTTCTCGAGCAGTGAGTATCATGTTTTATAGTTGGTAAACTTTTTGATAAGGTAGTATATTGCGTTCTCTTTTCAACCAGACTCGTCATGCTGCCCCAACACACACCCCATTAAATTATCTAGCATTGTTAAGTACATTATCAAAGGTCTTCCTTCAGTTGGAGGCATCAGAAGAGGAGGCTCTTGGAGATATTTCTTGATTCTGTCAAAGACGACCTGACATTTGTCGTTCCACTTTACCACTTGATCTTTCTTCAAAATCTTGAAGATTGGCTCACAAGTAGCAGTCAGATGTGAAATGAATCGGGCAATGTAATTTAGGCGTCCCAAGAAACCTCTAACTTCCTTCTCAGTACGGGGAGTCGGCATCTCTTGTATGGCCTTCACCTTTGCAGGGTCTACTTGAATACCTTTGTCACTAACAATGAATCCCAAAAGCTTACCATACCTTACCCTGAAGGTGCACTTGTTTGGATTTAACCTCAGCTTGTACGTCTTCAACCTATCAAACAGCTTGTGTAGATGATCAAGGTGTTCTTCTTCAGTTTGAGACCCGACTATCATGTCATCGATGTAAACCTCTATCTCATGGTGAATCATGTCATGGAACAAAGCTACCATAGCTCTCTAATAAGTTGCCCCAGCATTCTTCAACCCAAACAGCATCACCTTGTAGCAGAAAGTGCCCCACTGTGTAACAAAGGTTGTCTTCTCCATGTCTTCAGGTGCCATCTTGATCTGATTGTAGCTAGAGAAACCATCTATGAAAGAAAAGACTTTGTGTTGTATGGTGTTTTCAACCAGAACATCGATGTGGGGAAGCGGGAAGTCATCCTTGGGGCTTGCCCTGTTTAGGTCTCTGTAATCCACACACATTCGTACTTTACCATCTTTCTTAGGTACTAGAACCACATTAGTAACCCACTGCGGATAGGAGGTGACAGCTAAGAACCCGGCGTTGAACTGCTTCATAACCTCTGCTTTAATATTTTCTGACATCTCAGGGCGCATACGACAAACCTTTTGCTTTACTGGAGGGCAGTCTTCTTTCGTTGGCAGACAATGAACCACTATATCCGTGTCTAGTCCCGACATGTCTTCATATGACCAGGCGAAGATTTCAACATACTCATGCAATATCTGTACCAACCGCTATTTGACACTAGGCTCTATATTTGCACCTATCTTAACCTCTTTTTTGTCTTCCTCTGTACCCAAGTTCATTGTCTATACAGGATCTTCATGAGGCTGTATGGCCCTTTCTTCCTGTTGTAATAGTCTAGCAAGTTCTCCGGGTACCTCACCTTCGTCCTCAGCTTGGTTGATCGGATTTTCAAAGTCATAATGAGCAGTAGCATAACTGTTATCAATGGGATCCAGAGTGGATATGGATCTGTATTTGGATACGTGAGTGTGTGTAAGAGCATAGTTGTATAGACAGAAGAAAAGAAATACAAAGAGCGCAAAATTTGTATGCAAACGTCCAATGCTTTATTAATGTCATATGAAAATGAAACATGATAACCCTAACAATAGAACCATTGTGCCCCGGGTAAGACACATGGCTATAGAGTTTATATTGTTTTTAAATTACATATCAGAAAAAATAAAAAAGACAACTACTCCTGAACAAAAGTAATCAGTACAAAGTCCTTGGCAGTCTAGTTACTGATTCCACCGTTGGTAGTCGGGAAGATCCAGCTGTCAATGTTGGAATCACCATCACTGTCTTCAAGTGCATTGACCCCAGGATTGCTGATGCGTATGGGATGTCCTCCAGCCCGAGCACGACGAACAGCCATTTGAGCACCGTAGTAAAGCCCAAACCAGATTTGTCAGACTTGTAATGAATAACCGGGAGCTGGCCCTAAATGGTAGACCCACCTTCTTCAACCACTGCTCGTGCATCCTTGAGAGAAGCCATCTTCAAGGTTGGTTTGGTGACCTTCGGAGGACTGTCGGTAGTTTCTGTTGTAGCCATAATCTGAGGTACCTCTTCAAAGTTCTGGCAAGGAGTCTCGATGAACTCACCATCCATCTCTATGTACCTGAAGGAGTTTAAGTGACTGATCATGTACTCCTCTTCACTATGCACAGTGACAATCTTTCCTCTTACCGGGTACTTCAACATTTGGTGGAGGGTAGAAGTAAAAGCCCCAGCCCCATGTATCCAAGGGCGTCCCAACAAGCAAGAATATGATGGTTTGATATCCATTACGTAGAAAGTGGAGCCGAAGGTCTGGGAACCAACTTTGATAGGGACATCCACTTCCTCGTGCACCGTGCTCTTCGAACCATCGAAAGCTCTCACTATTATATTGCTAGGCTTCAAGGTTAAGCCTTCGCAGTCCAATCTGTCTAGAGATTTTTTAGGTAGCACATTCAACGAGGAGCCGGTATCTACCAGAACATGAGCCAGAGTCGTGCCCCTGCATTCAACGGAAACATGAAGAGCATCATTATGTTTCCTCCCCTTCGGTGTCAGATCCGCGTCAGAAAAACCCAAACCATTATCAGCAATCAGACTAGCCACACAATCTTCAAACTGATCAGCAAATGTCTCTTGTGGCACGTGTGCCATCTTCAGAAACTTAACTAAAGCCTTCACATGGGCCTCGGAACACAACAACAAAGCCATCATAGAAATTTTTGATGGGGTCTGCCCCAGCTGCTCGACCATATTGTAGTCGCTCTTCTTTATTATCTTCAAAATGTCTTCCATTTATTTTCTTAGAAGCTTCTTCTATGGTTACTGAATTGGCCCTGGTTAGGACAGGCTCAATCAATATGTCTTTTCCTCGAGTCTCGGTCGACTCGGTGATAGGAGGGTCAACAGGAGTAATTACTGGAATTGCAGTAGTAGTCTTAGGTGGAACCACATCATGAATGATCATGGGACCGGTAGCAGTCTTTGGAGGAGAAATCTCAGGGGAGAACACTCTTCCACTTCTTGTTATTTTACTGGTTTCGACAATATTGACGATGTCGGAATCAGCATTTTCAGCAATCTTGTCTTTGATGGCTAGCATGTCCTGCTTTACGCCATAGTAATAGACATCGGCCCCATAGTTCCAAGGAACAACTTTATCCTAGGAGTATGGGATCGGCCTTGGCATGGTTATGATCAACAGAGTTACCTTTGGAACTGATGTAATCCTGACGGGTCTCTTAGCGGAGGCCCTCGAAGGATTGGCTGAAATGGTTATGATAGAAATTTCTTCACAGGAAATAGTCGGAACATGAGTCTTCTCAAACAGAATCTCTTTGTCATCCATCAGGCGCTGAACACCTGCCTTCAACAAAGGGCAATCAGTCGGCAGGAATGAACAAAAGTGGAAACCTTCACCACAACCCGGAAATAAACCAGCCTTCAACAAACTCTCTTTGATAGTCATGAGTGGGGTCACCAATTCTTCCACAGAGGTCACAAACACATCTTCTTCAACGGCATTAACACCCCGACCATGTTTCGGCATAGGAGCAGTGATAACGTTAGGAGTCTCCGGGGGATCAAATTCAATCTCCTTAGCATCAATCAGATCCTGTACTTTGTTCTTCAAAGCCCATCAATCATTGGTATCATGGCCTGGACTTTCCGAATGGTAAGCACAACGAGCATTCAATTTATAGTAGGGAGAGGTGGTGTTTGGATTCTTTGGAGCTTCCCTCAGAGTAACCAGATTGGTCTTCAGCAACTGAGGTAAAATCTGGGACATCATCATGTTGATTCGAGTGAACTGTCTAGTTGGTCTTTCTGCTCTCGGCTGATTATTTCTTTAGTGAGCAGGTGCAGGGTTGGGAATCATAACAGCCCCTACCGTCGGACGGTGCTCGGTTCGATTATGATTCTTTTGGTTGTACACAGCACTGACTTCCTTTTTACCTACAAACGGCTTCCTTGCAGCGCTAGAAGAGGCATCCTTCTGAATTTTTCCACTTCGGGTTCCAACTTCCACCATTTCTCCCGTTAAGATCAGTTCAGTAAAACTCATCGATGAACTTCCAATCAGATGGTTGAAGAATGGCCCAGTCAAAGTTCCCAGAAATATATCCATGAGCTCCCTGTCGGCCAAGGGAGGTTGAACTCTTCCAGCCAAATCTCTCCACTTCTGAGCATAATCCTTGAAACCCTCGTTCGAACCCATAGACAGATTTTGGAGTTGTGTACGGGTGGGAACGAGGCCTGCATTATACTGATATTTCTTATAAAATGCAGCATCAAGGTCTTCCCAGTTACGAACATTGGCTCTTTCTAACTGATAGAACCAATCCAGTTGTGTTCCAGACAAACTGTCTTGGAAGAAGTGAACCCACAAGTCTTTGTCAGCAGTATGAGGTTGTATCTTCCTCACATAAGAACGGAGATGCATTTTGGGACAAGAGACCCCATCATACTTAGCAAATACCGGTGCCTTGAACTTTGGGGGGATGACAACCCCGGAGAACAGACCCAACTCTTCAAAATCCATCCCAGGAACCTTCTGGATTTCCATAGCGCTCAGACGCTCTTCTAACTGCTTATACCTTTCATCGGCCGGAGGGTACTGCTCCTTATTGTAATCAGTTTCATTGTCAGCCTCTTTAGGACTAGGGTCCTCTTCTCTAGCTTCAACCTCTTGGTTCTCTCCCTCTTTAGATGAAGAAGTTAAATCAACAACCCGTCTTGGCGGCCCTCTGAACCTTCTGCTCATATGTGCCACACCGGCTGTCTTCTTGGTCTTCTTGGTCTTCTTGGTCTTCTTGTTCTTCTTAACAATCAGAGCCTTCATCTCTTCCTGTCCTTTGGCCAGAGCCACAATCATTTGCTGAAATTGCATGTTTTGAGTCTGAAGATCTTTCACAGTTTGTTCAAGAGCCATTGCTGAAATAAACAACAGAGGAGATGAGAAACCTGTTATGAATCCTGTACATGCAGTGATATGTATGATATGTATGCAATGATTTCAAAGACTTTGGCAAATTTAAATTTGCGAACCAAATGAAACAAAGCTTTTATTAGTTGAATTCAAAGTTCAAATGCCTTTTAGGCGTTACAATTAAAAATAAATCTAAAAACTAGAAAAAATCAAAAATCCCATGGATGCTTCCTCTTTGTGCCGAGATAGACATTAAGTCCTCTTTCCTCATGGAGCTTCTTTGTGAGCTCTAAAACTTTCCTCTCTTGGGCATAGAACTGATCCCTGTAAGTATCTCGCTCTTTCTTCAACTGAATCCAAGACCTTTGTAATTCTCCAAGATCAGTGGTCATATCAGGATAGAGAACCGTGTAAGGAATTCCCCCTTCAGTAGTGGGTTCCATAATCACTGGTAAAACGGCCATATAGGGCATCATGAGTTTCTGGGTGCGAGCTCGTACCCATTGGAGATAAGGTTCCATAGGAATGGAAGCTTTTGGCCCCAAAGCCTTGGCGCCAGATCTGTTTACCATGCTCCAAGCTCGTATGAACCTCTGGCGATACCCTTGAACATCATCCTCATAGTTAAATACAATGCCCTCAATAAGTAACCCATGGGGACCATCTCTTCGAGCGTAACCAAATTGTCGCAGAGCTAAACAAGGATTGTAGGTTATACCCCCTCTGATGCCAAGTAACGGGACATTAGGGTACTCCCCACAGCGGTCAATAACAGCAGTGTTTTCCATAGCTCGGGGACACTAGAGAATATTCGTGTGAGCGAGTGACATTATCCTTTGTGACCAACCCAAACCTTCTTCATTCTTAAGTATGGACTTATGGAGGTGAGGAATAAACCACCTCGACAGCAATGGCATGCAGCACATAAGAACCCCTCTTCTCTTTATGGTACGAGTATGGAGAGCGTGCAAAATATCTCCAAGCAAGGTAGGCACGGGGTTGCAAGGGAGGAAGATCTTGATAGTATTCACATCTATGAATGAGTCTGGATTAGGGAATAATGCTAACCCATATATTAGAAGAGCCAAGACCTCCTCAAAATCCTGAAAATCCACATCATCCCAAAATAGCTGGGCCTTGTCTATCAGGAACTTGGCTAGAAAACCCTTGACTCCGCTTCTTGTTTCCCAATTGGATACCACGTCGGCCCGTTTCAGATGCAAGGCTGAGGCAATGACTTCTAGCTTAGGAACTTCTTCTAGACCTGTGAAAGGCAATTGTTCATGAATGGGTATATCCAACAGTTGAGAGAATTCTACCATGGTAGGAACCAACTGATATTCTGGAAAGGTGAACCAGTGGTGCTTGGGATCAAAGAACTGAAATAGTACACTCATCATCTTTTCATCAAAGTTTGAAGTAACCAGGTTGAGAAGTCGACCATGTCTCTTAATGAACGCAGAAGTTTCAAGGACCTTTGATACTAGCTCCTTGAGTTGGGAAGGTACTTTCACAAAGCTGATTCAGATAGTGTTTCTACGAGCAAAAGCCATGATCTGCAAAACAGAACAAAGATAAATTCCCTTGGTCCTTGAAATGGTTAGTGCAATAAGAATGAATGCTATGTTATGATGCATGATGTCATGATAAATCACAGGTAGAGCAAACACAGACAAATCACACCAATTCCTTAGGTTTAAGGTCTGCTTGAGTTTTAAGGTCATACCCTCTTGAAGTTTATTTGGTTTTAAACCTGTCTTAGAAAAGTAACCGGGTTCTAAAGATTCTCAATATCACTGATCATCCTTTATCGGGCGTTGTTTCAGCTCAAGCAATCTTTTCTTGCGGCCGAAATATACCGAAAGTCTGATCTCAATGAGTGTAGCATCGAGTATCAACCAATCCTCAGCTTTATACCGAGGCTGACTATCTCACTACTTTCTAATGGCCAAGTTTGTTCAACTAAGGTTCTAAGGTCCGTTAGTGCTTCACGACACCATGCAGAGGCCCCGTATTCTCCTCGTTTCCACACGAAGGATACCGGTACCAACCAAAGTGTCACACCAACACAACCATCGCTTAAACCATATCGGTCTACGTCGTACAGTCTCCATGATCTATTGTTGTTTACCTAAAAAGTGTCCCCAGATCCGGGTGTAGGATCTTCAAAAATACCCAAGCAAAACCCTTAAAAATAAAGCAGACAAAGCAAAACAAGAAAGCAATTTTAAAATGACCTAGATCCTAAGGTAAACCCCACTTATTTATTCCCCACCAGAGTCGCCAGTTCTGTGATACGGTGGCAGAACTGATTGTTAATACTGGTTTGCGTTTTTTGTTCGCAAATGTCGCGGTAAGTAAGAGTCGCCACCGACTTTTATTTTATCCAATAAGGAATAGGAAAAAGAACAGAAAAAACCTTTTTCGAGATGTTTCTGAGTATGGGGGTTAGATTATAGAAAGGGAAGATGTTGGCACCCTTTCTATCCATGGTTTTCCATGGGCTCATAGGTACTTGCTCATTTTGAAATTGCTTGTGTGTGCTTGTTTTGAAAAGTTTTGTTTTACTTTGTTTTAACCCTTGTTTCTGTCCTCAAGAGTGTTACGAAGTTGTTTTTGAAAAACTTTGTTTGAAAAAGTGTTTGGTGTGATAAAGTTTGTTTATTTGAGCAAGTACTTAAGAACTAATCTACCTACTCGAAAAAGACTGTTCATTTTCCTTTAGACAATGCTATTCCATTATTGAGAAATAGGTAGCACCATCGTTGGAGTTTTAAAGGGACGTTCGAAGGGACAAAATGGTCACTGAAGACAACAAGTAAGGATACCTTAGCGTTTCGAAGGGACTATCGTTATAAGATCAATTCGTAGGGAACTCGAGGGACAAGTAGGGACTGTGATCTTTATGACGACTTTGAATCGTGGGTCACTGCTAAGGTATCCCTACGTTCGAGGGACACAACCATTATTTCCGAGGCAACCAAGTGAGGCATACCCTAAGGGTGCAAGTGTGCAGCAGTGTTCATTTTCAGATATTTATCTTGTAATTAAATGATCTATTTAATTGATTAAGCATACAAACCTAGGTTGCTAACAATTATATACAAGCATATAATATAAAAGCGAGAAGATAAAGGTCCTACGCTATTACAGGACTTTTGCAGATACATGATTATCTTGACTGTAAATAAAGTTGCGGAAATTTAAAATCCTAATTAAATCTATTACAACCTCGGAACAGTTGCAATAATAGAAAAAAGAATTAAAATGTGTGCGGCGAATTAAATGCGAGAATGAATTAAAAAACCTATTAAACTAATTGAAAAAATATTTAAGTTATTTTTTGAGAAAAAAATTAATTAGGTTATGTACAAATTAAAACCCTAATTTCTAATTAATTTAAATTATATAGAAAAACAATCAAATTTCCCTAAATAATTAAAATAATTAATTAATTAAAGAAACAAAATATTTTTTTATGAAAAAAAGATTTTTTAGGTTTTTGTGCTTTTTAATTTTATGATAAAAATGATTTTTTGGGTTATTTTGTAAAAAGGAAAATAATTAATAAATAATCAAAATAAAGAAAATAAATAAAGAAAGAAAAAGAAGAAAAAAAACTTGGGCCTGTATTGCTGGAAAAGGGGGGTGTGACGCCTGAATTGTTAGGCCCAATTTCCTTGGCCCATCTTCCTGGCGCTGGATTCAGTGCCCTCTCTTTCTGATGGTGTACCATGGACCTGGTTGCAGGGAACGCTGGATCTGGATTGATGATGAATCCAAGGGTAGGATGCTGACAGTGCATGGTAGACGTCTTGGAACGGTATGCATAGAACCTGTTGTCAAATATTAGGAAAATACCAAAATGCTGGGACCTGGGATCGAAACCAGGACCTCTCCCTTAATACCACGCGCGCTTAACCAATTGGGTTACATGTCTTAGTTGTTAATATAATACAAACAATGCATATTATATGAAAACAAAGTGGATGACTGCAAAATAAAAAACGCGCGTTTTATTCAAACAGGCCAATGGTTATCAGCCACGTTGTCTTCTTCTTCCCCTGTCCGTCGTTTTAGGTATGAGACTTATACCTACGGACAAACTTCCATGGCTATAACCCTGCAAATTTCAAAAATCAGAAGCAAGCATGATAAATTAATTCCAAGCACATGGATCGATTCATCTTGATGCCTCGAGCATCATGGTACCCCTTTCTTGGGCCAATTTAACCTGTATGGAAAGACCCTAAAACGCAAGAACAAGCCCTAATAATGGCAAATACGCATACAGACGTCAAAATGTAAAATTGATTGAACCAAAACGTTCCAAATGATTATACCAACATAATGCTATGCTTAAAGGTATTTAATCATGCGTAAATTGCAAAAACAGATTCAAGATTATATGAGCAAACTATGGGCCTGTAGCTCACGATTATGAGCGTGAGGATGCTTGCAATGGATTGAAACACGTTCTGGAGATGTCCAGGAATCTATTGGTAGCCTTAGAATGCTTTGAATTAGCCTCTAATCTTGAAATTGATCCACCACTTTTTGACAATTTTTCAGTTTTGCTTTGTTTGCTTGCACGACTTCAATCCTCGTTCTTATGCATGGTTCTTGTTCAGTATATATATTAGGATAAATTAGGTTAACAAAAACGAATTAAATCTTTGTTAATAATGGCAATTGGATTTGATTTTGTTCTTATATTATATGTTTCTAAAACAAGCATAATCATGCCAATTTCGCTTCAATTTGACTTGATCTGATTTGATATGATTTGCCAGCATAATTGGATTTGATTCCTACAAAAAATCAAATCAAAAATCAATCTTTTGTATTTTTTGCAATTTATTTGATTTAATTTGAATTTTAAATAATAAAAAATCAAAATAAAATAAATAATGAAGCAAATGAAGTGTAGATGCTGATTTGGGTCGTGGACCATGTCACAAGCAAGATTCAATCATGAAATGCTAGGCCCATTTGACAACAAAAAATGCATTTTTGAGCACATTTGACTTTTGGCAATTTGGCAAAAATGGTCAACTTTGACAAGGCATATCTCCTCCGATTTTAACCCTAGAGAGGTGTTCTTTGACTTTTTAGAAAGATTATGATGTCCCCTAAACAAACCTTTTTGTCTCATCTCAATTGGATCTTCCATTTTCATGTAAGAAGCTTTGATCCAAAAGTTGTTTTTGTTGACTTTTCAAAAGGACCTATAATGTAGAAATTCATATCTTTTGATGAGTGCATATTTTGAACTTGGGGGATGAAGATGAGTTGTAGGAAATTGCATCCTCTTCAAAATGATATTTGGATGGGAAATTTCTGATAAAACATAAAGAAGTTATGCTTGGTCAAAGTTTGGTTGACTTTTCATGAGAAACCCCAATTTAGCAACTTTTGGGTTTTGATGAATTTGGGGCATCCCTTGCGGAATAATGATCAACCCTTGATAAAATTATGAATATCACTTCAAAATGTTGATGTTAACCAAAAATCTTGAAGTTTGACTATATGTGGGCCACAGTTGACTTTTGACCTAGTACAGTTGATTTTCAGGCATCTGAGCAATTAACTGAGCAAACTTCTTGTGCAAGGAATGAAAATTGACATGGATGATCTTGAGAACATATTAGGACCATGTAAAGCATTTGGGACCTTTGGAGCTCCCACACTCTGATGAAAATAGAAACCCTAATTTGAGGTACATTGCCTTAGGAGAGAGTTTGTTTGGTCGATTCTTAGGCATCCTTGAGCAAGTTGGGGACCTCAATGGGCATGTGTTGAATAAAATAAGAGGGCAAATTTCGGTGTACAACACCATCATTTAAATTTTTTTCAAATAAAACATAACAAAAAAATACTTTTCTTTTAATCTATGCGCGTTTTAGGGTTTAGACGCTTCGCATGTTTATTATCTTTGTTGTATTATTTTATAATTATGTAATTGCTCCTGGTTTGTAATAATTAAATTAGGTTTACAGTTATGCATTTAATTATGTAACTTCCCCAAGGCCCTGTAATAGTTAGGAACTTTATTTTTCCGCAATTTATTTTCCTGCATGATAACCTGCTTAGATGAATGGTTAATAGAATCGTTTGGAAAGATAACAATTAATTGAACATAGATAACCCTAAATGCGCAAGATTAAACTGAATCAAGCACTATTGCACACTTGCATCCTTAGGGTATACCCCACTTGGTTGCCTCGGAAAATTACGGTCACAATTCTCGAAACGTGAGAATTCTTAGTTGCTATCCTTAAGTCTAGAGATCACTAGTCCTCGACGACCCTCTCGACTGTTGCCCCAGTATAAAAGTGATCTTAGGGCTTTAGGACAGTTACTAAGAGTTTTTTCCCAGTTTCCTTAGTGGTCGTACGTCCCTTTCTTAGTCCCTCAAAAATCCAACGACTAGGGTTACCTACTCACTAATAGTAGGATAACACTGTCTAAAGGATAGGAGGAAAAGAATGCCTTTTTTAGAGTAGGTAGATAATTGTTAAGTACTTGCTCAAATAATCCTTTTTACACACTTTCAAACATACTTTTCAAACAAAAGTTTTCAAAAACGCTTTATCACACTATTGAGGACTGATACAAGAGTTACCATAAAGTGAATTGCTGCACTAAGGCATTTTCAAAGCTTTTCAAAACACACAAACACAAGCAATTTCAAAAATGAGCAAGTACCTAAGAGCCCATGGAAAACCATGGATGGAAAGGGTGTTAACACCTTCCCTTTTCATAATCTACCCCCCTGTACTCAGAAATCTCGAAAAAGGTCTTTTTCTGTTCTTTTCACCCTTTCCTTTATTGGATAAAAGAAAAGTCAGTGGCGACTCTTGCTTACCGCGACATTTGCGAACAAAAAACGCAAACCAGTATTAACAGTCGGTCCTGGCACCGTATCACACCTGGTAATAGTATCCCATCAAACAACATGATACCTCTTATCATTAGGAGTATCACCCCAAATAAAGTTATGTTGTAACATATGGATCTCCTCAATACAAGCTTTTGGAATGACAGTTGTCATCATAGTATAAATGGGCATAGCTTCCATTACACTTTTAGCCAACGTAACACACCCCAAAAATGAGAGATGATTCACTTTCCAACTCGCCAACTTTACAGATATGTTATAGAGAATGTATTGCAAATCATTCCACTTAAGAGCTTTTCCATTTATAGGAATACCCAGATATTTAACTAGCGTCCTCGCAAGTTTAAAATTAGATATTTTTGTAAGCTTGTGTCTCATATCAGTAGCTACATTACTTGAAAAGATAATACTTATCTTGTCCTCATTTACCTCTTGGCCTGAAATTGCACAAATCTTTTGAAGAAAACTCATGATACACCTCATTTGCTTCTCTGTCTCTTCACCAAATAATAACAAATCCTCCACAAACATTAAATGAGAGACCATTATACCATTTATTCTCAGTCTATTTGTTTTCCACATGTTATTCACTTCGTGCATAATGAGATGAGTCGGTTTTTTCATGCATAAGACAAATATATACGGAGATATATGATCCCCTTGGAGAATGCTATGTTGCGGGCGAAAAAATTCAGTCCTAGTGTCATTCCAATTGACATTCGACTCCACACTAGTAATACTATGCATAATGACACTAATAAGCTTATTGGGCAGGTTTATCTCATGCAGCGTGTGCCAGATGAAATCCCAACTTAGTTTATCGAAGGCTTTGAAGAGATCAACTTTTTTCACAAATCTTCCCTTCTTGCCCTTCATTTTATTCATATTGTGGATAACTGCATTTGCAATAATGATATTGTCTTGTATCATTCTCCCATATACGAACCATGTTTTATTTGGAGACACCAACTTCGCCATATGATCTTTTAGTCTGTTAACTAAAATTCTACTCACAACCTTATAGATGGTATTACAAAGCAAAATAGGGCAGAATTGAGACTCATGTTGCGAAACTTTAAATTTTGGAATTAGACAAATATCACTTTTATTAACCTTTGTGAGCATAGTAGGATTATCCCATACCAATTTCACGAACTCAAAAACTTGCTGACCAACTGTACTCCTAAAATGTTGGTAAAAACTAGCTTGGTAACCATAAGGGCCAGGCGCCTTCCAAGGTTTTAAAGAGTAAACCGCATGGTTTATTTCTTCATCTGTGAACTTATTTTCCATCCTCATAATCTCATCAGTAGAAATTATAGAAAAAGTCAAATCAGTGTGCCTCCAAGCTTGACTTGTGTCTTTAAATTCAAACATCTTTTTGAAATAGTCAGTAACCAAATGCTTCAGCTGAACATTATCCTCTATCCATTGATCCTGATCTTTGTCCTTGCTAGTAATATTCTCTTCAACACAAATTGCCTTGCCTCCATTTTCACGCATCTTTATGTTTTGAATCAATTCATCCTCCATAATTTCCTTCCCTCTTTTGTTACTGGTATTCGTCCTTTCTTTAAAATTCATTCCTTCAGTATCTTCCATTCCTTTAGTACTTCCCTCCTTGGTTGCTGGTTCCACAGTTTTACCATTACCATTATCCACCGCATCATTACTTTCACTTTCAGGCTGCAGGTTCTCTCCGGATACTCCTCCTTATAATTGGAAGTCCTCATATTAGGATATGTGCCTAATTTATTATTATTATTATTATTATTATTATTATTATTATTATTATTATTATTATTATTAACCTACATGCTTGTTTATATTGAGTATTAATGTATTAGTAGAGTAGAGACATAATTATAAATTTATTTTTTGGTATGTACTCAATTGTGAGTTTTACTATCATTAAAATTGTTGATAATTTTCTATGTAAGTAAGATATAAAAATTATTATTATTATTATGACTATTCATACCTTATGTGGGTAAAATAATTAGTACATATAGACATAACTTCAGTTCGATCGAAACAATAGCAACAAATATATTTAAGTTGATAAGAGGATGCAATTATGGGGAAGAAAGTAAGAAAATTTACATTATTTGCACTTTTTTATTGAAGTATTATTTTAAATTTCTCGTCGTCTTTAAATTTGTTTTAAAATAATGTGATTTTCATTTTTTTATTGTAAAAATAAAAATATTTTTTAATTAACATTAATAAAATTAATTTAGTAAAAATATAGTTTTTTTTTTAAAATATAGTATCTTTTAACAACTTTATTATTAGAGAGTATTCGATAGTATTTTGCAAAGATAATTTTGTATTTTTTGTATGGACAGAACAAGGAGCAAAACAATAATAAAGAAGATAACAATGAAAATAAGAGAAATAAAGAATCAGAGAAAGGTGTTGTGTTGAAAGCAAATATACATTGTGAAGGTTGCTCTAACCAAATTTCTAAGTGCTTAAAAGGTTATGAAGGTAATTAAATATACTATAGTTTGTTTTCTTTATTCTTGTGTTATGCTTTAATTATAAAATTAATTAAATGATGAAACGTTGTATGTATTGATTAGGAATAAATCACATAAGGATTGATAGAGAAAATCATAGAATCATTCTCAAAGGAGACGTTATAAACGATCCATTGAAGGTTTTGGAAAGACTTCAAAAGAAATACAACAAAAATGTTGAGCTCATTTCACCAAAACCTAAGCCTGAAAACAAACAGAAAAAAGAACCAGAAAAAAAGGAACAGGTTAAATTGTTATTTTTTCTGTTCATTTTATAATATAATTGATCTCAAATGTTGTTATATATTTATTAATATATTTTTGTTAATTTATTATTATAAACAGGTAAAAACAAAAATTATGGTGCTCAAGATGTATATTCATTGCGAAGGTTGTGTAAATGATATCAAGAGAAAAATTGAGAAAATGGAAGGTAGTTTTTTTTTGTTGATCAAATGGAAAGTATCCTCTTTTTATTTGAAATAAATCAAGATAATAAATAGAGGAATTTAAAAGTGATTAACTAATTATCTGATTATTGTATGATAGGTGTGGAATCTGTGGAAATGGACAAGGAAAATTCACTTGTTACTGTCAAAGGAATAGTAGATTCTTCAAAGCTTGTTGAATATGTGAAAAAGAAATTTGGAAAGCATGTAGAGATTATAAATGAAGGGGAGAAAAAAGATGAAAGAAAAAAAGATGAAGGGAAAAAGAATGATGAGAGAGATCATGGACATATAATTATGTTTAGTTATCCTTCTCAATACTCTACCCAATATCTTTACCCGAATCAAAACTTTAACGATGAAAATGCTTTTGCATGTTCAATAATGTAAATGTTTCTATGGAAATTACTTTCTTTTTTGAATAAAATTGTTATTTACTTTTCTCTGTTTATGTTTCCTAGAAGAAAAGATAGACACTTACTTTTATATTGCATTTAACTATTTTTGTGGGTAGAAATGGTAGTATTCCTTCAGCCAGTTGAGTTAGGACTTATGAACCTAATGCACTTAATTTTATGTATATTTTATTGCATGAGTTATAATTTTTGGGAATAACATAGATAGTGATACACACATGCAAAAATATAATTATATATATAGACATTTTAAATTGGTTTTTGTTGTTATAAAAGGAATGTTTATCAATTTTTATTAATTAGAGAATTCATATTGATTTTAAATTTATAATATATATTTTATAAATAGGATTTATATTTTATTTGAAACTAATATGGATAATGAAAATAACACAATACACTATATTTTATTTTGCTTTTTCGCTTCTATTATTTTATTTATTTTCATAACACGTTATCAGCACTAAATTCTATTAAATTTAAAATTGACAAAAAATTGAATTTAGAACAATAAAAAATAATATTAGTCTTTTATTATTTTATTTTATATTACTCGTTTGAGTTTTGATATTATATAATATATTTTATTAAATTATCAAATATTTCTGAAGGATAAAAATATAATAAGTTTATGTTGTTTTAAAGAATATATGAAGTTCAAAAAGAACATATAAGCATCCTTGAAAGAAAGTAAAATAATGAATTTCTTATATAGTTTCTGAAGAACATATAAAACATCCATAAAGGATAGTAAAATAATGAGTTTCTTATATAGTTTTTGATACTATAACAAAACCTTTGAATAGGTAGGAAATTTTATCAGGGTAACAAAAAACTATGTTATTTGGGGTAAAGCCCCTCGCAATATATATATATATATATATATATATATATATATATATATATATATATATATATATATATATATATATATATATATATATATATATATATATATATATATATATATATATATATATATATATATATATATATATATATATATATATATATATATATATATATATATATATATATATATATATATATACACCAGGGTTATTCCTCACAAATAGAAAAGAGGGAATTTTTTTATTTTTGAAAAAATGTATTGCAAAGGGTAACCCCTAGAAAATGAAAATGACGTCAAAATACCATTTCAATGGTCCGATAAAGCAGAAATTTGTCAGGGATAACCCCAAAAAAATGACAAAGTACTAATTGCGATGGGTATCCCCACGCGTAGGAGACAACATGCGTCCCATCGGTGGCAGTGTGTAGACTGCGTCTGTAGGGAGTATTTTCCAAAACATATATTTTACGAGGGACTGCCCTACGCCTTTTCTGACTGTTACTTTTATGAGGAGAGCCTCGTCGCACATATTCCTGTTGATTAATGACACGCCACCACCCCATCGCTCCCAGTAATATGTTTTATTAAATTGTTTCATTCCTCTTCCATTTCAAACACAACCCACCGCTTCCACTATTTCTCTTCTTTCTTTTTTTCTTCTTCCTCTCAACAACAATCAAAATCACCCCATTTTTTCAACTCTAATATAATAAAGTTTCAAGTAATTTTACTAAATGATTCAGTTATGAAACGTTCATGGTAAATAGAAAAATAATAGTTTATTATATAGTTTTTGAAGAACTTATGAAGTATGCTTGAAGGATAATAATAATTTATTATATAGTTCATTACTACAAAAAAAACATATTTCACCCCAGACGCAGAATGCATTTAATCTCGTCTACAGAAGCGAGGTAATGAAGGACGTTATGAAATGTTACCACTTTATCCCTCGGTGTTTTAAAACCCGAGAGATTACATTATCTTCACATGAGTTTGAACCGTAGATTCTACACTTTTATTATTTTCAAAACTAGCGCCTCATACCTCTTGGTTTATCAATAAAACTGTAGAGTAAGTTAGATTGTTTTTTTTATAAACAAAACTCGTTACATTGTTTACATAGAATATTAAAGAGTTAATTTGTTTACAAACTACACGTTGTTTACCCAGAATATTACCACTACTACAAATAATGTTTCTATAACGTCAAACGCGAAATACATTTTACCCCGACAATAGAGTCGACGTGAATAAGATCGTCATAAAAATTAAAAACTTATCACCTCGATGTTTAAAACACCGAGGTAAAAGTTTATTAGCGCATGGGTTCGAACTCTAGCAACAACAACTTTTATTATTTTCAAAACTAGCATACTTTTATTTCGGTTTATCAAAATAACCAAGGGATTGTTAGTTTTTTTAAAATAAAACTCATTACATTGTTTACACATAACATTAATAAAATAATTTATTTACGAACTACAATACTTACCCAGAATATTATATTTTTTACACAGAAAAAAGTTAATTATCGATGAAGATCATATGTTGAATCTTCAATTCCTTGATATTCTGGAGAAGATCAAATGCATTGGAAACTCTTTTCTCCTAACAAAAAAATGGGTATTCTCTATGGCTTTTGCTTGCATTTGTTTCTGATATGAACAAAAGAAAAGTTAGATAAAAAAAGAGTTAGATAAATAAATGATTTTATGCTCAAATAAATACTTAAGAACACAATCCTTAAACCCAAATAATTTTCTGCTCTTGCAATCCATCGTAGAAAACTATTCACAACAAACACTCTTGCAAATCTTAAACTCTTTATGATGTTGGATATTCCCTATGACTTTTGCTTGTATTTGTTTATGATATGTACAAAAAAGAGTTACACAAAAAAGGGTTAGATAAATAAATGATTTTCTGCTCAAATAAATATTTAAGAACACAAACCTTAAACCATAGAGAACTCTTCATGACAAAGACTCTTGCAAATTTTAAAATTGAGATAGTTTCAGAACGATTTTATAATGGAAGTTATTTATATTTCAGGCAAATCACTAATGGTAATGTCTTGAGCATTGATAGTCATGAAATGGACGACAAGAATTTGATTAAGGATTAGATAAATATCTCAATTTTAACGCTAAATGTTACCTTAATATTTAGGAAATCTGACGTGTTAGAATATTTAATTTACAAATAAAAACTATAATTAAAATAGAGGTTTCAATTTTAACGCTAAATGTTCCCTCAGTTTTTATGGAGAACCGACGAGTTAGAAAATTTTAATTACAAATAAAAAATACAAATAAAACAGAGGTTATAACACCAATGTGACGCACATGCATTGGAATCTTATTACTTAGCTAGAATAGCAATGATCAACGATGTTCAAGTTGTAAGGTCTTTTTTGGATTATCAAGGAGGATTTTGAGCTATTTAAATTTCTAATTACCAACTCGTCGTGTCTTCAAACATTATTTCAAGGTCTTTTCCTATTTTCAACGTCTCATTACCAACTCTCTGTGTCTTGTTTTCTCATTTCAAAGTCCTTTTTTTCTTATAAAAAATGGATGTAAATATCTTGTTCGTTATCAATGAAAAGTATGTTGATTTCAATTGTTTTGATCATTTTGAACTAAGGAAAGCTGTTAACAGACAAAGGTTGAATGGTTACTTTCATATTCTTCATGGCCCCATATACACTAATCTCGTTAAAGAGTTCTGGATGAATGCCCATGTTGTGATAGCTGGACATGATTAAGTCATCCAGTCCTATATCAATGTCTCTCATTTATTCATTACTCCATAACTGATTGCTATGACAATCAATCTTAAGAGACGGGTAGTTGTGTTAAACATTATGAATTCAACATTGTCTATTCAACCCAACTTCACTATATTTATACCAACCAAAATAAGCTCCACAGTCATGTATCTCTACTTCCAATTGCAAAATTTTGGTTTCAACTTCTAGTGACAAATTTCTACTCAAGAGAGAAAGATCTGGAAACGCTTACTTGGTATGACAAAACATCTCTTATTATTTATCACCTACAACATCAGAGTTAATCTTCCTCTAGCCATTTTCAACTTCTTAAAGGAAATGATAAAGACTTCTCGGGAGGAAATAACTTTCCTCATACCTTATGGAAGAGTTCTTTATGATTTTTTTTATAAGTTAGAAATAGTTAGGGGTAATGCTGAAGTTAAGAGGACTGAGAAATTTGAATTTGTTGAATAGTTTTATTTGTGGTATTTTTTTAATTATTATTATCAATGAAATATTTCGTTTTTCTATTATTGCCTATTCTTGTTTATCGATAACAAAGTTTTTGAGCATTATTAATTAACAAAAAAATGGCATTTGGAAAAGACGTCATATGATAAATCGTTGAAAAATATTTTAAATGCGGCAACAAAGATTCGTAGCAAGGTTCTTTATACTTATATTACCTCGATTCTCAAGAAAACTGAGATAATAGATTTATTAATTTTTTATGTATAAAAAAGATGCTAACTTATAGTTGTGTTACCTCAGTTTTTTATAACACCAACGTAACATGTTGTTTATCTTATAAAAAAATCAAACCTTCCGCTCCCAAGACATATCCTCTCGGTTTTTAGCATGTTGGAGATGAAAGTTTCGCCATAAAAAGTGTTATTCGTTGTAATGTACATTGTTTACACAAAATATTAAAGTAAAATTATTTTCCTAAAAATATGATTTTATATCTTCGAATCATTGAATTTTGGGATAAATCAAATGTTGGGTGCTAGATATTCTCTATGAATTTTTCTAGCATTTATTTCTAATATAAAACAAAAAAAATATTAGATAAATAAAATAAATATTCAAGTTATATGATTTTCTGCTCTAATAAATATTTAAGAATACAAACCTTAAACCCAAATGATTTTTTTCTGTTGCAATCCATGATAGAGAACTTTTCATAGAAAATTCTTTAACAAGAAAGAGAATAAGATATATAGCAGTGGATGTAGATAGTTTCAAGTATTTTATTATGTTTCATAATAATTTTTTTGATATTCTGAATGCTTTTATAATGGAAGTTTTTTATGTTTTTATGCGGATCACTAATAACAGTAGTGTCTTGAGCGTCGATACTCATTAAATGGACGATAAAGATTTGTTTAAGGACAATGAATATCCTCATAAATACGCTTAAAATTGAGGTAAAAATGTTTAATTAAATTACATTGTTTACACAAAATACTAAAATGCATTGATTACAACAAATACAGATTCATCATCATCGCTTTTATTTTTGGAGAACAACAAATCTTTGATGTAATCCAGATTTTGTTGCATACCTTATATGCACCCAATCTCTAATAAGTTACTCAAAGGTTGATATCACTTCTCTGTTTTATTTGAAGCAAGAAAAATTTTATGCGCTTGCTGTAACACCCCAATTCTACGCCGGCAAATTATATAAATAAATCAGAGTTATAAAAATCATTCATGCAAACGAATCGGGATGCCACAAATTCTTCTATCAAAATTCATTGCATTCATCGTGGATATATAACACTTTTAAAACATCGGATGAGCCATCATCATAACATCTTTAATTAAATAATTCAACATCTACGCAGCGGAATTCTTAATAACATCTTTATCATCATTACAGCAGCTTCAAAACAACACAATTTAATAGTAATCAACTTAAAGTTCAACAACTGAAAAATCATCAATCAAAAACAGCAGGCGTTCATCCCCCCGAGTGTTACATATCAGAGCAATGACACCGACTCGAAATATTGAAGGTATACAACCTTCACTTTCGATTACCTGCACGTTACCAACGTAAGGGCAACATTCAAACAGAAGGGGTGAGATATCTAACAATATAATAAAGCACATGATAATTAATATATTAAATTAGATCATATAACATCACCATTTCTCATCTCATAATCAACAATAATCACAACAATAATACACATTCACAACATCAATACACACTTCCTTATGCAACCATATAATGCGACTCAATACTATGCAAATTCATGTGGTACCATTGGAGAAGAACTCCCGTCTCAAAAATTTGCCAATTAATAGAAGCGTCAATAAGGCATAAGCCTTCATCTCAATATTCGTCAATACAGGCCATCTCAACGAGCATAAGCTCCATCTCAAATGCAATGTATGTGACACAATCATGAATGTAATAATAACACCAAAATTAACAACATCTCAATACAACACCATCGTTGGCCAAAGGCCTACATCTCAAAAGCATCTCAACATCTCTTCATCAACATCTCATATCATCCATAATAATTTATCATTTATTCATCAAACATCATTTATTCATCATGAATTATCAACACAACATCATTAATAATGTCTCATCAACAACTCAGTTGTACATTAATACTACAGTAATTCATATTGCTATTCTGTAATCTTACATCAGTACTATCATTAATCCTACTGTTATAATTCCAAAAGCAGCCTCTAAGCATCTCATCTTCATCATTTTGCATAAAATCAACGTAATGATCAACACGGGAGCTAATTCTAAATCCTAAATTGACTACTAGGATTAAACTTCCTATTCATTTTAATCCTCAAGAATAAATCTCATCGCGTTAGATATTCAACGCTTCGAACGACATCTCAAACGGAATCCTAAAACTCAAGTTACAGCATTTTAATTTGAATCTACCAAAAATCAGACAATATGGGCGACGCAAAACGTCTTGGATCGACGCGTACTGCACTAAACGCGCAACACGAGTCGACGCATCCTCTCTTGGATCGACTCATCCTTAGTCTTACACACAACATGTATCGACACATGCATCCTACGTATCGACTCATCCTGAGTCTGGAAATCCTCATGGATCGACGCAAGCCTCTCTGTGTCGACTCATCCTGAGTCTTACAACCTTCATGTATTGACACATCATGTTTGAGGTCGACACATTCTGTTCCATCCTGCATAAATTCTGCAATTTTCTCTGCATTTTCACTACGGGATTCATGCTTAAAGCCCTAAAAACTTAATCTAATCATGGATAATCATCACTTACAATTATCCTATAAATCTACATCAATTAAACAACGTGGGGACATCATTATTCATCTAAAATTCATCAATTTTTCATTATACAATAATCATATACTTCCAATTCAAGAACAAGACAACAATCACCTCTAACTCCACATACCAATTATCATGAACCCAATTATAGAGTGAGAACCCCACCCTTACCTTGGATTGAAGGTCGCTCTACAACTTCCGGGTTGAATTCTTGTTCTGCTGTTTTTCCTCCTTTTTCCAACAGCTTCACGTTCTCTTCTCAATCCTTATTCTTCTACTGTCTCTTCTTTCTATTCCTTCTAACAACAATAGAATAACCTATTATTCTTTGTTCCTTATTGGGCTCCAAACTAATACACCCCCTTATTACTTTTATTCCTTCAAAATAAGCTCACACCAAATAATATTATGCTTCTAATATTATTTCTCCACTTAATAAATAAATCCAATTAAGTCACAACACATCTTCACAAAATATTCCAAAAATAATTTAATTAAATAATTAATTAAATTACGGGCGTTACAACTCTCCTCCACTTAGAATATTTTCGTCCTCGAAAATTTACCTTAATCAAACAACTCAGGGTAGGAGCCTCGCATCTTGCTCTCCAATTCCTAAGTCATGCTTTCTCCGGCAGCTCCTAGCCAAACCACTTTAACCAAAGCAATCTCTTTTCCCCTCAGAATCTTTATTTCACGATCCGCGATCCATGCAGGCATCGTCTCCACCGTAAGATTATCCCGTACTTGCACATCGTCCATATGAATCACATGAGATGGATCTGAAATATACTTCCGGAGTTGCGACACGTGAAACACATCATGCAAATTCGAAAGATTAGGAGGTAAATCCACTCTAAAAGCAACACTCCCCACTCTCTCTGAAATCTGATACGGTCCAATAAAACGAGAAGTGAGCTTCTTAGACTTCAATGCTCGCCCAACACCAGTCACAGATGTAACTCTCAAAAACACATGATCACCAGCTTGAAATTCTAAATCCTTTCTTCACTTGTCATGATAACTCTTCTGTCTACTTTGGGAAGCTTTCATCTTTTCTCGAATCAACTTCACCTTCTCAATAGTCTCACGAACAAGTTCAGGTCCAAGTACTACACCCTCACAAGATTCATGCCAACATAAAGGAGTTCTACATCTTCGACCATACAACAATTCAAAAGGTGCCATCCCAATACTAGAATGGTAACTGTTATTATAAGTGAACTCTATCAACAGAAGATAAGTATCCCACGAACCTCCCTGCTCAAGAACACATGCCCTTAATAAGTCTTCCAACGATTGAATAGTCCGTTCAGTCTGACCATTTGTCTGAGGATGATACGCTGAACTCAACCTCAACTTAGAACCCAACGCTTCTTGCAAACTCTTCCAAAAATCAGAAGTAAATCTTGGATCTCTATCTGACACAATGCACAAAAGAACACCACGCAGCTTCACAATCACACTAGCGTAAATCTCATCCAACTTCGACACTGGAAAACTGATGTTAATAGGAATAAAATGAGCTGACTTCATAAGCCTATCAACAATCACCCAAATCGAATCATGTCCTCTTAAAGTATTAGGTAACCCTGTCACAAAGTCCATTGAAATACTATCCCATCTCCGTTCTGGAACTTCCAACGGTTGCATCAATCTCGCAGGCTTCTGATGTTCAACTTTCGACTTCTGACAAGTCAAACATGCATACACAAACCCAACCACATCACTCTTCATTCCAGGCCACCAAAATAAACCTTTCAAATATCGATACATCTTTGTAGCTCCTGGATGAATACTCAACTTACTCCTATGACTCTCTTCAAGTATCACCTTCTTCATCTCAGCATCATCAGGAATACAAATCCGGTTACAAAACTTTAACACACCTTGCACATCTAGCTTAAAATCACTGTTCTTAGACTGATCGATTCTAACCATCAAATCTACCAGTTTCACATCCAACTTCTAAGCTTCTCTGATACTGTCTAGAAATTCATTATTAATCTTCAACATACCCAACATAACACTCTGCGGAGTAACCTCACAAACTAAGATCATATCTTTGAACTGTTCAATTAATTCCAACTCTTTAACCATCATTGCTGACATATGTAAAGTCTTCCGACTCAACGCATCAGCCACCACATTCACTTTTCCTGGATGATAATTCAAACTGAAATCATAATCCTTTAACAATTCCAACCATCTTCGTTACCTCATATTCAACTCTTTCTGATTGAAAAGATACTTCAAAATCTTATGGTCACTAAACACTTCAAATCTAGAACCATAAAGATAGTGCCTCCAAATCTTCAACACAAAGACAACAACAGCAAGCTCTAAATGATGCATAGGATAGTTCTTCTCATGAGTTCTTAACTTCCTTGACGCATAAGAAACTACCTTACCATTCTGCATAAGCACACCTCCTAAACCCATCTTAGAAGCATCACAATACACCACAAAAGGTTCTCCAGGATTAGGAAACGTCAAAATCGGAGCCGATGTCAACCTCTTCTTCAATTCCGTAAAACTTTCTTCGCACTGAACATCCCATACGAAAGCTCTACCTTTACAAGTCAACTTAGTCAACGAAAGTGCCAACTTAGAAAAAACTTCGATAAACCTTCTATAGTAACCAGCTAATCCCAAAAAGCTTCTAATCTCAGTAGCTGACTTTGGAGTTTCCCATTGCAACACAGCATCAACCTTCGATGGATCTACAGCAATGCCACTACCTGAGATCACATGACCATAAAAACTAACCTCTTTCAACCAAATTTCACACTTGGACAACTTTGCATACAACTTCTTCTCTCTCAAAACTTGCAATACTACTCTTAAGTGTTTTGCATGCTCTTCTTCTGACTTAGAGTAAATCAAAATATCATCAATGAACACTACTATAAACTAATCCAAATAAGTATGAAAGATACGATTCATATATTCCATGAATACTCCCGGCGCATTAGTAACACCGAAAGGCATCACCGAATACTTGTAATGTCCATAACGCATTCTGAAAGCCGTCTTCTGAATATCTTTATCCTTCACTCTAATCTGATGGTAACCCGACCTCAAATCAATCTTACTAAACACGCGAGCATTCACCAATTGATCCATTAAGTCATCTATTCTTGGAAGCGGATACTTGTTCTTAATCGTCACTTTATTCAACTGTCAATAATCAACACAAATCCTTATACTTCCATCTTTCTTATTTACTAATAACACTGGAGCTCCCCACGGCGATACACTTGGTCTTACAAACTTCTTCTCAAGTAACTCTTCCAATTGCTTCTTCAAATCTGAAAATTCAGATGCATACATCTTATATGGTGCCATAGACACAGGTCTGGTATCAGGTACAAGATCAATTGCAAATTCAACTTCCCTCTCCGGCGATACATCAGGAATCTCATCAGGGAAAACTTCAGGAAATTCACACACCACCTGAAATTCCTCAATTATAGCTTGAATCTCTACAGATAGCGACGCCATCAACGAGAACATATGTGCTTCCTCTTGCATCAACTTCCTCAACTGTCTAGCAGACAACAGACCATCTTCCTCTTCTTCAGGAGTAGAAAACCTCACAGACTTGTCATAATAGTTAATATGAACAGAGTTATGCTCTAACCAGTTCATACCCAAAATCATATCCAAACCTCTTAACGGTAAATAAACTAAATCAACAGCAAAGTCTCTGTCGAAGATCGACAAGGGACACTTTAAACACACTAAAGAAGTAGTCACCGACCCCTTGGCTGGAGTATCGACGACTATTTCTCCATTCATAGAAGACAACATAAGACCCAATCTTTCAACACAATCAGCAGCAATAAAACAATGCGTAGCACCGGTATCAATAATAGTAATTAAAGGAGTACTATTAATGAAACAAGTATCTCTGATAAGTCTGTCCTCAGCAGCTGTCTGATACTCAACCAAAGCAAACACTTTACCACTTGACTGAGCCCTCTTCAGTTTCGGACACTGACTACCAATATGCCCTTCTTCTCTACAATTGAAACAAATCACATCCTTATGTTCACACTCAGATACAACATGTCCTTTCTTACCACAGCGGAAACACCTCTTCACTTCAGTAGTGCACACATTACTCTTGTGTCCAGGTTTTCCACACTTAAAACAAACCACACCAGTAGGAGCATCTCCCTCACTAGTCCTGTGACCCTGAGAAACTTTCTATTTACCTTTACCAGCTGGGGTATCATAAGACTTACCATGATTTTGTTGGTGCTTACCCCTCTTCTCACTGATAATCTTGTAATGAGCATTATTATCCTCTTCATAAATCCTGTAACTATCAACCAAATCAGCAAAGACATGGATCTTCTGGTATCCAACTTCCTTCTTGATATCTGGGCGCAACCCGTTCTCAAACTTGATGCACTTCGAAAAATCAGCATCTGCCTCAGCATAGTGCGGATAAAACTTATCCAACTCAGCAAACTTGGCAGCATACTCAACAACTGGCATATTCCCTTGCTTCAACTCAAGGAACTCAATCTCTTTTTACCACAGACATCTTTAGGAAAGTACTTCTTCAAAAACTCCCTACGGAACACAGCCCAAGTGACATTCTCACATGCAGCTTCCAATTTTTGACAAGTCTCTAGCCACCAGTCATCAGCCTCGACTACTAGCATATGAGTCCTATATCGAACCTTCTGCGCTGGAGTGCAATCCATCGCACAGAAGATTCTCTCAATCTCTTTAAACCAATCCAATGCTCCATCCGGATCATACTTTCCCTTGAACGTAGGTGGATTCTCTCTCTGGAAAGTCTCCAAGCTACGAGATCCAACATTCCCGTTGGTATTTGGATGATTTTCCATCGCATGAGCCATTGCTTCTAAAGCAGCAGTAAGTGCAGCATCATTCCTTCCAGCCATCTCAACTTATCAATACAACATAAACAACGGTTAGAACTCAAACTAACAATACTCGATTGTTAGACAATTATGACTCGACGACAAGGTAGGACCAACCTTTTGCTCTAATACCAACTTTGTAACACCCCAATTCTACCCCGGAGAATTATATAAATAAATCAGAGTTATAAAAATCATTCATGCAAACAAATCGGGATGCCACAAATTCTTCTATCAAAATTCATTGCATTCATCGTGGATATATAACACTTTTAAAACATCGGATGAGCCATCATCATAACATCTTTAATTAAATAATTCAACATCTACGCAGCAGAATTCTTAATAACATATTTATCATCATTACAGCAGCTTCGAAACAACACAATTTAATAGTAATCAACTTAAAGTTCAACAACTGAAAAATCAACAATTAAAATCAGCAGGCATTCAACCCCCCAAGTGTTACATATCAGAGCAATGACACCGACTCAAAATATTGAAGGTATACAACCTTCACTCTCGATTACCTGCACGTTACCAACATAAGGACAACATTCAAACAGAAGGGATGAGATATCTAACAATATAATAAAGCACATAATAATTAATATATTAAATTATATCACATAACATCACCATTTCTCATCTCATAATCAACAATAATCACAACAATAATACACATTCACAACATCAATACACACTTCTTTATGCAACCATATAATGCGACTCAATACTATGCAAATGCATGTGGTACCATTGGAGCATAACTCCCATCTCAAAAATTTGCCAATTAATAGAGGCATCAACAAGGCATAAACCTTCATCTCAATATTCTCCAATACAGGCCATCTCAACGAGCATAAGCTCCATCTCAAATGCAATGTATGCGACACAATCATGAATGTAATAACAACACCAAAATTAACAACATCTCAATACAACACCATCGTTGGCCAAAGGCCTACATCTCAAAAGCATCTCAACATCTCTTCATCAACATCTCATATCATCCATAATAATTTATCATTTATTCATCAAACATCATTTATTCATCGTGAATTATCAACACAACATCATTAATAGCGTCTCATCAACAACTCAGATGTACATTAATACTACAATAATTCATGCTGCTATTATGTAATCTTACATCGGTACTATCACTAATCCTACTGTTATAATTCAAACAGCAACTTCTAAGTATCTCATCTTCATCATTCTGCACAAAACCAACATAACAATCAACACGGGAGCTAACTCTAATCCTAAATTGACTACTAGGATTACACTTCCTATTCATTTTAATCCTCAAGAATAAAGCTCATCGTGTTAGCTATTCAACGCTTCAAACGACATCTCAAACGACATCCTAAAACTCAAGTTACAGCATTTTAAACTGAATCTTCCAAAAATCAGACAATATGGGTCGACGCAAAACGTCTTGGATCAACGCGTACTGTACTAAACACGCAACATGAGTCGACGCATCCTCTCTTGGATAGACTCATCCTTAGTCTTACACACAACATGTACCGACACATGCATCCTACGTATCGACTCATCCTGAGTCTGGAAATCCTCATGGATCGACGCAAGCCTCTTCGTGTCGACTCATCCTGAGTCTTTCAACCTTCATGTATCGATACATCACGTTTGAGGTCGACACATCTTGTTCCATCCTGCATAAATTCTGCGATTTTATCTGCATTTTCACTACGGGATTCATGCTTAAAGCCCTAAAAACTTAATCTAATCATGGATAATCATCACTTACAATTATCCTATAAATCTACATCGATTAAACAACACCGGGACATCATTATTCATCTAAAATTCATCAATTGTTCATCATACAACAATCATATACTTCCAATTCAAGAACAAGACAGCAATCACCTCTAACCCCACATACCAATCATCATGAACCCAATTATAGTGTGATAACCCCACCCTTACCTTGGATTGAAGGTCGCTCTACAACTTCTGGGTTGAATTCTTGTTCTGTCGTTTTTCCTCCTTTTTCCAGCAGCTTCACGTTCTCTTCTCAATCCTTATTCTTCTACTGCCTCTTCTTTCTATTCCTTCTAACAACAATAGAATAACCTATTATTCTTTATTCCTTATTGGGATCCAAACTAATACATCCCCTTATTACTTTTATTCCTTCAAAATAAGCCCACACCAAATAATATTATGCTTCTAATATTATTTCTCCACTTAATTAATAAATCCAATTAAGTCACAACACATCTTCACAAAATATTCCAAAAATAATTTAATTAAATAATTAATTAAATTACGGGCGTTACACTTGCAATCCATCATAAAGAACTTTTTCAACCTTCTTTAAGTTCAAGATTTTATTATCTTGTGAAAATATTTTCGTGGTAAATGCTTCCACAAGAAAGAGAACAAGATATAGTGGTGGATGTAGATAGTTTATTATGGATTGATGACTTTACAATACTTGAGCGTTGTTCCTTTATGAATGTAGGATAGATATTTGTTGTTGTAGTTATGTAACATAACCCCTCGATTTTGTTAAAAAACCGAGGGGAAAAGTATTTTCTTTGTTAAATAGAAAAATAAAATAAAATAAGTAAACCCCTAGATTTAAAAAAAAAAAATCTGAGGTAATAAGTTTCAAGCCAAAAATGGCAAACGATAAAGAATTGAAAGTAACATGTCATGTTTGCATTTCAATTTTTTACCAGTCACCATTTTTGTGTGCAATTTATAACATGTTTAGGAATAGATTTCTCAATATTGTCAACCGATGAAAGAAATGTTGTTTTCTTTGATTGACAATATAGGAAGGTTATTCCAGAAATAAAATAACAACATCAACCACATTATGTGAGATAGATTACAAGGGCAGAAAAATATTTTGTTTAAGATAGAAGAACATTGAAGAATTTTTTTTTGTCTTGAAATTCATCCCAAATAGTGATGTGTACGAGTATGAGACAACTACATATAAGTTAGGATAGGATAAAATATGTTTAATGAATGATTTTACAATAAAATTTAATTATTTTATCTCTCGGTTATTATGAAAACTGGGGAGATATATCATTTAGATTACAAATAAAAAATAAAATAAAAAGAAAGGTTCCATTTTCAAAGAAAAGAACATAAACTATATTAGCTGTGATTTGAAGCATGTCATAAATTATTTTTTTCTCAGTCATATTAAAAGTTGAGGGAACATGTGGTTTTTTTAAAACAAGTAAAACATGACGCAACTTGATATTATACCTCAATTTTTTATTGGGTGAAGTGAAAGCTTGTTATGAAATATATTATTTGTAGTAATGGTTTCTGAAGAATTTATCAAGTATCCCTATAAAATAGTAATGAGTTTGTTATGTAGCTCCTAAAAAATTTATCATGCATCCCTTTAAGATTGCAAATATTATTATTTTTATTAATATAAAGATTTGTGATTGAATTCTTGAAGAAGTTCATTAAAAATTTCTATTGAGTTCATGAAAAACTAAGCATTTATACTATAAATTGATTTAGATGAGTATTTTAAAATACTTTAGAAGGATTTCACAATTAATAATATTTTTATCAAGAATGATATAGTTCGTAAAAAAATATAACAAAAGTAATATTAAAGCATTTTTAAAAAATTGCATATATTTCTGAAGGATTGATTTATCAATAGTTATATTTTTATCGTGATTCAATTATATATTCATCGACTCCCTATGTAGTTTGTGCTTAAGATGGTGCCGACTACTAATATAAACTACTTAAGAGCTACTTTGAAAACTTGAGCCTAAGGTCTCGGTATAATGGGTACCCAAATTGATATCACATAATAAGGGGGTTTAGGGTGTCATAACGGTATCGATTTTATCGAAACTTTCCTAAGTCTCTCCAACACAACCTTAAGTCTGATAACCTATATGCTTTCAGAGTGTGTGTGTCATGCATCAATAAGAAAATTATTGTTGGAGGTCTAAATTTTAAAAATTCAGGGAAATTCAGTAACAATAGAAAAACAGGCATACAGACTTGACATCATATGCAATGACTCGACCAAATATTAGAAATAGATAAAAAAATTAAAAACATGAAATAAACTAGAAAATAAGAAGCGATAAATGGAAAGCGGTAAAATTCCTTCCCCACACTCAAACCAAACATTGTCCTCAATGTTTCAGTAAAAAGTGGGAAAAGGAATAAGAACCTGATCAATGCTCGCCTCGATAGTTTCCTACATGCAACTGATAGGTTCCAAGCGATTGATATCTATATTTTCTGCAAACTCAAACAAAAGAAAAATCACTAAATTGAAACTCGTGGGTTGCCTCCCAGGAAGCGCTTCTTTTAAAGTCGGTAGCTCGACGACTCAAGAGTGTCAGTACTCACAGTGATTCTCTCGAGAATGACTCCTCGATCGAATTTTTAATCGTCTTTGGTTTCCATCGCCATTTATCAAGCCACCTCACATATCCCTCACCTTTTCTTTTGTTTCTTCTATGGGATGGTTCCTTCTTTTGAACTTGTGGTGGTGGTTCTGGATCTATCTCGAGTATCAGCTTTTCAAATTTGGGCTTAGTTATTTCATCCCCATATCGAATGTTAACCTTCCCTTCTTAATGCTAATGATTTCCCTAGTTTCGTGGTCCTCAGATTTTCTCCTTTTATGAGAGGCCTCAGATAAAGGTGAATTGGTGTGGATATTATCCACATACTTATTAGATTGGTTATCTACATTATCTTCCACAAAAATTTGCAGAAAATAAATATGTGGGTTATAGGGAGGAGGAATAACAATAGATATTTCTTTCTCTACCTCTTCGACGATCTCTCTTTCAGATGGCGTCGGTGTATTTTTCTCAATCTCTACTCTTTTCTCACCAGAACTCTTCTCAACCTCATTATTACTCTCTTCAACCACATTATCACTCTCTTTAGGATTTTCGATTTGTTTTTCACTACTGGTTGTTACAACATCTACATGCTCCTCAAGGAAGGGTCCTAGAGGTTTTTGTTCAAGCAAGGAGATTTGAGTCATCAAGGCCGTGTTGTGAGTCACGAGAGACTCAACTGCATTGTTCAGCTGCCTAAGGGTTTCATTATTTTGAAGATTTTGATTTCTTATCTCTTCATTTTGGACAGTTTGTGTCTCTACAAAATGCTATGTCGTAGATTCTAGCCTAGAGTGAATTAGCGTCGCATCAAAATCCTCCATTGATGTTGTGAGATTGAAATTATGGGGTTCCTGCGGTTCCTCAAAGTGAGTTAGCATCGCATTTTGTGTTTTCACAAAGCACTCCATCATCATAGTTTCTAGCCTAGAGCGATTTAGTGTCGCAGTCAAATCCTCCATTAATGTGTCGAGAGTGGAATTTTGGGATTCTTGCAACTCATCGAAATATTGGGTGTGGTGATTGTAGAGGAAATTTGGTTAAGGATAAGTTAACATCACATTATAATCCTCAATTAATGCTTCAAGATCGGATTAATGAGATTCTTGTAATTCCTCAAAATGTTGGGATTGGTAGTTGTAGAGGTAATTTGGGTAAGAGTGAGTTAGTGAAGCATTGAAATCCTCCATCAGTATTTCGAGTCGGATTTATGGGATACTTGTGATTTCTCAAAATAATGAGAATGGGAGTCGTAGAAAAAATTTGGGTGATACATAGTAATTAAGTAAGAGTTCCTTAGTATGTATGGTGCAACAACAGAAATAACAATATTGATTGTTGGTCCCCGACAACGGCACCAAAAAATTGGTGCGTCCGCAAGTGCACGGAAATGTCAAAGTAATATAAAAGATTTTCGAACCCACAGAGACCAATGTCAACCTACTATAAACTATTGTCGCTTTGTAAATATAAGGTTAATAAATGATTAATTTAGGGGAAACTAAGAACTAAAACTGAAATAAAATAAGATTAAGGAAATATATATGAAAAGATAGGTTGGAATGTGTATTCCGCGTACCTCTGAGACTCTAACTCATTGGCTTATATTGATGTTAAAAATGTGTTTAGTAGAAAATATCAATTTAAAGACTGAAACTCACACTCGTGATTTTTTAATAAAGTCGCATTCCTTAACCATGAGATTTTGCTCTCGCTCGCCCATTTTAATTAAGGATTGTGTTTTGAAAACTAAACAAGTTCTAATTAATCCTAAAGCGCTCTTGTTGTGTTTAGAATTAATGTCTAGTTTCTGTTACCCGGTACGACCCCCATGCTCTCGCAGTGTCGGCTCGAACCTTAGTTAATTTCCCACTCTCGTGGTAAAATCGTGTTAAGTAACTTCTCACTCTCGTGACAAAGCCAATTAAATTAAGTTTAAAAACAAAGACCAAAATAGAAATTTCAAATTAATAATTAAGCCAATATTGTTACCGAGTCCCGTCGAAAACGACGATCCTCACATACCGGACTCAAAACTATTTAGCTAGACATATTGTTAAATGAAAGTGACTTAAACATAACAATTGCAATTAAGAACGACATGGTAATTATATTAACAATGATGAACGACAATGATGATGATGATGATGATGATAATGATGATGATGATGATGATGATGATGATGATGATGATGATGATGATGATGACGATGACGATGATGATGATGACGATGATGATGGTGACGATGATGATGGTGATGGTGATGGTGATGGTGATGATGGTGATGGTGATGATGATGATGATGATGATGATGATGATGATGATGATGATGATGATGATGATGATGATGATGATGATGATGATGATGATGATGATGATGATGATGATAATAATGATAATAATAAGAAATATGATTAAAAAAACATGTAAATGCGAGAAATAGAGAATTTGAAATAAAAATGAAATTAATCTTCAATAATCCAGCAAGCTTATGATCGAAGTGTACAAATAAAAGTCCTAAAACTAATGGTGTGGTAGTTCCTCGATGTGAGAAACTACCACTTTTACATGCTGAGTTTTCTGCCTAGAAATCTAACAATAATACTTTATTCAATAAACTTGGATGTCCAAAACTAATTTCTAAGATCCTATATATATATAGAAATAAAACAAAAGTTAGCAGGCGAGAGGTAGTGGAGATCATGGGAAGTTGAAGAAGGTGGAGATAGTGGAGATATTGGAGATAATGGAGATAATGGAGATCATGGTCAGTGACAAAATCATGGGAGATTCATCGTAGACGTGGATAGAACTTCGTGTTTAACACTGAAATTGGCCTGTGACGAGTGGCATGACATGTATGTTGTGGGGCACACATATTTTCAACTTGTGCCGATCGTAACATCACGTGTGCCGAGGGGAACACATACTTTCAAAGCGTGGTGATCGGGATATCATGTGTGCTGAGGGGTATACATATTTTCATTATGTAGCAATGGGCAGGAGGCTGTTACGACCGTCACAGTCCTCTGATGCATTTTCTTCTATTTTCTGCTACAGAGTCACACATTTTCTATCATTTATTCTTCTTTTCTTATGTGAGCCTTGTGAAATATAAATACCTGAAATGAAACAATAATACCGACATAACAAGATAAAGTGAATGAAAAACAATATAAAAGTACATGTGAATCAAGTTCGAATATACGATATAATTTCACATTATCAAATTCCCACATACTTAAACCATTTTTTGTCCTCAAGCAATTAACCAACATGGTAAAATAAAAAATTAAGAGTGATTCAAAACATGAGCACGACACGACTCCTAATTATATGTGGTTGCTAGGCTAATATTAGTATTATAGGTACTAAGTATTCAATACCAAGGATACCGTAACGACACAATGTTCAAAGACTCCTTTATTCAAACAAATTTGAATCATGCCATTATAGCTCAACCTAAATCTCTCGTTTTTGTTTCACTCTTTTTATTCAAGCACAATCACATTAAGCTCGTTATCCATACACGCACATAGTAGGGGAATTAGTTAGCGACTATGATCCTTTTCTCGGGGTTCTGGTACATAAGCTTGGTAACTCCTTTTATTTAACCATTTGCAGTTGCGGGGGATCGGACCCCAGTCCGCCCTACCAAGTTCAGCACCAGACACCTCTGAACCAACTGATGATAAATTGTTTTATTATATTTTTGTAGGTTCCACAACCGTTGGATTAAGTAACCGAGTGAGGGTCACTTAACTTAATAGGTGTATTCCTTATTTTAAATTCATTATGGAAACTAATTTTCTAGAAAATTTAGGATCATTCACTTATTGATCAGTAAATACAAATTTCCCCGTTGTACGGCCAAATAAGAAGTATATGATTTTGGTCTAATTTATTAGAGAAACCAAGGTCACGCAGTCCTAAAAGACTTAGTAAAATTTGAGTTTCTTTGATCTGAAGCATAGTCTAAGTAGACTTAAAATGGATAAAGGCAAACATTTTTTCAAAGTCAATGCAGAAAAAAATTTCAAGGACACGGAGAAGCTTGCAGAATAAAATTTGCATGGATTGAAAACAAGGACACGCATTGTAGACACGAAGATGAAGCTTGCAGAACAAAATTTGCATGGATTGAAAACAATGACACGCATTGTAGACACGAAGATGAAGCTTGCAGAACAAAATTTGCATGGATTGAAAACAATGACACACCGTTGTAGACAGTTATTTTAAAATTTCTATATAAACGACATTTATTTTCAATTTTAGGGATCAGCATTTGTTACATTGCTATAGAAACTCAAAATATCCGTGTCAAAATGAAAAGCGAGTAATTTCTAGAAAATATATGTATGAGTTCCGATTTATGAATTCCAAACAATTTACTTTTCATTTTAATATAGTTCTCTTATCAAGTCTTTTCCTTTTAATTATTTTTACTTTTTCACTTTGAGTCTGTAGCGATAAAAAATGTAGCGGGGTAAATCGGAGATCGAATTCTTAATTAATTCGTCTCACAAAAGCAAGAGTCGCCACCGCGCTTTATTATTTCCAAGGGAAAAGGGAAAAGAGCGAAATAAAACCCTAAAGTATGCAATGTAAAATAATACTTTTAAAAGTAATGAAAATACAAGGCGTTTTGAAAAGAGGTCTAGAGTTCGGGGGTTGGTTATACAAGGGGAATGTATTAGCACCCAATGTATCTATAGTATCCTATAGGAACCTTTTGAAATATCTGTTTTTTTTTTAAATTGTTTGTTTGATTAAAATAGTTTGTTTGGCTAAAGATGGGTGCGGATGAGATTTTGAAGAGACAGCGACCTAATGTCGAAGTTTTGACTTAAAAGGTGTGAGTTTAAAAATTGAATCTTTTGGGAAAATTATCTTAGGTTTAACAAAATAGTAAACAAACAAAAGATGAATGAGGGTATTCGCACGATTGGATGAGATGTGTTTGATAACATGAAGTCAACAAAGTTAAAACATTTCCCTTGGATTAAATCGAGCGAGTAAAATAAAATAGACATCAAAATATAAGCAATCAAAATTCACAAGAAAATAAATATAACGAAACAGATTAATGACCTAAAGGCATCGAGAAATTAAAATGACAAAGATATTTAAATAAAATAAAAGAGAATGTAACTAATTATCTAAAGAAGTTATTTAAACTAAATTAAAAATTTAAGATTACTTACTAAAAAAATTCTAAACTAACTACAAATTCTAAGGTTGCAAAAATAGTTCTAAAATTACTAAATTAGATCTAAGCTAAATTAAAAATTTTAAAATTAGTAAATTAAATCTAAACTAAATAAAAATTCCAAGGTTGCTAATCTAAAACAAAAAAAATTCCAAAGTTACTAAACTAAATCTAAATCAAATAAAATTCTAAAAGAATATTAAACTAATTCTAAACAACTAAAATTCTAAACTTATTAAACTAATTCTAAATCAAATAAAAATTATAAACTCATTAAACTAATTCTAAATCAAATAAAGTTCTAAAGTCCCTAAACTAAAACTAACAACTAAAATTCTAAAGTTAACTTAAATAAAATCAAATAAAATTCTAAAGTTTACTAAATTAAAACTAAAACAAATAAAATTCTAAAATTTACTAAGTCAAATCTAAATGAAATAAAATCCTAAAGTTACTAAAATAAAACTAAAACAAAATAAAATTCTAAAGTTTACTAAGTCAAATCTAAATGAAATCAAATCCTAAAGTTACTAAAATAAAACTAAAACAAAATAAAATTCTAAAGTTTACTCAGTCAAATCTAAATGAAATAAAATCCTAAAGTTACTAAAATAAAACTAAAACAAAATAAAATTCTAAAGTTTACTAAGTCAAATCTAAATAAAATAAAATCCTAAAGTTACTAAAATAAAACTAAAACAAAATAAAATCCTAAAGTTTACTAAGTCAAATCTAAATAAAATAAAATCCTAAAGTTACTAAAATAAAACTAAAACAAAATAAAATTCTAAAGTTTACTAAATTAAAACTAAAACAAATAAAATTCTAAAATTTACTAAGTCAAATCTAAATGAAATAAAATCCTAAAGTTACTAAAATAATACTACAACACATAAAATTCTAAAGTTTACTAAACTAAAGCTAAAACAAAATAAAAAAGAACCTCACAAGGACTTGAACTCAGGACCTTTAGATTGTTGGTAATATGCCTTGCCAATTAAACTGTTAACACTTTCTGTTATATCTACAACTCAGTTAAATTAAAAGGAAAGTAACTAGAAAAAGCTAATCCAAACGGGCCCAATGGGCCACCCGAGTTATGGATTAGGAGGGACAAGAAGAAACCCTAGTAGACCTTAAGACAAGCCGCCGCTGCTGTCTTGGAAAGGGGATTTGGTCCTCATTATTAATCTTTTAATATCCCCAATTAAAATAAATTAAAAGTTAATTCCTGGAGAATAAAACAATATTGACGATTATCTCTCTCTCTCAAACGCATCACTATTCCATGCTTCAAATTTTTCTTCTCAAACAAATCATCTGAAAACAACTTATAAAAAATGAATCTCTAATCGTTATCCCACTGTTATATCTCGCTTCAAAATTCAGAAACAAGAACAATCGGCAAAACCCATGTTACACTCTTGTTCCTCATCTTGGTTTTCTTAATCGCCTAATAACCACAACTCTGTTTCTCGACCTAACAACTCCTACTTCAACGCTTAGCCCGAACAACGAAAATGGCCTCTCTGCTCCCACGATCTCTAAAGAATGCAACAACATATAGATTGAAGATACAAGTAAAGCATAATTTGGATTCAGAAAGGTACCAGATCGGTGCCCCTCCGATGAGTTTTTCAAGCAAATGTACGGTGAGGACTTGCTATTATTTCCACTTGTTCTGCTCTGTCTTGCTTTATGCTAATGCTTTTGTATAACGTTGAGGTTTGGAACAAATGGAATTTTATTCGTATTATGCGTGTTCTAATCTATCTCTTCTTCTTATTGAACTCTTATAGATTCTGAAATTTGGTTGTTGTGAATTCTGTGTTGAGTTGTTGAATGTTGCGGAGTATTGTTTGATTTCGTATGTATATGGCGATTGTGAATTGACTGAGGTACATTTTTTGGTAGTATGAGTGATTTGTGATGGTTGGGTATAAAGTTTTGAACAGGGGTATTTTGTAAGGTTATGTATTGGTGTCTATGCAAGTTTTATGAAGTTTGGAAGAAGAGTTTTAGCTTTTTTTGGCAGAGAGTTAATGGAGTATTGGTATGACTTTTTTTTGTGTGTTTCTTTTGAATTTCTGTTAAGGTTTCGAGAGTGTATTTTGACATAGTTGTGGTTTCTTTATATGTGAGATTATGTCCCTTCTTTTCTTTTGTGATTTTTCTACTGTCTTATTGCCAAAACATAAGTTAAATTGGGGGAGATTTTGATAAGCTTGGATAATTTTGGTGATTTGCTTTATTGCTTTTTTTGATGCAGGTTTTGGTCTTGCTAAGTTAGTGTAATATTTGGCTGGTTTGGACTGATATGAGGCAGCTTTTTGCAGGTTGTGATATAGCATTTGGACCGTTGGAATTGTTAGTAACAACAAGACAACAATAGGGTGCAAATCAGTTTTGGACATCAACATTTTTAGCTTTGTTTTGGACTGTTTTTGGCATGTTTTATGCAGACTTGGCAGACTATGGGCAGCAACAAGAATTGGTTTTGGGACCACAACTTTATTGGACATAAAACAAATAAACAAAGATAATAGTAATAATAAAGATAAAAGGCAATTTGTTAGTAATATAAAACAGAATAATAATAATAATAATAATAAAAATAAGATGCAAACAAAATTAATTTTATTTTAATTTTAATATTAATTCAATTTTAAAATTGAATTAAAATTAGAATCAAATCAAAATCAATATTGGATTAAAAGAAACTAAAACTATAATGACTAAAAATAATCAAAAAATGTAAAATAAAGGAAAAAAGATATTAACTACATTTTTGAGATTTTCTTGGGAGTAAAATTTATACTAAAACATGAATCTAAATGGAACCAATAAAACTATATTAATTTTTTTATATTTTTTGTATTAAGAATTGCGAATTTAAAATACTATAATGCTAATTATAAATATTTTTGTGATTTTTCTAATAATGCGTTTGTAAAAAAAATGACATGAACTAAAATACATATTTTTTTAGATTTTTTTAAATAATACAAAAATGATAAAATACAAAATGAAAAAAATGTGCGATATGCACGATTTGGTAAAGGTTGGACAAGAGATGATCAAATTTCATTAAATTCATAAAGCGACTTCTAACGTTTTCATTCTTTCGTGGCATTTCAAAAAAATAATCATCTCTTGACTTCTAAAGGAAAGTTGTAGTTGTTGTCAAGGAGAATCATGTGTAAAAGAACCACTAAAAAAATGTCGAAGTTCGAAGAAGTTATGAATTTTTGAAATCTGACCCGAGAAATGGCAAAAATAGGTTGAAACGCTTGTGAACGCTCGCTATGTAATAATGCAGATGGGAGGTGGTATCTTAGGTCAAAATTTGGGGTATGACAGCTGCCCCTATTTAAGTTTCTTCTATCTGGAGATATGAAGATTAAAATCTTCGTTTCGACGAGATTGAAGGTACTTAAATACATAATACGCAATTTTTGCCCTAAGATACCGCCATTATGTTTGTGATATGAATGTAGTATTTAAATTTACAGAGAATGATATTGTATGAGACAAGATAATGCTGGAGAAGCCAAACACCAACAAATCACAGGAACATAGATTATACACTACTGGGGAAATAAGCCATCGACTTCAAATGATAGACTCTTGACGGCGAATAAAAATTTGAGAGAATACGACCTCTGACCCTAACAAAGAAGGAATCTTGCATAGGCCACAAAACAGATTATTGACCCAAAATAACAGTGAGTTCACAACTCAAGGCCAAAGATAGACAAAAGATGTATCTATTTTGCTGATAATGGACTACCAACTTCTGAAGGCAAAGATTTCATAACGAGTCTCTCTGCGAGATTTTTCCAGAGGGGTACCAATTAATGCTGAAATAATAATATGGTTGTAGATACACAAGCTGCTCAAATAAAGAAGCTTCCACTTGCTGTCGTTCAAAGATGTCAATAACATACAAGCTGCTCAAATAAAGAAGCCGCCACTTGCTGTCTTCCAAAAATACTATGACATACAAGCTGCTCAAATAAAGAAGCTGCCACTTGCTGTCGTCCAGGGATGTCAATAACATACAAGCTGCTCAAATAAAGAAGCCGCCACTTGCTGTTTTCCAAAAAAAATACCAATAACATACAAGCTGCTCAAATAAAGAAGCCGCCACTTGTTGTATTCCAGAAAAATATCAATAACGCGCAAGTTGCTCATGAAGAGACCGCCGCTTGCCGTTTTCCAAAAATATTAATAACATACAAGCTGCTCAAATAAAGAAGCCGCCACTTGCTGTATTCCAGAAAAATATCAATAACGCGCAAGTTTCTCATGAAGAGACCGCCGCTTGCCGTTTTCCAAAAATAATAACGTAAAAGTTGCTCATGAAGAGACCGCCGCTTGCCGTTTTCCAAAAATATTAATAACGTACAAGTTGCTCATGAAGAGACCGCCGCTTGCCGTTTTCCAAAAATAATAACGTACAAGTTGCTCATGAAGAGACCGCCGCTTGCCGTTTTCCAAAAAAAATAATAACGTACAAGTTGCTCATGAAGAGACCGCCGCTTGCCGTTTTTCGAAGAATAAATCAGAAGAAAATTGTGATAACACTACCAGAGAATAAAATCTTCGTCAAAGGGAACCATGAATAAATCCTTCCCGAGGAGATCAAATACTTAAATGCGCAAAATAAATGCACCATTCGTCTAGGTTGCCTAGCTTGGAGAAAGTCACGAGATAGCCTATGCAAGAGACAACAACTCCCTCCAGGAATAAACCAGAGAGAAGACAGTCAAACAAGACTCCACCCAATGAGAAAATAACTTAATTGGGGATTCATCCTATCCAGAAATGGACAAAGAAGACTAAATCAAAAATTCATCTACGAGGATTAGCTCAGTTGGGGAATTTAGAAAGGAAGCACATATTCTGCCTAAGTTAACATTCTACTTGGAAAGAAACATGTACGCTGTTTGAATAAACAAAGTATACAACCCAAAATCAACGACAAATGTGAATATGCATGCGTGATATAAGTGTAAATGAGTAAATGAATGTTATGCTGACAAAACAAACAGATGGAATATCTTGAAGACGATAAGATGTCACGAAATAATAGATACTCGGCCAATCTTAAAAAGACGGAAAATAACTGGAACTGGAACCACAAAACAACGTCAGAGCGTATCACGCTACAAGGCTCGAGTCTTCTGAGGAGAAAAGTATTCAAATCCAATCTTCTAATACCAATAGACCACTGACATGATACAAAGCGTACCACACTTCAGAAATCTGCTCAAATAAAGATAATTGAAACAAAGCTTAACTGGAAATGCTGGGGAGTCACCTAGCTTAGTACCACGAGACACGCAAGTTTACACAACCAACACCTCGTGACGATTTTGAAAGAAAACATGTTCATCATGCAAGGATAAATTACTGTATTGTTTTGCATTTCATGGCTTGACCATCCTTGGAACAACTGTTAATATTCCTTTCATTATTCACGACACATATTTAAAATAAGAATACTTTAAATAACTTTGTTTCAAATATTGCCGTAAAAATTAAAATTTTGCCCACAAAAGGTAAATGCTCAAATTTCATTAATAAGATGGTAGTTCACTAACAACGCGACTCCAACGGTTTACAACAGTTTGGGAAATAGTACATGAAAGAAAGGGTTACACAAAAACAATGATCACTATTCTCCCTAACAACTTCGGATTCCGAAATGTGTTCAAATGCCAAGACTGGTCTGACCAAAAGCTTGCCTAAGCCGCCCTTTCGGGTTTTTCAACTTAGCAAACTGTCAACTCAAACCTAAGCGAAATATTTCTTGACTGCATCGGCGTTCATGGAGCGCGAGAGCTCTTCACCGTCCATATTTGTGAGAATCATGGCACCTCCAGAGAAAACTTTCTTAACGACATACGGTCCTTCATAATTCGGAGCCCACTTGCCCCTAGAATCAGGTTGGAAAGATAATATCTTTTTGAGCACAAGGTCACCTTCTCTGAGCTCGCGTGGTCGAACCTTCTTATCAAAAGCCTTCTTCATTCTCTGTTGATATAATTGACCGTGACACAATGCTGTCAATCTCTTTTCTTCAATTAAATTCAACTGATCATATCTACTTTGACACCATTCAGCCTCAGAAAGTTTGGCTTCCATCAATACTCTCATAGACGGAATCTCAACCTCCACGGGGAGTACTGCTTCCATACCATAAACTAGGGAAAATGGGGTTGCGCCTGTTGAAGTTCGAACTGAAGTATGGTATCCATGCAGAGCAAACGGAAGCATTTCATGCCAATCTTTATAAGTTACCACCATCTTCTGGACAATCTTTTTGATGTTCTTGTTAGCAGCTTCAACAGCCCCATTCATCTTCGGTCTGTAAGGAGAAGAATTATGATGTTCGATCTTGAACTCTTCACAAAGCTCTCTCATCATCTTGTTATTCAAATTCGAACCATTATCAGTGATGATCTTGCTCGGGATACCGTATCGACAAATGATCTGATTCTTGATAAATCTGACTACCACCTGTCTGGTTACATTAGCATAAGATGCTGCTTCCACCCATTTAGTAAAATAATCGATCGCTACCAAGATGAAACGATGACCATTTTAAGCTTTGGGTTCAATCATTCCAATCATATCAATGCCCCACATAGAGAAAGGCCAAGGTGAAGAGATAACGTTGAGGAGGGTCGGTGGCACATGTATCTTGTCTGCATAAATCTGGCATTTATGACATTTCTTCACATATTTGCAGCAATCAGATTCCATTGTCATCCAATAGTAACCAGCTCTCAACATCTTTTTAGCCATTGCATGTCCGTTGTCATGTGTGCCAAAGGATCCTTCATGTACTTCTTGCATTAGCATGTCTGCTTCATGTTTGTCTACACATTTGAGTAGGACCATGTCATAATTCCTCTTATATAATACTTCTTCATTGAGGAAGAAACTACTTGCTAATCTCCTCAACGTCTTCCTATCTTTATTGGATGCCCCAGGCGGATACTCTTGAGTTTGAAGAACACGTTTAATGTCATAGAACCATGGTTTGTCATCGGTAACCTCTTCTACTGAGAACACATGAGCAGGTCTGTCGAGGCGCATAACCCGGATTGTAGGCACATCGTTCCAACCATTCACTTGAAACATTGAAGACAAAGTAGCTAAAGCATCAGCCATTTGGTTTTCATCTCTAGGGATATGATGTAATTCCACTTTGTTGAAGAAAGTTAACAATCTTCTAGCATAGTCTCTGTAAGGGATCAAACCAGGATGACGAGTCTCCCATTCTCCTTTGATTTGATTAATTACCAATGCCGAGTCTCCGTAAATATCAAGAATCTTAATCCTTAGATCCACTGCTTCTTCGAGACCCATAATACATGCCTCATATTCAGCCATGTTGTTCGTGCAGTCAAACTTCAATCTCGCCGTGAACAGGATATGAGTACCTCGGGGAGTGACGATGATTGCCCCAATTCCATTCCCATAAGAGTTCACAGCTCCGTCAAATATTAAACCCCAATGGGATTCGGGATCAGGTCCTTCTTCGGGTAACGGCTCTTCACAATCTTTAGCTTTCAAGTACATAACATCTTCATATGGGAAATCAAACTTGATGGATTGATAATCGTCAATTGGTTGGTGAGCCAAATGGTCGGCTAAAATACTCCCTTTGATTGCTTTCTGAGTGTGATACTCAATGTCATATTCTGATAACAACATCTGCCAACGGGCTATTCTTCCAGATAAGGCGGGCTTCTCAAAGATATACTTGATCGGATCCATTTTGGAGATCAACCAAGTGGTGTGGTTAATCATATACTGGCGCAGACGGCGAGCAGCCCAAGCTAAAGCACAACAGGTTTTCTCAAGCATTGAGTATCGAGACTCACAGTCTGTGAATATCTTACTCAGATAATATACGGCATGTTCCTTTCTTCCAGTCTCATCTTGTTGACCAAGCACACATCCCATGGAATCTTCCAATATAGTCAGGTACATAATCAAAGGTCTTCCTTCCATCGGAGGAATCAAAATGGGAGGTTCAAGTAAATATTCTTTGATGCTATCAAAAGCTCTCTGACAATCTTCTGTCCACACACATCCTTGGTTCTTTCGGAGAAGCTTGAAAATCGGCCCACAGGTAGCAGTCATATGAGATATAAATCTAGAAATATAGTTCAGTCTCCCAAGGAATCCTCTTACTTGTTTTTCCGTCTTGGGTGCGGGCATTTCTCGAATAGCTTTGACTTTATCAGGATCTACCTCAATACCTTTCTGACTGACAATGAAACCCAGAAGTCTTCCAGAACGAACACCAAAAGTGCACTTGTTGGGATTCAGACGGAGTTTATACTTTCTCAAACGATGGAATAACTTCAATAAATGTTCCAAATGATCTTTCTCAGTTTGTGATTTGGCAATCATGTCATCTACATACACTTCTATCTCTTTATGCATCATATCATGGAACAAAGCAGTCATGGCCCTTTGGTATGTTGCACCAGCATTCCTCAAACCAAACGGCATAACCCGATAACAAAATGTTCCCCACGGTGTAATGAAAGTTGTCTTCTCCATATCTTCTGGTGCCATCTTGATTTGATTGTAACCAGAGAAACCATCCATGAAAGAAAATACTTTGAACTTTGCGGTACTGTCGACCAATACGTCAATGTGCGGTAATGGGAAGTCATCCTTTGGGCTAGCTCTATTCAGATCTCTATAGTCTACACACATTTGAACTTTGCCATCCTTCTTAGCAACATGTACTATATTGGCTAACCATTGAGGATAGACCGATGTAACAAGGAAACCTGCATTAATTTGTTTTTGAACTTCTTCTTTGATCTTGTCAGCCATATCGGGATGAGTCCTTCTCAACTTCTGTTTAATCGGCGGACATTCAGGTCTCAACGGTAAACGATGCTCCACAATATTATTGTCCAAACCTGGCATATCTTGGTAGGACCAAGCAAACACATCAACATACTCTTTGAGAAGCTCCAACATTTTCTCTTTGACCTCTGGGATAAGCAATGCTCCGACCTTGACTTCCTTTTTATCTTCTTCATTACCCAAATTGATCATCTCTATAGGTTCTTCAAACGGCTGAATAGTCTTTTCCTCGTGCTCAAGCAAACGGGAAATTTCATCAGGAACTTCTTCGCTATCCTCTTCTTCGGCTCCGGACACAGGGAATTCAATGTTGGGAGAGGGCATAGGATCATTGTTTTCAATGGTTAAGTCATGGATTAATCTGCACATATGATTATGCTTTATTTTAGAAATCGATTAATATGAATGTTGTACAAATGAAACAAAATATTATTATATTTTCCTATTACTACCAATTAATTTTCATTACTATTTCCCAGAAAAAGTGAAAAATAAAACAGTAGTGGACAAAATAACATTGTTATTCATGAGGGGCAATACTTGAAACAAAGAGCCCAGACATTTTCTCTTTTGCCTTGGGCAGAGCAAAAGGATTTATTTTCAACATAGCCCGACACAAATACTTTTCGCCTTGGGCAGAGCGAAATTTTTTTTTTCAAAAATAAAACAAAACATTACTCAGAAATGTGCATCACAACAGGAACATCAACATCAATCCAGTTCTCGCAAACCACTCCATGCGTTACAAAATCGGGTAAATCCTCTTCAAAATCGTCTCCTATTATAGCATCAACTTCAGGAGGAGTCAGATGGATAAAACCTGCGCTTCGGAAAACTTCTTGTATCAGACGAGTAACTATTTCCTGCTTGACTCTTGTAGACACGGGATGAAAACCAAGACGTTCTCCAGACTTGTTCTCGGGCAAAGTCAACACCTGGCCCCAACCTTCAGCCGAACCACTTTCAACCACTCGTCGCGCATCCTCAAAAGAAGAAATAGATGTCCCTTGCTTCTTCACCTTATTATTAGCAACAGATAGAGCTTGGAATTGGGTTCCAACATCCTCATCAGCATCAATAAAAGAGAAATATGACAAATGGCTTACCACCATAGCCTGCTCTCCACCAATCATTACCAGCTTTCCATGCCTTACAAACTTCAATCTTTGATGGAGCGTGGAAGTGACTGCCCCTGCATCATGGATCCATGGACGACCCAATAGGCAACTGTAGGCGGCACGAATATCCATTACTTGAAAAGTGATCTGAAAAGTATGAGGACCAATTATTATAGGAAGATCCACTTCACCAATGACAGTCTTCCTAGAACCATCAAACGCTTTGACAATTACCCCACTAGGTCTCATGGGAGCACCTTGATATGAGAGTCGAGATAATGTAGTTTTGGGCATTACATTTAACGACGAACCTGTATCTACCAACACACTTGATAAAGTATCATTTCCACAACTTATTGAGATATGTAAAGCCATATTATGGTTCCTTCCCTCCTCCAGAAGCTCTTCATCACTGAAACCAAGATTGTTACACGAAGTAATATTTCCCACGATTCCATCAAATTTGTCAACCGTCACATCATGATCCACGAATGCCTGGTCCAAGACCTTCATCAAAGCTTCCCTATGGGCACCAGAATCTCTCAGTAAAGCAAGCAAAGAAATCTTGGAAGGAGTTTGCAATAGTTGGTCCACAATCTTATATTCACTTCTCTTGATGAGCTTCAGAATCTCATCATCATCGGGATGAGGGATAGGTTCATTGGACCGGCCTATCTCAACCCTTGGTTCAACATTTCTCGCTGGAATTTCTGCCGGTATGGGCCTCCTGACTTGAACTTCTGGTCTCTTCAAAGGTACTGCTGCAAAGGCACGTCCGTTTCTCGTAACTCTGCTCACATCAGCGATGTTAACAAAAGATGGCATTGTTGGTATAGGGACTTCTACCCCATTCTCAATCATTGTGGCATTATACTTATACAGTATAGCTTGGTCGGAGTTGTAAGGCACAGGACCAGGTGGATAAATGATCAAAGGAGCAACAGGTGCAGTCTGACTGTCGTAAACGATCTCTACTGGTTCAGGAAAGTTGAATTGTGGTATTATAACATTCACTTCATCCACCGGATCTCTGTCATGTGTAATAGTGATAACCCTCTGGTCTGACAATTTTTGAATATCCTCATTCACAATAGGGCAATCAACCTCTCTTGAACAAAATTCACAAACATCATAATCATGCTGATGCCTAAAAAAGGCAAGTCTTCTTAAGCTTTGATGTAACCTGATCAACGAATCTCTTATGTGTTCAACTTGAAAAACTCGAAACTTTCCTGGAAAACCTTCCACCATATTCACTGATGCTGCCCCATGTCAAGGCAAAGGATTATCTCTAACATTTGGGTTAACATCCTTGAAAGACAAGATACCGTTATTAATCAACCTCTGCACGTCTGCCTTTAGAGCAAAACAATTTTCAATGTTGTGCCCCGGCGACCCTTGATGATATTCACAAAACTGATCTGCCTTGTACCACGGAGAAGTACTATTCGGTGCGACAGGAGGAGGCTTCGTCGTTATGAGGTTTTTTATGATCAGAGCAGGGAACAACTCAGTGTAAGTCATGGGAATGGCATCAAATTGCGATTTCCTTGGTGAACGATTCTGGTTGTTAAATTGATAAGCCTGTTGTCGAGGATGCTACTGAAATGGCCGTTGCTGAATTGGTGGGGTTTGATGAGTTGGGGTCACCATTGTTGGGCGGACAACCGGAGTGACTACCGCAACATGTGAGTAACCTCCCCTTGGTCTCCCTGGGAAGATTACGCTGACGTCTTGTTCTTTTCTTTTTGGGAAAACACTTCCAAACTTCTTGGTACTGCTAGACGGACTTCCTTCTTTAACCAAACGTCCTTCACGAATCCCTTCCTCCAACCGCATGCCCATACTTACCATTTCGGTGAAGTCACTGGGTGCGCTGGCAATCATTCTTTCATAGTAAAAGGAACCTAAAGTCTTCAAGAATATCTTTGTCATCTCTTTCTCCTCAAGAGGAGGATAGATCTGAGCAGCAATTTCGCGCCACCTCTGGGCGTATTCCTTAAAGGAATCTCTGTCTCTATGGGATATCGCCCGGAGTTGATCTTTGTCCGGCGCCATGTCGACGTTGTACTTATACTGGCGAACAAAAGCTTCACTAAGATTGTTGAAATTACGGATCCGAGTGCTGTCCAAGCCCATATACCACTTTAGAGCGGCACCAGTCAAACTGTCTTGAAAATAGTGAATTAACAAGTCATGATCATCAGAATATGTAGACATCTTTCTCACGTACATAGTCAAATGACTCCGAGGACACGAATCACCTTTATACCTTTCAAAGTCTAGCACTTTGAATTTTGCTGGAATCTTTACATTCGGAACTAAACACAGGTCATGAGCATTTTTTCCAAACAAATCCTTCCCCTTTAACGCTCTGATCTCCCTCTGCATCTCTTGAAACTGGTCTTGAAATTCTTCCATTCTATCGAAAAGACCCAGACTTTCAGCAGGCTCAGCATGATAAGCAGGTTCATTCATGTATGGCATAGAATGAACCACAGGGGCGACAGTTGTCATCACTGGTTGAGGGAAGGGTGCCACAGACGGAATTACAGGCGGCATAGCAGTTGTCTTTGGTTGAGGAAAAGACATAGTAGGTTGAAACAAAGGCTGTACGACAGACTGATATCCTTCTAGCACAAAGTTATAAGGAATTCCCCACGGAAAACCTTTTGGCATATGATGTTGAAGCGGAGAGTTGATTTGAGTCACATATGTTGGAACAGTGACAATCTCGGAAACCACAATAGTTGAAGTCTGAATCTCAGCAGCTGTAGTCAATGGCTGATTCTGAGCAGCCATCAAACTTTCCACTAGCGCAGTTAACTTTTTCATCTCGATACGAAGGGTAGAAACCTCCCCGCGAAGCTCGTGGTTTTCTTGTTCTAGATCTTCCATCTTCCTCTGACGATTGGCTCGGGTATCGTACCGATGAGACAGCTTGACAATCTATCGGAGTGGAAAAAGAAACAAGGATAAGACTCTAGAAAACATGTGAAGTGGAATGCTGGATGATGAATGATATGTGATGCAAATGATAATTCATTTTGATAGTTTTTCAAGGAACTTCAATAATTTTGCACACATCAATGGTAAAGGAACTTGGAACAACAAAAACTCATTTCATTAATCAAAAGCGGTAAATTACAACTTACAACTTTGGAACAACAAAATAATAAATTACAACTTTGGGATAACAACCCAATAATAAAAGCAGTAAACTACAACTTTGGAACATGAAGCCCATAATAAAAGCAGTAAATTACAACTTCGGAACATGAAGCCCTTAATAAAAGCAGTAAATTACAACTTCGGAACATGAAGCCCTTTTACAGAGTTTTACAAAATGACATCAATAAAGTAAAACTAAGAACTAAAGATCACTCAGAATCATCAGATGGAGGACCAAATGCCAACTGCAACTGGAGCTTTCTGATCTTCTCTTCATAAAAGTCTTCCATCTCTTTCTTCTCAGCTACCAGTCGATCAATGATTTCCTTTTGTGGATTAGGAACGAGAGCAACGCTTACCGAACCTTCCTTCTTTCTCTTCCTTTCACTAGCATATTTCTTCAGTAAAGCATACTTTTGACGAAGCTTCTCATCATGATCAATGAACCAGCCGTCTTGAATAAATAGCAAATCCTCCTTTTCCTTTAGTTGTCGAGCCAGGACCTGATTCTCATATTCAGACATATTATACTTTTCTTTCCAAGCATCTCTCTCGGACTTCATCCTAGCCAGATTTCCTTGGTATTCTCCCATATTCTCGATAGGGATATCAACAGATGATGATGCAACAGTAGGGAATAAAGGTTTCTCAGGTTTATAGGGCATCTTGAGAGCACAAGCCCTAGCACGGACCCATTGTAGGTAAGGCTCCAAAGAAACGGCACCCCTATGTCCTAACATGTCTCTCCCTTTCCTATGGATGTGGCGCCAAGCTCCTTCGATCTCCCTCTTAGCTGCCTGGTGATCTTGTCCTTCTTGTAGAAAGAAACCACTCACATGGATGTTGTTTGGCTTGTCCCTCATCGGGTATCCAAACTGACGGCGTGCGAGAACAGGATTATAGTTAATTCCTCCTTTCGTACCAAGAAGGGGCACGTTAGGAAAAGCACCACAACTATCAATGATCTTCACGTCATGGTAACCTTGATTATACCAATCAATGTCGAAATGAGTGAGAGCCATAATTTTTGGCGCCCATCGCGGCTCCTTCTCGAGATCCCAGAAAACATCAGACCTAGGTAGATGAGAAACATACCACTGATACAGCAACTGTGCACAACAAATAATCATCCCTCCTTGATAAGAGTTTCGAAAATGGATGGAGTAGTAGGTATCTCCTAGCAGCGTAGGGACCGGATTTCCAATCAAGAAAATTCTGATGGCGTTGATATCCACAAACTTATCAACGTTAGGGAACAAGAATAGACCATAAGCGAGTAAAGCAAAGACGTCTTCAAAGGCAATAGTATCTTTTATCTCAGCGAAATGACGAGCTTTCCTCAACAAAAACTGCGTAGACAAACCTCGGATTCCCCCTTTTGTAGTCATGTTCTCCTCTATCTCTGACTTCTTCAAGTGGGTGATGGTCGCTATATCGTGAGATTTGGGTTCCTCTTCTAAGCCAGAAAAAGGAACATAGTCGGTGATCGGCAAACCAAGTATGTAGGAGTACTCTTCTAAGGTGGGCATTAACTGGTAATCCGGAAAGGTGAAACATCGGTACAAAGGATCGTAAAATTGGACCAACGTACCAAGGATGCCTTCTTTCATCTTGCGCTTCATGAGAGGTATAATGGACCCATACTTTTTCTGAAAATCCGTCGGGTTCTTGATCTTAGGAATTAAACTCTTCAGTTCTTCAATCTCGGGCTCCTTAAAACTAAAACTTCGAGTGTTTCTCCTTCCAAATTCCATAATAATAGTACCTGAGATGTCTGCAAAAATCATTTTAAGTTCCATGAAAAACAAGTTTTTTACAAAAAAATGTTTATGGATGTATGGATGAATGATAATGCAACAGTTACACATAAGTTCACAAACATGTGGTTCAAAGGTTCAACGTTCGTGCATGGAGTCAAAGGTAAAGCCCACCCCAAGGTATGTACTACGGTTTAATCACACCTGTAAGACAAGGTTCTAAGAGTTCCCAGAGTCTACATTCCTCCTTCGGATATTACCAACGTCTTGATTACTCAATAATTAGCAATATTCTCAAGAGAAACTCGTCCGAGCGTAGCATCGCGTAACAATTACTTCTGGATTACTCCGTTATAATCTCCGCGCTACACCTAAAAGTCCAAGATGGGTTAGGGTTCTATGGTTCTCAATTTCTCTGGCTCCTAGGTCAGAAATAATAATGTCTTCCCGATTACTCGGTAAACAAATATTACGTCCAAAAGGGCCTTCCATTGAGTGGGGGATCTCATGCCTCCTTCTTCGGGATTACTCCCTCAAAGTTAACATGACTATACCGCCCGTCCTATTCTTAAGTGTAACTTAATCCGGGTATAGGATTCGTCCTTTGCAAAAAACCCAAACAACCCCAATTTAAACACATAATCAAACAAATAAAATAATAATAAACAGATAAAACAAACTAGGTTTAACCCACTTAGGGATGGACCAGCAAGAGGTCAACCTTTCCCCAGCAGAGTCGTCATTTCTGTAGCGATAAAAAATGTAGCGGAGTAAATCGGAGATCGAATTATTAATTAATTCGTCTCACAAAAGCAAGAGTCGCCACCGCGCTTTATTATTTCCAAGGGAAAAGGGAAAAGAGCGAAATAAAACCCTAAAGTATGCAATGTAAAATAATACTTTTAAAAGTAATGAAAATACAAGGAGTTTTGAAAAGAAGTCTAGAGTTCGGGGGTTGGTTATACAAGGGGAAGGTATTAGCACCTGTTGTACCCCAAAATTTGCCCTCGCATTTTTCCACAAGAAGTATCAGCTTCAAGCATTTCCTGATTCTTCAAACTGGCTCAAGAATCGGACAAACAGACTTTTCTTGACAGTCAAGCAAAATTAGGGTTTTTACTGATTTTTAGGACTCTGAATTGTTTCATGCAGTGGGCTTAGGGTTTGGATGATTTTTGGTTCAATTTTGGTCAAGCGAGCGTTATTTGGCATTTAATCAGGAATTAAGGTTTTATGGGCATATTCTCAGAAAGGTTAAAATTCCACAGTACTTTGCGGTTTATTCCGAGATTCGGGTTGAATTTGCATTGTTCATAATTTAATCAGTAAGAAGAGACAGTGGTTTGAATTCATGTTGTTTGAGCCAGTCAAAGATATGTGCAGTTTGGAATTACAGTGCTTGGCAAAGAATCAGTAAGAAAGGATTGCATCTGATCAGTTTTTGTGTTCGACTGTGCGTTGCTTTGAATAATGGAGACGTCCAGTTCATTTATTTTAATCAGCAAGGTTTAGTTGATTATTTATGGTTTTAAAAATTAAATACTTGAAATTTAACTTTCATGTTATTTAATTTAAGGAATTATAAATAACAAGTAAATAAAGAAAAGGAATTGAAAAGAATTAAATGTTAATGGAATTTTTATTTCATATTTAATAGTTGTTACAATTGTTATTATTTGGATACGAGTAATTATTACAAAGTATTTAAAATAATAATAGTGTACAAATATTAAATAAAATAAAAAAAACTATCCTATTTCTAATATTCTTCATTCTTCACTTCGTTCCGGTGCTCCGTTATTCGTCTGCAAAAAGAAAAAGAAGAAAAGTCAGAAAGCAGTTGAATTAAAAAAGACAGTTAAAATTTGCTCATCATTAGAGGCCACTGACTGGGATCAGTCGACCCTCTCTGCAAATCACGGGATTTCTCCCGGTTCACAGAGAGGGAAGATTTTTATTCATGAATGCAAATGTCAAATGCATAAAATCCAAAGTTCAAACTGCATAGTTCAAATCCAATTCCACTTTCTATCCAAAGCAAAAAGGCAATTCACTGTCAAAATGCCAAAATCTACTCAAAAGATATCAAAGAAAAAGCAAGAAGTACAATTGCTGTCAAAAGTGCACAAGCTGTCAAAGAAGGATTTGAAAAAGATATCAATGCAAAGTCAGCACACAAACTGTCAAAGCAAGATAAAGATGCAAAAAATGTGTTATGCAAGCAAGACTTAATCATCATTTCCCAGGGCGCCTTCAAAAAGTACAGAAATAAACATTATTAAATTCTTTAAACTGTACTAAAAAATGAGGAGAAGAGAGAGAATAGAAGCAGAGGCAGGTTTTAGTCTTAGGCAGAAGACAACAAAAAGATATAATCCAAGAGAACTCAGTTCAGCAAAGCGAGAGGCCTCACAAGTTATCAAACACAACAAAGACTCAAACCTGCTAATGTCCAAAACCAGGCCTGTACCTTCAAACCTCCAAAACCTGATAAACAAAACACCACATGCTGAAGCTTAACCTGCCCCTGTAAAAACACCTCAACATAACATACCAAAACCTGCTACCAAGTTCAAGCCCAAGGCAAAACCTCATAAAACCAGAAGCACATCAGGTCAAACAACATAACCTGCTGCCTGCATCATCCAAACATTAAACCAGAACCACCAAAATCCCTGTCAAACCATATCATACTGTCTCACATTCATACCTCATAAACCTGCATCAGCTTTACCAAATACAAAACTCAGAACACATCATCCAAACCAAACACATAAACAAAACTACCAACCTGCATTAGCCTTAACTGCTACCCTGTCAAACAAATGAACCAACAAGCTGTCCAAGATAAAGGGCAGAACCTGCCTAATCCAAAAAAGCACCACTACTGTCAAGGCCAAACCTTTTAAAACCTCAAACATTCCAGGCAATCATAGGCAAATCGCTCAAGCATCAAAAGTCTCAGAGAAAAAAAACAAAATATTCAAAGGTAACCCACGAGCCCTCAGTAAAACATCACTGGGCAACACAAACAAGTATACAGCATTCAAGAAGAAGAGAGAAAGTTCATCCAACTCAACAAAATCTCAGAAGGCATCCAGCTCAACAAAAATCTTAGAAGGCATCCAGTTCAAGGCAACAATTCAAAGCAACAATTCAAAGGCAACCTAGGCCCTCAGTAGAAAACATCACAGGGCAATAAAATTCAAGAGCCTCAGAGGCAAGCAAACATACAGGAGAGGCGAATTCAAGGTAACACAGGGCAACAAGAGAAGAAGAGAGAAAATGCTCAAAGGCAACAAATATACAGTGGCATAGAAGAGGAAGAAAAAAGTGAATTTTCAATATAAGGCTTTTCAGAACATCATCATCAAAACCCTAAAAAAGCAACCAGATAAAAGATACCAGGGTCATCAAGAAGCAAAGCTCCATCACCGTTCACGCCGTCCCGGCCTCCTAAGCACCACAGCTCCTCTTCTCTCCTCCTCCTCCAAGGTCAGGTAGCCAATCTTCTCCCCCTTTCTTCTTCACCACCTCATAATAATACAAAATTAAGAATCAAAACTCAACTTGAAACAACACACGCAAATTCAGAAAAGAAAAAGGAAGCATAAAACGTTGGAACGAACCTTGTATCAAGAGGACGCTGAGTGCACGCCATGGAGGGAAGAGAGGTTTGGGGTTGACACTGGTGGCCGGAGGCATGAGTTGCTCAGGAAGCTTGCAAGGATGAAGAAGAACGATGAACCTTAGTGAACGGCGCGCCGCTGCTAACCCTAATGCGTCTCACTGAACAAACATTCCCTAACCCTAAATCGTTTGCTTGAACCATGGGCCTAACCCGTTCTGAAGCTCCCTAAAGCCCATTAAAATTCTAAACATCTGATATAAAACAACTTTTCTTTCATTTAATTAATTAACTTCCTTTTAAAAAAACATTTAATTTTTCTTAAAAAAACATATAGTTAAAATTGGAAGTATCTTTTTTCTTTTAAGCATATATTGGTATATAAATAATAAAACATATTTTTATCATATAATTAAAATTGAGTACCTTTTTTATTCTCTTAATATTTTTGTACATAACTCAAGTAAAAATACATTTTTCTACCCCATTTATTTAAAATTGAAAATATCTTTCTTTTCTTCTAATTAAAATATATTTTGCACATAATAAGTAAATAAACATTTTTGTATAATTTGATTTCTTGAAATATTTTTATACATAACAATAAAAAATACCTTTTTTTAACATACATAATTTAATTTTGGACATTTAATACTTTTTGTACATAATTAAAATACATTTTGTCATATATTAAAAATTGAAAATACTTTCTTTTTTTATTATTTTATTTACTCTTTAAATAAAATACATTTGTACATACTAAAATAAATATACATTTTCTTGCATAATTTAAATTTCTTAAAACATTTTATACACAATTTAATTAAAACTTGAACATACCATTCAATTAAAACATTTGCTTATTGTACATATCTAAATACAAAATACAAGACTAAGTAAACATTTCTTTAGGTCAAAAACCCTAATACGCTTCAATCTCACATTTCGCGCCTGTAAAAAATAAACTACACATACTCATATACATCTCACATTTACACTTACACAAATACATTCACATTGCTCCTATACACTTATTTATTTTATATTTGTATATTCGATATTTACATTTGTTCGCACATTCGATTTGGTTGTAACTTATTGGATACTATAAGTCTCATCCCCTTTTGTACATTTATACCCCCACTCCCGGACACTATTTTGTAATAGCGTAGATTTTACATTCCGCAATTTACAGTTTTCCAATTATACCATGGTTAGACCTAGGGTTTGTATGTACATAAAATCAAACGCTAGATAACCTAATACAAGACAAATACATGTAATCAATACACAATCACACTTGCACCCCCTAGGGTAATCCCACATGTTGTCTTCCAAAATGGGCCATGCTTGCACGTCGAGTATCTTTGGCAAAACAAATTCAAATGATCATAAGTCCCTCGATGACGCTTTCGAAAGTTGCCTAAAACGGAATGATCATAGTCCCTTCAAAGCAAATTGCCAAAGACACTTGGCACCATTGCATTCATGGTCCATACGATGACCCGCGCCCGTCCCGAATAAACTTCCTAAACGCAAGATTGTCCATCAAATTCAATGGTGGAACAGAATTGTTAAAAAGGGGTTAAAACATAACAAAAACCTTTGAGTACAATAGGGTAGGCAAAGCTCTTAGTTACTTGAGATCCATTTGCAAAAACACTTGCCTTCTTTTCAAAAACCACAATCCACAACACTTTCAAACAAACTTTCAAAAAACATTTGAAACATCTTTTCGAAAAGATCCACACTTTTGTAAAACACTCAATCACGAGTCAAATACATTAGTTGCCTAAGACAAGGCATCTTTTTCCAAAACATTTTCAAAAAGCACCCACACACACACCATTTTTTAAAAGCAATTGAAAACACAAGGCAAGTGATCTAAAAAACCAAGTAACTAAGAGCCCATGGATAACCATGGATGAAAATGGTGCTAATACCTTCCCTTTTCATAATCTACCCCCTGAACCCACGAAATGTCTCAAAAGGTTTTTGCTGTGCTTTTTAACCTTTCCTTTAGGATAAAATAAAAAGTTGGTGGCGACTCTTGCTCAACCGCACAAGTGCGAATACGAACGCAAAACCTCAAGTCAGTTCTCCCACCGTATCACAGCACCCAATGTATCTATAGTATCCTATAGGAACCTTTTGAAATATCTGTTTTTTTTTATAAATTGTTTGTTTGATTAAAATAGTTTGTTTGGCTAAAGATGGGTGCGGATGAGATTTTGAAGAGACAGCGACCTAATGTCGAAGTTTTGACTTAAAAGGTGTGAGTTTAAAAATTGAATCTTTTGGGAAAATTATCTTAGGTTTAACAAAATAGTAAACAAACAAAAGATGAATGAGGGTATTCGCACGATTGGATGAGATGTGTTTGATAACATGAAGTCAACAAAGTTAAAACATTTCCCTTGGATTAAATCGAGCGAGCAAAATAAAATAGACATCAAAATATAAGCAATCAAAATTCACAAGAAAATAAATATAACGAAACAGATTAATGATCTAAAGGCATCGAGAAATTAAAATGACAAAGATATTTAAATAAAATAAAAGAGAATGTAACTAATTATCTAAAGAAGTTATTTAAACTAAATTAAAAATTTAAGATTACTTACTAAAAAAATTCTAAACTAACTACAAATTCTAAGGTTACAAAAATAGTTCTAAAATTACTAAATTAGATCTAAGCTAAATTAAAAATTTTAAAATTAGTAAATTAAATCTAAACTAAATAAAAATTCCAAGGTTGCTAATCTAAAACAAAAAAAATTTCAAAGTTACTAAACTAAATCTAAATCAAATAAAATTCTAAAAGAATATTAAACTAATTCTAAACAACTAAAATTCTAAACTTATTAAACTAATTCTAAATAAAATAAAAATTATAAACTCATTAAACTAATTCTAAATCAAATAAAGTTCTAAAGTCCCTAAACTAAAACTAACAACTAAAATTCTAAAGTTAACTTAAATAAAATCAAATAAAATTCTAAAGTTTACTAAATTAAAACTAAAACAAATAAAATTCTAAAATTTACTAAGTCAAATCTAAATGAAATAAGATCCTAAAGTTACTAAAATAAAACTAAAACAAAATAAAATTCTAAAGTTTACTAAGTCAAATCTAAATGAAATAAAATCCTAAAGTTACTAAAATAAAACTAAAACAAAAAAAAATTCTAAAGTTTACTAAGTCAAATCTAAATGAAATAAAATCCTAAAGTTACTAAAATAAAACTAAAACAAAATAAAATTCTAAAGTTTACTAAGTCAAATCTAAATGAAATAAAATCCTAAAGTTACTAAAATAAAACTAAAACAAAATAAAATTCTAAAGTTTACTAAGTCAAATCTAAATAAAATAAAATCCTAAAGTTACTAAAATAAAACTAAAACAAAATAAAATTCTAAAGTTTACTAAGTCAAATCTAAATAAAATAAAATCCTAAAGTTACTAAAATAAAACTAAAACAAAATAAAATTCTAAAGTTTACTAAATTAAAACTAAAACAAATAAAATTCTAAAATTTACTAAGTCAAATCTAAATGAAATAAAATCTTAAAGTTACTAAAATAATACTACAACACATAAAATTCTAAAGTTTACTAAACTAAAGCTAAAACAAAAGTTATAAAATAAATCTAAATTAATACTAAACTAAATTAGTTATAAGATTTACTAATATATATATATATATATATATATATATATATATATATATATATATATATATATATATATATATATATATATATATATATATATATATATATATATATATATATATATATATATATATATATATATATATATATATATATATATATATATATATATATATATATATATATATATATATATATATATATATATATATATATATATATATATATATATATATATATATATATATATATATATATATATATATATATATATATTTTAAATAAGGTTAAAGAGTTAACAAAAACAAAATAAAAAAGAACCTCACAAGGACCTTTAGATTGCTGGTAATATGCCTTGCCAATTAAACTGTTAACACTTTCTGTTATATCTACAACTCAGTTAAATTAAAAGGAAAGGAACTAGAAAAAGCTAAGCCAAACGGGCCCAATGGGCCAACCGGGTTATGGATTATGAGGGACAAGAAGAAACCCTAGTACACCTTAAGACAAGCCGCCGCTGCTGTCTTGGGAAGGGGATTTGGTCCTCATTATTAATCTTTTAATATCCCCAATTAAAATAAATTAAAAGTTAATTCCTGGAGAATAAAACAATACTAACGATTATCTCTCTCTCTCTCAAACGCATCACTATTCCATGCTTCAAATTTTTCTTCTCAAACAAATCATCCGAAAACAACTTATAAAAAATGAATCTCTAATCGTTATCCCACTGTTATCTCTCGCTTCAAAATTCAGAAACAAGAACAATCGGAAAAACCCATGTTTCACTCTTGTTCCTCATCTTGGTTTTCTTAATCGCCTAATAACCACAACTCTGTTTCTCGACCTAACAACTCCTACTTCAACGCTTAGCCCGAACAACGAAAATGGCCTCTCTGCTCCCACGATCTCTAAAGAATGCAACAACATATAGATTGAAGATACAAGTAAAGCATAATTTGGATTCAGAAAGGTACCAGATTGGTGCCCCTCCGATGAGTTCTTCAAGCAAATGTACGGCGAGGACTTGCTATTATTTCCACTTGTTCTGCTCTGTCTTGCTTTATGCTAATGCTTTTGTATAACGTTGAAGTTTGGAACAAATGGAATTTTATTCGTATTATGCGTGTTCTAATCTTTCTCTTCTTCTTATTGAACTCTTATAGATTCTGAAATTTGGTTGTTGTGAATTCTGTGTTGAGTTGTTGAATGTTGCGGAGTATTGTTTGATTTCGTATGTATATGGCGATTGTGAATTGACTGAGGTACATTTTTTTGGTAGTATGAGTGATTTGTGATGGTTGGGTATAAAGTTTTGAACAGGGGTATTTTGTAAGGTTATGTGTTGGTGTCGATGCAAGTTTTATGAAGTTTGGAAGAAGAGTTTTAGCTTTTTTTGGCAGAGAGTTAATGGAGTATTGGTATGACTTTTTTTTGTGTGTTTCTTTTGAATTTCTGTTAAGGTTTCGAGAGTGTATTTTGACATAGTTGTGGTTTCTTTATATGTGAGATTATGTCCCTTCTTTTCTTTTGTGATTTTTCTACTGTCTTATTGCCAAAACATAAGTGAAATTGGGGGGAGATTTTGATAAGCTTGGATAATTTTGGTGATTTGCTTTATTGCTTTTTTTTGATGCAGGTTTTGGTCTTGCTAAGTTAGTGTAATATTTGGCTGGTTTGGACTGATATGAGGCAGCTTTTTGCAGGTTGTGATATAGCATTTGGACCGTTGGAATTGTTAGTAACAACAAGATAACAATAGGGTGCAAATCAGTTTTGGACATCAACATTTTTAGCTTTGTTTTGGACTGTTTTTGGCATGTTTTATGCAGACTTGGCAGACTATGGGCAGCAACAAGAATTGGTTTTGGGACCACAACTTTATTGGACATAAAACAAATAAACAAAGATAATAGTAATAATAAAGATAAAAGGCAATTTGTTAGTAATATAAAACAGAATAATAATAATAATAATAAAAATAAGATGCAAACAAAATTAATTTTATTTTAATTTTAATATTAATTCAGTTTTAAAATTGAATTAAAATTAGAATCAAATCAAAATCAATATTGGATTAAAAGAAACTAAAACTATAATGACTAAAAATAATCAAAAAATGTAAAATAAAGGAAAAAAGATATTAACTACATTTTTGAGATTTTCTTGGGATTAAAATTTATACTAAAACATGAATCTAAATGGAACCAATAAAACTATATTAATTTTTTTATATTTTTTGTATTAAGAATTGCGAATTTAAAATACTATAATGCTAATTATAAATATTTTTGTGATTTTTCTAATAATGCGTTTGTAAAAAAAATGACATGAACTAAAATACATATTTTTTTAGATTTTTTTAAATAATACAAAAATGATAAAATACAAAACGAAAAAAATGTGCGATATGCACGATTTGGTAAAGGTTGGACAAGACATGATCAAATTTCATTAAATTCATAAAGCGATTTCTAACGTTTTCATTCTTTCGTGGCATTTCAAAAAAATAATCATCTCTTGACTTCTAAAGGAAAGTTGTAGTTGTTGTCAAGGAGAATCATGTGTAAAAGAACCACTAAAAAAATGTCGAAATTCGAAGAAGTTATGAATTTTTGAAATCTGACCCGAGAAATGGCAAAAATAGGTCGAACGCTTGTGAACGCTCGCTATGTAATAATGCAGATGGGAGGTGGTATCTTAGGTCAAAATTTGGGGTATGACAGAGTCTTTCCTTCAATTTCTTTGTTTAGTTCAAAGATTACAACATTTAATTTACTGCAATTCCACATTAAAAATTGTCTAAGATTTTAGCACTATGTCGTAGAATTTCATAACTGATCGTGCAATTAACCTTTAAAAAGAAATTAGAGACTATATACCAACAAACAGAGTAAATAAATTGATGAGACCATTTAAAGTAATTCTTATCTCTCTTGCAAACTACTATTATAATAAATGGGAAATTACGCAAAATTTCGCAACATTACTTTTTCAAGTTTGCAAAATCTCATACAACATTTTTTAATTGAAAAAGGATTTTCTAAAATTATTAGCTTCTATATTAATCAACATTCTCTTAGTTGTTGGAAAGTTACAACTCAATTCAACATAACTAAAAAAAAGCAAAGAATTAGGGTTACAACTTAATTCAACATAACTAAAAAAAAGCAAAGAACTAGGGTTACAACTTAATTCAACATAACTAAAAAAAAGCAAATAATTAGGGTTACAACTTAATTCAACATAACTAAAAAAAGCAAAGAATTAGAGAACACAGTGGAACAGTTGTAGTAGTAGTTTTGTTAAGAAAAAGTAAAAGTTATTACTGATGCAAAATACTTACAATCTGTCAAACTTTTGTACTATCGACATTTTACCATATTTTCTGCAAAATGTCACCTAATAAATATGATGAACGCATAAAGCTTAAAAATAAAAAGAATAATTTAAAATTTAATAAATAACATTAGGCTCAAAGTATCACCTTGTTCATTTTGACTTGTCGAATCTTTATCTTCTTTGAACACAATTGTGACTGTGTCTGATTCTCGTCGAATTGCACTTCGACTCCAATCCCATCCTTTGATTTCTTCTATAATAACATCTCTACTAATCACTATTTTGTCTTGGATTGGTGAATACAACGTGTATGCACCTGTCGAATGATAACCTATGAGCACCATGACTTCACTTCGATCATCCAGCTTCTTTCTCAATTATTCAGGTACATTCCTGAAACACATTGATCCAAAAATTCTAAGATGACTTACATTTGGCTTCGACCCTGTCCAATCCTCATGTGGTATCTTTTCGACCATATTCTTTGTTGGGCATCTGTTTAGAATGTATACTGCTGTCGAAGATGCTTCAGCCCAAAATCTCTTAGGCATATTCTTAGCTTTCAACATACATCTGGTCATGTTCATTACACTTCTATTCTTTCTCTTAGAAATGCCATTATGCTGAGGCGTATAGGGTGCAACAACCTCATGCTCTATACCTTTCTCATTGCAAAATCTGGAAAATTCTGCTGAAGTATATTCACCACTACCATCAGTTCTTAACTTTTTCAATTTGCAGCCACTTTGTTTCTCAGCATGCAACTTGAACTTCTTGAACTATGTGAATACCTCACTCTTTCTTTCAATGAGGTAAATCCACATATGTCTGGTGAATTCATCAATGAATGTAAGGAAATACATATTACCTCCATTGGACTTTACTTCGAAAGGTCCACACACATCTGAATGAACCAACTCCAATTTTTGCCTTGATCTTATAGGCAAATCACGTTTGAATGCCTTCCTTTCCTGCTTAGCTTTGCAGCATTCTTCACATATCTGCTTTGGTTCCTTCACATACAGCAACCCAAGCACCATTTTATTCTGATTGAGCATACATAAACTTTTGAAGTTTAGATGTCCATACATGTGATGCCATATCCAGTTCTTGTCTTCTTCTGCAGTTGAAGCAATACATTTGTCATCTGATGTGTTGAGTTCGACTTTGAAGGTGTTGTTCTCCGCAAATGGTGCTTTCATGATTAGCCTCCCATCAGTCCTATATACCTTCATCTGATTATTCTCTAACTTTATATTAAAGCCTTTTGCAAGTAATTGACCTACACTTATCAAGTTACTTGTCAACGAAGGTACATACAGAACTTCAGTGATAGTAGCCTTTAGACCATCCTTCCTGATAATCAAAATGTCTCCTTTACCACCTGATTTGATATGCCTGCCATCTGCAAACTTTATCACCTTTTCGTCTGACTCATCTAACTTGGTAAACCAGTTTTTATTGCCAGTCATGTAGTTGCTACATCCTGAATCCATATACCACATGTTGTTTTTTTCAGTGTTCGATTGAGTGTTCACCAGCAACAACACATCATCAGAATTACTACTTCCAGCTCGTGCATATTGAGCTTCATCACTATCTTTCGACCTTGCAGTTTTCTTGCTTCGACAATCTCTAGCATAGTGGCCAAAACCTTGACAATTGTAACATTGCACCCCTTTCGTGTCAACTTTCTTCCCAAAATACTTGTTGCCCACTCCTTTCGAATCAGTATTCTTGCTTGAGTTCTCATCACCAGCAAAATTCTTACGCTGCTTCGATTTCTCTTTTCTAGCTTTCTTGCTGAATCTTGATTGCAATGCTTGTTCAGTTGTCTTCTCCCTTTCTGAGTTTATTTGCTGCAGCCTCATTTCATGAGCCTCTAAAGAAGCTTGAAGTTCTTCCAACTTCATCTCAGATAGATTCTTGGCCTCTTTGATTCACTACGCTAAAAAAGACCTACGAAAGCGCTTTTTTTGGCCTTTAAAAGCGCTTAAAAGCGCTTTCTAAGGTGGCGCTGCTATAGGTTTTAGCAGCGCTTTTTGTTTAATGAAAAGCGCTTTCGTAGGTCTACTTATGACAGCGCTTTTTATAAAAAGCGCTCTCTTAAGTACCCTTATGGCAGTGCTTTTTCTTTAAAGCGCTCTCTTTAGTACCCTTATGGCAGCGCTTTTTCTAAAAAGCGCTCTCTTAAGTAGGCTTTTGGCAGCGCTTTTTCTAAAAAGTGCTCTCTTTAATAGGCTTTTGGCAGCGCTTTTTTATGAAAAAGCGCTTTCATTGGTGGCGCTTTTTTTGGAAAAAAGCTTTCATAGGTTGTCTTTTAGCAGCGCTTTTTCTTGGAAAAGCGCTGTCATAGGTCTACCTATGAAAGCGCTTTATGTGAAAAAGCGCTGTCATAGGTCTACCTATGAAAGCGCTTTTCTCCAAAAAGCGCTTTCATAGGGTGTTTTTTTTGAGGTATTATTTATATAATTCATATACCTGCATTGTTTGCAGCATATTATTTATATAAACCAGTTGCCATAACCTGTAATTCATAAATAGCGGTAATGCATTGTAATTTCGATACCCCGTTCTCGTACTCTTTCGACAATCGATTGGAATACATCCATGTCTTATCCATGGTTTACGGTTTCTGAGTCAAAACCAATACTCAATATAACAAAACCAATACTCAATACTTTTCACTAAATTCATTTTATTCTATCAACTACTTTAGTACACAAGTATAACACAAGAAACCATAAACAAGAAACTATCATTGCTCAAAATCAATCATAAATTATGTTTGTATCTCAAATTATATATAAACCATTGTTATCAGTATTCTAACTCAAAATCAGTCTTACAAAATCAACCCTAACAACAACTAAACCAGTCCTTATATTATTCTCTGCTCAATAAAATATTGACACATCTCCTCTTTGGTTTCTTCCAACTGAAGTTTCGTGTAATATGCACATTTGTACTCATCGAAGTACTACATAAGAAAACATAATATGCATGATTTAGTTAAAAGTAAAAAATTATATGGAATATCCGAGAAATAATAAAACAAATTCTAAGTTATAAATTCATACCGTGACTGGAATCTCTATTTGATTCAGTTGAATGATTTCTTTGATAAACCGCATCACGAAGTATCCGCAACCTATACCGTTTTGCTGTTGAGGACACTGCATATAAAAACAAATAAGAATATATAGTTGTATTGTTTTATCAAATAGCGTAAATATTATAAGCAAAATAGTGGAAATTAATATACCTGCACTTTGATCCAATTAATGTTGTTTGATTTAGACCATCGTACCCGAGCTTCTCTTTGACACCGGAATACTTGTATCGCTCTAACAAAATAAAAATATATATTTAGAACAATGTCACATAAATAATTAAATACATAAATACACACAAATATTTAGAATAATCTCACTTACGTATCAATCATTAACTTCATATCCAGATAATTTGTCCAATCACCGTCAACCGAATTCAGATAATAGACCACTTCTTTTATAGGATCGATAGCAACCAACAACCATTGACGTCTATAAATTAAAACAACAGTTTAGAAGAAATTTTTCTACGCAAAAATTACAAATATTAAAATGAATTTAGAATGAAAATCTAACCCTGTAGGAATAGTATTATACGCCCAAAGATATAAGCTTTTTGTACTGCCAGTTGCCATGAATCTTTCGACTAAGTGCTCTCTTACTGAATCTGGTTCCCTACCAATTGTCGCTCCGCTGACACGGGAGGAAGACACAAAATGGAATCTCTTTGACAATTGATTCCCGCGCATCAATTTGTCATATAACAGACTTAAATAAAAACATAATTAATATTAGAGTATATTCATTGAAAATGTTTAAAAAAGATTTCAGCTAATTACATAATATAAAGATAGGGTTACCGGATGTATGCGTGCATAATACTGACGCCCAATTCTTTATGACGGAAAATCTGTTCCACGTCCTCATGTCCAATTATTTCGATGCAAGGAAAACCAAAAATACCTTGATCCATATCCATTTGACGAATACCACCATCCATCAAATTTGTTGTTCGCACTATTGTTTCAAGACACTGCCGGTATCGAGGGAAAAATCTAGTAGGCACCCTTTTCTTGGGTGGTACGCCAACGATTTTCTGGCTCACTTGTTGTGACCCATGAAAAGGTACCTAAAAATCATATAAACTCGGTTAAATTATAAAATTATGCAGTTTTTTATTTGGATCATATAATTAACACTTTAAACGTACCTCTATTAGTGATACGTCAGACTCGTCGTGCCGCAAAATCCCTTTACCCTTAGATGCGGGTGTTGTAGGAGTCTATAATTACCGTGGAAATAACTGAGGTCAGAACTGACAGTTGAAGACTTAAAGATTCATAATTGTTTTCAACATACCTGATCATCTATGAAAATGAGGTCGGATGGCCATGCAACAAAAGATCCAATTGTATCTCGCAGCAATGTGGTCTCAGCAACAATGTCAGGTACCGGCAGCAATGCATCCATATCTAAAGCAATGTCAACCGATACTTTCATGTGACCATCCGGAAGCGGTCTATTATGAAGTAAATCTCCCGAACTGTTATGGACTTTTCCCTTGCCAACTAGTCGATAAGTCGGTGACGATAGGTATAGCTGGCAAGATGAAATGCCCTAAACCAATAATAACCGTTAGAAGTGACTAAAAATATTCTATAGTAATAACGGATATATATTGAAAATTACCTCGGGAAATTTATGCTGACAGTTGATACTAGCTTTGTCACTAGTTTCTTTCAATTGTGAACTGCTCTTTTCCGCCATATCTCTCTCTTTATCCTTCTGCAATTCACGAACTTGAGCTTGTAAATCCTGCAATGTTTGCATCACTTCTGCATTGCTAGGATTTCTTCTCCTTGGATGCTTATAAAAAGAGGTTGGAGTCACACCATGACCTTTACCCCTCACCCGACCCGGATACTCAGCAATATTTAGTGCTCGACTAAGTACGCTCCTGGTATCGTGAGGATCCTCACCTGGGGATACCGATTGGGACAAGGTCTCCTGTAATTCAATTAAATATAAAAAATTATTAGTGGAGATAAAAAATTACTTAAATATTAATAAACATTAATTGATTTAACTAAAGACACAATCTTATACTTACACATTCATCATACACATGTTGAATATCGGGATTAACAGCTTGATCCTTGCCCACACGGGCTTCCTTCCACAACAAATGTGCCGGTAGTGATGTTGCGTCACTTTTCGTCTCTTCTAACTATGCAATGACGGAAGTCTTAAGATCATCAACTATATAACACATTGAGAGAATTAATAAGATCGTAGAGTTTATATTTACTTACAATTTTTTCCTCTAAGCGAGCATATCCCAAACGCCCTTTTTTGTATGGATATGCGGGTTTTGACGCTCTCTCGCGATTTATAGCACTCACTTTCTTGAAATTCTCGTCTCTTCTTTGGCCTACAAAACCAACCCATTCTTCAGGTGTAATGAAGTTCTCATATTTCTTTGGACGTTCCGGATCCTCTTCAAGAAAATTTCCTTCATCATCTTTAAGATACTTGTTTGTTAAAAATGTTCTCCACCCTCTGTGTCTTTTTCCAGCCAAACCCATTATATACTTTTTACGGGTATCTTCAATGTTAAAAGACCTCTACAAAAAAACATACGCATAAAGTGTGTTAGTAAAAGAAATTTAAACACATATTATAGTCAAGATAAAGCAAATAACAAAAACCATATATGTACCTTTATCTCAGTCCAAACTTTCTCCTTAGCCTCATCCAACTCTCCTCTTTTCCATCTAGGAGTGGTGATCGGAATGTGTATACGAACAAGCGTACCAATGTAGCTTGTCAACTTTGCAGCATTAGACCCAATTAATTGGTCATTATCATTCCATTCTACATTATATGTTACTCCTCTATCTCTATCACGTATGATTCCCCTCATAATAGTTATACCTCATGTAATATCTTTTTCTGAAGTATTTTCTTGAGTATTTTCAGGAGCATTTTCAGGAGCATTTGCATCTTTTGCGTTATCTTGATTACTAGCCATTTGACCTGTAATAATAAAAAAAAATAAAAATTAAATGGCAAATAAAAATGAAATGACAAATATAAAAATGAAATGACAAATAAAAATGAAATGGAAAATTAAAATGAAATGACAAATATAAATGAAATAGCAAATAAAAATGAAATGACAAATATAAAAATGCAATGACAAATAAAAATTAAATGGCAAATTAAAATGAAATGACAAATATAAAAATGAAATGGAAAATTATATATACTATTACCCTTTTCACTAAGGTCTCTTTCTTTTCTTGGTAGGAATGTGTTCTACTCGTCTCTTAACAACGCGGACAGTTGGATTGATCCAAATACCCTCATTATGATCGTTTCTAATACATGATTCATTATCATTTTGATCAGTTATGGTTAAAGATTCAATGTCAACACCAATATCACTTTGATCTCCAATGCTTTCATCAATTACTTTGTTAGATAATAGCACTATAGACCATTTCGTACTTGTCGGATCATTGACATAGAACACTTGTTTAGCTTGAGAGGCTAGAATGAAAGGCTCATCTTTGTACCCCACTCTATTAAGATCCACTTGCAAAAAACCTGACTTATCCATTCGTATGCCATTATTATTTTCAACCCACTTGTAACCAAATATAGGAATCTGAAACTTCTCGTAATCAAACATCCAAATGCGCTCGATAACCCCAAAATATGACAGGTTTGCAAATTTTGGGTTTAAGTCCTTCACACTTGATATATGCATTGCTTCAGCGATCAAGATGACACCACTATTTTGCATAGTACTTTTGTCATCCTGTTCTTTGGTATAAAATGTGTATCCATTAATTGCATATGCGCTATAAGAAAACACAATTAAACTTGGACCGTATGCTAAACATCTTAATCTTTCTGTTACTGAAGCATGATCTGAACGATACTTTGAATAAATATGTTCCTTAAACCATGGTATGAAACTTCGATTATGCTCTCGTACAATCCAATTCTCATTTCTATTCGGATTTAAACCTCGAAGAACACCCTTGTGAATTTCAACATACGGCTCAACTTCAAGCTCATTATGCAGAACATACAAATGCACTTGATCCCGTTCGACCATTGATATTGTCACAACTTTATTTCCAATTAGCTTCTTACCTTCTTTTTTTTTCAACAATGTGAGATTTGGGGAGTCCAATTGATTGAACATTTGACAGATATTCAGTACAAAACACAATCGCTTCTTCAACAATATATCGTTCAGCAATACAACCCTCTGGTCGACTTCGGTTTTTCACATAACCTTTTAATATTTTCATATAACGTTCAGTAGGGTACATCCATCTCATATAAGCTGGTCCGCATAGTTGTGTCTCTTTGACAAGAAGAACGACAAGATGAACCATTATGTCAAAAAACGAGGGAGGGAAATACATTTCAAGATCACACAAAGTAACAACTATTTCTTTTTGCAATGTTGGTAAGATCTCAGGATCGATCACCTTGCTGCAAATGGACTTGAAGAAAAAACACAGTTTAGTTATTGCGCTTCTTACTTTTTCTGGAAGAATAGAACGTATACCTATCGGTAGAAAATGTTCCATTATGACATGGAAATCATGCGTCTTTAAACTCTTTAACTTGAGGTCTTGCATAGACACAAGTCTTCTAATATCTGATGAGTAGCCTTCTGGAACTTTAACCTCACTTAGGAACTTACACAATATTTTTTTCTCCTTTCTGGATAGAGTGTAAACAGCAGGTGGTAGATATGTTCGTGTTCCTTTTTTCACGGGTCCCAATTCAGTTCTTATTCCCATCTCTACCATGTCCTCCCTTGCTTTAAGACCATCCTTAGACTTCCCTTTTATATTGAGTAACGTACCAATAACACTGTCAAATACATTTTTTTCAATATGCATAACATCAAGAAAATGTCTTACGTACAAAGATTTCCAATATGGCAATTCAAAAAAAATCGACCTCTTCTTCCACCCACCTGTAACAACTTTATATGCAAAAGGCTTGCCAAACTGAATACTCACATCTTTCACCTTTTCAAATAATTGATCACCTGTCAATCCAGGCGGAGCTCTACGTTGTTCGGTATCTCCGTTGAACGCTTTTCTCCATCCACGATATTGATGTTTAGAATTTAAGAATCTACGATGACCGAGAAAGACATTCTTCTGACAAAGTTTCAATCGCATCGTATCGGTTCCATCTTCACAGATAGGACACGCTTTTTCACCTTTAATGCTATACCCGGATAGATTTCCGTAGGCTGGAAAATCGTTAATTGTTCCAAACAACATCGCCCTCAAGTTGAAACTTTCTTTCCTATACCCATCATAAACCTCCACACCGTTCTCCCACAAAATCTTCAAATCTTCAATTAAAGGTTCCAAATATACGTCTATGTCATTTCCTGGTTGTTTAGGCCCAGAAATTAACATAGATAACATCATGTACTTACGCTTCATACATAGCCACGGAGGTAGGTTATAAATCATAAGAATTACAGGCCATGTGCTATGCGAGATACTTTGAATACCGTGTGGGTTCATTCCATCAGTAGACAATGCCAAGCGAAGGTTTCTTGCGTCTTTTCCAAATTCAGGATAATCATTATCAATTTTCATCCACTGTGGTGAATCTGCCGGATGTCGAAACTTTCCATCAACAATTCTTTCATCTGCATGCCAAGTTAAGTGTCTTGAATCGGTTTCACTATGATACATCCGTCTAAATCTCGGAATTATAGGAAAATACCATAAGACTTTTGCCGGAGACAACTTTTTCTTATATCGAGGGGCACCACATTTAGGACACTCATTTAACGATGCATACTCGTTTCGAAACAAAACGCAATCTTTTGGACAGTCATGTATCTTGTCATAGCTCATGCCAATAGAGTACAACATCTTTTTGGCCTCATACGTTCGATTGGGGAGAACATTATCCTCTGGTAGCATATCTTTCATAAGGGCTAATAACTCTGTGAAACTTTTATCCGACCATCCATTGCCCGCCTTTAAGTTGTACAACTTTAATACCGCAGACAATCTTGTGAATTTTGTACAACCATTATACAACGGTTTCTCTGCATCGCTTACCAACCTCTCGAACATTTTGGGACAATCATTAAGATCTTCTTCAAGTGCTTCTGCAATCTCTTCAACTCGATCATAATCGTATGTATCTGTGCCATTGTCGTTTGAAGCATAGGTCCTATTATCCCCCGATTCATCATTCCCGTCACTTTTCTCACCATGCATATTCCAACATGTATAACTTCTATCAATTCCATACCATATTAGATGCGATTCCAACTGAACCGCGTCAACCCGATTCCCATAACAGTAACACAAACAAGGACATGTCATTCGACCGGGGTCTTCGGCGTGCGCAACAGCAAACTTAACGAATTCTGATACCCCGTTCTCGTACTCTTTCGACAATCGATTGGAATACATCCATGTCTTATCCATGGTTTACGGTTTCTGAGTCAATCTGAGCTAAATGATAAGTTAGAAAACAAAACCAATACTCAAAACTTGCACTTGCTCTTGCACAACCATATAACAAAACCAATACTCAATACTTTTCACTAAATTCATTTTATTCTATCAACTAATCACATTTTATGATTACATCACTAATGAATGGTAATGTGAAATGGGTAACCCCGTTTGTTAATGATTCATAATTTCCACCACCATTCACTAACACAACACAACATCATTAGCACAACCCTCTACATGTTCGTTTCTTATATACTAGTACACCCTTGTTTCATCAAACTCAAGGGCTACCTGTTGTACCCCAAAGTTTGCCCTCGCGCTTTTCCACAAGAAATCTCAGCTTCAAACATTTCCTGACTTTTCAAACTGGCTCAAGAATCGAACAAATGGACTTTTCTTGACAGTCAAGCAAAATTAGGGTTTTTACTGATTTTCAGAGCTTTGGATTGTTTCACAGTTGGCTCAGGGTTTGGATGATTTTTGGTCCAATTTTGATCAGGCGAGCGTTATTTGGCATTTAATCGGGAATTAAGGTTTTATGGGCATATTCTCAGAAGAATTTAAATTTCACAGCACTTCGCAGTTTATTCCGAGATTCGAGTTAAAATTCACGTTATCTTGGTTTAATCAGCAAAAGAGACAGTGGTTTGAATTCAGTACGTTTTGATTGGGCCAGTCATATACAGGATGCAGGGTTGGATTGACAGTGTTTATGCGTTTGATCAGTCTATTTGGATTGACTGCTGCTTTGCTCTGGATGTTGAATAAGACAGACTTAATTGATCAATGTTGTTTTATTTAAGTTATTTATTATTCTGAGATTGAATGATTGAAATTTATTTTTCAATTGTTTTAATTCTAAGAATTTTAAATAAATAAATAAACAATAAAGAAAATTAGAATTAATTGGATAATTTAGACTTTTATTGATATTTGAATTATTTGTACAAATTGTTGTTTATAATTTAAAATTATGAACAATAATCTACATTAATTTGAATATTACATAAAATTAAAACTATCCTATTTTCTAATATTCTTCATTCTTCACTCCGCTCCGGTACTCCATTTTTTATCTGCAAAAAGAACAAGAAAAGTCAGAAAGCAGTTAATAAAAAAAAGACAGATAAAATATTGCTCATCATTAGGGGCCACTGACTGGGATCAGTTGACCCTCTCTGCAAATCACGGGATTTCTCCCGGTTCACAAAAGAGGGAAGAATTCCATTTTTTATTCATGAATGCAAATGTCAAAAATGCATAAGTTACAAATTTCAAGCTGCATAGAAATTCAAAATCCAAATCCAAACTAAACTGAAAAAGATCCAGTTTCAACTTTCTATCCAAAGCAAAAGGGAAGTTGCTGTCAAAATGCCTAAGTTTACTCAAAGAAAGAAGTAAGAAGTACAATTGCTGTCAAATCCCAAGCATACAAGCTGTCAAAGAAGATTTTGGAAAGGATATCAAAATGCAAAGTCAGAGCAAAGCACAAAAGCTGGAGAAAGAAGATGCAAAATGTGTTATGCAAGAAATCTAAAATCATCATTTCCCTAGCCAAACCCCTTCAGAACATAGTACAATAATAACATTATAAAATTCTAAACTGTACTATGAGTGAGAAAAAGAGAGATAATAGAAGCATAGTTCAGGTTAGGCATAGACAGTAGAGAAGACAGAAAAAAAGATATACAAATCAAAAAGCCAACTCAGTTCAGCAGCAGGCAGAATAGAGAGGTTAGGATAGAAAAGAAGAGATATACAAACTCAGTCCAGCATAGCAGGTTAGGCATAAGCAGCAAGATAGAAGAAAACAAAATATACAGAAGCCAATAAAACAGTAAAAAAGGATAGAGAGGATAGAGGAGAGAGATACAAACTCAGAACACCCTGCCTTCACCTCAAAGAAATCCAACCCAAGCCTAAAAACCTGAAGAACACAACTCAGTTCAGCATAGCAAAAGAGAGAAAAGATATAAACTGTCAAAAACCATCAAACTTCATCACACCCTGTCCCAAACCTCACATAACCTGCAAACTGAGTTATCTCAAACCAATGCCATAACCAGAAACTTCATCAACCCTGCCTTACCATTAGCCTCACAAACTCAAAAAAACATATGAACTAAACAACCATGCCTGTCAATAAAGCCATCAAACACACAGTTCAATTCAAAAACCATACCAACGCCTGTCAAGCTAATCAAAACAACACATTTGTTTCAACCATAGCATCCAGCAACAAGTTTTCAAGGCAACCTAGGCCCTCAGACCTCTGAGGTCATCACTGGGCAACGCAAACAAGCATACAGCCTTTCAAGAAGAAGAAGAAAGAAGCAACTCAGGCAACAAATACATAGGCCCTCAGATCTCAGAGATCATCATTGGGCATTTCAAACAATACTCAAGCAAATACTCAGGCATACACATGCTCAAAAGCATTCAACAGTTCAAAGGGACGAAAGCGGAAGAGATAAAGATATCGAGGCAACAATAAGAAGCGTATTCAAAGCAAATGTTCGAGGCAACATACAAAATTCCCAAAGGCAACACATAGTGGAAGAAGAAGATAAAAAAAGAGTGAATTTTAAGAAGGGTTTTCAGGCAAATCTAGCATCATCATCAAAACCCTAATATATCAAAAGAACGAAAATACCAGGGAAGCTCAAAGTTTCGTCACATCTCCCTTCGCCAGCACGCCTCCGAGCATCTCCACCATTCCTCCCCCTCTTCAGTAAAGGTAATGCACGTTCTTTCTTTCATCTCACGTACCTCCAAATAAACACAACATGCAAATCAAAATCAACATTCAATCTAATCAAATAATTAATCAAGAAGAAAACACGTTCTCAATTGAAAACGCAAGTAAAACCCTAAACAGCCAAAGAAGGTGGATTACCGTGCTACGCGCTTCGTTGAATCATGAAGAGGGAAAGGAGGCGAAGGAATTGCTGGTGGCTTGAGCAAGGAGACGGATTCAGAAAGCTTGCAAAAGGCGACGAAGACAAACGTACGAATGCACAAGCACGCCGCTGTTAACCCTAGCCCTTGTTCTGAATGACAAAATGCCAAACAACCCTAATTTCGTTCAAGACAAACATGGGCCTGACCCGTTCTCAATTCCCCTAAAGCCCAACAGTATCACTAACTTTTTATAACAAACAACTAATCTCTTTCTTTTCTTTTTTACTAAACTATATCTATTTCTAACTTAACATTTTTATCTTATAAATTGAAAATACTTATTTCCTTTTATTTATTTTACTCTTTCATTTAAAATATATTTTGTACATCAATATTAAATATATGAAAACCTTTTATTTTAAAACACCTAATTTAAATGGTAACAAAATACCTTTTACCATATAATATAAATTGCAAACATTTTTTAGATATATTTTTGTACATACATTTTTAAAACATTAAATTTTTACATATTATACATTTTTTTATACATAATTAAATTGAAACTTTTTAATTAACATATACATTTGTACATAACAATATATACATTTCTCTAATATTAAAATTAATAAATATGTGATTAAAATACTTTCTTTTTTATGCAAAATATGATTTAATTAAAAACTTGAACATTGAAATCAAAACACTTTCTTTTTCTTTTTGTACATAATTAAACATACAAAAATCAAAGATTCATTAAGACGCATTTCTCTAGGTCAAACCCTGATACGTTTCAATGCCACAATTCGCGCTTGTACATAATTACACATACACAATACACATATACATCTCACATTTACACTTACACAATACATTGCCCTATACACATTTTATCTTATATTTGTATATTCGATATTTACATTTTGATCGCACATTCGATTTGGTTGTAACTTATTGGATACTATAAGTCTCATCCCCTTGTACATTTATACCCCCACTCCCGGACACTATTTTGTAACAGCGTAGATTTTACATTCCGCAATTTACAGTTTTCCAATTATACCATGGTTAGACCTAGGGTTTGTATGTGAATAAAATCAAACGCTAGATAACCTAATACAAGACAAATGCATGTAATCAATACACAAATCACACTTGCACCCTCTAGGGTAATCCCACATGTTGCCTTCCAAAATGGGCCATGCTTGCACGTCGAGTTCCTTTGGCAAAACAAAATCAAATGATCATAAGTCTCAAAGTGTTGCCTAAACGGAATGATCATAGTCCCTTCAAAACAAATTGCCAAAGACACTTGGCATCATTGCATTCATGGTCCATACGATGACCCGCGCCCGTCCCGAATAAACTTCCTAAACGCAAGATTGTCTACCAATTTCAATGGTGGAACAAAATTGTTAAAAGGGGTTAAAACATGACAAAAACCTTTGAGTACAATAGGGTAGACAAAACTCTTAGTTACTTGAGATCAAACTTGCAAAAACACTTGCCTTCTTTTCAAAAACCACAATCCACAACACTTTCAAAACAAACTCTCAAAAACATTTGAAAACATCTTTTCGAAAAGATTCACACTTTTGTAAAACACTCAAACACGAGTCAAATACATTAGTTGCCTAAGACAAGGCATCTTTTTCCAAAACATTTTCAAAAAGCACCCACACACACACCATTTTCAAAGCAATCGAAAAACAAGGCAAGTGATCTAAAAAACCAAGTAACTAAGAGCCCATGGATAACCATGGATGAAAAGGGTGCTAATACCTTCCCTTTTCATAATCTACCTGTGATCGGTGGATCTGGAACTGACTGTTTAACGCTGGTTCGCGAAAATGTCGCGGAAGCAAGAGTCGCCACCGTCTTTTATTTTCTCCAAATGGAAAGGACAAAAGCACAGAAAAATTCCTTAAAAGAGATTGCTCTCGGTTCGGGAGGTAGGTTATAGAAAGGGAAGGTGTTAGCACCCTTTCTATCCATGGTTATCCATGGGCTCTTAGATACTTGCTCAATGTGTTTTCAAAATGTTTTCTTGCTTTTCAATGTGGGTTTCAAAAATATTCTTTGAAAAGTTTCAATTCAACTCGTACGTCAGAGTGTTTGAAAAGTTTGTTTTGAAAGTTTTTGAAAGTGTGTTGGTGTGAAAAGTATTTTGATTTGTTTGAAATTAGAGCAAGTATCCTTGAGAACCTACCTACCCTAAGGAATTTGTCTATGTAAATGTCCTTTAAAGTAGTGCCATCCCACCATTGAGAGGTAGGTAGCACCACCGTTGGAGGTGTTCGGGTCAATTCGAGGTTCGGGACATTGTGGTCACCGAGCAAAGGTAAGACACCTTAGAAGCTACCCTTATGCCATTGATCTTTTATTCCGAGGCAACTTATTCTAGGCAACTTTGTTTTAGGCAACTTTGTTTTAGGCAACTTTGTTTTAGGCAACTAGATCAATGGACACAAGGACTTACTAAAACGTCCTATAGCCGATGGCCACGTTTCGAGGGACAAGGCAACAGTGTGATCAACGGAGTAATGGGAAGACACTTTAGAAGCTACCCTCATGCCAGATTCCCGGATCATGAGGACTTACTAAGACGTCTTCTACTCGACAATCACCTTTCGAAAGGCAACAATGAGGCGTACCCTAGGGGTGGTGTGTGCGATTCGTGTATCGTTTTCATTGATATTTGTCTTGTCATGTTCGTTGTGATCTACGCTTGATTTTAGTTTTAGGGCCATTCATTCTTGCATGCATTTAACAGTTATAAAGTTTGCGAAAAAATAAATCTAAACTATTACAAATGGCGCGGGTCCACATCGCCAAAATAAACCGAACCCGATTTGACTGAAAGTAAAAGAGCAATAAAATAAAAGTGCGAGAAATAAAGTAAAAATTATTACAAGGCTTTGGGACATGTACATAATGAATAATAAGCGATAAAGTAAATGTGCGAAATAAAATAATTAAGACAATGGGCGTTGGACCCTTTTGCAAAAAATTAAATTTAATGAGGAATTAGAATTAAAAGAAAAAGAATGTTTTTGGTATTTTTGTATTTTTTAAGATTTAAAAGAAAAAAGAACTTTTTAGAATGAAATTTGAAATGCAAATCCTAATTCTAATGTTTTTTAGTTATTGTGAAAATGTTATATTAATCTAAATTAAACCCTAATTTTTACTTATGTACATTTAATTATAAAAATAAAATAAATAAATAAATAATATTGTGATAAAAAAAAAAGGAAATTTTAAAAGGTATAAAAAGTCATTAAACCTAATGCTATATTTTTGGATTTTTAGTTATTAAGAAAGTATTAAAATCTAACCTAAATGCAACCCTAATTAGTTTACAAGTTTAATTATGAAAATTACTAATATTATGGCAAAAAACAAGGAAAATTAAAAGGAATAAAAAGTCATTAACCTAATGCTATATTTTTGGATTTTTTTATGGAAGAAAGAATTAAAGTTAAAACCTATTTTACTAAATTTATTTACATGTTAATTATTTACAGGAAAATAAACAAAATAAATATTTTTTATGTTTTTATCCTTTTTCTGATTTTTTGTGATGTTTTTATATTTTGTAAAGAAAACAATTAATTAATTAAAACAATGAAAATAAATAGCCTAATAATTAAAAAAACAATAAAACATGAAAAGAAAAGCAAACCAGGGGGGGTAGCCCCAATTTAGGAGGTAAGGCCTTAGCATTTCAGGCCCATTTATGTTATGGCCTTGCTGACTTTTTGCTAGCCTGCTTCAGCGTTGACTGGAGTTTATTGTGCTCCTTTGCATCCAAGCCTTTGATTTGAACTGGTGGGACGCGTGGACGAGTGAGATGGTGAGCGTATGGTATACTGGGACGCTCATGCTGCATGGGATTTTACATTGAGGAAAAATATGAAGGAAAGTCAGGACCTGGGTCTCGAACCCAGGTCACGTGGATTGCCAATACACCTCATTGCCACTGGATCACTAACACACATTTGTTAAATAAACATACAATGAATAATATAATATAAAACAATGCATCAGTGGTTTAAAGCGCGAAAATTCAAATTTATCCAATCAGTACACGCCACTTCATCATCTTCCCCATGGCTTCGTTTTGCCTGAAAAGAACAAAAGTATTAGGCAACAGTTTTTACACCGTTGCAGAAAGTGGCATACGAGAAAATAACGATTAGGCCCTGAGGCCCTATAAATTAATCGCGATGACGGATTCTTGTTCGTTGGAGTGTGCCGGTTTGAATGGTCTAAGTCTGGAAAGCTAATTTTTCTTCAATTGAAAAGCCCTAATTCTGAGCTTTATGAACCCTAAAAAATTAACAATGGTAAACATCCATATACGGCACGAAAACAAAATTGGATCACATGGTTAGCTTCAGAATATGCTTATTAGTATGAATGCATCAATAAAAAACAATGAGAATGCCTTAAACATGGAACACGATCATGCATTTTTCTGGAAACTGTTTGAGTTCATGATACCGGTTCCAGGCGTTTTGGCTTGTTGTTTGTGATTGGTACACGTTCAGAGTTAGTCAAGGAAGCTATTGGAATAAGACTTAGGGCTTCAATCCTCCTCTAAGGTTGATTTCAGATTTGAGTTTTTATGGAAAAATTTCAATGTTCCCATGGCTCTTGAGGCGCAGCTTAGAGTGTCCAAGGCTTAGGGTTTGACTCAGTGCTTATGATGGAAGAGAATTAGCTTGTTATTTGGCCTTAATTCATGCTCATGAAAGAACTAGTCCTAGGGTTTTTACCATTAACCAATTTTTCCTTCTTTTAAGCCAAGACCAAGACTTAGTGTGCAATTTAACCCTAGCCTGAGTTTTTGAGTTGGCCCATGATATATGGAAGTTGTCCAAATTCAAATGACACTATTCCATTGGTTTTTTTGAATTTTATTTGAATTTTCAAAGATTTAAAATGAATTAAATTATCAAAAATTAAATAAAATAGAAAAATCAATATTTGGTCTTGAAATTAATCATGGGACACGTGTGTGGCATGACAAGGATGAATCAAGTGGAAGAAAGTGGGCCCTTTTGTCAAAAATTGGAGTTTCAAGGATAGTTGACTTTTGCCATTTCACAAAAATTTCCCAACTTCTACAAGGCATAACTTGCTCAATTTTAAAGCTTTTCACATGTTCTTTGACATTTTGGAAAGGTCTTTGAGTCCTCTAACCAATGCCTTTGGTCCCATGTCATTTTGATTTACCAATCTCAAGTTATGGTCTTTGACTTAAAGTCCCTTTTTGTTGACTTTTGAAAATGACCTATAATGTTGAAATTGATAACTTTTTGTGAGAGCATTTCTTGGACTTGAAGTATGAAGATGAGTTGTAGGAAATGTCTTTCTCTTCAAAATGAGCTTTGGATGGAATTTTTCTGATAATCCATGTGAAAGTTATGCCCTGGTCAATTTCAGTTGACTTTTTCAGCTGTCCAAATATAGCAACTTTTGCATCTTTGATGATCTCTGAGCCAAATTTTGAGAATCATGATCAAGCATTGATCAAATGATGTTTGTGGCTTCAAAATGATATGTTGACCAAAAATTTGAACTTTTGACTGTCAAATGACCATTTTGCCCCTACAGTTGACTGTAGTGCAATTTAGGGTTTTGACTGTGCAATTTTAAGCTGAATGCCTTGAAACTTGGTATGAGGATGCTTGACCATGTTTGTAAGCATATGAGACTTGGTTGAGCCTTTGAACACTTCCTTTTCTTGATCAGAACACAAACCCTAGTTTTGACTGTATAGGAGACAGTTGGACTGTGCAACCCTTGGGGGAGTTTTATGACTTGGCTTGGCAATTTCTTGAGGAATATGGGAGGGCAAATTTTGGGGTACAACAGTTGCCCCTGTTCAATCTTCTTAGACCTGAGGATGCAGATTGGCTGACGTGCCTTTCGTAATCCGAGGGTAGAAGATGATTGGACACTAGAGTGCCCAGAAATTTGCGCTCACATGTTAGCAGTGTGATGGAAATGGGCTTATAGAAGCCATTTAGAGATTGATGGGTAGGATGATGGGCTTATAGATGCCATCTGGATGTTTGATTGCGTAAGATATTCCTTGGCGAGAACCTGCATACCTGCAAAACAGAAAATGAGTACCTGACACGTTGCAGGAGCTGATGTTTAGATGCCTGGTATAGATGTGTCCTGACTGGTTATAGGAGCTGAGTCTGGAGCTTCAAACGGCGATGAAAGAACCAGGGATGATTACTACCTTAGCATGAATGGTAAGAGAACCTTGGGCGACTTTAACTTCAACAACGCTTGTTGAGAAAAACATCTTGGGTGACTTTAACTTCAACAACGCTTGTTGAGAAAAATCTTGGGTGACCTTAACTTCAACAACGCTCGTTGAGAAAAGATCTGGGGGATTTTAACTTCAACAACGCTCGTTGAGAAAAATCTGGGGGATTTTAACTTCAACAACGCTCGTTGAGAAAAATCTGGGGGATTTTAACTTCAACAACGCTCGTTGAGAAAAATCTGGGGGATTTTAACTTCAACAACGCTCGTTGAGAGAAATCTGGGGTGTCTTCTACTGGGATAAGAATCAGGGAGATCTTAGGGTCGATCTGACTGAACCAGAGAGGCCTTTGACTGGGTAAGAATCAGGAAAATCTTAGGGTCGATTTAACTGAACTGGTCTAGGTCTTGAAATGTCTTCAATTGGATAAGCATCAGGGAGATCTTAGGGTCGATCTGACTGAACCAGAGAAGGCCTTTGACTGGATAAGCATCAGGAAAATCTTGGGGTCGATTTAACTGAACCGGTCTAGGTCTTGAAATGTCTTCAACTGGATAAGCATCAGGGAGATCTTAGGGTCGATCTGACTGAACCAGAGAAGGCCTTTGACTGGGTAAGAATCAGGAAAATCTTAGGGTCGATTTAACTGAACCGGTCTAGGTCTTGAAATGTCTTCAACTGGATAAGCATCAGGGAGATCTTAGGGTCGATCTGACTGAACCAGAGAAGGCCTTTGACTGGATAAGCATCAGGAAAATCTTGGGGTCGATTTAACTGAACCGGTCTAGGTCTTGAAATGTCTTCAACTGGATAAGCATCAGGGAGATCTTAGGGTCGATCTGACTGAACCAGAGAAGGCCTTTGACTGGGTAAGAATCAGGAAAATCTTAGGGTCGATTTAACTGAACCGGTCTAGGTCTTGAAATGTCTTCAACTGGATAAGCATCAGGGAGATCTTAGGGTCGATCTGACTGAACCAGAGAAGGCCTTTGACTGGGTAAGCATCAGGAAAATCTTGGGACGATTTAACTGAACCGGTCTAGGTCTTGAAATGTCTTCAACTGGATAAGCATCAGGGAGATCTTAGGGTCGATCTGACTGAACCAGAGAAGGCCTTTGACTGGATAGGTATCAGGAAAATCTTAGGGTCGATTTAACTGAACCGGTCTAGGTCTTGAAATGTCTTCAACTGGATAAGCATCAGGGAGATCTTAGGGTCGATCTGACTGAACCAGAGAAGGCCTTTGACTGGATAGGTATCAGGAAAATCTCAGGGTCGATTTAACTGAACCGGTCTAGGTCTTGAAATGTCTTCAACTGGATAAGCATCAGGGAGATCTTAGGGTCGATCTGACTGAACCAGAGAAGGCCTTTGACTGGATAAGCATCAGGAAAATCTTGGGACGATTTAACTGAACCGGTCAGGTCTTGAAATGTCTTCAACTGGATAAGCATCAGGGAGATCTTAGGGTCGATCTGACTGAACCAGAGAAGGCCTTTGACTGGATAAGCATCAGGAAAATCTTGGGACGATTTAACTGAACCGGTCTAGGTCTTGAAATGTCTTCAACTGGATAAGCATCAGGGAGATCTTAGGGTCGATCTGACTGAACCAGAGAAGGCCTTTGACTGGATAAGCATCAGGAAAATCTTGGGACGATTTAACTGAACCGGTCTAGGTCTTGAAATGTAGCTTGAGAACTTAACTGGATCTTTCCTGAAAGGTAAAAGTCAGTCATATGCAATGCATGATATGGATCAAGCAATGATGTTCTCAACATAAATGAGATTTGTAAGATATGATGTGTACATGCATGCTATAATGATGTATGTGATGTTTTATGTATGTTTTTGTCTAGGAAAGTGAATCCTTGACGGGTGCCGGGAAGTCGTGTCCTGGGCTGATGTCGAAGAATAGATTTTGCTTCCGCTGGGGATGATAACTGCAAGAATACCGGTAGGAGAAGATGACTCCGTTGCGGAATAAACTTGGCGAATGGGAGATTCTGCGGGGAGAAAAGATACTCTAGCGACCATGCTGGGAAGCAATACTCTGTGGGAAGAGGAATGCTTTGCTGAGTGTTGATAATAGTTTGCTGGGGATAGGAAGACTTTGTCGACGACACTCTTTCCGTGGCTTTTGGCTGAGGATAACCCAGTTATATCCTGTTAAGGAAATAACTCTTTAAATCAAGCCGGACGACGCGTTCGTGCTCTGCGAAGGATAAGCTTCCAGAATTTACTGGGGATAAGCTTATTGCTTGGGGAGATGAATTCCAATCTTCTTGGGGAAGTGGATTGGACTGGACTCTTCTGGGGAAGTTTGATATGCTGGGGAAGTGATCCCTTTGAATATTGATACGCCGTCGGGGAACAATCTTTAGACCGAGATTGCCGGGGATGCTTGTTAAGGATATATGCTGCTGGGGAATGTTGATATCTGCGGGAGGACGCCCAACTTCCTTAAGGTTGATAACTGTTTTGCTTGAGGAGAGTATACTGCTTGCTGTCTCACTCTCTGGGGAATTTAAGATGTACTGGTCATGTTCTTTAGCTGAACCTACCTTAATACCTTGGAGGACAGAACAATCAGATTGCTTAGACGGCTTATTATTGCCCCTGTTTCAGTGGTGGGAGAGGAAGACCTGTGGGATGCTGATAATTGTTGAGGGTCAAACCTTCTTCAGGCAGGCAGGTGACAAGATGACAGGACATAGTCGTATGCTTTGATCCCTAACTTTTGCCTGGACCGCCCTTTCGGGTTTTCAGTCCACCGGGATACCCATTTTTGCCCAAGCCGCCTTTTCAGGTTTTCGACTTGCCGGGCGTACTGATTTTTCATTTCGTCCCTTATTTTTGCCTAGGTGTGTCAACCTAGCGGGTCTTTGATTTTGCGTAGTATCTTTTCGACTATGTCCATGTTCTCAGAATGTAAGGAGTTGCCCCTGTTAGAAGCGTTTTTCCATGCCATCAGAAGGTGTTTGATCAGGCAAGATTCGTTGTTGGGATGCCTCAGGCGGAGATTTGCCCCAGGCTATTTGGTCTTTGAGAGATTCTTCGAATCTTGACTGGATTGCCCCAGATGAAGGACCATGGTCATGTCTGCCCCTTGATTGGAGGTACTTCTATTCATTAGGCATTCGTCATGCAAATTTCCCTGCTGTTCAAACAAAAAGTCATGTGCAAACAAGGTTATGTTAAAAATGCAAAGCTTATGTCTGTCTTGAAGATTTTGAAAATGCATTTTTTCATAAAACAAATTAATGTTTGTAAAACATGATGTCAACTCCGTATTTACCGTAAGCCTTAAGGAGTCAGGATACCTTTCGTAACAGTATGCTTTCGAACTAACCCATGCTTCCGCTAGGACTTTTGAGGGTTATAACGTGGCCTGGTTCACGGTTTAAGAAACAAAGGATAAAGGCTCAAACTATTTGTACCCACCCATTCTCCGTGACGTTCTTCAAACCTAAACTCAGTTGATCATGCGTTAGACCTTGTTTGAGTCTTCGTTCTGATTTTCCGGTGATGGTTCAGTCATTGATGATTTATTCTGAATAGGCAGTCATCATTTTTTGTCGAGGGTTTGTAGGACCTCTTTCTTTTTTTGATTTTGTTATCCCTTTCTTTTTTGCCTGAACTGTTTCCTTTTTCGGAATTACAGTCAGCGGGATGCCCCAGTTTCGTAAGTCCCTTTCATAGGTTTTGACTTAATGGGTTTTTCGTTTATGATTTTTTTTTTGATCATGACTGCCTCTCCTTTTGATTGTTCTGAACCATCACTGCCTTTTGTTTCGTGAGGACTCTTTTTAGTGCCATTTGTTGTGCACTTGGACCAACTGAGAGACTACCCTGCCCCGGGTCATGATTAAGGGTTTTGATTTTCGAAAATAAAAAACTCCTACTTCTTTGGCTCAGAGGGGTTAGCGAGGGATTATCATCTTTATAACTCCAGTGTTTAGGAATTGAAACAATGCCTGTACCTCATCAGCGGGGTCTGTTCAAAAGCATACTGTAGATAACGGTATCGTTTTCGTCATCCTCCCTCAAGAGGCTTAGAATTAATGAGAGTTGACATCAGAAAAAAAATATGAAAATAATATGCATAGAGTGAATACGAATATATTGATTCAAAACGGACATAAGCGATGCATTAATGGAATAACAATGTTTTAACATGAATAAATGTTTGAACACAAGAAAATTGCAACTTGAACATTCGAATGAACAAAACTTTCCAGTCTCAGGATTTGTCACTTCAAATGGAAGATTCTCAGCAGAAGAATTTCATTTGGCCACCCGGCATGAACTCCAGCACCCTTCCGTCGACCAAGTCCTGGATCTTGTTCTTCAAGCTCCAACAGTCATCGGTGTCATGTCCAGGACTGTCAGAATGGTAGGCACATCTTTTATCAGGGTTATAAGTAGGAGCAGAGGTGCCAGGATTCTGGGGAGGACCTTTCAAAGTAATCAGATTGGCCTCCAATAAGTGTTTCAGCATTAGAGATGGTGGTATGCCAGTCTCAGTGAAATGTCTTCCAGGAGTGTATCGCTTGCGCCGATTACCCCGTTGATGCTGGGCTTGTGAAGTAGTAGCAATTTGGAGAGGTCTATTCATTGGGCCCGGCCTCTGCCCTCTTGGAAGCTGTTCCATGACTTGGTCCCTGACTTGGGCTGGTTGCTTCATGTCTTGATGAAGCTGATTGATCATGGCCCTCAGCTCTCCTTGCTCCTGAGCTAAACCTTGAATGAGGGTCCTTTGCCCCAGCATCTGGGTCTTCAATGTGTCTACCTCAGCTTGTAGACGTTTCAGCTGTTCGTCCTTGTCATCCTCAGCATTGTTCCTGACCAAAGTCCCCGTGAGAAGTGTCCTTAACTCCTCCTGCCCCTTGGATAAATTCAGGAGGATGTCCCCGAGCCGAGCCTCTTGAGCAAGAAGGTCCTGGTTGTCTTGTTGTGAAGCCATTGCTGAAATAAACAGCGGGGAAGGTAAGTGACCTGCAACAAAGATACCTGTTATGTAAGGATGAGTATGATATGCATGCAATGTTTTCAAGGATCTCGCGGGGTAAACAAGAAAATTTGTTAGCATTGGAATTTAGAGCTTGATTGAAGGACACCCATGTTATTGAGAACTCTTCTTCAAGAGTCAAAGGCTCACCATATCAAGTGGGTCATAGCCCCTGACTTTAGTCATCATGTCTGGTTTTGATTTCCAAACAACCTTGGTTAGGGAACCTTCTTCAGGAGTCAGAGCTCACCATATCAAGTGGGTCATAGCCTCTGACAACATTGGCTAGAGGAAAATAAATCCTCTTTGCCCCTTGCTAGATGTTTGATTTATATGACCTGTATCACAAGCCCTTGAGATCCTTGAAATGGGTTAGGATGTAAGCAATGGTATGATGTCATGATATGCATGGGGTAATGCGAGTAACCCTGTTATGAGTCCCAATTAAGGACTGCAAAAACCTGCAAGAAACTTAGGATACCCTGTTATGAGTCCTAATTAAGGACTACAAACACAACCTGCAAAAGACAAATGTCAGGTAATAAGCATGCAAGTAGGCAAGTACAAAGGCACACAAGTCACACAAAAGAGCCCTTAGAGTTTAGGCCAGCATGGAGTCTGGGTAGTACCCTCTTGAAGTTGGTGGGTTCAACCTGTCCTATCAAAGTAACCGGGTTCTAAGATTCCCAATATCACGGGATTGCTTTCATTGTTCATCGTTTCGATTTAGCCACTGAACTGGCGACCGAAATATTCCAGGAAAGCAACCCTCAATTGGATGTAGTATCGAGTATAAACCAACCTCGGACTGCACCAAAGTCAGTTATCTCACTACCCTAAAGAGGCCAAGATGGTTCAATTAAGGTTCCTAAGGTCTGTTGATGCTTCATGACACCACATGGAGGCCCCGTACTCTCCTTGACTGAACTCAAGGGTTACCGGTACACACCAAAGTGCCACATCAACGTAGCAGACTGTTTCAACCATGTCGGTATACCCCGCACAGTTCCCTCACAGCCTTGTTGCTACTTTCTAAGAAAGGTATCCCCCAGATCCGGGTTAGGATCTATAGAACTCCCAAGCAACCCACAATTTTAAAGCACACAAGGAAAACAATTGAAAACACAGTTATGAACTAGCCCTAAGGTACACCTCACTTTAAGTTTATCCCCAGCAGAGTCGCCAGTTCTGTGATCGGTGGATCTGGAACTGACTGTTTAACGCTGGTTCGCGAAAATGTCGCGGAAGCAAGAGTCGCCACCGTCTTTTATTTTCTCCAAATGGAAAGGACAAAAGCACAGAAAAATTCCTTAAAAGAGATTGCTCTCGGTTCGGGAGGTAGGTTATAGAAAGGGAAGGTGTTAGCACCCTTTCTATCCATGGTTATCCATGGGCTCTTAGATACTTGCTCAATGTGTTTTCAAAATGTTTGCTTGCTTTTCAATGTGGGTTTCAAAAATATTCTTTGAAAAGTTTCAATTCAACTCGTACGTCAGAGTGTTTGAAAAGTTTGTTTTGAAAGTTTTTGAAAGTGTGTTGGTGTGAAAAGTATTTTGATTTGTTTGAAATTAGAGCAAGTATCCTTGAGAACCTACCTACCCTAAGGAATTTGTCTGTGTAAATGTCCTTTAAAGTAGTGCCATCCCACCATTGAGAGGTAGGTAGCACCACCGTTGGAGGTGTTCGGGTCAATTCGAGGTTCGGGACATTGTGGTCACCGAGCAAAGGTAAGACACCTTAGAAGCTACCCTTATGCCATTGATCTTTTATTCCGAGGCAACTTATTCTAGGCAACTTTGTTTTAGGCAACTTTGTTTTAGGCAACTTTGTTTTAGGCAACTAGATCAATGGACACAAGGACTTACTAAAACGTCCTATAGCCGATGGCCACGTTTCGAGGGACAAGGCAACAGTGTGATCAACGGAGTAATGGGAAGACACTTTAGAAGCTACCCTCATGCCAGATTCCCGGATCATGAGGACTTACTAAGACGTCTTCTACTCGACAATCACCTTTCGAAAGGCAACAATGAGGCGTACCCTAGGGGTGGTGTGTGCGATTCGTGTATCGTTTTCATTGATATTTGTCTTGTCATGTTCGTTGTGATCTACGCTTGATTTTAGTTTTAGGGCCATTCATTCTTGCATGCATTTAACAGTTATAAAGTTTGCGAAAAAATAAATCTAAACTATTACAAATGGCGCGGGTCCACATCGCCAAAATAAACCGAACCCGATTTGACTGAAAGTAAAAGAGCAATAAAATAAAAGTGCGAGAAATAAAGTAAAAATTATTACAAGGCTTTGGGACATGTACATAATGAATAATAAGCGATAAAGTAAATGTGCGAAATAAAATAATTAAGACAATGGGCGTTGGACCCTTTTGCAAAAAATTAAATTTAATGAGGAATTAGAATTAAAAGAAAAAGAATGTTTTTGGTATTTTTGTATTTTTTAAGATTTAAAAGAAAAAAGAACTTTTTAGAATGAAATTTGAAATGCAAATCCTAATTCTAATGTTTTTTAGTTATTGTGAAAATGTTATATTAATCTAAATTAAACCCTAATTTTTACTTATGTACATTTAATTATAAAAATAAAATAAATAAATAAATAATATTGTGATAAAAAAAAAGGAAATTTTAAAAGGTATAAAAAGTCATTAAACCTAATGCTATATTTTTGGATTTTTAGTTATTAAGAAAGTATTAAAATCTAACCTAAATGCAACCCTAATTAGTTTACAAGTTTAATTATGAAAATTACTAATATTATGGCAAAAAACAAGGAAAATTAAAAGGAATAAAAAGTCATTAACCTAATGCTATATTTTTGGATTTTTTTATGGAAGAAAGAATTAAAGTTAAAACCTATTTTACTAAATTTATTTACATGTTAATTATTTACAAGAAAATAAACAAAATAAATATTTTTTATGTTTTTATCCTTTTTCTGATTTTTTGTGATGTTTTTATATTTTGTAAAGAAAACAATTAATTAATTAAAACAATGAAAATAAATAGCCTAATAATTAAAAAAACAATAAAACATGAAAAGAAAAGCAAACCAGGGGGGATAGCCCCAATTTAGGAGGTAAGGCCTTAGCATTTCAGGCCCATTTATGTTATGGCCTTGCTGACTTTTTGCTAGCCTGCTTCAGCGTTGACTGGAGTTTATTGTGCTCCTTTGCATCCAAGCCTTTGATTTGAACTGGTGGGACGCGTGGACGAGTGAGATGGTGAGCGTATGGTATACTGGGACGCTCATGCTGCATGGGATTTTACATTGAGGAAAAATATGAAGGAAAGTCAGGACCTGGGTCTCGAACCCAGGTCACGTGGATTGCCAATACACCTCATTGCCACTGGATCACTAACACACATTTGTTAAATAAACATACAATGAATAATATAATATAAAACAATGCATTAGTGGTTTAAAGCGCGAAAATTCAAATTTATCCAATCAGTACACGCCACTTCATCATCTTCCCCATGGCTTCGTTTTGCCTGAAAAGAACAAAAGTATTAGGCAACGGTTTTTACACCGTTGCAGAAAGTGGCATACGAGAAAATAACGATTAGGCCCTGAGGCCCTATAAATTAATCGCGATGACGGATTCTTGTTCGTTGGAGTGTGCCGGTTTGAATGGTCTAAGTCTGGAAAGCTAATTTTTCTTCAATTGAAAAGCCCTAATTCTGAGCTTTATGAACCCTAAAAAATTAACAATGGTAAACATCCATATACGGCACGAAAACAAAATTGGATCACATGGTTAGCTTCAGAATATGCTTATTAGTATGAATGCATCAATAAAAAACAATGAGAATGCCTTAAACATGGAACACGATCATGCATTTTTCTGGAAACTGTTTGAGTTCATGATACCGGTTCCAGGCGTTTTGGCTTGTTGTTTGTGATTGGTACACGTTCAGAGTTAGTCAAGGAAGCTATTGGAATAAGACTTAGGGCTTCAATCCTCCTCTAAGGTTGATTTCAGATTTGAGTTTTTATGGAAAAATTTCAATGTTCCCATGGCTCTTGAGGCGCAGCTTAGAGTGTCCAAGGCTTAGGGTTTGACTCAGTGCTTATGATGGAAGAGAATTAGCTTGTTATTTGGCCTTAATTCATGCTCATGAAAGAACTAGTCCTAGGGTTTTTACCATTAACCAATTTTTCCTTCTTTTAAGCCAAGACCAAGACTTAGTGTGCAATTTAACCCTAGCCTGAGTTTTTGAGTTGGCCCATGATATATGGAAGTTGTCCAAATTCAAATGACACTATTCCATTGGTTTTTTTGAATTTTATTTGAATTTTCAAAGATTTAAAATGAATTAAATTATCAAAAATTAAATAAAATAGAAAAATCAATATTTGGTCTTGAAATTAATCATGGGACACGTGTGTGGCATGACAAGGATGAATCAAGTGGAAGAAAGTGGGCCCTTTTGTCAAAAATTGGAGTTTCAAGGATAGTTGACTTTTGCCATTTCACAAAAATTTCCCAACTTCTACAAGGCATAACTTGCTCAATTTTAAAGCTTTTCACATGTTCTTGGACATTTTGGAAAGGTCTTTGAGTCCTCTAACCAATGCCTTTGGTCCCATGTCATTTTGATTTACCAATCTCAAGTTATGGTCTTTGACTTAAAGTCCCTTTTTGTTGACCTTTGAAAATGACCTATAATGTTGAAATTGATAACTTTTTGTGAGAGCATTTCTTGGACTTGAAGTATGAAGATGAGTTGTAGGAAATGTCTTTCTCTTCAAAATGAGCTTTGGATGGAATTTTTCTGATAATCCATGTGAAAGTTATGCCCTGGTCAATTTCAGTTGACTTTTTCAGCTGTCCAAATATAGCAACTTTTGCATCTTTGATGATCTCTGAGCCAAATTTTGAGAATCATGATCAAGCATTGATCAAATGATGTTTGTGGCTTCAAAATGATATGTTGACCAAAAATTTGAACTTTTGACTGTCAAATGACCATTTTGCCCCTACAGTTGACTGTAGTGCAATTTAGGGTTTTGACTGTGCAATTTTAAGCTGAATGCCTTGAAACTTGGTATGAGGATGCTTGACCATGTTTGTAAGCATATGATACTTGGTTGAGCCTTTGAACACTTCCTTTTCTTGATCAGAACACAAACCCTAGTTTTGACTGTATAGGAGACAGTTGGACTGTGCAACCCTTGGGGGAGTTTTATGACTTGGCTTGGCAATTTCTTGAGGAATATGGGAGGGCAAATTTTGGGGTACAACACTACCCCCCGAACCCACGAAATATCTCAAAAGGTTTTTGCTGTGCTTTTTTAACCTTTCCTTTAGGATAAAATAAAAAGTTGGTGGCGACTCTTGCTCAACCGCACAAGTGCGAATGCGAACGCAAAACACTAGTCAGTTCTCCCACCGTATCACAGAACTGGCGACTCTGCTGGGGATTCTAAAAGTGGGGTTACCTTAGGGTTTAGATCACCTTTACTTTCAAATTGATTGCTTTGTTTGCTTTACATTTGTGGGCTTTGTATCGGAGTTTTATAGATCCTAACCCGGATCTGGGGAAACCCTTTTAGGTAGCATAATCTGTGAGGGACCTGTCCGGCGTATACCGACATGGGTGAAGTAGTGGCTACGTTGGTGTGGCGTCTTGGTCTGTACCGATATCCCTCGTGTTGAAACGGGGAGAATATGGGTCTTCCAAGGAGTCATTAAGCACCAACCGACCTTAGAACCCTAATTGACCAACTTGGCCATTAGAACAGTAGCAGTATGCTACACTCATTGAGGCTAAACTCTCGAGATGGTTCCGGCCGCGAGAAAAGGTTGCGATGCTGGAGTTATGACCGATTGAGGGTAGCCAATGATATGAGATCCTCTAGAACCCGGTTACTTTTGATAGGACAGGTTTTAACCAACAAACTGAAAGAGGGTAGTACCTGAACCTCATGCAAGCCTAAACCTAAGGCCTTGCATGCTTTGTGTGAATATTGTTTGCCTGTATATACACTTGCCTGCTTTTCGCATACATGTACATAACATCATAACATCATACCATAGCATTTTAGCATTTTCAATAACCATTTCAAGGATCTCGAAGGTTCTGTTGATGCAGGGTCACGTTGAACCAGACATCTATCAAGGGGCAAGAGGTTTCTCCTCTAGCCAATCCAGTCAAAGATCAAGTACAACAACTTGAATCAGTGGCTATGACCCACTCGACATGGTGAGCTTGATTCTCGTGGAAAGACATCCACCGATACAAAGTTCTCCAACCAAAAGTTCAAGTACAACAACTTGAATCAGTGGCTATGACCCACTCGACATGGTGAGCTTGATTCTCGTGGAAAGACATCCACCGATACAAAGTTCTCCAACCAAAAGTTCAAGTACAACAACTTGAATCAGTGGCTATGACCCACTCGACATGGTGAGCTTGATTCTAGTGGAAAGACATCCACCGATACAAAGTTCTCCAACCAAAAGTTCAAGTACAACAACTTGAATCAGTGGCTATGACCCACTCGACATGGTGAGCTTGATTCTCGTGGAAAGACATCCACCGATACAAAGTTCTCCAACCAAAAGTTCAAGTACAACAACTTGAATCAGTGGCTATGACCCACTCGACATGGTGAGCTTGATTCTAGTGGAAGGACGTCCACCGGTGCAGAGATCTCCAATCCGAGAGCAAAGTTCAACCTCTAACATTTTCTTGTGTTTACCCCAAAAGATCCTTGAAAGCATGCATCCACATATCATGCATTTCATTTTGACAATCCTTCCTTTTTTTCAGGTTTCCTTACTCTCCTGCTGTTTATTTCAGCAAGAGATGGCTCTAGAACGGTCTGTCAAAGACATCCAAGACCAGACTGCTCAGCTGCAGGAGATGTTCCTGAACTTGTCTCTGGGGCAAGAAGAGATGAAAGCTCTCATCACCAAAGGCTTGGGGAGTTCCAACAATGCCAGGAGTGATCAGATTGCGGAGCTGCAGTTTGATCTGACAACACTAAGGACCCAAGTGATGGGATATTTGGTGGGCCAGATGGCTCTCATCCAAGACCTATCCCAAAGACAAGAGGAACTCAGAGTTCTGGTCCGCCAACTGCTTCCAAACAACCAACTGGGGCAAACATCTGAGGTTGAAGAGCAAGTTACCGCTCAACCTCCATCAACTCAAGAAGACAAGGGGAAAGCTCCTTTGCTAGCTTCAGGGTCACAAACCCATCAACAACCTCGCCAGCGTCAACGGGGCAATCGGCGTAAACAAGAAAAGTCGGGAAGACAGTTCACGGAGACTGAAATACCATCATTCTTCATACTGAAGCGCCTGTTGGAGGTCAATTTGCTTACTGTAAAGGACCCTCCTCAGAAGCTCAATATCTCCTCTCCTCGCTTTAATCCCGACGCATTCTGTGTTTACCACTCCTACAGCCCGGGACACAGCACCAACGACTGTTGGGCCTTGAAGAACAAGATTCAAGATCTGATCGACATTGGGGTGCTGGAATTCATGCCAGACGGCGAGATGAAGATCTTCCGTTAAAGGGTTCTCCGCTTGAAGTGACGAAGCTCAAGCTGAAAGACTTTTGCTTCTTTTTGAATTTTTCAAAGTTGTAATTTCTTTTGCTGTCAAACAATTATCTGTTGATGTTAAACTCTGTTTTCATTAATGCATTGCATATGTTTGTCTTGAATTCATCCATTCGTTTCACTACTCTTATGCTTTTCTTTATGATATTTGACTCTTGATAAAAAGCTGCAAGCCTTTAGAGGGAGGATGACGAAACAATACCATGATCTTATACAGTATGCTTTTGAACAGACCTTGCTGATGATGTACGGGCATTTCTTTCAATTCCCAAACACTGGAGTTATAAGGAAGTTAATCCCTAGTCAACCCCTTCGAGCCAAAGAAGTATGAGTTTCCTGTTATAAACAATCGAAACCTTTGATATAAACCCGGGGCAGGGTAGTATCTCAGTTAATTCAAAATAAAATGCGCATTGAAGTCGCAAACTCTCAGTTCGTAATACAACGAACGACGTCAAAAAAAAAAAAGAGAAGAAAGTGTTCCTTTGGAATCAAAAGACAAGGGTGGGTTCCCTATCACATAGACAGTCAATCTCTCAAAAGAGAAAAGCCCACTGAGCCAAAACCTATAAAGGAGGCTTAAGAAAGCTGGGGCATCCCGCTGACAGTGATCCCGAATACGGTGACAGTCAGGAAAGAGTTAGGGATAACAAATCAAAATCAAAATAGTGGGGTCATTACAAAACCCTCAACAACATGAAAAGTGTTGTAAAAGAAAGAGGAGATGATGACTGTCTCCCAAAATTCAAACTGGTGAACCATCGCCCAAAAGTCGTTCCAAACTCAAAACAGAGTGCGACGCACAATTAACTGAGCTTAGGTTGAAGAACATCACGAAGAGCGGGTGGGTACAAATATACTTTGAGCCTTTATCCTTTGTTTCTTAAACCGTGAACCAGGCCACGTTACAACCCTTCAAAAGTCCTAATTGAAGCATGGGTTAGTTCGAAAGCATACTATTACAAAAGGTATCCTGACTCCTGTAGGGCTTTGCTCTAAATCTTGTGTTAACTTGTCTTATGAAAAGTTTTCTGCTAAAAACGCATTTTTCAAAAAACTTCGAGACGAACATAAACTTTGCATCATTCGAATATCACTGTCTGCATTTAACCCCTTTTGTTTGACAGCGAAGAAGTTCATACAGTGAATGTTCGGAGGAACGAAAACTCTCTCAGTAAGTCAAAATCACTTCAAGAGGATAACACTTCCTTTACAAATCCCTTATCAACAAAGGGGCCTGACATGTCATAATTCAATTAACCTGGGGCAGTCCAGTCAAGGTCCAACAGATCTTTCAAAGTACAGTTAACCTGGGACAGTCCAGTCAAGATTTCAAGAAATCTCTCAATATGCAGAGTAAACTGATTCAAGACTCCTTCTTCACCACTTGGGGCATTCGAATGTCAAAAGTGTTCAACAAATCAACTACAACATTTCCAGATTCGACTCCTGTATCCAGCCAGGGCATATCTGTTGACCATTTCCAGACTCGATTCCTGTACCTAGCCAGGGCACGTCTGAAGAGTTCAAAGATTCGATTCCTGTATCCAGCCAGGGCACATCTATCAACTGTCACCATTCCAGATTCGACTCCTGTATCCAGCCAGGGCATATCTGTTGACCATTTCCAGATTCGACTCCTGTATCCAGCCAGGGCATATCTGTTGACCATTTCCAGACTCGATTCCTGTACCTAGCCAGGGCACGTCTGAAGAGTTCAAAGATTCGATTCCTGTATCCAGCCAGGGCACATCTATCAACTGTCACCATTCCAGATTCGACTCCTGTATCCAGCCAGGGCATATCTGTTGACCATTTCCAGACTCGACTCCTGTATCTAGCCAGGGCACGTCTGAAGAGTTTGAAGATTCGATTCCTGTATCCAGCCAGGGCACATCTATCAACTGTCACCATTCCAGATTCGATTCCTGTATCCAGCCAGGGCATATCTGTTGACCACATTTCCAGACTCGATTCCTGTATCTAGCCAGGGCACGTCTGAAGAGTTTGAAGATTCGATTCCTGTATCCAGCCAGGGCATGTCTATCAACTATCACCTTTCCAGATTCGATTCCTGTATCCAGCCAGGGCATGTCTGAAGAATTCCAGATCAACACCTGCAACAACCCAGGAAACATCTGTGAACAACCGATTGTAGACCAACACCTGTAATAAGCCAGGAATTTATCTACATCACCACTTGGGGCATTCGAATGTCAAAAGTGTTCAAAACCCGATGCAGTTTTACACAAGCTCATCATCAGGAAGCCCTACACCGGTTCCTCTTCAAGACTTCTGAAACAAGTTTACGGATTCTTCCCAACAACGGACGCAAATCTACCGACTTGTTCAGATTCTTCTCAAGACTTCTAAAAACAGTTCATGGATTCATCCCAACAACGGATGTTAATCTACCAGCTTGTTCCGATGCAACCTTTGAATTTAGTTTACGGACGCTTCCCAACAACGGATGCGGCTCTATTGCTGATTCAACTTCAAGATTTCTGAAAATAGTTCACGGGTTCTCCAAGTAAACGGATGTTGACCTATCGCTTGTTCAGATTCTTCTCAAGCTAACCACCACGGGAGATCGCGCTCGTCATAATTCTCCCTATCCTCAGCGGAGTCCATCAAAATCCCCAGCCAGGGAATCCTCCGGAATTCAATTTCCCTCAGAGTTTAAGCTTCAAATTATCAATCCCCAGCGGAGCCAGACTTTTTGAACCTTCTCCCCACAGAGTTTTGGGAGGAGAAATCTTGAGTTCCCCAGTGAAGTCTCCAGAGTTACTTCCCATCAAGCCGAAGATTCTCAATCTGGTCCTCCCAGCATGAGCCTACTAGTTTGGAACTCCCCAGTAGAGGTCATCAGGAATTCTCTTCCCCAGCGACAGCCAAGGATTTATTTCCCCCGGCAGCAGTCAAGATGCTTTTATCTTCAGCCATCTCGGATTCATGTATCCTCGGCAAGATTAGCTCATCAGCTTACAGGCGCATTCATCACATTCATAAATATTGATGTCACATACATTGCATCATGCATCATAACATTGCATACAACTAATCCTTTGCCTTTTCAGGAAAGATCAGTCGACACAGATCATCTCCTGAGATTAATCCAGAAATAGTTCAGATGTGACCCGGACACGGCAACACTCTAATACTTATTCCAGATTCATTCAGACGCATCAGCAGAAACCTTACACCGGTTCCTCTTCAACTTCTCAACTTCTGAAACAAGTTTACGGATTCTTCCCTGCAACGGATGTCAATCTACCGATTTGTTCAGACTCTTCATAACTTTCGAAAACAGTTTACGGATTCTTCCCAACAACGGATGTCAATCTACCAACTGATTCAAACCCTTCTCAACTTCTGAAAATAGTTTACGGATTCTTCCCTATGACGGATGTCAATCTACCAACTGATTCAGACTCTTCACAACTCCTGAAAATAGTTTACAGATTCTCCAAGACATGGACGTCAATCTGTTGCTTGTTCGGACCCCGATTCAGAGATATTCCAAAACAGGGATGCCCTTCTGATACTTGTCCACCCACTTTTGACATACAGTTCAACATGTCCAGATGGCATCTATAAGCCCATCCTCCTACCAGCAGTCGCCGAATGGCATCTGTAAGCCCATTCTCAGATGGCATCTCTAAGCCCATCCCCCGACAAAATTCTCTCGCACCAGGTGGCATCTTTAAGCCCATCACCAAATGGCATCTTTAAGCCCATTCACCTCCACCGTCACATCGACGAGCGCAAATTTTCTGGGCACATTAGTGTCCAATCTCCTTTTACCTTCAAGTCACGAAAGGCAACTTGCCAATCTAACTCTTCAGGTCCAAGAAGATTGGACAGGGGCAACTGTTGTACCCCAAAATTTGCCCTCGCGCTTTTCCACAAGAAATCTCAGCTTCAAACATTTCCTGACTTTTCAAACTGGCTCAAGAATCGAACAAATGGACTTTTCTTGACAGTCAAGCAAAATTAGGGTTTTTACTGATTTTCAGAGCTTTGGATTGTTTCACAGTTGGCTCAGGGTTTGGATGATTTTTGGTCCAATTTTGATCAGGCGAGCGTTATTTGGCATTTAATCGGGAATTAAGGTTTTATGGGCATATTCTCAGAAGAATTTAAATTTCACAGCACTTCGCAGTTTATTCCGAGATTCGAGTTAAAATTCGCGTTATCTTGGTTTAATCAGCAAAAGAGACAGTGGTTTGAATTCAGTACGTTTTGATTGGGCCAGTCATATACAGGATGCAGTGTTGGATTCACAGTGTTTATGCGTTTGATCAGTCTATTTGGATTGACTGCTGCTTTGCTCTGGATGTTGAATAAGACAGACTTAATTGATCAATGTTGTTTTATTTAAGTTATTTATTATTCTGAGATTGAATGATTGAAATTTATTTTTCAATTGTTTTAATTCTAAGAATTTTAAATAAATAAATAAACAATAAAGAAAATTAGAATTAATTGGATAATTTAGACTTTTATTGATATTTGAATTATTTGTACAAATTGTTGTTTATAATTTAAAATTATGAATAATAATCTACATTAATTTGAATATTACATAAAATTAAAACTATCCTATTTTCTAATATTCTTCATTCTTCACTCCGCTCCGGTACTCCATTTTTTATCTGCAAAAAGAACAAGAAAAGTCAGAAAGCAGTTAATAAAAAAAAGACAGATAAAATATTGCTCATCATTAGGGGCCACTGACTGGGATCAGTTGACCCTCTCTGCAAATCACGGGATTTCTCCCGGTTCACAAAAGAGGGAAGAATTCCATTTTTTATTCATGAATGCAAATGTCAAAAATGCATAAGTTACAAATTTCAAGCTGCATAGAAATTCAAAATCCAAATCCAAACTAAACTGAAAAAGATCCAGTTTCAACTTTCTATCCAAAGCAAAAGGGAAGTTGCTGTCAAAATGCCTAAGTTTACTCAAAGAAAGAAGTAAGAAGTACAATTGCTGTCAAATCCCAAGCATACAAGCTGTCAAAGAAGATTTTGGAAAGGATATCAAAATGCAAAGTCAGAGCAAAGCACAAAAGCTGGAGAAAGAAGATGCAAAATGTGTTATGCAAGAAATCTAAAATCATCATTTCCCTAGTCAAACCCCTTCAGAACATAGTACAATAATAACATTATAAAATTCTAAACTGTACTATGAGTGAGAAAAAGAGAGATAATAGAAGCATAGTTCAGGTTAGGCATAGACAGTAGAGAAGACAGAAAAAAAGATATACAAATCAAAAAGCCAACTCAGTTCAGCAGCAGGCAGAATAGAGAGGTTAGGATAGAAAAGAAGAGATATACAAACTCAGTCCAGCATAGCAGGTTAGGCATAAGCAGCAAGATAGAAGAAAACAAAATATACAGAAGCCAATAAAACAGTAAAAAAGGATAGAGAGGATAGAGGAGAGAGATACAAACTCAGAACACCCTGCCTTCACCTCAAAGAAATCCAACCCAAGCCTAAAAACCTGAAGAACACAACTCAGTTCAGCATAGCAAAAGAGAGAAAAGATATAAACTGTCAAAAACCATCAAACTTCATCACACCCTGTCCCAAACCTCACATAACCTGCAAACTGAGTTATCTCAAACCAATGCCATAACCAGAAACTTCATCAACCCTGCCTTACCATTAGCCTCACAAACTCAAAAAAACATATGAACTAAACAACCATGCCTGTCAATAAAGCCATCAAACACACAGTTCAATTCAAAAACCATACCAACGCCTGTCAAGCTAATCAAAACAACACATTTGTTTCAACCATAGCATCCAGCAACAAGTTTTCAAGGCAACCTAGGCCCTCAGACCTCTGAGGTCATCACTGGGCAACGCAAACAAGCATACAGCCTTTCAAGAAGAAGAAGAAAGAAGCAACTCAGGCAACAAATACATAGGCCCTCAGATCTCAGAGATCATCATTGGGCATTTCAAACAATACTCAAGCAAATACTCAGGCATACACATGCTCAAAAGCATTCAACAGTTCAAAGGGACGAAAGCGGAAGAGATAAAGATATCGAGGCAACAATAAGAAGCGTATTCAAAGCAAATGTTCGAGGCAACATACAAAATTCCCAAAGGCAACACATAGTGGAAGAAGAAGATAAAAAAAAGAGTGAATTTTAAGAAGGGTTTTCAGGCAAATCTAGCATCATCATCAAAACCCTAATATATCAAAAGAACGAAAATACCAGGGAAGCTCAAAGTTTCGTCACATCTCCCTTCGCCAGCACGCCTCCGAGCATCTCCACCATTCCTCCCCCTCTTCAGTAAAGGTAATGCACGTTCTTTCTTTCATCTCACGTACCTCCAAATAAACACAACATGCAAATCAAAATCAACATTCAATCTAATCAAATAATTAATCAAGAAGAAAACACGTTCTCAATTGAAAACGCAAGTAAAACCCTAAACAGCCAAAGAAGGTGGATTACCGTGCTACGCGCTTCGTTGAATCATGAAGAGGGAAAGGAGGCGAAGGAATTGCTGGTGGCTTGAGCAAGGAGACGGATTCAGAAAGCTTGCAAAAGGCGACGAAGACAAACGTACGAATGCACAAGCACGCCGCTGTTAACCCTAGCCCTTGTTCTGAATGACAAAATGCCAAACAACCCTAATTTCGTTCAAGACAAACATGGGCCTGACCCGTTCTCAATTCCCCTAAAGCCCAACAGTATCACTAACTTTTTATAACAAACAACTAATCTCTTTCTTTTCTTTTTTACTAAACTATATCTATTTCTAACTTAACATTTTTATCTTATAAATTGAAAATACTTATTTCCTTTTATTTATTTTACTCTTTCATTTAAAATATATTTTGTACATCAATATTAAATATATGAAAACCTTTTATTTTAAAACACCTAATTTAAATGGTAACAAAATACCTTTTACCATATAATATAAATTGCAAACATTTTTTAGATATATTTTTGTACATACATTTTTAAAACATTAAATTTGTACATATTATACATTTTTTTATACATAATTAAATTGAAACTTTTTAATTAACATATACATTTGTACATAACAATATATACATTTCTCTAATATTAAAATTAATAAATATGTGATTAAAATACTTTCTTTTTTATACAAAATATGATTTAATTAAAAACTTGAACATTGAAATCAAAACACTTTCTTTTTCTTTTTGTACATAATTAAACATACAAAAATCAAAGATTCATTAAGACGCATTTCTCTAGGTCAAACCCTGATACGTTTCAATGCCACAATTCGCGCTTGTACATAATTACACATACACAATACACATATACATCTCACATTTACACTTACACAATACATTGCCCTATACACATTTTATCTTATATTTGTATATTCGATATTTACATTTTGATCGCACATTCGATTTGGTTGTAACTTATTGGATACTATAAGTCTCATCCCCTTGTACATTTATACCCCCACTCCCGGACACTATTTTGTAACAGCGTAGATTTTACATTTCGCAATTTACAGTTTTCCAATTATACCATGGTTAGACCTAGGGTTTGTATGTGAATAAAATCAAACGCTAGATAACCTAATACAAGACAAATGCATGTAATCAATACACAAATCACACTTGCACCCTCTAGGGTAATCCCACATGTTGCCTTCCAAAATGGGCCATGCTTGCACGTCGAGTTCCTTTGGCAAAACAAAATCAAATGATCATAAGTCTCAAAGTGTTGCCTAAACGGAATGATCATAGTCCCTTCAAAACAAATTGCCAAAGACACTTGGCATCATTGCATTCATGGTCCATACGATGACCCGCGCCCGTCCCGAATAAACTTCCTAAACGCAAGATTGTCTACCAATTTCAATGGTGGAACAAAATTGTTAAAAGGGGTTAAAACATGACAAAAACCTTTGAGTACAATAGGGTAGACAAAACTCTTAGTTACTTGAGATCAAACTTGCAAAAACACTTGCCTTCTTTTCAAAAACCACAATCCACAACACTTTCAAAACAAACTCTCAAAAACATTTGAAAACATCTTTTCGAAAAGATTCACACTTTTGTAAAACACTCAAACACGAGTCAAATACATTAGTTGCCTAAGACAAGGCATCTTTTTCCAAAACATTTTCAAAAAGCACCCACACACACACCATTTTCAAAGCAATCGAAAAACAAGGCAAGTGATCTAAAAAACCAAGTAACTAAGAGCCCATGGATAACCATGGATGAAAAGGGTGCTAATACCTTCCCTTTTCATAATCTACCCCCCGAACCCACGAAATATCTCAAAAGGTTTTTGCTGTGCTTTTTTAACCTTTCCTTTAGGATAAAATAAAAAGTCGGTGGCGACTCTTGCTCAACCGCACAAGTGCGAATGCGAACGCAAAACACTAGTCAGTTCTCCCACCGTATCACACTACCCTATACCAAACTTCATCTGTTTCTTATATATGGCATGGCCTCATCGAGTTAAGAAAAATAGATTAATAAACTAATCCATTTTTAATAAAAAAAATCAAGTAAATAAATCAAAACTTGATTAATCAATCAAAAGTGAATAAGAGGTAAGAAGAGAGAATGACTACTTGATTAGTCTTGAGAAACTTACACAAACCATAAACAAGTTAGTAATCACAAGAGAATTGAAACCAAATGAAACTTGTATGAATGCATCATGAATGGACATCAAGTTATCAAACAGTTATCATGATTATCGATTCACAAATGAAAACGGGAACCAAAAATTCAAGCTCTTATCCAATTCAAGTTCATGATATGAAAAATCAAGCTCAAAGTAAGCTAAAATCAACGGAACCAAATTCCTGGAAACAACTATGTAATCCTAATAATGCTCAATAAAACTCATCTCAAACAAGTGTTCCATGTGCACACGATAAACAACAATACCATAACCGAGTTCGTCATTCAAAACCAAATCACACAATGTCATCACAAATTCAAAGCCAACATGTTTTAAAACAAAATTAGGAACTATCAAAATCAACACCAAGTTTAATTCATTCAAGATTAACTCAAAATGAAATAACATATTAATAACATCATTAGAAACTCACCAATTAAACAAAAATAGTAATGCTGTCAAAATTTTGTTACTCAATTTAACACCAAATAGGAATCAAACTGTCATGAAAAATTCCCTTCAATTTTAACAATAATTATCACTAACAATGTCAATACAACAAATAACAAAAACATTATCCACTTCCATAATTCACATTTAAATATAGCAGTACCAAAACTTCAAATGAAAAATGGTGACAAAGAGGATCTGAATTGCGGAATCGAAAGGGTGTTCGGACGTCGGAGCTAGCAGATTGAGGATAGCAGATTGGTGATGATGGTGTATGTGTGAACTGATTGTGTATCAGAGTGAGCGAGTGATGCGAAAATTGTAACAAAAAAATCATCAAAGGGTTTTAGGAAACATTCAAAAATCATCAAACAACAACAACAACCAATACACTGTGAATGAGAAGAAAATAATAATCAACGAAAACCAAAACTTATTTCAGAATACATAACAGCCACAGTACGAACCTTGTGAAGAGAGGGACGAGTCGTGCGACGGCGATGAGAGTTGACGATGGTGGCGATTGAACGGAAAGAGCTACCGTGAGAGGACGAAGAAGGAACAGGAACGAATTTGGGGGTTGGGACGTTAGAAGAGAGGAAACACAACAGCCACAGTACGAACACACCTTTAATCAAAAACAATAAAATTTATTATAAAACAACCTACGAAAGCGCTTTTAAAAGCGCTTTCTAATGGTCATGTATAACAGCGCTTTTACATAAAAAAGCGCTTTCGTAGCATACCCTATAGCAGCGCTTTTAAAAGCGCTTTCTAAAGGCCAGATTTAGCAGCGCTTTTGAAAAGCGCTTTCTAAGGCTGACCTTTAGCAGCGCTTTTGAAAAGCGCTTTCTTAGGTTCCCTCTGAAAGGCACCCTTTAGCAGCGCTTCTCAAAAAGCGCTTTCTAAGAGTGACCTTTAGCAGCGCTTTCTTAAGGTACCCTTTGAAAGCGCTTTTTTTAAGCGAATTTTTTTTAATACCTACAGCAGCGCTTTTTCCTAAAAGCGCTTTCGTATGTGTGCTGCTAAAGCTTATTTTTGGCGTAGTGATTGTTACAACAAAGTAATCAAAATCTACAATTAGAGATCTTAATACCTTTACTATCTTCTACAGATCCATTAGCACTTCACCACACGCTTTCATCTGGTTTGTTAGCATCACCACTCTTGAGAAATATGCTGAAACATATTCATCTTCTTTCATATGCAGCATCTCATACTACTTTCTCAGAATCTACAACTTCACTTCTTCAGTTTCTCATCTCCACCATACAAAGACTTCAGCTTTTCCCAAGCTTCTTGTGTTGTTTCTTCTTCGATTATCTTCTCAAACACATCACAATTCACACACTGGTGAATCAAGAATAGTGCCTTGCCATCTTTCTTCCTCTGATCTTTGTGCACAGCTTTCTGGGCTTCCGTAGCATCTCCCTCCAGTTGTGACATTCCATCATTCATGATTTCTACAACATCTTGAAATCTGAAAATAACCTTCATTTGTGCCACCCATCTTTGATAGTTTTCACCTTTGAAAACCGGAAGATTTGCTGGAAATTGTGTTGCGGTTGTTGATCCGTTTGCCATTAGATTCTCTCTGAATCACAAACAAGCTCTTGATACCAATTTATTGGAACAAAGGATTCAAGAAAGATGAATATTGTGAAAAACAACAACAACAAGAAGAAGAGAGAGAGAGAGAGAGAGAGAGAGAGAGAGAGAGAGAGAGAGAGAGAGAGAGAGAGAGAGAGAGAGAGAGAGAGAGAGAGAGAGAGAGAGAGAGATTGTTGAGTTAGTTAGTGTAACTAACTCTTAAACTGGTTGTTATTATTGTTACTGCAGTTGTGTGGATTACAAAGTAATGGCCCTTTATATAGGCAACATGCCGAGATCCAAATACAAGTTAAAGTCCAAATAACAACTAACAAGAATTAACCAACTAACAATTCAATCCTAAAAGCCTTTGTAAAATTTGAGTTTTCTTTGATCTGAAGCATAATTGAAGCAGACTTAAAATGGATAAAGGCATACATTTTTTCAAAGTCAATGCATGCAATTTTTTCAAGGACGCGGAGAAGCTTGCAGAATAAAATTTGCATAGATTGGAAACACGTTGTAGACACGAAGAAGAAGTTTGCAGAAGTTTCTTTGCATGGATTGGAAACAAGGACACACCGTTGTAGACAATTATTTTAAGATTTATATATAAACAATATTTATTTTCAGTTTTAAGGATCTGAGTTTATTACATTGCTATAGAAATTCAAATTATCCGTGTCAAAGTAAAAAACGAGTGATTTCTGAAAAATATATGTATGTGTTCCGATTTATGAATTCCAAACAATTTACTTTTTATTTTAATATAGTTCTCTTATTAAGTCTTTTCTTTTTAATTATTTTTACTTTTTCACTTTGAGTCAATTTCTTTGTTTAGTTCAAAGATTACAACATTTAATTTATTACAATTTCACGTTAAAAATTGTCTAAGATTATAGCACTATGTCGTAGAATTTTATAATTGATCGTGCTAGTATTCTTTAAAAAGAAATTAGAGACTATATACCAACAAACAGAGAATAAATTGATGAAACCATTTAAAGTAATTCTTATCTCTCTTGCTAACTACTATTATAATAAATGGGAAATTACGCAAAATTTAGCAACATCATTTTTTAATTGAAAAAGGATTTTCTAAAATTATTAGCTTCTCCATGCACCAGTCTCACTATATTAATCAACATTCTCTTGGTTGCTGGAAAGTTACAACTCAATTCAACATAATTAAAAAAAGCAAAGAATTAGGGTTACAACTTAATTCAACGTAACTACGTAACTAAAAAAAAAGCAAAGAATTAGGGTTACAACTTAATTCAACATAACTAAAAAAAAGCAAAGAATTAGGGTTACAACTTAATTCAACATAACTAAAAAAAGCAAAGAGTTAGGGTTACAACTTAATTCAACATAACTAAAAAAAGAAAAGAATTAGAGAACACAGTGGAACAGTTGTAGTAGTAGTTTTGTTAAAAAAAAGTACAAGTTATTACTGATGCAAAATACTTGCAATCTGTCAAACTTTTGTACTGTCGACATTTTACCATATTTTCTGCAAAATGTCACCTAATAAATATGATGAACGCATAAAGCTTAAAAATAACAAGAATAATTTAAAATTTAATAAATAACATTAGGTTCACACCACCTTCTGCTGATGCTCCATGCACAATTGTTTCGGTATCTGGATTCGCATCAACATTAGGTGCAGCAGCCATTTTTGAAGTGCTACTTCAGTTTTGAAAACCGGAAGAATAAGATTTTCTCATCTTATTCAGCTCCTTGTTGCTGATGGTCCAGTCTAATTTTCTACCTGGAGAGCCCCAACCAGGGAAGGTGGTAGAAGGCTCCATAGCAGCTGAAGAAGTAGAAGGACGCTCAGAATGACTCCGCTTCGAAAAGGCATCATATCTTGGATACACAGATGGACCAACCCTAATTTGTGGTGATTGAACCACATTTGAATTGATAAGATCAGCAGGATAGCCCCTATTCTGATGCACCTGCAATGATGTTAGAGATGGTATCTGCGACCTGAAAATGCCTTCAAAGTTGGTATTGGTATGATTCACTCCTGTGAGACTTGCCATCTCGTCAATCATTAGCTTCCACATAAAGAGATATTCAAGTTGGAGCATCTGAAAGGTAGGGACTGCAGCATGAATCTGCCACTCAGTTCCAGCAGCATGCGGTGATGCTACAGATGGAGTCAAAGGTGGCTTCCATGCAGGTTGTAAAGCATTCACAGTGAAAGGGTAAATTGGAAAAGTACTAGATGAATATGATGTGGGTAAAGGTAAACCTGAGCCAGTAGAAGCATACACCGGGCGAAGCTCCTCAGGATTGTGAGCAAAGAAACAAACTTTTCTGGTGCATCCAACCTTATCATTGCAAAACTTTGTCCTGTAATGAGCAGGATGAAGCCAGCATTCAAAAACACCATGTGCATATTCACATGCATCCCCTTTGCTGCACGATCCTCCATTCTGAAACTCGGGACAAGGCAAACAGGTGTAGTTATATTTGTTCGGATCACGGCGCCTTGCGGTTTCCCCTGGATGAACAAAGGGACACTCGGTCCATTCATGAAAATAAGTTCTTAAACAAGGTTTTACTTTGAAACTATACATTCTAAATTCATCTGTATTATAGATCTCGTTGTTCTTTACGGTATAAAGACCTTGTTGCTTCACCATTTGAGAGGTTTTTTTTTCTTTCAAAACTATCTGAAAGGGTTTTCTACTCACTTTTATTTTATCACAGTTTATTTTCCAGCTTTATGACCCGATTTGGATGAATATGATTTAGCTAATAATTTTATCTATTCATTGGCTAACTTTTATGCGTTATTTTTCTTCTGGATCTTATAAACACTACTCATTTTTTAATCAAATTGCATACTATCTATATCAATTGTTTCCCAATTTAGAGGGGTTAGTGGTTTTGTGACAAAAAGTTGCAGTATGATACAATGAAATAATATGCATCTGCGGAATTCTCGTTAGATAATATTTATTTTGGTCAATTTTCCTAAATAATACTTAATAGTAATATTTATTTGAGATTATTTTGATTTGTTTTGCAGCATAAATTTCTTCTAAATATTTATTTTTTGGTTTTCACACTAGAGTATTACCTTTACCACTAATTGATTAATTTCTTCTAAATTTACTACAATACATAATGATTCCCAATTGAGTCATTTTGTTTGTCACGAGCCACGAATGAGGAATTTCATTTAACACATTTATTAGAATGAAATTGATTATTTTAAAACTTTTTTTTTCAGTAAATGTTCTATTTATATCTTTTATTATAATGATTTTTTTAATAGAGATTTGCAAATGTTCGGATGAGATATATTTTTATTTTTTAACAATTTATTGGATTTCAATTGAGTGTTTATCCATTTTACTTTTATAATTAATGATTAATTTAATTCTATTTATTATAATGAATGCTCCATTTTTTCAAGGGTAGAGAGATTATATTTTGTATAGTATTTTTTGTTAGACTATCATTTACATATTATGTACGTGATATTAGATTGAACTTTTTTTTACTCATATGTTCGAAGTTAACAAAAATTTGCCCGTTAATTTTGCTGAAAATTGCTTCAATCTAGTGGTCATGTTTTCTATAAAATATTGAATTGAGATTATTTTGATTTGTTTGCGGCATAAATTTCTTCTAAATTTACTATTATAATACATTTTCATTCTTAATTGAGGTATTTTTTTGTCCGGGGTAAATATAGAAATAGACTATGTTAGACTTTATAAGAATGACCTATAATAAATTTATAAAGTTTGAGTTTAGCCTGTAATATAGATTAATATTTTAGTCTGATCTAACTTTTTTAAAAATCTGACCTAAAAACTCATTTAAAAGTCTATTTCTTATATATATATATATATATATATATATATATATATATATATATATATAAACTAATCTATTTAAATTATTTAGACTCTCATATTATATAAATAATTAAAAAATTTAGTTTAAGTTAGTGAAATACACTAATACTGTAAATTAATTTACGCTATCATCTCTTTTCTCTAACAAAACCTTGACGGTGAATTTTGATAAAAAAACCTCTTCCATCTAGCGGTTGTGAACACTTATTATATTAGTATATTAAAAGTTGATATTTAATTTTTTATTATTATAAATGTTATAATTACATTACTATATTAAAATATTTTTTATTAATATTATTCTTTTGTATTCTTTTATCTTTTATTATTATTATTAAAATATTTATTTTTAAATTTTAAAAATCACGTAGAAAGGGGTGATATCAATAATTTCTTTGTGAAAGATATCCACTCACTTATTGTATTAATACAAATTTTTAATTAATAAATTGACTTAATTACAATTATTCTCATCATATATTATTATTTGTTTATACTTAATATCAAAATTTTAAAGATTAAAGTGTAAATTAATTATTTTAAAAAAACTCATAACTATCAAATTAATGATATTAAGTAAATTTTGTTATAATTAATAATAAAAAAACATAAATGACGATATTTTTATTATTCAATTACTATTTAACAAATATATTTAGTGCATTAATATTGTAATAATACATATTTATGTAATGATTTTCTAATTTTATAATAAACAAAATAATTAATCCATTAATCTTTCATGAAAAAAGATGTCACCTATTACATAAATATATAAATATTATTGATAATTTCATAGACCTCCATTGCTGCAATGATTAAATAGTTAAAAAAAAATCCATCTTCTCTTTCTGATTATGAGAAAAATGGTCATGATATATACCTTCACGGGAGCAATCATGTAATAGTTTCAAAGAAAAATAAAAGTCTCTATATCCTCATTCTGGTTTACATTAAAAAAAAAGGAAAAAGCTAAACGGTATGACGTAAGAGTTAACGAAAACTGAAGAATGTATAGTAAGCGTTGCACATTTTTGTACATCCGCATTATATTTATTCATATAAAAAAAATTAGTAAAATACTCGTATATTCACATGATTATCGGTATAATATATATATTTATTCTCAAGATTTAATAAAAATAAAATATTTTTTTAAAAAGAAATCATAAATTTGAGCTTATAATTTTTTCAATATATAAAAATATTTGAATCAATAATATATATTTTTTATATAAATGTTATTTTTATTTTGGAATTATTGTCAAAAATATTTAAATTAAGAGTAAAGTTGTTATATTATTATTTAATATTTTGATTAATAATTTTATGTTTTCGATAATATTTGATAGTTTGATCAACGACTTACATTTGTACGGGTACCAATATGTAAGGGTGGTAAAATGAGTTGGGTCTGTCGGATTGGTCCGTTTGACCCGCCAATTTTGACGGACTGGGCTGAGATTTTCAACTCGGTACCTTAAGTTGAACCGTCCTGCCTAACTAGCTTAAAAAAATGGACTGAGGCGAGACGATACTTTAAGTTGACTTTTTGTTAAAACTTTTACTCTTTTTATTAAGAATTAAAACAACTTACTATAAAAACAACACTTATCTCTTAGGATTATATTATAAATTATTATACAAACAAATTGAATTATAATTGTAACGTTATTTCTATAATTTTCTAATACATGGGTTGATTGAAAATGATTGAAATAAAAGAACAAATATATGACATGCATAATTATTAAGTTTTCAATATATTAGCTCAGATGTTTTTTTTTTATAGAAATAGATGTTGATTTTAAGAAAAGGAAGAATTTGATTAGTGTATACGTGTGACAAATTTACGATTTAACTATTAAAGAATTGGTCAATATAAGAGTCTATATAATGTAAACAATGAAAAATTTTGGTGTTGATATTTTGTGCATTATTATTTTATGCAATGTTATTGTTATCATTGTTGGTTTTGTGTAAATTCTAAATTGGATTCTTTTATTAGTTAGTTTTTAAATAGGATTAGGATGATATGTATTGTTTATTTATTTTGATATTTTTTTTATTGTGCTTGAGTTTATTTTGTTTTTTATTGTAATTGGTTTTTATTTATTAATTTTTTTGAATTGTTTGAACTTAAGGCATCTTGAAGTTCTATTATGCGTTGTTAAAAAAATTTCTTTATCGACATTTTGGGTAATAATTAAATTTTTTCTAAATTATGTATTAAATCAAATTGTAAAATTAAAAAAATAAAAAATTGGCGGGCCGGTTTGCCAACCCGTTAACTCGTTAGTTAATGGGGCAGACTTGACTTTTAAGCTCGAACACCTACGTTAGCCCGTCCCGTCCTGCCTCACTTTTCGACTGGCTTAAGCGGAGCGGGCCTAAATGGGGCAGGTTACCCGCTTTGCCACCCCTAACAGTATGGTACGCACATTTGTTCCCAAAATATAATAAAAATAAAAAGATTTTTTTTTTTAAAAGAGATCATAAATTTGTGCCTATAATTCTTTCAGTATATAAAAATATTTGAATCAATAATATATATATATATATATATATATATATATATATATATATATATATATATATATATATATATATATATATATATATATATATATATATATATATATATATATTGTAACACTCTATATATATATATGTCTAGAATAATATGCAATTATGCTATAAATAGTATGTAGAAACATACAATAAGCTGGAAAAGACAAAAATTTAAAATCGTATACAACACAACTCTAATATCCGAACGTATACAATCAACTTGTCTTCAGTAATACACAGGGGAAAGATAAGTTTTGATGAGGTCTTCCTGCCATCTGCTCGTCTGCAGTCTTCAATATTGTCCATCTTGCAATTCTTCTACCTATAACCTGCTCCTGAAAAAATAATAAGAAGATTGAGGTGAGATTACTAAATCTCAGTGAGTTCCCCTATCTCATGGATTCACTCGGTTCTACAAGATGCATACAATCAAAACAGATTAAACGTGAATCTGGGGTTTCCTCACGGTTGGGTGCAAATACACAACAGAGGTACACCACTATTAGAAGTCTCTTAATTGCCCAATGAGGTAACAAGAAAATACATACAACTCAAGGCCATAAACAATATACAGGCCCGTACCCATGTACGAGGAATCCATAAGTACATTACTTACCCTACTTAGGCTACATTACCACACCCTCGGTGAGTCCCAAGTGCCTATTCTTCAAGAGACTTGCACATGTACACTACGTGATGAAATCTGATGAGTTTCAAGTGCTTTGAAGCCTACTTGGCTACACCATCTCATCTGTGACAAGTTACCGCATTGACAATTGCCTACATGGCTTCACTACCCCATGAATAATCCAATCGGAGGTGAGTACAACCAAGTGCAACATGTCTTCTTGAACCCACAAGCCCACCTTGTGAAAGCCTAGTGATGTAGCCTACTTGGCATCCCTAGAGGTGAGCAAGCCTAGCGATATCGCCTACATAGAATCACTAACTTACCATACCAAGCACGTAGATGAGTAATCCAAGTGGGAACGCCTTAAAGACCCTCACTTGCATCATCGTAATGGTAGCTCAGGTGTGTACGACATACCGAGAACGCCAATGCTATTAATGGTTGGTGGAAAATCCCTTTTTACATATGGCCCACACAAGCACAACGCAACTGTATATATCCATCGTAAGTGGTTTACCGCCTAATATAGGTCTACTTCTATTCAAGCATATATCACACACACAAAGCGCACAAGATTGGCCTAAATTGGACATCATATCCAGGTTTGCCCTGTCAGTACTATGTCTTGAAACACACATGATTGGCCTAAACTGGACGCCATGTCCAGGTTTGCCTTGTTATTACTTCGTTTCAAGTGCATAACAAAACACAATCATATAAAGCCACACCAATAACATATCTGAATGTTCAACCTGAATCGAATAGAATACTATCACAAGCTATTACAAGATGCATGTACAAGCTATTACAAGAATACTATCATTTCATGCATAATCAAGGATTATGAAGAGCGTATTCACTCAAAACCCTTATTTCCCAATTATACAATTTCCTAATTATCTTACCCAAGTTTCTATTTATGGAACTCACGTTGCATAAAAGGAGGTTAGAGTGATGTTCAATCTGCCATTAGACTCCCATCTTTACCAAAACTTCACCACTAACATCATCAAACCCGTAGCCCTCTTATATCCATTTCCAGCAAGAAATTATCAAGTTCAAACTCATTTTTCTCCATGATAAAAAACATCCAGGATTAAAGGTTTATATGCAATACGTAGGAAAGTTCGTAACATTTCCAAAAAGTCCAGAATCAGCTCAAACAGAGTTTTGACCAATGAGATATTACATGTCTAGTGAGAGTTGTCCTTAAGTTGCGAAAATAAAACATGAATATGACTTTCTTCTTTTTTCTCTTGCTCATAAGCTCTCCCAAGAATTGATTTATTACAAGGCATTGTGTTCCTCCATCCAAACAATTCTTAAGGATTCATGCAACAAATAAATGTCCAATATGCCCTCCAACCATTCCAATATTACTAATTTGCCATTTGGTTAGTTTCTAACCAATTTCTTTTGATTCTAATTAACCCACTAATTCTCTTAGAAACTTATATATATATATATATATATATATATATATATATATATATATATATATATATATATATATATATATATATATATATATATATATATATATATATATATATATATATATATATATATATATATATATATATATATATATACATGCTTAGACAATATGGGATATTACATTCTCCTCCTTTAAATTGAATTCGCCCTCGAATTCCTTCCAATCACCATGACGACATGTTCCTCACATCTTCTTCCACCGAGGGGACGAAATGTTCCTTACATTCCTCCTTTGGAAAAACCTTGTGATTTCGTCTCAAGGTTGTTCAATCCAAGGGAACACAACCCGTCAGTACATTTGGGGCATAACATTACTAACTAGAATCCTTTGTCCTTACGCAAAACATTTCTTCTGACACTCTATCTTGACATACCTAAGAAATGATACTTTCGGGTCTCCAACCCTTACTTCTTCGCATTGAGTCTGTGTAGCTTCGATATTCCTGTAAATCATCTTGTCTCAGTACATGCCACTGAACTTTCACTTCTTTCCCCTTGGCTCCTTGTATTACCTCAAATCCATACATTCATGCTGCAACGTCTCTTTCTAATGAAAAATATTTAGATTCGCTTCCACTTGAGCCCATACAGTGTCACACGGATACCTGCTGAATCCCTTGGTCTTGACTTCCAATACTCAGATGCTTAAATTGACTTGCTTCAAGCTTCCCTTCTTCACACCATAAAGCTTCTTACTCCAATCATGCCTTTAGTCTTAGGAAAATAACAACCACCGCAAGCCACCAGGGAGTATAATTTCGCAACTACAACCTTGATACCCAACAATTTCACATATTGCTCCATCGATGAAGGATGAACCCTAACAGCTAACCTACAACCATCGCCACGGTCTACATGCATGCTCACAAGTGCGTAAGAGATAGCCACAACGAGTATGTGGCAAGTAATATCCTTTACTTGTCTTCAGTATTCTTTTGGTCATGATACCTCGTCTTAACCTCGATATTCATAAGTCCACCCGTTGACCCATGAACATCTGATCCCATGTCAACCACAGAGTTTTCTCTAAGATTTCCGTCAATAACATCGCTCTATATTATGTGGATCCTTGAAAGACTGAGACGAACGAAATATTGTTTTGACGAGTTTCCCTTGGGAAGATATATCCACCTAAAACAACTCTTACAAGTATTCTGTTCACACCTACTACAAGCTTATCAGGTTCTTATTTTATTTGTTGCACTACTCTGATCTCAACCGGTCCTACATTCCTTGAAATCTTCTGAGTCATGCTATGTGCATAATCCACTTAGTTCCATTTCTCTACTACATGTGCTTAATCCCTTAATAACAACAATTCTCTCTTAGAATTCTTCCAATCACGATACACGATAAAGTCTTAAACACACTCAACCAAGACTATCTCTCGAGGTTGAGTAATTCCACAATCAAGTTACTAGTTATTCTATCAGTCTTGGTTAGGTCCATTGAACACAACTTGGTCACATGCTTCGGTTCCAAAATGTCTAAAGCCGAATACTAACTGAATAGAAGTTAGTCTAACCCTAACGACTTCCACATCATACAACCGCTATGATAACTCTACCAACTTATCCATAGTTCATTCCTATCCATACAACTCCATACTCTTAGTGTGACAAAACCTCTAATAACTTGTGTGACTTAAACTATATAACAAACCGTTCACAGTCACACCTTATTCACACAATCCTTTAATGCCTTTTAATTTCCGAATCTGTCATCAAACTGACTTCCTTGGACGCATTCCCCAATGCAACGTTTCTAACAGCTAAGGTGTAGTTACAATACAAGGAATTATACATCGTAACTTGGACGTTCTCCTTGGAAATTTCTCGGCACTCCAAAACCAATGTGTTTCCACTTTACCGAGACAGACATTTCTTCACTTCTTAAGATCTACAGATACTCCCTTAGACATCGAGTTATCCCATGATATACCTCATATATTCTATCACTGATCCCCAATGTTAAAGAATAGCCACACAATATGCTGGCCAGGATACAATGATCATACATCAATTCCACCCTCGGCATTCGAGCACAATTACTCACGTAAAATTTTGTGAACAAGAAACATCTATAAGGTATAATCTGATATTTACTCACGTGACCATGACCACTCAAGGTCCTCGTAAGAATAGTATCAAAACTCGATCCATCCAACTATCGTCTGTTTGGATAGTTCATTGTTAGAACAAAGTTTGAATCTACTACCCTAAGTTTAAGTTTTGATGATAACAAAATGCTAAGATACATTAATTGTATGATTCATGTAAGACACATATGCTATCCAAAAAATTACATTCTGTTTTACAGAAACTCTGATGGGTATCAGCATGAGAACATCATCATCAGCATCAGAAAATTGGATATCAACATCAGCATCAGAAGATGGTATATCAGATACCAGAATCAGAAGATCAACTTGCGCTTATGCTGAAGCTTGATGAACAGATCTGCGCTTAACCATCTGAACTCTGATAAAGACAACAACAGTTCATCAGCACCTAAGCAGCGTCAGAATGAGCCAAAGCCAGAACACGCTTAAGTGGCAACGGTACTGTGCATTCAAGATGATTTATTACCAACGACATCATTCTAGACAAGATCTGCTTAATAAGGAAAGAATGTTATTGGCATTTGTGATCGGTGGAAATAGAACTGACTGTTTTTAGCTGGTTTCGCGAAATGTCGCGGAAGCAAGAGTCGCCACCGTCTTTTATGTTCTCCAACATGGAAAGGACAAAAGCACAGCAAAATTCCTTATGAGAATGTTTCTCGGTTCGGGAGGTAGATTTATAGAAAGGGAAGGTGTTAGCACCCTTTCTATCCGTGGTTATCCACGGGCTCTTAGGTACTTGCTCTTATGTTTTCAAAAAAATGTTTTCTTTTCAAATGTGTGTTGGTTCTGAAAAAAGTTCATTTGAAAACTTCTAGGTAACTCTTGTATCAGTCCTCAAGAGTGTATGAAGTATTGTTTGAAAACTTTTTGAAAGTGTAAGGTGTGAAAAGTATTTTGTTTGTTTTTGAAAAGAGCAAGTACCCATGAGTCGTCTACCTACCCTAAGGAATTAAGCTGTGTAAATGTCCTTTAGATAGTGCTATCCCACCATTGAGAGGTAGGTAGCACCATCGTTGGAGGTGTTCGGGTCAATTCGATTATCGGGACAGTGTGGTCACCGAAGCAATGGTAGGACAACTTAGAAGTAACCCTAACGTCCTAGATCCTTTTATCCGAGGCAACCGTTTCGAGGCAACTGTTTCAAGGCAACTGGATCTTTAGACAAAGGGTGACCTCTAAGACGTCCTATACTTGATGCCCACGTTTCGAGGCAACCAGTGAGGCGTACCCTAAGAGTGACATGTGCTTTGTGTGTTCAATTTCAGTTTATGTTTATCTTGTACATGTTATTTGTGAGCTACGAGTTGTTTTTGTTTACATACATTCTTTCATGCATTTAACAGTTAGGGGGTGCGGAAAGTAAATTGCGGAAATATAAATCCTACGCTATTACAAGGCGCGGGTCTATACATCGCCAAAAATACAAAGACCCGTTTTTGGTAAATAAGTACGGAAAGTAAACAATAAACCTAATTACTATTACATACTTGAAGCAGTTACATAATAATCAAAATAAAGTGCGCGTGAATAAAAAAATACTCGGGAACGTTCTAAGGGTTTTGACCCTCTTAAGAAGAGAAATTGAATTTTTTTTTGTCCTTTTTTGAATTAAATGCAATTAATTAAATAAACCTAATCTAATTAATTAATTTATTAAAAGAAAAAAAATGTTTTTTGTATTTATGTTTTTTTTAATGAAAATAAAGTAAAGGAGTTAAAATTAAAAGTTAATAATCCTAATTCTAAACTTGTTTTAATTATTAAAAGAAAAGTTAAAGTTGCCTAATTAAACTATTTCAATTAATGTTTATTTACAAAAATAATATGAGAATAATAATAATAATAATGTTAATGCTATTTTTTTGATTTTTTATGAAAATATGTTAATTATGTTAATTGTTAATAATAAAATATAAAATAAGGCAAATAAATAAAAAAAGAAAATGACAAAACAAAATAAATAAAAAAGAGTAAACCCAAGGGGGGTGTGGGCTGGAATTTGAGGGTGTTTGATTGGAATTGTGGCCCATTGAAGTTCCAGCCACGTTGACTTTTTCTGATTGTCTACGCCCATGTTGACTCCAGAGCACCATGGTCCTTATGCTTGGCCCTTGGATCTGCACTGGTGGACACTTGGCTGACTCCTGGATGAGGTCTATGGTGGAAGCTATTTGAGAATCTGCACAAGAACACTTTGAAAAAAATAATATTGGAATTATGGGGGGCCTGGGAATCGAACCCAGGTCCCAGAGATTACCAAACACATAGCCAACCACTGAACCAAACGCATTTGTTTATAAACCTAATAAACAACAAATATTATATAAAACAAATGCGTTATATGCTGGAAAAACACAAAAAGGCGCGCCATGTTTGAATGGCCCATTCCCATCATTCCACGTAGTCATCTTCTTCGTTCTGCAACAAAATACTCAAGCAAATAATGGGGGTTTTAAACCCCCACAAAATACTAATGTCAAAAATAGCGATTAGCTATATGGTGAATATAAAAAAGGCGCGAGGTATGCTTCCTGTTCGTCTCATCATGCTGAGTTTGACCATATATGTTTGGAGTCCTGATTTTACAGTATAGCAAAAGCCCCAATTCTAAACCTTAAAAACCCTAAAGTGTTTTAATGGCAAGTCATGATTCTGTACATGATAATGAAATTAAACAATGCCAAAAGCTTTGGGAAGATGTCAGCAACACAAATCAATCAAGATAATGTATTAAAAACGCATGGAATATGATATGTAGATTTGGAAATATATGCAAACCGTATGAGTTGGGTGGCACGAGTTCTTGAGGTTTTTGGCTTGTTTGTGCTTGCAAAAGGTTCCTGGCAATGTAAGGAGTGTGTTTGGATCAAAAAGGAAGCTTGAATTGGGCTGCAAGGTGGTTTTCAGTTTCACACTTTTCTTTTGAAATTTTGAAATTTGCTTATGTTGTATGGGAGTATTCTAGGTCGTGTATGCTATTGGGAAGGCTTGCATATAAGGTTATGAATCATAATCAACCAATATCATGAGCCTTAAAGCCTTGCAATTATGTTTTTGATTTTGCCATAAACTCCATTGAAGAAAACTTGCCTTTTGTGTCCAATTTTGAATTCCATGCTCATAATAGGATGTACACGAATTTGGAAGGTGTTTCATGGTGTATCAAAGCTATTCAAGCCACAAAATATCCCATAATTAATTTTTTTGATTTTCATTTGAATTTTAAAGATTTAAAATGAATTAAATCAAATAAAATTAAATAAAAATGGAAAAATTAATTTTTAATCTTGAAATAAATTGTGGGACACGTGGGAGGCATGGCCAAGCTGAACCAAGTGGAAAAGGTGGGCCCTTTTTGTCAAAAATGAAGTTTCAAGGATAGTTGACTTTGGCCATTTCACAAAAATTTCCCAACTTCTCCAATGCATATCTTGCTCAATTTTGATCATATGAACATGTTCTTGGACATTTTGGAAAGGTCCTGAAGTCCTCTAACCAATTCCTTTGGTCCCATGTCATTTTGATTTACCAATCTCAAGTTATGGTCTTTGACTTAAAGTGCCTTTTTGTTGACTTTTGAAAATGACCTATAATGTTGAAATTGATAACTTTTTGTGAGAGCATTTATTGGACTTGGAATGTGAAGATGAGTTGTAGGAAATGTCTTCCCCTTCAAGATGAGCATTGGATGGGATTTTTCTGATGAAACATGAAAAAGTTATGCCTTGGTCAAGTTACAGTTGACTTTTCAACTGTCCAAAAATAGAAACTTTTGACACCTTGATGAATTTTGAGCCATTCTTGTGAAATCATGGTCAAGACTTGACAAAATGATGATTGTGGCTTAAAAATAAGATGTTGACCAAAAATTTTGACTTTTGACTGCCAAATGACCATTTTGCCCCTGCAGTTGACTGTGAAGCAATTAGGGTTTTTGACTGTGCAACTTGACCTTGTGAGCCTTGAAACTTGACATGTAGGTGCTTGACAATTTATATGAGCATATGGGACTTGATTGAGCCCTTTAAAACCTCAACTTCCTTGCAAGAACCAAAACCCTAATTTGACTGGCTTAGGAGAGTGGTTGACTGTGCAACTCCTTGAGTAGACTTGAGCAAATTGAGATGATGCTTGTCAAAACTTTGAAGAATATGGGAGGGAAAATTTTGGGGTACAACAGTTTCCCCTGTTCAATCTTCTTAGACCTGAGGATGTAGATTGGCTTGTGTGCCTCTCGTGATCCGAGGGTGGAAGATGATTGAACACTAGAGTGCCCAGAAATTTGCACTCACATAGTAGAGTGTTAGCAGTGCGATAGCGGGAATGGGCTTACAGATGCCATTTGGAGGGATGGTGGATAGGAGGATGGGCTTATAGATGCCATCTGGGGATTGTTGGTATGTGGATGGGCTTATAGATGCCATCTAGGTGTCGATCGCGTAAGAGATTCCTTAACGAGAACTTGCGTGCCTGAGAAAGAAAGATAATTACCTGGCATGTTACAAGGGTTGATCTTCAAACTCTTCATGCAGATATGCCCTGGCTGGATACATGAATCGAATCTACAAACTCTTCAGACGTGCCCTGGCTGGATACAGGAGTCGAATTTGGAAATAGTCGTCAACAGATATGCCCTGGCTGGCTACAGGAATCGAATCTTCAAACTCTTCAGACGTGCCCTGGCTGGATACAGGAATCGAATCTGGAAATAGTCGTCAACAGATATGCCCTGGATGGCTACAGGAATCGAATCTTCAAACTCTTCAGACGTGCCCTGGCTGGATACAGGAATCGAATATGGAAATAATCATCAATAGATATGCCCTGGCTGGCTACAGGAATCGAATATTCAAACTCTTCAGACGTGCCCTGGCTGGATACAGGAATCGAATATGGAAATAGTCGTCAACAGATATGCCCTGGCTGGTTACAGGAATCGAATCTTCAAACTCTTCAGATGTGCCCCGGCTGGATACAGGAATCGAATCTGGAAATAGTCGTCAACAGATATGCCCTGGCTGGTTACAGGAATCGAATATTCAAACCCTTCAGACGTGCCCTGGCTGGATACAGGAATCGAATCTGGAAATAGTCGTCAACAAATATGCCCTGGCTGGTTACAGGAATCGAATCTTTAAACTCTTCAGACGTGCCCTGGCTGGATACAGGAATCGAATCTGGAATTGATCGCTCACAGATATGCCCTGGCTAGATACAGGTATCGAATCTGGAATTACGACAGTTGATAGTAATTATCCTTGGATGGACCTTTTTCCTGAAAAGGTAAAACATCAGTTGTATGCAATGTCATGATGTATGAATTGCATGATGTCATGATGTTCTCAAAATAGACGAGATTGTGTGATATGATGCGTATGTGCATGCATTGTGTATGTAAGCAGGATGTATGAAATGTGATATGTTTATGAATGTATTTTCGTCTAGGAAAATAAATCCTTGACGAATGCCGGGAAGTTGAATCCTGGGCTGATGCTGAAGGGTAGCGTTCTTCGTTCCCGCTGGGGATGAGGATTGCAAGAATAAACCGGTAGGAGAAGGTGACTCCGTTAGGGAATAAACTTGGCGAAGAGATTACTCTGCGGGGAATACTCTGTGGGAAGAGATACTTCGCTGAGGTTTGATGATAACTCCGCTGGGGATACCGTTGATAAGCTTTGTTGGAAGATTTGATGAACTCCGCTGGGGGATAGGAAGAACTTCGTCGAGGACGATCTTTCCGCAGTTTTTTAGCTGAGGATAACCCAGTTATATTCTGGTGGGGAAATAACCTTTGAATAAAACCGGGGAGGCGCGTTCGTACTCTGCAGGTGATAAGCTTCCAGAATCTACTGGGGATAAGCTTCCTGAATCTACTGGGGAGGAGCTTCCTGAATCTACTGGGGAGGATGATTCAACTCTCCTGGGGAAATTTTTGAGATTGGACTGGGGAATGGCTCCACTGGATGTCTGGTATACCGCCGGGGAACAATCTTAGATCAAGATTGCCTGGGATGCTTTCTAGGAATGTTTTGTATGTTCCATTGGGGAATGTTGAGATTTACTGGGGATACCCAACTTCCTTAAGGCTGACAGTAGACTAACTTTGCTTAGGGAGAGTATCGCTGACTTGCTAGGGATACTGTGCCTTGTCAGGGCTGACGGGAGACCAACTCTGCTCGGGGGAGAGGTATTGTTGATTCTGGTCTTACTCTGGGGAGTGAAGGTATCTGGGCTACATTCTTCAGCCGAACCTACCTTGGTACCTTGGTGGACAGAGCAATTAGATCGCTTAGACGACTCATTATTGCCCCTGTTTCTGATGTCACCTGTAACTAGTCCTTTGTTTCGCATGCAAATATTTATGAGTTAGCAATTAGTGTCAAATGCATATATCAAAAATGAACATTGGACGTTCTTTGCACGACAAAACAGAAAAAGGGAAAATAATTGGCAATTTATCTGAAAAGTGAATTTGTATTGATCTTTGAATTTGCCTGTAAATAGGCGTTTATGTACAAGAGGCTGACGTCCTAGTAAGAGAACGCCGCCGAACAACAGAGTTTATACATTTTTTTTTGAAAAGGAAAACAAAACAACTATGTGAAAAAGTCCCACTGGGTTTCAACTCTGCTATCGCCTTTATGTCTTCAAGCGTCTCATCACTTTGCTGCTCAGTTGAAGATGAAGCTGATCGATTGATGCCGTTTGAACTTGATAGTTGATACCGGATTCTGGATGCAACGTGATCCAATGAGACATTGTATTATGCTTATCCCTAACTTTTGCCTGGACCGCCCTTTTGGGTTTTCAGTCCACCGGGATACCCATTTTTGCCCAAGCCGCCTTTTCAGGTTTTCGACTTGCCGGGTGTACAGATTTTTTCATTTCATCCCTTATTTTTGCCCGAACCCTTTTGGTTCGCCGGGAAGCCCTTATTTTTGCCTAGGTGTGTCAACCTAGCGGGTCTTTTGTTCATGCGTAGTATCTTTTTACTATGTTTGCATTGGCGGGGTGAGGAAGGTCGTCACCATCCATGGTGGTTAGAATCATAGCTCCTCCTGAGAAGACATGTTTAACCACAAATGGCCCTTCGTACGTAGGAGTCCATTTGCCCCTGGGATCACTTTGAGGAAGAATGATGCGCTTGATTACCAAGTCTCCGACTTGATACTCTTGTCGTCTGACTTTCTTGTTAAATGCCCTGATCATCCGTTTTGGTACGTTTGACCGTGACAAATAGCGGTGAGTCTCTTTTCGTCAATCAGATTTAATTGATCAAGCCGAGTCTGGATCCAGTCATCTTCGCTCAGATCTGCATCCTTCATTATCCAGAGAGAGGGTATCTGGACTTCAATAGGCAAGACTGCCTCCATGCCATAGACCAAGGAAAAGGGTGTCGCCCCTGTTGACGTCCTTGCTGAGGTACGGTACCCATGAAGAGCAAACGGTAACATCTCGTGCCAATCTTTGTAAGTCACTGTCATCTTGTGCACAATCTTCTTGATATTCTTATTCGCTGCTTCTACAGCCCCATTCATCTTCGGCCGATAAGGAGAAGAGTTGTGGTGTTGTATCTTGAATTGCTCGCAGAGCTCAGTGATCATCTTGTTGTTAAGATTGGTCCCATTGTCCGTAATGATCCTTTCTGGTACGCTGTATCGACAGACCAGGTTGTGCCGAATGAATCGTGCCACGACGTTCTTGGTTACCGTAGAATAGGAAGCCGCTTCAACCCACTTTGTAAAATAATCAATCGCTACCAGGATGAAGCGATGCCCGTTGGATGCCGTAGGTCTGATCTCGCCGATCATGTCAATGCCCCACAGTGCAAAAGGCCAAGGTGCTGTCAAGACGTTTAGAGGAACTGGAGGGACGTACACCTTATCAGCATAGATCTGGCATTTGTGACATGTCCGATAATGTTGGTAACAGTCAGCTTCCATTGTGGACCAGAAATATCCTGCCCGGCGGATTTTCTTTGCCATGGTATGCCCACTGGAATGTGTTCCGAAGGTACCTTCATGTAGCTCTGCCATGATTCTTTCTGCTTCAGTCTTATCCACACAACGCAGTAAGGTTGAATCATGGTTTCGCTTGTATAGAATGCCATTGCTGAGGAAGAACTTCGCTGCGAACCTTCTCAGAAACTTTTTGTCGTTGACAGATGCACCCTCGGGGTATTCTTGAGCTTCCAAGTACCTCTTCACTTCATGATACCAAGGTTTTTCAGTTACCTCTTCAGCCTCGAGATCACAGCAATGTGCAGGTTCATCTAACTTCCAGATAATGATTCGGGGAGCCTCGTTGTCCCATTTGACTTTGAACATGGAAGACATCGTAGCTAACGCGTCCGCCAACTGATTCTCCTCTCTTGGGAAGTGTTCAAAAGTTATCTCTGTGAAATGGGGGATCAATGTCAACACACATTCTTTGTAAGGGATAAGGTTTGGGTGTTTCGTATCCCACTCGCCTTTGATCTGATTGATCACGAGAGCGGAATCTCCGAAGACACTCAAAAACTTGATCCTTAGGTCGATTGCAGCTTGAAGACCCATGATGCATGCCTCATACTCCGCCATGTTGTTGGTGCAGTTGAAACATAGCCGGGCAGTAAGTGGAGTATGAGTTCCTTTAGGGGATATGATCACAACGCCGATACCATTACCCAAAGAGTTTGAAGCTCCATCAAAGTGCATAGACCATCGGGATCCTTCCTCAGGTCCTTCATCTGGTCCAGGTACTTCACAATCAGTTACTACCATGATATCCTCGTCTGGAAATTCAAAGTTCATAGATTGGTAGTCGTTCACTGCTTGGTGTGCCAAATGGTCTGCCAATTAACTTCCCTTGATTGCTTTCTGATTCGTGTACTAGATGTCGTATTCTGTCAAGATCATCTGCCATCTTGCTGTTCTTTCGGACAAGGCAGGCTTTTCGAATATGTACTTGATTGGATCCATTTTTGAAATCAAGAGAGTAGTGTGAGTCAACATATACTGTCTCAGCCGGAGAGCAGCCCATACCAAAGCGCAGCAAGTTTTCTCGAGCAGTGAGTATCGGGTCTCACAGTCGGTAAACTTTTTGCTAAGGTAATAAATAACATGCTCTTTTCGGCCAGACTCGTCATGCTGCCCCAGCACACACCCCATTGAGCTGTCCAGTACTGTCAAGTATAAGATTAGAGGTCTCCCTTCAACCGGTGGCATAAGAATGGGTGGTTCCTGGAGGTACTATTTGATTCTGTCGAAAGCGGCCTGACATTCATCGTTCCAACGTACTACTTGATCTTTCTTCAGCAGCTTGAAGATGGGTTCACAGGTAGCAGTTAGGTGCGAGATGAATCGGGCAATGTAGTTCAGACGTCCTAGGAAGCCTCTGACTTCTTTCTCTGTCTTGGGAGCTGGCATCTCTTGTATGGCTTTCACCTTGGCAGGGTCCACTTGAATACCTTTGTCGCTTACGATGAATCCTAGTAGTTTTCCAGATCTCACCCCGAAAGTGCACTTGTTTGGGTTCAACCTCAGCTTGTACAACTTCAGACGGTCAAACAGCTTCTGTAGATGGTCAAGGTGTTCCTCCTCATTTTGAGACCTTGCAATCATATCATCGACATATACTTCAATCTCATGATGGATCATGTTATGAAACAAAGCAACCATGGCACGTTGGTAGGTTGCCCCAGCATTTTTCAACCCAAAAGGCATGACCTTGTAGCAAACGGTGCCCCACTGAGTAACAAAAGTGGTCTTCTCCATGTCTTCAGGAGCCATCTTGATTTGATTATAACCGGAGAAGACGTCCATGAAGGAGAATACTTTATGCTGAGCGGTATTGTCAACCAGAACGTCGATGTGAGGCAGAGGGAAATCATCCTTGGGGCTCGACCTGTTCAAATCCTTGTAATCAACACACATTCTGACCTTACCATCTTTCTTTGGCACTAGAACCACGTTGGCAACCCACTGGGGGTAAGAAGTCACTGCTAGAAACCCAGCATCAAATTGTTTCATAACCTCGGCCTTGATTTTCTCGGACATCTCTGGACGCATACGACAGACCTTTTGTTTAACCGGAGGGCAGTCTTCCTTGGTAGGAAGGTGATGAACCACAATGTCGGTATCCAACCCAGGCATGTCTTCGTAAGACCAGGCAAAGATTTCCACATAGTCACGCAGCATCTGGATCAACCGTTGCTTCACACTGAGCTCTAGATTGGCACCAATCTTGACTTCCTTTCTGTCTATCTCAGTACCCAGATTTACCGTTTCCACTGGCTCTTCATGTGGCTGAATGGCCCTCTCTTCCTGGAGCAATAGTCTTGCAAGCTCACCAGGCACTTCGCAATCATCTTCACCTTCGTCTTCGGCTAAGTTGATCAGATTTTCGAAGTCATAACTGGCAGTAGCAGAGTCGTTACCAGTGAGATCCAGAGTGAATTGGAACCTGTATGAGTGAGTGTGTGTAAATATAGCTGTTTTGCAATATATAAAGAAAGAAAGGGAGCGCAAGATTTGAAATTTAAAAACGTCCAATGCTTTTATTCATGATATATGGAAGTGACACACAAAATCCCTCACAAATAAAACCACGGTGCCCCGGGTAAGACACCAGGCCATAGAGTTTCAAATTATTGTTTATTACAAATTCAAAACAAAGAAGTTCATTACTGGGTGACAAAAGTAATAGGTGTAAAGTCTTTTGCAGTCCAGTTGCTAGGTCCACCGTTGGTCGTTGGGTAGATCCAGCGGTCAAATTCAGATTCGTCTGCTTCGTCCTCAATAGCATTCACTCCCGGGTTAGTGATGAGCACAGGAGGTCTTCCAATCCTTGCCTTGTGCACCGCCTTCTGAGCTTCTGCAGTGAAACCCAAGCCAAATTTGTCAATCTTTGGAGTGAAATCAGGAAGTCTTCCCCAGTTTGCACACTCACCCTTCTCAATCACAGCCCGGGCATCCTTCAAGGAAGCCATCTTCAAAGGAGAGTCTTCTGCAGTCACTGTCTCTGCTGCTGCCAATGTTTGAGGCACCTCTTCGAAGTGTTGAAAGGGGGTCTCAATGAACTCCCCATCCATTTCTACGTACCTGAAGGAGTTGAGGTGGCTGACCATGTATTCCTCTTCCCCTTGCACTGTTACGATCTTCCCCCTGACCGGGTATTTGAGCTTCTGATGTAAAGTTGAAGTCACGGCCCCTGCCTTGTGGATCCAAGGACGACCCAGCAGACAAGAGTAGGACGGTCGGATATCCATCACATAGAACTTTGAATCAAAGACTTATGAGCCAACCCTGATTTGGATGTCAACCTCACCATGTACCATCCTTTTGGACCCGTCAAAGGCCCAGACAACGATGTTACTTGGTTTGAGCTCTAAACCCTCACAGTCCAGCCTGTCTAGAGCTTTCTTGGGTAGTATGTTCAGTGAAGAACCAGTGTCAACCAACACGTGAGCAAGAGTAGTGCCCCTGCATTCAATGGAGACATGCAGGGCATCATTATGGTTCTTCCCCTTGGCCGTCAGATCAGCGTCAGAGAAACCCAGACCATTATCAGCAGTTAAGTTGGCCACACAGTCGATGAATTGATCAGCAGACGTTTCTTGGGGCACGTGGGCCGTCTTCAGGAACACAATCAGGGCCTTGGCACGGGCCTTTGAACACAGCAACAGTGATAGCATAGAGATTTTAGAGGGGGTGTGCCCCAGCTGTTCAACGACGTTGAAATCACTTTTTTTGATAATTTTGAGGATCTCTTCCATCTCTTGCTTGGAAGCCTCAACAGTGGTCCTCGGTGCCTCTGTCCGGGAAAGCACATCAGTAGCAATCCCCTTGCCCCGAGCGTCAGATGACTCGGCAGCAGGGGTAGAAACTTGTTCAGGTGTGATGACAAGAGGCCTCTGAATGGCTGGAGGTGAAATGTCTGGTGAGAACAGTCTTCCACTACGAGTGACTTTAGTAGGCCCGGTGATATTGGTGACACCGGTACCAGTATTGAACTCTTGTTTCACTCCCAGAACATAAACATCTGCCCCATAGTGCCATGGGACAGCTTTATCAGACTTGTAGGGGATGGGCCCCGAAACAGTAATGGTTATAGGAGCAATCTTGTGAACAAGCATAATTTTGATAGGCTTCTTTGAAGGAGCCTTGGAAGGGTTGTTGAAAATGGTGACAATTGAAACCTCTTCAACAGGGGCAGCAGGAACGACAGTCTTCTTGAACAAGATCTCTTTACTATCCATCAGGTTTTGGACGCCTGACTTCAGCAAAGAACAACCAGCAGGTGAATCAACACATAAATGGCAACCTTTACTACATCCCGGAAATAAACCGGCTAGCAACAGGTTCCTCTTGACGGTTAACAGCGGAGTAGCAACATCATCCACAGAAGCTACATACAGATCCTCCTCAACAGCATTCACTCCATGCTGGGGCATGGGAGCGGTCACAACATTTGGCCTTTCGGGCGCCTCGAACTGTATTTCCTTAGCATCAATAAGGTCCTGAACCTTATTCCTTAGGGCCCAACAATCATCAGTAGAATGTCCTGGGCTATCAGAGTGATAAGCGCAACGGGCGTTGGGATTGTACTTCGGAGAGGTTGTGTTTACCACCTTCGGAGCCTCCTTGACAGTTACCAGGCTAGTTGAAAACAGTTGCCGTAATATCTGAGAGAGAGTCATGCTGAGCCGAGTATACTGTCTTTTGGGCCTCTCAACTCTTGGCTGGTTATATTGTTGAGGAGCATCATCAGGCTTAGAAATAACCACTGCGTTGACAGCTTGGCGGCGTTCCGTTTTGTTCTGTCTCCTGGGACCGTACACAGCACTGGCCTCCTTCTTGAAGGGCTTCTTTTCAGTATTTGAGGAGGCACCCTTCTGTATCTTCCCTAATTTTATACCAGCTTCGATCCTCTCACCATTCAGGATCAGGTCAGTAAACCCAGCAAAGGAATTACCAATGGGATGGTTGAAGAATGGACCAGATAGGGTCCCCAAGAACATGTCCACTAGCTCACGATCCGTCAACGGTGGCTGCACCCTGCCAGCCAGATCTCTCCATTTCTGTGCGTACTCCTTAAAACCTTCACCCGTTCCCAGTGACATACCCTAGTGTTGGGTACGCGTGGGAGCGAGGTCGGAATTATATTGATACTGCTTGTAAAAAGCAGTGGCCAAATCCTCCCAGTTACGAATGTTGGTTCCATCCAGCTGATAGAACCATTCGAGATGAGTCCCTGAAAGACTCTCCTGGAAGAAGTGGATCCATAAGTTCTTGTCTGCTGTGTAAGGCTGGATCTTCCTTACATAAGAACGGAGGTGCATCTTAGGACATGAAGCCCCGTCATACTTCACAAAGGCAGGCGCCTTGAACTTGTGCGGGATCACCACCCCAGAAGATAACCCCAAGTCTCCGAAATCAAACCCAGGCACACGTTGAATCTCCATAGCATTTAACCTGTCCTCTAGTTGTTTGTACCGGTCCTCAGCAGGAGGGTACTGTTTGTCATTGAAGTCTGTCTCAGTGTCAGAGACCACAGGACTAGGGACCTCTCTCCCTTGGTGACTGCCTTCCCCCACAGATGGAGTAGTCCTCTCAGCTTCATTCTGCAATGTATTCCCGAGTCTGCGCCCAGTGTTGAACAGCACAGTCCTCTTCTTCTTTTTCTTCTTCAGGAGCAAAGCCTTCAGCTCTTGTTGTCCTTGGGCCAAGTTCATGACCATCTCCTGAAATTGGGCATTCTGGGCCTGGAGGGCCTTGATAGCTTGCTCGGTAGTGAGTTCAGGATTCATGATGCTTGAGTGCTGAAATAAACAGCGAAGAAGATTAAGCAACCTGTAGAAATAGGGTACCTGTGATGCATATGATGAATGAAATGCGTATGAATTATGTTTTCAAAGACAATCGGGAATCAACTTTGTAGACAAAAGGGAAACACACTTTATTAGATTCAAACTTTAAATTGTTCAACAATTTGCCCTTAGGCGTTACAAGAATGAAAATACTGAAAAGGAAATAATGCTGTAAAAGAAACATCCAAAGCCCATCAGTGCTCCCATGGCCTCCTCTTCTCAGTACGGATATAGTCATTCAGGGCCCGCTCGTTCTCCAATTGCTTGGTCAGCTTCTGGATCTTATGTTCTTGTTCGTTGAACTTTTCCCGATAATAATCCCGCTCTTCCTGTAGTTGCGCCCAAGACCTCTTTAGTGTATCAACATCAGTGGGTATCTGAGGAGGGAGAACAGTTGGAGGAACCCCATCTCCATCAGGACTTTCAAGAATGATAGGCCTGACAGCTTCATATGGCATACCTAACTTCTGAGCACGGATGCGGACCCATCTGTAATAGGGTTCCATTGGTAGAGAAGTCTTCGGTCCCAACTCATGTGGGTCAGCTTTGTGAATTCCGTCCCAAGCTTTGATGAATCTACGGTGCAGTTCGTCACTATCTACCTGAAACTCAAAACTGATGTGAGGTACCAACATCTCATGAGGCCCTGCTCTTCTGGCTCTTCCAAATTGACGGAGAGCTAAACATGGATTATAAGAGATTCCGTCCTGGGTACCAATCAATGGAACATTAGGATATTCTCCGCAACGATCAATAACAACCACCTCATCTAAACCCCTGAGAGTCCAAATGATGTCATTATCAGTGAGAGACATTAACCTATGAGCCCAGCCTTTTCCTTCTTGGTTCTTCAGCACGAACTTGGGGAGGTGCGAAATAAACCACCTCACTAACAAAGGAGTACAACACCACAGAGTTCCTCGTCTTCGGGAAGTACGAGCATAGAGTTGTTGCAGGATATCACCCAAGAGAGTGGGTACAGGATTCCGAGACATGAAGACCCTTATGGCATTGATATTGACAAAGTTATCAGGATTTGGAAACAATACTAGGCCATAGATTAAGAGAGCCAGAATGTCCTCGTACGCCCTGAAGTCCAAGTCATTCCAGAAACTGTTAGCTTTACCAATCAGAAACTTAGCCAAGAAGCCCTTAACTCCGCTTCTAGTCTCCCAGTTGTCCATTACCTACTTGTTGGTAAAAGGAAGGGCTGCTGCAATCTCCTCAAGTCTAAAAGCCTTTTCCCAGCCAGTGAATGGGGTCTGATCCAAGATAGGGATACCAAGCAAATCAGAGAATTCTTCCAGGGTAGGGACCAGCTGGAAGTCTTGGAAGGTGAAGCAGTTGTACAAGGGATCATAAAACTGGGTCAAGACACTCATCAGTTGTTGGTCCCACTTTGAAGTGACTAAACCGAGAAGAGAACCATGCCTCTGGATGAAGGAAGTAGTGTTTGGAATTCTGTCAACCAACTCTTTGAGCAAATCAGGTGGGTGAACAAAGTTGAGCCGGATAGTGTTCCTTCGCACAGGCATCATGATGTCCTACAAAACAGAGCAAAGATGAAACTCTCTTGTCTTTGAAATAGGTCAGTCCTTATGCAGGATGTATGCAATGTTATGATGGCATGATGTTATGATAAAGCACACCACAAGTATTCACAAAGGCAAACATGATAAGGCACACAAGTCACACCACAACCCTTAGAGTTTAGGCCAGCATGGAGTTCAGGTACTACCCTCTTTCAGTTTGTTGGTTAAGACCTGTCCTATCAAAAGTAACCGGGTTCTAGAGGACCCCAATATCACTGACTACCCTCAATCGGTCATAACTCCAGCATCGCAATCTTTTCTTGCGGCCAGAACCATCGCGAGAGTTTAGCCTCAATGGGTGTAGCATACTGCTACTGTTCTATGGCCGAGTTGGATCAAATTAGGGTTCTAAGGTCGGTTGGTGCTTAATGACTCCTCATAAGACCCATATTCTCCTCGTTGCAACACAAGGGATATCGGTACAGATCAAGGTGCCACACCAACGTAGCCACTACTTCACCCGTGTCGGTCTACGCCGGACAGGTCCCTCACAAATTATGCTACCTAAAAGGGTATCCCCAGATCCGGGTTAGGATCTATGAAACTCCAAGACAATGCCCATAATAATAAAGCAAACAAAACAAAGCAATTGAAAACACAAGTATGAGCTATCCTAAGGTACACCTCACTTTAAGCTCTCCCCAGCAGAGTCGCCAATTCTGGCGATCGGTGGAAATAGAACTGACTGTTTTTAGCTGGTTTCGCGAAATGTCGCGGAAGCAAGAGTCGCCACCGTCTTTTATGTTCTCCAACATGGAAAGGACAAAAGCACAGCAAAATTCCTTATGAGAATGTTTCTCGGTTCGGGAGGTAGATTTTTAGAAAGGGAAGGTGTTAGCACCCTTTCTATCCGTGGTTATCCACGGGCTCTTAGGTACTTGCTCTTATGTTTTCAAAAAAATGTTTGCTTTTAAAATGTGTGTGGGTTCTGAAAAAAGTTCATTTGAAAACTTCTAGGTAACTCTTGTATCAGTCCTCAAGAGTGTATGAAGTATTGTTTGAAAACTTTTTGAAAGTGTAAGGTGTGAAAAGTATTTTGTTTGTTTTTGAAAAGAGCAAGTACCCATGAGTCGTCTACCTACCTGTGATACAGTGGGAGAACTGACTATGGTTTTTGCGTTTGTTTTCGCAAATGTTTTGGTTGAGCAAGAGTCGCCACCAACTTTTTATTTTATCCTAAGGAAAGGTTTAAAAAGCACAGCAAAAACCTTTGAGATATTTTCTTGGGTTCGGGGAGTAGATTATAGAAAGGGAAGGTATTAGCACCCTTTCTATCCATGGTTATCCATGGGCTCTTAGGTACTTGCTTAGATCAACTTGCCTTGGTTTTCAATTGTTTGAAATGGTGCTTTGTGTGTGTTTTGAAAATGTTTTGAAAAAGATGCCTTGTCTAGGCTACCCTTGTAACAATTCTTTACTCGAATGTTTTACAAAAGGTGTTTGTCTTTTTGAAAAGATGTTTCAAGATTTTTTGAAAGTTTATTTTGAAAGTGTTTGTGAAGGGTGGTTTGAAAAATAGGCAAGTGTTTTTGTTTTGCAAGTTGACAAGTACTTAAGAGCCATCTACCCTAAAGTTCTCAAAGATTTTTGCTATGTTTTAACCCTTTTAACAATTTTGTTCCACCATTGCATTTGGTGGACAATCTTGTGTTAGGATGTGAAAGGGACGGGCGCGGGTCATCGTTTACACCATAATTGCAATGGTGCCAAGTATCTTTGGGCAATTTTCCTTTAAGGGACTTGATCATTTTTTGGCAACTTTTCGAAAGCGTCATCGAGGGACTATGATTATTTGGTTGTTTTGTTTTGCCCAAAGAGACCTAACATGCAATATGGCCCATTTATTGAAGGCAACAAGTGGAATACCCTAGGGGTGCAAGTGTGATTAGTGTTGTCCATTTTCATGCTTGATTATCTTGAAATTAGGTCAAACTATTTTGTTGTTTTTATTTGCATACAAACCCTTATTCTATCATGGTATATTTAGAAAAACTTTAAAGTGCGAAAATTAAAGTTCCTAAGCTATTACAACACAATATGGGAAGGGGGGTACAAATGTTCAAATGGGGGGTATTTGACAAGGAATTTAAACCTAGCTATTACATCAATTTGGAATTATTTACAAGATATTCAATTGAACAAATTAAATGGAAATAAAATAAATATACAAGATGCAAAAAGGCTTTTTATATGTATGAAAAAAAAGTATTTTTATATGTCAAATAAACAAAATAAAGAGTATTATTTTTGGAGTTTTTTTTTATGTATTTAGGGCAAAACCCTAATTTCATTAAGTAAATGTATTAATTATTCAATATATACAATGTTTAATAATTATGTACAAAAATAAAATAAAAATGAAGTATATTTATAAAAAAGGTATTTTTAATGTCAAATATTAATAAAAATAAAAAATGTATATATTTTGTATTATTTACTAAATATGCTAATTAATATGTATGTATTTATATAATTTATCAAATATATTAAATAAGTGCAAAAATAATAATATTTAATATTTACAAAAAAAAGTATGTTTTATGTAAAATATTTTCAGAAGATAAAACAAAATAAAAATTAGAAAATAAATGTGTTTGCATTATTTTTTCTAGTTATTCTAAATAATAGTATTTATATTATTTATGCACAAAAACTAAATAAGACTAATAAATATCAAAATAAATGCAAAAAATGTGGAAAAAAAGATTTTTATATTTTTTCATACTTAAATAAAAATATAGAAATGAAATCAAAAGGAAAAAATGGAAAATGATAAGGAAAAATCAAAATGGGTCAGGGAGGTTCAAAAGCAAAAGCAAGGTGCAAATAAGAAAAATAGAACAAGCCCAGCCCAATAGGACCTTCTTCAACCTCTGGCCAGAACTTTGACAAAAAACGCGCGCTTGTACACTGATTCAAACACCTGTTCAGTTGGAATCGTGTCTGGCAATGGGGGAGCTTTCAGGGCAAGATGATGATTTGTACAGCTTCCTTGGAGTGTGAGGATGCTATTCTAATACTTGGTATGCTTTGAAACCTTCTATATCAAGCTGCAGAAGTCAACCCTTGTTCCAAAAATTGTAACTTGAGATACAAGCTTCTTTTGGGAAAACTTTGTGAATCAAAGTTATAGATTTTGCTATAGGCTACAACTTTCATGTTTTGACTTTTGCTTGAATCCAAATGAATCTTGGTGAGAAAGTGCGACAAAGTTAGGAAAAAATTAGGGTTTTTCATAACTTAGAAAAATTCTAAGTTATGAAAAATCTTCATTTCAAACCCTAATTTGCAATTCTTGATGAACAAGTTTCATGATTTGGCATGTTTTGATGAAAAATGAATCTTGACACTTGATTTTGACCAAAAAGTCAAAGTTTGACTTTTCAGTATACAGTCAAAATTGATCAATTGACTGGGAAATTCAACTGTCAATCTTGTGTATTTGGGATCTTTTGAACTTGTTGAGCATGTAAAGACAATTCCATGGGGTCCTTGAGTCCATATGTGAGCTTGGTTTGCCATTGGCTAGGTCAAACAGTCAAAAATTGCCTTTGTGCAGTCAAAACCCTAAAAATGACCATTTTGCCCTTTTGGTGATCTGATCAAATTTCTTGTGGAATTGTGATCCAAACTTGATCAAATGGTCCATGTGAGTTTATAATGTTGATGTGGGTCAATTTTCATAAGATTTGACTGTCAATTGACCACAATTGACTTTTTCCCCAATACAGCTGATTTCTAGGTCAACTGTTCAATTGACTGGGCAAAACTTGGAATCAAGGCTTGAAACTTGATGTGGATAAACTTGGGAGTCCAATATGAAGCATGAAAGTCATCTTAGGCATTTTAGGTCAAAACATCTTTGTGCAAACACAAACCCTAAATTGGGTCAACAGTGCAAGGAGAAGTCTTGAGCAGATGAAACCCTAACTGGATCTTGAGCTCCAAGGGCTTTGTGATGAGAAATTATTGAGAGAAATGGGAGGGAAAATTTTGGGGTACAACAGTTGACCCTGTTCAATCTTCTTGAATCCGAAGAGTTAGATTGACAAGTTTGCCTTTCGCGACTCGAGGGTAAAAGGAGATTGGACACTAGAGTGCCCCTAAATTTGCACTCGTCAAAGCAATGGATGCGGGAATGGGCTTAGAGATGCCATTTGGAGATGGGCTTAACGATGCCATCTGGAAGAGTGACAGAAACTTGTCGGGGATGGGCTTAAAGATGCCATCTGGAATGAGTATCAGAAAGGTGTCCATGTTTTGGACTATCTCTGAACTGGGGGTTTGAATAAGCAATAGATTGACATCCGTATCTGGAGGCATCCGTAAACTGTTTTCAAAATTTGCATCTGAACAAGCGATAGATTAACATCCGTTGTTGGGACGAATCCATAAACTGTTTTCAGAAGTCTTGAGAAGAAACTGAACAAGCGATAGGTTAACATCCGTTACTTGGAGAACCCGTGAACTGTTTTCAGAAATCTTGAAGTTGAATAAGCAATAGAGCAGCATCCGTTGTTGGGAAGCGTCCGTAAACTGTTTTCAAAAGTTGAGAAGAGTCTGAACAAGCGATAGATTAACATCCGTTGTGGGGAAGAATCCATAAACTGCTTTCAGAAGTCTTGAGAAGAATCTGAACAAGCGATAGGTTAACATCCGTTACTGGAGAACCCGTGAACTGTTTTCAGAAGTCTTGAAGTTGAATAAGCAATAGAGCAGCGTCCGTTGTTGGGAGGCGTCCGTAAACTGTTTTCAAAAGTTGCATCTGAACAAGTTGATAGATTGACATCCGTTGTTGGGAAGAATCCATAAACTGTTTTCAGAAGTCTTGAGAAGAAACTGAACAAGCGATAGGTTAGCATCCGTTACTTGGAGAACCCGTGAACTGTTTTCAGAAATCTTGAAGGTGGAGGAGGAACCGGTGTAGGGTTTCCTGATGATGAGCTCGTGTAAAACTGCATCTGGATGAATCTGGAATAAGCATCAGAATGTTTCCATGCCTGGGTCACATCTGAACTATTTCTGGATGAATCTCGGAAGATGATCTTTGTCTGTCGACTGATCTTACCTAAAAAGGTAAAGGGTTAGTTGTATGCAATGTTATGATGCATGATACAATGTATGTTATATGATATGAATGTAAATGAATGTGCATGTAAGCTGGAGAGCTGTCTTGCAAAGGATAGATGAATCCGAGATGGCTGAAGTTAAGGTATCTTGACTGCTGCCGGGAAGAATAATTCCTTGGTTGTTGCTGGGGAATAAGAAGCTTGGGTTGTATACCAATCTTCTGGGGAATCCCTGTCTTGAGGAGATCTTCATTGGAGAATCTTGAATATACAATGAGGAACTGAAAACTGAAAGTCTGCAGATTTGCTTGGGGAATACCAGACCTTCAACCGTTGAGGGGCCTTAGAACCACTTGCGGGGACTTGGAATTTCCTTGGTGACTTGCAGGGTAAGAGAATTTCTGATGATGTCTACTGGGGATTTTAGAACCTGGTAGACTTAAGCTGGGGAGATAAGACTGAGAATCTCTAGTCTAGTGAGAAGCGATTTTGTGGGGAGAAGGTTCACTAGTCTGGCTCCGCTGGGGATCGATAGCCTGGAGTTTTAGCTCTGCTGGGGATACTGAAACTTAGTTCTGAGGGGAATTGAGTTCTGGAGGATTCTCTGGCTGGGGATAACAAAGATAAACTCCTCTGGGGATTGTATCGATAAGTTATGCTGGGGAACTTTGATGAACTCCGCTGGGGATAGGAAGAATTTTGCCGAGTGCGATCTTCCGTGGCAATTAGCTGAGGATAACCCAGTTATAAGCCCTTGTGAGGAATAACTTTGAATAAAGCTCGGGAGAGACGTCCGTACTCTGCAGGGGATAAGCTTCCAGAATCTACTGGGGATTAGCTTCAAGACTTGCTAGGGATATGGATTCCAGATCTCCTGGGGGTTTCCTTTGAAAGGGTATCAAGATATCCAACTGCACCTTCAACCTATCAGTAATCCTCTTTCTGGATTCATAAGGAAATGATCATGTTCAGATGCATATGCCTATTTAACAAAACATTGGACGTTTCTCAAAATGAAACAATTAGTGCAAGAGAGAAAGGAAAAAGGAAATGACACAAATTTCTGGGAAAAGTATTTGTATTAACTTTCTATGAGTATATTCGTACAAAGGAGACAACCATCATAGTAAGAGGATTTCGTCGTAAATATTTGAAAAATTTATACAAAAGAAGGATGGCTATGTGAAATAATTCCATGGGATTCCATTTCGCTATAGCCTTCAAAACTCTGAATATCTGTCCATTCAATGCTTCGTCTGCCGATGACTGGATTGATCAGAAGCCTGGAACTGGTTGATGAAAAGATTGTCTTTGAAGTGATCTGACGAGACATAGTCATACGCTTTAATTCCCTAACTTTTGCCTGAATCGCCCTTTCGGGTTTTCGATCCACCGGGAAACCCTTTTTTGCCCAAGCCGCCCTTTCGGGTTTTCAGCTTGTCGGGTGTACAGCTTTCTTTTTGTTTTTATCCCTAATTTTTTCCTGAACCGCCCTTTCGGGTTTTCGGTTCACCGGGATGCCCATTTTTGCCCAAGCCGCCCTTTCGGGTTTTCGACTTGTCGGGTTATTTATGCGTAGTATCTTTTGACTATGTCTGCGTTCGCAGGGTGCAGCAAATCGTCACCGTCCATGGTGGTCAGAATCATTGCACCACCAGAAAATATGCTCTTGATCACAAATGGTCCTTCATATGTAGGAGTCCATTTTCCCCTGGGATCACTTTGCGGCAAGATAATCTGCTTGATTACGAGATCTCCGACTTGATACACTTGACGTCTGACTTTCTTATTGAAGGCCTTGATCATCCGTTTTTGATACGTCTGACCATGGCATATAGCAACGAGTCGCTTCTCGTTGATCAGATTGAGTTGATCAAGTCGGGTCTGCATCCAATCATCTTCATTCAAACCTGTGTCCTTCATAATCCTTAGAGAAGGAATCTGAACCTCCATAGGCAGGACAACTTCCATGCCATATACCAAAGAAAATGGGGTTGCCCCGGTTGAAGTACGTGCCGTCGTACGGTATCCATGTAGGGCAAACGGTAACATCTCATGCCAGTCTTTGTAAGTGACTGTCATTTTCTGAATGATCTTCTTAATGTTTTTGTTCGCAGCTTCAACATCACCGTTCATCTTCGGCCGATAGGGAGATGAATTGTGATGATAAATCTTGAACTGTTCGCACAATGCGGTGATCATTGTGTTATTCAGATTTGTACCGTTGTCTGTGATGATCCTGTCTGGAACACCATACCGGCATATGAGATTTTGCTTGATGAAGCAGGCAACCACATTTTTAGTAACAGAGGCGAAGGAAGCCGCTTCGACCCACTTGGTGAAATAGTCAATGGCAACTAGGATGAAGCGATGTCCGTTGGAAGCCGTGGGCTTGATCTCTCCAATCATGTCAATGCCCCACATTGCAAATGGCCAAGGAGCAGTCAGAACGTTGAGAGGAACCAGAGGGATGTGAACCTTGTCAGCATAGACTTGACATTTGTGGCAAGTACGGGAATGTTGATGGCAGTCAGCTTCCATGGTAGACCAGTAATAGCCTGCCCTTAGGATCTTCTTAGCCATTGTATGCCCGCTCAAGTGAGTGCCAAATGTGCCGCTGTGTATCTCGGTCATGATCAACTCTGCTTCAGCTTTGTCTACGCATCATAGTAATACACAATCATGGCTTCGTTTGTAAAGGATGCCGTTGCTCAGGAAGAATTTGGCAGCAAATTTCCTTAAGAACTTCTTGTCATTCACGGAAGCTCCTTCGGGATAATCTCTAGTCTGGAGATACCTTTTGATCTCATGGAACCAGGGTTGTTCCACTACCTCCTCGGTATTAATCTCGTGACAATGTGCCGGTTCATCCATTCGCTCGATGGTGATTTGGGGAGCCTCGTTATCCCAGTTGAGTTTAAACATGGAGGACATTGTAGCTAGAGCATCTGCTAGCTGATTCTCTTCTCGCGGGAAATGCTCGAAGGTAATTTGCTCGAAATGAGGCAACAATGTCAAGACATGTTCTTTGTATGGGATAAGGTTAGGATGCTTGGTATCCCACTCTCCTTTGATTTGACTGATAACCAAAGCCGAATCCCCAAATACGATCAAAGATTTGATCCCCAAGTCTATAGCAGCCTTGAGACCAAAGATGCAAGCTTCATACTCAGCCATGTTGTTTGTGCAGCTGAAGCAAAGTCGGGCCGTGAAAGGTATGTGACAACCTTCCAGGGAAATGAGTATCGCACCGATACCGTTTCCAAGTGCATTTGAAGCACCATCAAAGTACAGGGTCCATCGGGATCCCTTTTCGGGTCCGTCATACGGTCCGTTACTTTCAATGTTGTCCAAATTCATGATGTCCTCGTCTGGGAAGTCAAATCTCATGGGTTGATAATCTTCGACAGCTTGATGAGCCAGATGGTCAGCTAGTACACTCCCTTTTATAGCTTTTTGGGTGGTGTACTGGATGTCATACTCGGTTAGGATCATTTGCCATCTGGCTATTCTTCCAGATAAAGCGGGCTTTTCGAAGATATACTTGATAGGATCCATTTTGGAAATCAACAAGGTAGTATGAGTCAACATATACTGCCTTAGTCGGCGAGCAGCCCATACCAAAGCGCAGCAAGTTTTCTCGAGCAGTGAGTAGCGAGTCTCACAGTCGGTAAACTTTTTGCTAAGGTAATAAATAGCATGCTCTTTTCGACCAGACTCGTCATGCTGGCCCAAAACACACCCCATTGAGTTATCCAAGACGGTTAGATACATGATCAATGGTCTTCCTTCGACGGGTGGCATCAGAATAGGAGGTTCTAGCAAATACTCCTTGATCTTATCAAAAGCAGCTTGGCAATCGTCGTTCCATTCGACTACCTGATCTTTCTTTAAGAGTTTGAAAATTGGCTCACAGGTAGAAGTCATATGAGAGATGAATCTGGCAATATAGTTCAAGCGCCCCAAGAACCCTCTAACCTCCTTTTCAGTACGGGGAGCAGGCATCTCTTGTATTGCTTTCACTTTTGCTGGATCGACTTCAATGCCTTTGTTGCTTACAATGAATCCTAGAAGTTTACCAGACCTTACTCCAAAAGTGTACTTACTTGGATTCAGCCTGAGTTTGTATTCTTTCAATCTGGCAAACAGCTTTTCTAGATGTTCAAGGTGCTCCTCCTCTGTTTGTGACCGAGCTATCATATCGTCTACGTAAACTTCAATCTCATGATGTATCATATCATGAAACAAAGCTACCATGGCGCATTGATAAGTTTCCCCTGCGTTCTTCAGCCCGAACGACATCACCTTGTAACAGAAAGTGCCCCATTGTGTGACAAAAGTTGTTTTCTCCATATCCTCGGGGGCCATTTTGATTTGATTGTAGCCCAAGAATCCATCCATGAAGGAAAACACTTTGTACTGAGCTGTGTTGTCGATCAAAATGTCAATGTGTGGAAGTGGAAAATCATCTTTGGGGCTGGCCCTATTCAAATCCCGGTAGTCCACACACATCCTGACTTTGCCATCTTTCTTAGGTACTGGCACAATGTTAGTGACCCATTGAGGATAGGACGTAACAGCCAGAAAGCCAACGTCGAATTGCTTCATCACTTCTGCTTTGATCTTTTCAGACATGTCAGGTCTCATTCGGCGGACTTTTTACTTGATCGATGGACAATCCTCTCTTGCGGGGAGACGGTGAACCACGATGTCTGTGTCTAAACCCGGCATGTCTTCATAAGACCAAGCGAAGATTTCAACATACTCATTCAACAACTGTATCAGGCGTTCCTTGACACTTGGTTCCAGATTGGCACCCACTTGCACCTCCTTCCGATCTTCCTCTGTCCCTAAGTTGACAGTTTCCAATGACTCTTCGTGAGGTAAGATGGCCCTTTCCTCTTGCTGTAGGAGTCTGGCTAGTTCCCCTGGTACTTCACAACCTTCGTCATCTTCATACTCGGCTTGATTGACCAGATCTTCAGAGTTATTGAAGGATATAGCAGAATCGTCACCCATGGAATCCGGAGTGGATGGGTACCTGCATTTGTGAGTGTAAGTGTGTGTAAGGGATAGCCATCCTTAAATGAAAAATGCAAAAGGAAAGAAAATGAACACATCAGTTTATCAAATGAAAAACGTCCAATGAATCATTAAACATGGCATATGGATATGAAAATAATCAAAACCCTTACAAATGGACCTACATGCCCCGGGTAAGGCATGAGGTAAAAAGATAGTGTACAGATTGTTCGAAAATAAATATTACAGACCAAATAGGAAATGTTTGACAGATAAATTACTGATGAATAAAAGTGATGGGGACAAAGTCTTTTGCCTCCCAGTTGCACAATCCTCCTTTGACAGTTGGGTAAATCCACTCTTCGATGTTGCTCTCTTTGTCTTCATCCTCCAAAGCGTTGATTCCGTAGGGAGAAATTTTGACTGGCGCTCTTTCAATCTTCGAACGGCGCATAGCTTTCTGGCCCGCGGTAGTGAATCCTAATCCAAATTTGTCTGTTTTATATGGAATATCAGGCAACTGCCCCCATGCTGAATTCTTCCCCTCCTTTATTGCGGCCCTTGCATCCTCCAGAGATGCCATCCTGGCCATCTGCCTCGGTGCCTCAGCTACCAACTTTGCTACTGTTATTTCAGGAAGGACTTCTTCGAAATGCTGGAAAGGTGTCTCAATGAACTCACCTTCTACCTCCACGTACCGGAAGGAGTTCAAGTGGCTGATCATGTACTCCTCTTCACCATGGACGGTAATGATCTTTCCCTTGACAGAATACTTCAACATCTGATGTAAGGAGGAGGTGACTGCCCCAGCATGGTGTATCCAAGGCCTACCCAACAAGCAAGAGTATGACGGACGGATGTCCATCACGTAGAAAGTAGATTTAAACACCTCGGTGCCCACCTTGATGGGAATATCAACCTCCCCATGGACCATTCTCTTCGAACCATCGAAAGCTCTGACAACAATATCACTCGGTTTCAACTCCAACCCTTCACAATCTAGTCGGTCCAAGGCCTTCTTAGGCAGTACATTCAGCGACGAACCAGTGTCGACCAAGACATGTGCAAGAGTAGTTCCTCGGCACTCGACTGAAATGTGCAACGCATCATTGTGGTTTCTACCTTTAGGAGTTAGGTCGGAATCAGAGAAACCTAATCCATTATCCGCAGTAAGGCTGGCCACGCAATTTTGAAATTGATCTGCAGAGGTTTCCTGGGGCACATGGGCTGCCTTCAGGAATTTTATCAGAGCTTTAGCGTGCGCTTCCGAGCAAAGTAGTAGTGCCAGCATGGAGATCTTTGAGGGGGTTTGTCCCAGCTGTTCTACCACATCGTAATCACTCCTTTTGATTATCTTCAAGATCTCATCCATTTCCTTCTTGGAGGTTTCCGGGATGACCAAGGGTTGAGCCCTCGTCCTGACGAGCTCATCTTGGATTCCCTTACCTTTATCAGCAGCGGTAGGAGGGACAGTACTAGGAACAACAACATCTTCAATCAATGGGGTTCTAGCGGAGAGTTTTATTGGTGCAGGGATAACCTTGTCAGCAGATGAGGGTCCAAAGATTGCTCTTGGAGGGGCAATCTCTGGAGAAAATATTCTCCCGCTCCGGATGATTTTGCTCGTGCCTGCAATGTTACCAATGCTGGCTTCTTCATCATCTGAACTTTCTTCAGTTATTTCGATTTATTTAATACCATGGTAGTAGACGTCACCGCCATAGTTCCATGGTATCGACTTCTCAGAAATGTAGGGGACAGGCCCTGGCATTGTTATCTTCAAAGGAACAGATTTCGTAGCTGGTGTAATCTTAACAGGCTTTCTGACGGCCTTGGAAAGATTGGTGTGAATGGTTATGATTGAGACATCTTCAGTATGGGTTAGAATAGCAGAAACTTTTTCAAACAAAATTTGTCGACTATCCATTAGGCCTTGGATGCCTTTCTTCAGTAACGGACAATCAAACGACAGAGAGTAACAACAATAGCAGTCTTCCTTACATCCCGGGAAAATCTCGGCCTTTAACAGATTCAACTTGATGGTTAATAATGGGGTTATCAGATCATTGACATCAGCAACATACAAATCTTCTTCAATGGCATTGACATTTCGGCCGTGCTTCGGCATTGGAGCATATATCACGTTCGGCTTCTCTGGAGCGTCGAACTCTACCTCCTTCGCCTCTATCAGGTCTTAGATTTTATGCTTGAGTGCCCAACAATCGTTGGTGTCGTGCCCGACACTGTCGAAATGGTAGGCGCATTTAGCATTAGGATGGTAATGCGGAGAGGACGTATTCACATTTTTTGGTGCCTCCTTGATAGTGGCGAGATTCAACTTCAACAGATGGGGAAGTACTTGCGCTGGTGTCATATTAATGCGGGTGAACTGCCGTTGTGGCTGTTCCACCCGTTGTTGTTTTGGTCTGGACTGGTTATAGCGAGGCTGCTCACTTGAAGGGTTTTGAATCATTACGGCCCTTACGGTCGGCCGGCACTCAGTCTTCCCTGCTCTTCTCTGGGAGTATACCACAGCCGTTTCCTTCTTAAAAGGCTTCTTCTCAACACTTGCAGCGGAACCCTTCTGAATCTTTCCTGACTTGATGCCAGCTTCTATTCTTTCGCCTGTTAAGATCAAATCGGTAAACCCCACGGAAGATTTACCAATCAGATGATTGAAAAATGGCCCAAATAGGGTCCCTAGAAACATATCAACAAGTTCACGGTCGGTTAAAGGAGGCTGCACCCTGCCAGCCAAATCCCTCCATTTTTGTGCATATTCTTTGAATCCTTCGCCGGTTCCCAGTGACATACCCTGAAGTTGGGTACGTGTGGGAGCAAGGTCAAAATTATACTGATATTATTTGTAGAAGGCGGTGGCCAAGTCTTCCCAGTTTTGGACGCTGGTTCCCTCTAGCTGATAAAACCACTCCAGTTGAGCCCCATAAAGGCTGTCTTGAAAGAAATGGATCCAAAGGTTCTTATCTGCCGTATAAGGTTGAATCTTCCTTACGTAGGACCTGAGATGCATTTTTGGATAGGACAACCCATCATACCTCACAAAAACTGGCACTTTGAACTTAGGGGGAATCACAATCCCGGCAACCAAACCCAAGTCTTCAAAATCCAAACCCGGTACTCTCTGTAGCTCCATGGCGGCCAACCTGTCTTCTAAACCTTTGTATTTATCATCAGCCGGAGGGTATTGTTGATCAGAGTAGTCTTCATCCTCTTCAGCCTCCTCTTCTTCCACATCGGACTCGGAAGGTACCGCAGCCCCACCTCCTTTACTGGTTCCTTCATCAGAAGTAGGAGGAAATTCAAGCACTCTCCTGGCCTCTCCTTCAAATCTTCTCTCTAAAGTAGCCACCCCGAGTCTCTTTTTCTTCTTTTTCACTGGGTCTTTATTCCCCAGCAAGGTCTTTAGATCCTCCTGACCCTTAGCCAAGGTCATCAGGAGTTACTGGAACTGTGCATTTTGAGCTTGCAGGTCTTTGACTGTTTGCTCGAGATCCATCCTACTGAAATAAACAGCAGACAGATAAGGAAACCTGGCGTGAGACCTGCTTATGCACATGATGAATGGTATGCTTATGTATGCAATGCATTCAAGGATTTAGAATATTCAAACTTGTTGTAGACAAAAAAAAGAACGCACGTCATATTAATAAGAAGAAATTTGTTAGTACATAAATGCCCCATGGGCCAAATATTACAAAAACAACTTCTCAAGGTAAAAAGACATTGCGCATCCTCTTTGGTGCGATGTAGGTGTTGAGGGCCTCTTGCTCATGGAGTCGGCGGGTGAGCTCTAAAACCTTCTTCTCACTGGCGTAGAAGCTGGCTTCAAAAGTGTTCCGTTCCTCCTTGAGCTGAATCCAGCTCTTCTGCATTTCCTCCCACGATGTAGGCATGTCAGGATATAGGATGGTGTGGGGAACCTCTCCTTCCTTGACGGGCTCTTTAATCACAGGGAGAACATGAGGATAAGGCATCATTAGACTCTGGGCTCGGGCTCGTACCCACTTGAGATAAGGCTCAAGAGGAATGGAGTTCTTGTGTCCTAGTGTCTTGCTATCAACCTTGTTAGGCCTTCCCCAAGCTCTGATGAATCTTTGGCGAAGTCCTTGCGCATCGTTGTCGAAGTCAAAAACTAGGTCAGGAATCAACATGTCGTGAGGGCCATCCCTCCGTGCATATCCAAATTGCCTCAAAGCTAGGCAAGGGTTGTAGGTAATGCCCCCTCTAATGCCAAGTAATGGAACATTAGGGAACTCTCCACAACGATCGATGATGATGACATTTTCTCTGGACCGAGAACACCAATGTACATCAGAGTGAGTAAGAGTCATCAACCGTTGGGACCACCTTGAGCCTTGGTCATTCTTCAAGACAGATTGTGGAAGGTGCGAAATAAACCACCTTGCAAGGAGAGGAGTACAACACATGAGAACACCCCTCTTTCTCATTGTTCGTGTGTAAAATGAGTGAAGGATGTCCCCAAGCAATATTGGTATTGGATTTCTGGACAAGAAGATTTTGATGGCGTTGACATCTACCAGATGATCAGGATTTGGGAACAAGACCAACCCATAGATAAGGAGTGCCACAATTTCTTCAAAGGCTTGTAGGTCCAATGAATTCCAACATTCTTGTGCCTTCTCAAACAAGAATTTTGCTAAGAATCCTTTGACGCCGCTTCTGGTTTCCCAATGCCCCTTGATGTCAGATGGTTGTAGATGTAATGCTCGAGCAACATCTTCCGGCTTTGGTTCCTTTTCCGTACCGTTGAAAGGTAGTTGATTAAGGATAGGGATTCTTAGGAGTTGAGAAAACTCCTCCAAAGTGGGCACCAACTGGTAATCAGGGAAAGTGAAACAGTGGTGAAGAGGGTCAAAGAACTGGAATAACACTTTCATCATGTCTTCTTCAATGTTGGTGTTGACTAAGCAGAGCAGTCTACCATGTCTTTCACTGAAGGATGAGCTTTCCGGAATTCTTGAGGTGAGCTCCTTGAGTTGAGGAGTGATTCTCACAAGGTTGACTTGGATGGTTTTTCTGCGAGGAATTTCCATGACCTACAGAACAAGAACAAAGATGAAGATCCAAACCCTTGAAATGGTTAGTGAATGCATATGATGCTTTATGATGTTCATGATGTATGCACAAAACATATGTACCAGCAATTCACACCAAACCCTAGTTTCAGGCTTGCATGAGGTTTCATAGGTAAGTACCCTCTTGAGTGTAGTCGGCTTAAAAACCTGTCCTATAAATAGTAACCGGGTTCTAAGGAGCTCAATATCATTGGATTGTTTTCATCGTTCATTGTTTTGGTTTAGCCACTTAACTAGCGACCAAAATATTCCAAGAAAACAACCCTCAATGAGTGTAGTATCGAGTATCTACCAACTTCGGACTGCACCAAAGCCGGTCATCTCACTATCCCTAATAAAAGGCCAAGATGGTCAAGTAAGGTTCTAGGTCATTAGTGCTTAGTGACATCACTCAGCGGCCCCGTACTCTCCTTGATTGAACTCAAGGGTTACCGGTACTCACAAATATGTCGCACTAATATAGCTATTGCTTCGACCGTGTCGGTATACCCCACACAGTTTCCACAATGTATTGGTATCTATGAATGTTTCCCCAAATCCGGGTGTAGGATTGCAAACCCAAACAAGAGAGCCAAGATATAAAGCAATCAAGTCAAACAATTAGTCATGCGATAGGGTGATCTAAGCCCTAAGGTTACTCCACTTTTATATTTTCCCCAGCTGAGTCGCCAGTTCTGTGATACGGTGGGAGAACTGACTATGGTTTTTGCGTTTGTTTTCGCAAATGTTTCGGTTGAGCAAGAGTCGCCACCGACTTTTTATTTTATCCTAAGGAAAGGTTTAAAAAGCACAGCAAAAACCTTTGAGATATTATCTTGGGTTCGGGGAGTAGATTATAGAAAGGGAAGGTATTAGCACCCTTTCTATCCATGGTTATCCATGGGCTCTTAGGTACTTGCTTAGATCAACTTGCCTTGGTTTTCAATTGTTTGAAATGGTGCTTTGTGTGTGTTTTGAAAATGTTTTGAAAAAGATGCCTTGTCTAGGCTACCCTTGTAACAATTCTTTACTCGAATGTTTTACAAAAGGTGTTTGTCTTTTTGAAAAGATGTTTCAAGGTTTTTTGAAAGTTTGTTTTGAAAGTGTTTGTGAAGGGTGGTTTGAAAAATAAGCAAGTGTTTTTGTTTTGCAAGTTGACAAGTACTTAAGAGCCATCTACCCTAAAGTTCTCAAAGATTGTTGCTATGTTTTAACCCTTTTAACAATTTTTTTCCACCATTGCATTTGGTGGACAATCTTGTGTTAGGATGTGAAAGGGACGGGCGCGGGTCATCGTTTAGACCATAATTGCAATGGTGCCAAGTATCTTTGGGCAATTTTCCTTTAAGGGACTTGATCATTTTTTGGCAACTTTTCAAAAGCGTCATCGAGGGACTATGATCATTTGGTTGTTTTGTTTTGCCCAAAGAGACCTAACATGCAATATGACCCATTTATTGAAGGCAACAAGTGGAATACCCTTAGGGTGCAAGTGTGATTAGTGTTGTCCATTTTCATGCTTGATTATCTTGAAATTAGGTCAAACTATTTTGTTGTTTTTATTTGCATACAAACCCTAATTCTATCATGGTATATTTAGAAAAACTTTAAAGTGCGAAAATTAAAGTTCCTAAGCTATTACAACAGAATATGGGAAGGGGGGTACAAATGTTCAAATGGGGGGTATTTGACAAGGAATTTAAACCTAGCTATTACATCAATTTGGAATTATTTACAAGATATTCAATTGCACAAATTAAATGGAAATAAAATAAATATACAAGATGCAAAAAGGCTTTTTATATGTATGAAAAAAAAGTATTTTTATATGTCAAATAAACAAAATAAAAAGTATTATTTTTGCAGTTTTTTTTATGTATTTAGGGCAAAACCCTAATTTCATTAAGTAAATGTATTAATTATTCAATATATACAATGTTTAATAATTATGTACAAAAATAAAATAAAAATGAAGTATATTTATAAAAAAGGTATTTTTAATGTCAAATATTAATAAAAATAAAAAATGTATATATTTTGTATTATTTACTAAATATGCTAATTAATATGTATGTATTTATATAATTTATCAAATATATTAAATATGTGCAAAAATAATAATATTTAATATTTACAAAAAAAAGTATGTTTTATGTAAAATATTTTCAGAAGATAAAACAAAATAAAAATTAGAAAATAAATGTGTTTGCATTATTTTTTCTTGTTATTCTAAATAATAGTATTTATATTATTTATGCACAAAAACTAAATAAGACTAATAAATATCAAAATAAATGCAAAAAATGTGGAAAAAAAGATTTTTATATTTTTTCATACTTAAATAAAAATATAGAAATGAAATCAAAAGGAAAAAATGGAAAATGATAAGTAAAAATCAAAATGGGTCAGGGAGATTCAAAAGCAAGGTGCAAATAAGAAAAATAGAACAAGCCCAGCCCAATAGGACCTTCTTCAACCTCTGGCCAGAACTTTGACAAAAAACGCGCGCTTGTACACTGATTCAAACACCTGTTCAGCTGGAATCGTGTCTGGAAATGGGGGAGCTTTCAGGGCAAGATGATGATTTGTACAACTTCCTTGGAGTGTGAGGATGCTATTCCAATACTTGGTATGCTTTGAAACCTTCTGTATCAAGCTGCAGAAGTCAATCCTTGTTCCAAAAATTATAACTTGAGATACAAGCTTCTTTTGGGAAAACTTTGTGAATCAAAGTTGTAGATTTTGCTATAGGCTACAACTTTCATGTTTTGACTTTTGCTTGAATCCAAATGAATCTTGGTGAGAAAGTGGGGCAAAGTTAGGAAAAAATTAGGGGTTTTCATAACTTAGAAAAATTCTAAGTTATGAAAAATCTTCATTTCAAACCCTAATTTGCAATTCTTGATTTCTTGATGAACAAGTTTCATGATTTGGCATGTTTTGATGAAAAATGAATCTTGACACTTGATTTTGACCAAAAAGTCAAAGTTTGACTTTTCAGTATACAGTCAAAATTGATCAATTGACTGGGAAATTCAACTGTCAATCTTGTGTATTTGGGATCTTTTGAACTTGTTGAGCATGTCAAGACAATTCCATGGGGTCCTTGAGTCCATATGTGAGCTTGGTTTGCCATTGGCTAGGTCAAACAGTCAAAAATTGCCTTTGTGCAGTCAAAACCCTAAAAATGACCATTTTGCCCTTTTGGTGATCTGATCAAATTTATTGTGGAATTATGATCCAAACTTGATCAAATGGTCCATGTGAGTTTATAATGTTGATGTGGGTCAATTTTCATAAGATTTGACTGTCAATTGACCACAGTTGACTTTTTCCCCAATACAGCTGATTTCTAGGTCAACTGTTCAATTGACTGGGCAAAACTTGGAATCAAGGCTTGAAACTTGATGTGGATAAACTTGGGAGTCCAATATGAAGCATGAAAGTCATCTTAGGCATTTTAGGTCAAAACATCTTTGTGCAAACACAAACCCTAAATTGGGTCAACAGTGCAAGGAGAAGTCTTGAGCAGATGAAACCCTAACTGGATCTTGAGCTCCAAGGGCTTTGTGATGTGAAATTATTGAGAGAAATGGGAGGGCAAATTTTGGGGTACAAAACTACCCTAAGGAATTAAGCTGTGTAAATGTCCTTTAGATAGTGCTATCCCACCATTGAGAGGTAGGTAGCACCATCGTTGGAGGTGTTCGGGTCAATTCGATTATCGGGACAGTGTGGTCACCGAAGCAATGGTAGGACAACTTAGAAGTAACCCTAACGTCCTAGATCCTTTTATCCGAGGCAACCATTTCGAGGCAACTGTTTCGAGGCAACTGGATCTTTAGACAAAGGGGGACCTCTAAGACGTCCTATACTTGATGCCCACGTTTCGAGGCAACCAGTGAGGCGTACCCTAAGAGTGACATGTGCTTTGTGTGTTCAATTTCAGTTTATGTTTATCTTGTACATGTTATTTGTGAGCTACGAGTTGTTTTTATTTACATACATTCTTTCATGCATTTAACAGTTAGGGGGTGCAGAAAGTAAATTGCGGAAATATAAATCCTACGCTATTACAAGGCGCGGGTCTATACATCGCCAAAAATACAAAGACCCGTTTTTGGTAAATAAGTACGGAAAGTAAACAATAAACCTAATTACTATTACATACTTGAAGCAGTTACATAATAATCAAAATAAAGTGCGCGTGAATAAAAAAATACTCGGGAACGTTCTAAGGGTTTTGACCCTCTTAAGAAGAGAAATTGAATTTTTTTATCCTTTTTTGAATTAAATGCAATTAATTAAATAAACCTAATCTAATTAATTAATTTATTAAAAGAAAAAAATGTTTTTTGTATTTATGTTTTTTTTAATGAAAATAAAGTAAAGGAGTTAAAATTAAAAGTTAATAATCCTAATTCTAAACTTATTTTAATTATTAAAAGAAAAGTTAAAGTTGCCTAATTAAACTATTTCAATTAATGTTTATTTACAAAAATAATATGAGAATAATAATAATAATAATAATGTTAATTCTATTTTTTTGATTTTTTATGAAAATATGTTAATTATGTTAATTGTTAATAATAAAATATAAAATAAGGCAAGTAAATAAAAAAAGAAAATGACAAAAAAAAAAGAAGAATAAACCCAAGGGGGGTGTGGGCTGGAATTTGAGGGTGTTTGATTGGAATTGTGGCCCATTGAAGTTCCAACCACGTTGACTTTTTCTGATTGTCTACGCCCATGTTGACTCCAGAGCACCATGGTCCTTATGCTTGGCCCTTGGATCTGCACTGGTGGACACTTGGCTGACTCCTGGATGAGGTCTATGGTGGAAGCTATTTGAGAATATGCACAAGAACACTTTGAAAAAAATAATATTGGAATTACGGGGGGCCTGGGAATCGAACTCAGGTCCCAGAGATTACCAAACACATAGCCAACCACTGAACCAAACGCATTTGTTTGTAAACCAAATAAACAACAAATATTATATAAAACAAATGCGTTATATGCTGGAAAAACACAAAAAGGCGCGCCATGTTTGAATGGCCCATTCCCATCATTCCACGTAGTCATCTTCTTCGTTCTGCAACAAAAAACTCAAGCAAATAACGGGGTTTTTAAACCCCCACAAAATACTAATGTCAAAAATAGCGATTAGCTATATGGTGAATATAAAAAAGGCGCGAGGTATGCTTCCTGTTCGTCTCATCATGCTGAGTTTGACCATATATGTTTGGAGTCCTGATTTTACAGTATAGCAAAAGCCCCAATTCTAAACCTTAAAAACCCTAAAGTGTTTTAATGGCAAGTCATGATTCTGTACATGATAATGAAATTAAACAATGCCAAAAGCTTTGGGAAGATGTCAGCAACACAAATCAATCAAGATAATGTATTAAAAACGCATGGAATATGATATGTAGATTTGGAAATATATGCAAACCGTATGAGTTGGGTGGCACGAGTTCTTGAGGTTTTTGGTTTGTTTGTGCTTGCAAAAGGTTCCTGGCAATGTAAGGAGTGTGTTTGGATAAAAAAGGAAGCTTGAATTGGGCTGCAAGGTAGTTTTCAGTTTCACACTTTTCTTTTGAAATTTTGAAATTTGCTTATGCTGTATGGGAGTATTCTAGGTCGTGTATGCTATTGGGAAGGCTTGCATATAAGGTTATGAATCATAATCAACCAATATCATGAGCCTTAAAGCCTTGCAATTATGTTTTTGATTTTGCCATAAACTCCATTGAAGAAAACTTGCCTTTTGTATCCAATTTTGAATTCCATGCTCATAATAGGATGTACACGAATTTGGAAGGTGTTTCATGGTGTATCAAAGCTATTCAAGCCACAAAATATCCCCTCATTAATTTTTTTGATTTTCATTTGAATTTTAAAGATTTAAAATGAATTAAATCAAATAAAATTAAATGAAAATGGAAAAATTAATTTTTAATCTTGAAATAAATTGTGGGACACGTGGGAGGCATGGCCAAGCTGAACCAAGTGGAAAAGGTGGGCCCTTTTTATCAAAAATGAAGTTTCAAGGATAGTTGACTTTGGCCATTTCACAAAAATTTCCCAACTTCTCCAATGCATATCTTGCTCAATTTTGATCATATGAACATGTTCTTTGACATTTTGGAAAGGTCTCGAAGTCCTCTAACCAATTCCTTTGGTCCCATGTCATTTTGATTTACCAATCTCAAGTTATGGTCTTTGACTTAAATTGCCTTTTTGTTGACTTTTGAAAATGACCTATAATGTTGAAATTGATAACCTTTTGTGAGAGCATTTCTTGGACTTGGAATGTGAAGATGTGTTGTAGGAAATGTCTTCCCCTTCAAGATGAGCATTGGATGGGATTTTTCTGATGAACCATGAAAAAGTTATGCCTTGGTCAAGTTATAGTTGACTTTTCAACTGTCCAAAAATAGAAACTTTTGACACCTTGATGATTTTTGAGCCATTCTTGTGAAGTCATGGTCAAGAATTGACCAAATGATGATTGTGGCTTCAAAATAAGATGTTGACCAAAATTTTTGACTTTTGACTGCCAAATGACCATTTTGCCCCTGCAGTTGACTGTGAAGCAATTAGGGTTTTTGACTGTGCAACTTGACCTTGTGAGCCTTGAAACTTGACATGTAGGTGCTTGACAATTTATATGAGCATATGGGACTTGATTGAGCCCTTGAAAACCTCAACTTCCTTGCAAGAACCAAAACCCTAATTTGACTGGCTTAGGAGAGTGGTTGACTGTGCAACTCCTTGAGTAGACTTGAGCAAATTGAGATGATGCTTGTCAAAACTTTGAAGAATATAGGAGGGCAAATTTTGGGGTACAACAGCATTGAAACAGACTTATTGCTCCAACGTACACTATTACCAATGCTATATAAACAAGTCAATGAAGATTGAATTGGCTAATGCTCTACAACAATCTACACGCCAAAAAGCTATTCATCCTCTTCCTCACTCTCAGTTTGCTAAAAGCTCTCAAATTCCTTACTCAATTATTTTAGCAATCTAGTTCTCATAAGCTTAAGTTGTGTAGTATCACAGTTGTGATAATCAGTTTTGTAGAAAACATTCACACACCTAGATTTCAATTCTTTGTAAGAAAGTAATTCCTTGAGAAACCGGTTTGTGGTTTGCATCAAGAAGGCTTTAGCAGTTGTTAAAGAAGATTGTAATATTCAGTTGAATATAGTGGATTAAGACCTTGTTGGAGAGAGGCGAAATCACCTTGACGGGTGGACTGGAGTAGTTTGAGATCAAACGAACCAGGATAAAAATATCGTGTTGATTGCAATTGATTTCCAGTTTTTACAATTCAACCCCCCTTCTTGTGTTTTTCACTTCTTCAATTGGCATCAGAGCGCCTGGTTCTGAGCTAAAACACTTAACCGTGTCAGTACAAGATCCAGCGTCAGAAAAACACAATGGCAGGAACTTATCAACACACCAGCAATGACAACAATGAAGACAGAGACAGATTCAGCGGCAAACCTCCAGTCTTTGATGGAGAAAATTTTGATTACTGGAAAGACAGAATTGAAAGCTTCTTTCTGGAACATGATGCTGATCTATGGGACATGGTGACAGATGGATACATGCACCCAGTGAATGCAAGCGGTCAGAAGATTGACAGGAAAGAAATGTCTGACCAACAAAAGCGTGACTTCAAAAATCACCACAAGGCCAGAACCATCCTTCTCAGCGCCATCTCCTATGCTGAATATGAAAAGATCTCTAACAGAGACACATCAAAGAACATGTTTGACTCACTTAGAATGACGCATGAAGGCAACATTCAGGTCAAAGAAACTAAAGCTCTTGCGCTCATTCAGAAGTATGAGGCATTCAAAATGGAAGAAAGTGAATCCATTGAAACAATGTTCTCATGATTCCAAATTCTGGTGGCTGGTCTCAAGGTTCTGGACAAAGGATACTCTACTGCTGATCACGTCAAGAAGATCATCAGAAGCTTACCAAAGCAGTGGAGGCCAATGGTTACAGCTCTGAAGCTAGCAAAAGATCTCAACAAAATTTCTCTGGAGGAACTTATCAGCTCCCTCAGAAGTCATGAGATAGAGCTAGAAGCTAATGAACCTCAGAAGCAAGGTAAGCCTTTAGCATTAAAATCTAACAAAAAATCTGAGTCTAAAGTTTTGCAGGCAGTTGAAGAAACATCTGATGGATCCTCATCAGAAGAAGACGAACTTTCTCTCCTCTCCAGAAGAGTGAACCAATTGTGGAAGCAGAGGCAAAGGAAGTTCAGGAATCCCAGAAGATCTGATCAGAATGAGTCTTCTTCCAGATACAGAAGGATAGATTCTTCCTCTGGATACAGAAGATCTGAAGGCTCCTCAGAAAGCAGAAAGCCAAACACCAAGGACATCATCTGCTATGAGTGCAATGAGCAAGGACACTACAAGAGTGACTGCCCAAAGCTTCAGAGGGAAAAGCCCAAAAAGAAGTTTGGAAGAGAAAAGAAGAAAAGTCTCATGGCTACATGGGATGACTCTGACTCGTCTGAAGCGGACTCAGAATCAGATGATGAGAGAGAAAACATAGCTCTCATGGCCAACATTTCAGAAGACAGTGAAGCTTCTGAATCAGACTCAGAATCAGATACTAAAGAGGTATTTCCTGATTTTGCAGTTAATTTTACCAAGGCTGAACTTGCTGAAAGCCTTAACGAAATTCTGGAAAGGTACCAGCAGATTAGAGTTAAATTCAGAAACCTGAAAAGGAATCTTGAATCTGACTCTGATAAGACTGAGAGTCTTAAATTGGAAAATTCTGAGCTGAGAAATAAAATTTCAAAATTAGAAAATGTTTTACAAAACTCTCAGAAGGAACCAATTTCTGAAACTCCCAGCAGCGCTGATGAGATCATCAAGGAGTATGATCACAATTTCTAGAAGTTCCTTGCTAAAAGCATAGATAGAAGCAAAATGGCTTCAATGATCTATAGAGTTAGCAGAAACGGAAGGAAAGGAATAGGATACCAAGGTAAGGTTCCTACACCAAAGAATGTCATGGACTTAACCATTAAACACACTCCTCTGAACTCACATTTTGTGTATGGTCACACACATGATATTAAATACACTAGCAGTAAGTATTCTGTAAAACCAAAATTCAACCAGAGTTTTGGTAAATCTAACAAATCAGGACCCAAGAAAATCTGGGTACCTAAGGATAAAATAATACATGTTGCAGATATCTTTAGCAGCAAATCAGAAACACCAGTCATGGTACCTGGACTCTGGCTGCTCGCGACACATGACGGGAAGAAGGCATATGTTCCAAAGCCTGGAACTTAAGCCTGGAGGCCACGTTGGCTTTGGAGGCAATCAGAGGGGAAAAATCATTGGCTCTGGAACTGTAGGTAATGGAAATCTTCCCTCTATAAATAATGTTCTGCTAGTAGATGGATTAATGCATAATCTGTTATCCATAAGTCAATTAAGTGATAACGGTTATGATATAATCTTTAATCAAAAATCATGTAAAGCTGTTAGTCAAAAAGATGGGACTATCCTGTTTAATGGAAAGAGGAAAAACAACATCTATAAAATCAAACTTTCTGAATTGAAAAGTCAGAATGTAAAGTGTCTTATGTCTGTTAACAACGAGCAGTGGATCTGGCACAGAAGATTGGGGCATGTTAGTATGAGAAGAATATCTCAGATTAACAAACTCAATCTGGTCAGAGGACTTCCTAATTTGAAGTTCAATTCAGATGCTCTGTGTGAAGCATGTCAGAAAGGCTAGTTTGCAAAACCTTCTTTCAAATCTAAAAATGTTGTTTCTACCTCTAAGCCATTAGAACTTCTGCACATTGACTTATTTGGACCAGTTAAAACTGCTTCAGTCAGTGGCAAGAAGTATGGGTTAGTAATCGTAGATGACTATAGCAGATGGACATGGGTAAAGTTCTTAAGACACAAGGATGAGTCACACTCTGTGTTTGTTACCTTCTGTAACCAAGTTCAGAATGAAAAGGATCTTAGAATCGTTAAAGTCAGAAGTGATCATGGTGGAGAGTTTGAAAACAAAGATTTTGAGTCATTCTTTAATGACAGAGGCATTCTGTATGATTTCTCTTGTCCTAGAACTCCCCAACAAAATGGAGTTGTAGAACGAAAGAATAGAACATTGCAAGAAATGGCCAGAACCATGATTAATGAGACAAACGTTGCTAACATCTTCTGGGCAGAGGCAATAAACACAGCGTGCTACATTCAGAATAGAATCTCAATAAGACCTATTCTGGAAAAGACTCCATATGAATTGTGGAAGAACAAAAAGCCCAACATTTCATATTTTCATCCATTTGGATGTACTTGTTTTATGTTAAATACAAAAAATTATTTGAACAAGTTTGACTCTAAAGCACAGAAGTGTATTATGTTAGGATACTCTGAACGCTCAAGAGGGTACAGAGTATACAATACAGAAACACAGATTGTGGAAGAATCAATCAGTGTTCGTTTTGATGATAAGCTTGACTCTGAAAAGTCAAAGCAGAATGAAGTTTTTGCAGGTATGGAAATTGAATTTACAGGTTCTGAAGACAAGTCATCAGAAGCTCTCAACACAGACACTCCTTCAATATCTGAAAGGAGCACTGCTAGCAATCCTACAACAGCTGCTGATCAACCTCAGAAGAGACTACCCAGAAGCAGCTTGGATCACCCAGAAGAAACTATCTTAGGAAGAAAGGAAGATCCAATCAGAACAAGAGCAAGCTTTAGAAACTCTGAAGAAACCCTCATGGGACTTGTGTCTCTGATTGAACCTTCTTCTATTGATGAAGCACTTCTGGACAACGACTGGATTCTAGTAATGCAAGAAGAGCTGAATCAATTCACCAGAAATGACGTATGGGATCTTGTTCCCAGACCAAAAGGATTCAACGTCATTGGAACAAGATGGGTGTTCAGAAACAAGCTAAATGAACAAGGTGAAGTCATCAGAAACAAAGCACGGCTGGTAGCATAAGGTTATAGTCAGCAAGAGGGGATAGACTATACAGAAACCTTTGCTCCAGTCGCCAGGTTAGAATCTATCAGGCTTTTAATTTCATTTGCTGTTAATAGAGGCATCACTCTGTATCAGATGGATGTCAAGAGTGCATTCTTAAAGGGTTATATAGAAGAAGAGGTTTACATGCACCAACCCCCTGGTTTTGAAAATACAAAACATCCAAAACATGTTTTCAAACTAAAGAAGTCACTATATGGTCTGAAACAAGCTCCCAGAGCTTGGTATGAAAGACTAAGTAATTTTCTGTTAGAAAATGAATTCACCAGAGGGAAGGTGGACACTACCTTATTCTGTAAGTCAGTTAAGAATGGCATCTTAGTCTGTCAAATTTATGTTGATGATATTATGTTTGGATCTACTAATCCTTCTCTTGGAAGAAAATTTGCTAAGTGTATGCAGACAGAATTTGAGATGAGCCTCATGGGGGAACTGGAATTCTTTCTAGGAATTCAGATCAATCAAACTCCAGAGGGAACTTACATTCATCAGAGCAAATATGTCAGAGATCTTCTGAAGAAATTTGACCTCTCAGAATGTAAGCCATCAAAGATACCAATGCATCCCACGTGCATTCTGGAAAGAGAAGAGGTAAGCAAAAAGGTAGAACAGAAGGTCTACAGAGGTATGATTGGTTCTCTCCTTTATCTGACAACTTCAAGGCCTGATATCTTATTCAGCGTATGTATTTGTGCTAGATTCCAATCAGATCCTAGAGAATCTCACTTAACAGCTGTTAAGCGAATTTTCAAGTATCTGAAAGGTACTACTAATCTGGGTTTATTTTATAGAAAATCTAGTGATTACAGCTTAGTAGGCTACTGCGATGCTGACTTTGCTGGAGACAGAGTAGAGCGTAAAAGTACTTCTGGAAGCTGCCAGTTTCTGGGAGAAAATCTGATCTCTTGGTCCAGCAAAAGGCAATCCTCAATTGCGCTATCAACAGCAGAAGCTGAGTACATAGCAACAGCAGGATGTAGCATACAAATGCTCTGGATGAAAAGTCAGCTTGAAGACTTCCAGATTTTTGAGAGTAACATCTCTATACTCTGTGACAATACTTCTGCCATTTGCTTAAGTAAGAATCCCATTTTACATTCTAGGGCTAAGCATATAGAAATAAAACATCACTTCATTAGGGACTATTTCAGAAAGGAATTTTGAACTTAAAATTTATTGATACAAACCATCAATGGGCTGATATCTTCACTAAACCCCTTTCTGAAGATAGGTTCAATTTCATTCTGAAACATCTCAGCATGAAAATCTGCCCAGAGTGAAAATGTTTTAATTTTATATATTAACCTTCAGAATGTATTTGTTTTACTGTGAACTTCTGATCAATCTCCTTTCAGAAAGATAGACATGCAGATTGTATCAGATGCTATTCTTAAAGATCTGAGCGTTTCAGCTCAAGGATAGACGTACTGATCACTAAATCAAACAAGTTTCATCCAATCATCAGCAAATCTCTGAAGCAGAACGCGTGCACGTTTCTGAGAAGGAAAAACGCTGATTGGGTGCATTGAGACACATGTTTGGTAACCGTTTCAAGTATCTTTCTCAAATCCCCCAAAATCAGCAAGCATTAAATGCACGTAATCATGTTTTAAAATGCAATCATGAATTATTTCTCTTTCTTAAAACCGTTTATGTCTTCAAAACATATTTTGAAATCTATTTAAGCACATTAACATCATTCATTAATCCTTTACCGTTTCTTACAATCTTACAAATATTTTCTGCATTTTCCTTGTGTGTTCATCTCTATCAAAAGAAACCCATTTTTCAAGTTTTTCTCAGAAAACCCTAAGTGTGAACATGGCAACCTCCAGCAACGTTTCTGCAGGTTCTTAGAAGGAGGCTTCATCTGAACAATACCAAGTTCCCTTAAGAACACTCCTTACACCAGTGAAGAAGTTGGAAGTCAGCTGCTGAAGGAAGAAGTGCTCCTTCTGGATAGTGAGCCATGGTCTGAGAAGCGTCCAGCTTCAAAAGTGCAGCCAGAAGAAGATCAGACAACTCAAGCCGAAGAGGTTGGTCAAGCTGAAGATGTTGCAGAAAGCTCTCAGAAGCTTCCTGCTTCTGACGTTTCTCAAGCTGCCTTGGACAGGAAAACTCTGGAAGAGCTGAAGCTGAATGATATTCGTCTGTAGCAAAGAATGGATGAAAATAATCAGAAGATGAAGGAAAGGATGGATGTGCAAGATAGCAAGATAGATACAATAGTCAGCATGGTGCACAAGCAGAATGAAACTGCTGATCAGATTAAGTCAATGCTGGAGACTCTGTTCACACGCTTTCCACCCCAACCTTAGTTTTTTCATTCATGATATTTTCAATGTTTTCTTTGCATATCATCTGTACTGTTTGTCTGGATCTGAATTTAATATAACAAGTTTTTCTGCTCTGATCGTTTTAGCTTATATTACTTACACTTTTTGATTGCTGACAAAAAGGGGGAGAACAAGAATGATATTTTTCAATAACGGATTACTGAGACAAAAAGTCTCAAACATTCTAACACTCTGATATACTTGAATGTTTTCTGTTTTTGCATAAGTCTACAGGTACAAGAAGTTAATCACCTCTGATACACTGAAGCTCGAAGCTCTGATATTCTGATCTGAAGCTCTGATATTCTGATGTTCAAAGAAAGTCAATAAAGATCTGATCCTGAAGAACTCTTGGAATTAAAAAGGGAAGTAATAAATTCAGAGGGAGTATCTCCGACCTAAAATCTGATATCTCTTTATCCCTTATCTTTGATAACTTCCTAATTAATTCTGATACAACTTATTATTTAGTTATCTCTGATACTTTTCACGCTAATTTTCAATTAAAAAATATCTAGTTTTTGTCATCATCAAAAAGGGGGAGATTGTTAGAACAAAGTTTGAATCTACTACCCTAAGTTTAAGTTTTGATGATAACAAAATGCTAAGATACATTAATTGTATGATTCATGTAAGACACATATGCTATCCAAAAAATTACATTCTGTTTTACAGAAACTCTGATGGGTATCAGCATGAGAACATCATCATCAGCATCAGAAAATTGGATATCAACATCAGCATCAAAAGATGGTATATCAGATACCAGAATCAGAAGATCAACTTGCGCTTATGGTAAAGCTTGATGAACAGATCTGTGCTTAACCATCTGAACTCTGATAAAGACAACAACAGTTCATCAGCACCTAAGCAGCGTCAGAATGAGCCAAAGCCAGAACACGCTTAAGTGGCAACGGTACTGTGCATTCAAGATGATTTATTACCAACGGCATCATTCCAGACAAGATCTGCTTAATAAGGAAAGAATGTTATTGGCATTGAAACAGAATTATTTCTCCAACGTACACTATTACCAATGCTATATAAACAAGTCAATGAAGATTGAATTGGCTAATGCTCTACAACAATCTACACGCCAAAAATCTATTCATCATCTTCCTCACTCTCAGTTTGCTAAAAGCTCTCAAATTCCTTACTCAATTATTTTAGCAATCTAGTTCTCATAAGCTTAAGTTGTGTAGTATCACAGTTGTGATAAACAGTTTTGTAGAAAACATTCACACACCTAGATTTCAATTCTTTGTAAGAAAGTAATTCCTTGAGAAACCGGTTTGTGGTTTGCATCAAGAAGGCTTTAGCAGTTGTTAAAGCAGATTGTAATATTCAGTTGAATATAGTGGATTAAGACCTCGTTGGAGAGAGGCAAAATCACCTTGACGGGTGGACTGGAGTAGTTTGAGATCAAACGAACCAGGATAAAAATATCGTGTTGATTGCAATTGATTTCCAGTTTTTACAATTCAACCCCCCTTCTTGTGTTTTTCACTTCTTCATTCTTCACTATCGAACGCGATATATGTATCCTTGTCACACTTAAATTATGTGAAATTGAATTCACGTCTTACTAGTACCAAATATGAATTCAACTTTGTCCTACATCTGTCAGGAAAGGAAAACTCATGCATCTCGTGCATGATAGCAATATTGTAGCATTATACTTGTCTGATACTACTAACATGGTGGTCCGACTCTGATGCCATGATCTCAAGTAACCTACCCCTAACATATAATGATCTCCACCTGTATCATATAGTCACAATCATCAGATGTTTGATATGGTCTCCACTGAGGTCATCGTTCCTCAAAACCCTCCAACCATTCTCCTTAGGATGCTAAAACCTAAGAGTGCCAGACGTTCAGGGTTTACTTACTCAGAAAGCAACAAGTTAGATAAGAATGGGTAAGAATTCATATTGAACTATTATACCCTGCGCATACTCACTTGCATGGTGCATGCATAATAAATTCTAAGGATAATCAAATCATGGTTTCAAACAACAGACACAACTGCGGTCATCCCGCTGATGCTCCGAATATACACTAGTTTCAATTCACCTAATAACCCAACGCCAAGTGTAGTTATATGGTCTCAGTAGGAATTAGATGAACCATAACTAGTGAATAACTTAGGCTACTGCATTCTATTCCTTCGCTCTCTTCAACCGCCTACTAGCGTAGTTCTAGGACTTAATCACATAATGGCAAAAAGGAAGATACAATAGTCCCTTCTCTAAATGGGTATCCAATATTTTCCCAATTAGAGATCACTACTTCCACTCATTATATCAATCATATACTAGGTACTACCCATCGTTTAGGGTACACCAATCGAGTCAGAGTCTAGCACATCGCCCATCCAACTACTACCCATGACAGGGTAACTAGAAAGGTCCAATATCTATGTTCCACTCCCAACAGTCTTACATCAAACTGATTCTCTAGTCATATCCGCCCTTGGATGGTTAGTAAATCCTATTGACTTTAAGATCACCCCCTTCGCAGTATTCCTTTACTACATTACTTCTTAGATGTTTCATGAATTTTCTCCATTGATACAGGGACCTAGAGAAGGTTCACTTCATCTAAACGAGATCTGGGAACTCCCAATCATCTTTAACCTTACCATGATAGTTGGGTTGTTAACTATCCCGTGACAAATGCCCCTTTTATGTCTGACAATTCCAACATTCTCCCAACTTAACAGGCTTCTACCAATCCATTCCGAGTTACTTCGAATCCTACACATCCACGTGGCGGCTCCACCATAATCCTATCCATCGCATATGTAGTCAGTGAGGAGATCAAGCTCAACGATTGAATACTACCGTAGTAGAAATCAGGCTAGCAACATACACATGTGAGGGAGAAAAGAATTTCTAGTGATGTTTCATGGCAGGGACAAGAATTGACCTACTCTGATACCAATTGTAAGACTTCGTACATATATGTCTAGAATAATATGCAGTGATGCTATAAATGGTACATAGAAACATACAATAAACTTGAAAAGACAATAATTTAAAATCATATACAACACAACTCTAATATCTGGACATATACAATCAACTTATCTTCAGCAATACACAATAGAAAGATAAGTTCTGATGAGGTGTTCCTGCCATTTGCTTGTTTGCAGTCTTCAATACTGACCATCTTGCAATTCCTCTACCTATAACATGCTCCTGAAAAAATAATAAAAGGATTGGGGTGAGATTACTAAATCTTAATGAGTTCCCATATCTTATAGGTTCACTCAGTTCTACAAGGTGCATACATTCAAAACGAATTCACCGTGAATCCGGAGTTTCCTCACGGCTGGGTGTAAATATACAACAAAGTTACACCACCATTGGAAGTCCCATAACCATACAATGAGGCAACAAGAAAACAAAATGGAATCAAGGACACAAACAATATGCAGACCCATACCCATGTACGAGGAATCTAGAAGTATGTTACTTACCCTACCAAGGCTACACTACCACACCCTCGGTGAGTCCAAAGTGCCTATTCCTCAAGAGACTTTCACATGCACACCTTATAATGAAATCAGATGAGTTCCAAGTGCTTTGAAGCCTACTTGGATACACCATCTCTTCTGTGACAAGTTACTACAGTGCCAATTGCGTACAAGGCCTCACTATCTTGTCAATCATCCAAACACATGTGAGTACAACCAAGTGCAACATGTCTTCTTGAACTCACAAGCCCACCTTGCGAAAGCCTAGTGATGTAGCCTACTTGGCATCCCTATAGGTGAGCAAGCCTAGCGATATCACCTACATGGAATCACTAACTCACCATACCAAGCACGACAATGAGTAATCCAAGTGGGAACGCCTTAAAGACCCTCACTTGCATCATCGTAATGGTAGCTCAGGTGTGTACGACATATCGAGAATGTCGTTGCTATTAATGACTAGTGGAAAAGCCTTTTTAACATGTGTCCCACACAAGCACATCGCAACGATATATATCCATTGTAAGTGGTTTACCGCCTAATAGTAGGTCGACTTTGATTCAAGTATATATCACACACACAGAGCACGCAAGATTGGCCCAAACTAGACATCATATCCAGATTTTCCCTATCAATACTCTGTCTTGAAGCACACAAGATTGGCCTAAATTGGATGCCATGTCTAAGTTTCCTTGTCAATACTTTGTTTTAAGCGCATAACAAAACACAATCATATAAAGCCACACCGACAACATATTTGAATGTTCAACCTAAATCGAACGGAAATACAATGTTCATAACGTCCATGAAAATTTCAAAGAGCATGCATAGAAATACACTAGCCACATACATACACACAATATTGTTAAATAGCCAATAAGGCATCCCGTTTCCGATTCCAGAATAGTTCTTCTCTTGGGGAGAAAATCACATGATTTTGTCAGGGCAGGTTTGCTAAGCAAACTCCCAGCGAATGCCCCATCGCTAAGCAAGTTAGCAGCGATTAATTCCCAATTAATTCCCAGATTGTTGTTAAGTGAGCATCGAGTTCACCATGTGTACTTCGCTACACATAGTTTCTTATCATCTCCAGACTGCCGCTAAGCGAGCCATAGCTCTCTAGGCGAACACTATTGAATTCAGAAAATCAGAACAAGGACAAGAACAGTTTTGGTGTTCCAAACCACCAATTCTTCACATGCAATATAAGACAAACAAAATACAGGTCATGGTAAAGATGCATGTACAAGCTATTAATAGAATACTATCATTCCATGCATGATCAAGGATTATGAAGAACATATTCACTCAAAACCCTTATTTCCAAATCATAAAATTTCCCAATTATCCTACCCAAGTTCCTATTTATGGAACTCACCTTGCATAAAAGGAGATTAGAGTGATATTCATGTTGCCATTGAACTTCCATCTTTGCTAAAACTTCACCACAAACATCATCAAACCTGTAGCCCTCTTATATTCATTTTCAGCAAGAAATCATCAAGTTCAAACTCATTTTACTCCATGATCAAAAACATCTAGGATGAAAAGTTTATATGCAAAACATATGGAATTTCTTAAGATTTCCAAAGAGTCCAGAATCAGCTCAAATGGAGTTTCGAGCAAAGAGATATTACTTATTTAGTGAGAATTGTCCTTAAGTTGCAAAAATGAAACTGAAGATGATGAATATGAATTCCTTCTTTTCTCTCTTGTTATAAACTCTCCCAAGAATTGATTTATTACAAGGAATTTGGTTCCTCCACCCAAACTAGTCTTAAGGATTCATGCAACAAAGATAAATGTCCAATATGCCCTCCAACCATTCTAATATTACTAGTTTGCCATTTGGTTAGTTTATAACCAATTTCTTTTTATTCCAACTAACCCACTAATTCTCTTAGAAACTTATATATATATATATATATATATATATATATATATATATATATATATATATATATATATATATATATATATATATATATATATATATATATATATATATGCTTATACAATGTGGAATATTACATTCTCTCCCCCCCCCCCCTTAAATAGAATTCTCCCTCAAATTCCTTCCAATCACTATAACGACATGTTCCTCACATCTTTTTCTAACAAGAGGATAAAATGTTCCTTACTGTTGTACCCCAAAATTTGCCCTCTCATTTCATCAACATTTCCCATCACAAGACTCTTGGAATTCAAGATCAAGCTAGGGTTTGCTCTGCTCAAGACACCTCCATGCACTGTTGACCTAAATTAGGGTTTGAGTTTGCACAAGGATGTTTTGACCCACAATTCCCAAAATGAATTTTATTCTTCATGTTGGACTTACAAGTTTGTCCATACCAAGTCTCAAGCCTTGATTCAGATTTTTGCCCAGTCAATTGGACAGTTGACCTAGAAATCAGCTGTATTGGGGAAAAAGTCAACTGTGGCCAATTTACAGTCAAACCTCATGAATTTTGACCCATATCAACATTATTAACTCATATGAACCATTTGATCAAGTTTGGACCACAACTCCACAAGAAATTCGATCAGATCACCAAAAGGGCAAAATGGTCATTTTTAGGGTTTTTAACTGCACAAAGGCAATTTTTGACTGTTTGACCTGACCAATGGCAAATAAAGCTCAACCATGGACTCAAGTACTCAATTACATTGTCTTGATCCATTCAAAAAGTTCAAAAGATCTCAAATGCATAGGATTGACGGATGAATTTTTCAGTCAACTGATCAAAATTTGACTGTACATTGAAAAGTCAAACTTTGACTTTTTGGTCAAAATCAAGTGCCAAGGGTCATTTTTCATCAAGACATGTCAAATTATGAAACTTGTTCATCAAGAAACCCAAAAATGCAAATTAGGGTTTAAAATGGAAATTTTTTCATAACTTAGAAATTTTCTAAGTTATAAAATTTTCTTATTTTTTCCTAATTTTGTCCCATTTTTTCACCAAGATGCAAATGGATTCAAACAAAACTTTAAACATGAAAGTTGTAGTCCATCACAAATTATACAACTTTGATTCACAAAGTTTTCACAAAATAATCTTGGATCTCAAGTTATGATTTTTGGAACAAGGGTACCTAAAACTTTTAACTTAGAGAAATTTTGCCCTAGTTTAGGCAGGATTTTGACCCATCTTCTTGGACATTTTTCACATAGTTCCACTTGGAGTTTCAAGTTTCATTTCAAAGATGGATTATAGTACATGTTGCAAGCTTTACAAATTGTCTAAGAACTCCTCAAACACCTTTGTGGTTAGGGAGAATCGAATGCTTGAAGTTGGCAAAAACTCACTTTGATCCATGGCCAATACATGTTCATACCACTTGCCAAATCTGATCTAGCTAGCTTAGTTCACAATTACAGGCCTCTAAACCAGTTTGTACTCCATAATTTAATGCATATCCATTGAGCCAAGGCATTGTCTTGGTCATTAGGGTATTGTACACTAGATTAAGCCTTAAATGGAAAAAGTAACAATGCCATTTTTGCTTGAACTTTGCTTTATGTCAAAACAACATCCTAGAGCATTGAACCAGATCTTATGATGCAAACAAAATCCACTAATTAGAGGGGCCAAGAGGGTTGTGTGCAGGGTGATAGGATGGCCTGTACAAGTCTATAACCTCACTTCCACTCTTTTGCTTCAAGGAGAAGAAAACTTGCAAAACACAAGGCATATCACACATCTGATAAAACCAACTAAAACAAAGTTTTCAAACAAGTTTCATACATCCACACAAGTCAGAAGCACGAGCCTCTCACCCCTAAAGCATCCTCATACTCCAAAACCCCATTTTCTTGCAAAATAGGGCCAGTTCTGCATTTTGCAAGCCATCATCAAAATACATCGTGCGTTTTGTCTAAAGCTACTTCAAACACCTTCCAACCAACATACGTGAGCTATTCAGACCATCCACAAGTTGCTGTAACTCCATTAACACACATTGCCATTTTTGTTTCAAAGCTTTGCATGTTGAGTTCTGTAGCACGATTCAAGTTGTTTCAAAATAAACTAAGCACTGGGAAAGGTTCATTGGACATCAAGCAAGCTCAAAAGAACCCCAAGCACCCTTGGAAGTTGCTGCGTTGTCCAGCTCGAAGTCAACTGAAACAGGTATTTCATGAACTTCTATCTCTCTATTTAGGAATAGTTAGACTGAGGTTTGTGAATGAAAGATGTTGTACTCATAGCCCTGAAACCATACATATGCTTAGTTTTCATTTATATTAATCGTGCTAGGAGAATTTTGTTCATGAAATTTCTGAAAAAACTAGGTTAAGAATTAGGGCCAGAGAAATTCTCTCTTGTCTTTGAGAGTTAGCTTAATTTTTTTATATGGTTAGATTCGTTGTTTGATGCTCTACAAGTTTCATGTTATGAGTTTTATAAAAAAAACAAGGAATTAGGAGATAACATTTGATGTACAGAACGCGCATTTTTGTTGAACTGAGGAGGAAGATGAAGTTGCTTGGGCTGGGCCTGTTTTCTTTTACTTCTCACACATGCATTTTCAGTTCACACCCCCTTGGCCCATTGCTTTGTATTTTCATTATTTTTGCATTTTTATTTTTTCTCTGACTTTAATATTTTATTTGCAAACATAAAAAATATCCCAAAAATATTTTCATATTTTTTTTCATTTATTAGATATTTTATTCTAATTTTTCCCAATGTAAACATGTTAAAAAATCTTATTTTCTTTTGTTAAAACTTAAAAATAATACTAATAATACTTAAATAATTTATTTTATTTTTATACATATTTGAAAACATTTTCTTGAAATATATATATTTTGTAAATAATTTATTTTTATTTTTTATACACACTTAATATATTTAATACATATATGTACATATATAATATATTTTATTAAATAATAAGAACAAAAAATACAAAAATAATACATTTTATTTTTATTAATATTTTTATACTAAAAAATACCTTTTTTCAATATACTTTTATTTTTTGTACAAATTAATACATTATTGAATATAAATAATAAATAATATTATTTATTTAAGAAATTAGGGTTTTTGCCCTAAAGAACAAAAATAATTAAAATTGACTTTTTTTTATTATTATTTCCACTTCACATTTAAAAATACTTTTTACATACATAAAAATCTTTTTTGCATAACACATTTTATCTAACATTTATTTATTGTATTTAATTATTGCACATTTAAATATTGTATCTTGTACATTCAATTTGGTTGTAATAATTTAGGATTTAATTTCTTGCAAAATAATCCCCAATTCAAATTTGTACCCCCCTCCCTATATCATGTTGTAATAGTGTAGAATTTAAATTCCCGCACCTTTAAATGCTTTCAATTATGCCATGATTAGACCTAGGGTTTGTATGCAAAATAAAATCAACAAATAGCTTGACCTAATCCAAGATAACAATGCATGAAAAACAAATATAATGCACACTTGCACCCCTAGGGTTTCAATCCACTTGTTGCCTTCAAAAATGGGCCATGGTATGCATGTCAAGTACTTTGACAAAATAAAAACAAAACAAAAAATCATAGTCCCTCGATGACGCTATCTGAGTTTCCTAAACAAAATGATCAAGTCCCTCAAGAAAATTGCCAAAAATACTTGACACAATTGCTATCATGGTCTATACGATGACCCGCACCTATCTCGTTTAACATCCTAACACAAGGTTGTTCACCAAATACAATGGTGAAACAACACTGTTAAAAGGGTTAAAAAACATAACAAAGATCTTTGAGTAAAATAGGGTAGACAACTCTTAGTTACTTGATCAAGCTTGCAAAAACATCCTTGCTATCTTCAAAACACACTTCACAACACAAATTTCAAAACCCTACTTTCAAACATTGAAAACTTTTCAAAAGACAAAAACACCTTTGTATACATTCAAACAAGAATCATTACAAAAGGTTGCCACAACGATGGCCTCTTTTCAAAACATCTTTCAAAATCACACACAAAGCACCATTTCAAACAATTGAAAAGCAAAGCAAGTGATCTAAGCAAGTAACTAAGAGCCCATGGATAACCATGGATAGAAAGGGTGCTAATACCTTCCCTTTCTATAATCTACTCCCCGAACCCAAGAAAACATCTCAAAGGTCTTTCATGTGCTTTTTGACCTTTCCTTAGGATAAAATAAAAAGTCGATGGCGACTCTTGCTAAACCGAAACATTTGCAAACACAAACGCAAAATCCCAAGTCAGTTCTCCCACCGTATCACACTTACATTCCTCTTTTAAACAAACCTTGCAATTTCGTCTAAAGGTTATTCCATCCAAGGGAACACAACCCGTCAGTACATTTGGGCATAACATTCCTAACTGGAAACCTTAGTCTTTACAAAAAACATTTCTCCTGACACTCTATCCTGACATACCTAAGAAATGATGCTTCCGAGTCTCCAAACCTTACTTCTTCGCATTGAGTTTGTGTAGATTCGTTATTCCTGGAAATATATTATGTTCGGATATTCCATGTCCTCAATGTTTTCCAAGTTCATCCTTGCTCAACACATATCATTTAACTTTCACTTCTTTCCCCTTGGCTCCTTGTATTACCCCAAATCCATACATTTCTGTTGCAACGTCTCTTTCTAATGACAACAATTTAGATTCGCTTCCACCCGAGCCCATACAGTGCCACACGAATACTTGTTGAATCCCTTGGTATTGACTTCCATTTCTTAGATACTCAAATTTACTTGCTTCCAACTTCCCTTCTTCCCACCACATAACTTCTTACTCTGATTCTGCCTTTAGTCTTAGGTAAATAACAGCCACTGCAAGCCACTAGGGAGTATAATTTTGAGCCTATATCCTTGATATCAAACAACTTCACACACTGTTGTGTCGATGAAGGGTGAACCCTAACAACTAACCTACAACCATAATCACAGTCTTCATGCATGCTCAAAGTACATAAGATATAGCCACAACGAGTCTACAACAGTAACATCCTTTATTTGTCTTTGGTATTCTTATGGTTACGATACCTCATCTAACCCTCGATATTCATAAATCCACCCATTGAGCCATGAACATCTGATCACATGTCAACCACAAAGTCTTCTCTAAGATGTCCATCAACAACATCCCTCTAGATTATGGTGGATCCTTGAGAGACTGAGACAAAGGTAATATTGTTTCAACGAGTTTCCCTTAGGAAGATATCTCCACCCAAAACAACTCTTACAAGTATTCTGTTCACACCTACTACAGGCTTATCAAGTTCTTCTTTTATCCGTTGTGCTACTCTGATCTCAACCGGTCACACAGTCCCTGAAATCTCCTGAATCATGCTATGCCCATAATCTACTTAGTTCCACTTCTCTACTACACTTGTTCAATCCCTTAATCACAACAGTTCTCTCTCGGAATTCCTCCAATCACGATACACGATAGAGCCTTAAACACACTCAACCAAGACTACCTCTCGAGGTTGAGTAATTCCACAATCAAGTCACTAGTGATTCCATCTGTCTTGGTTAGGTCCATTGAACACAACTTGGTCACATGCTGCGGTTCCAGAATGTCTAAAGTCGAATACTCGTTGAATAGGAGTTCGTCTTACCCTACCGACTTCCATATTATACAAGCGCTATGATAACTCTGCCAACTTATCCATAGTTCCTTCCTAGCTATACAACTTCATGCGCTTAGTGTGATAAAACATCTAATAACTCGTGTGACTTAAACGATATAACAAACTGTTCACATCCTCACCTCATTCACACAATCCTTTAATGCTTTTTTGTTTCTGAATTTGTCATCAAACTGACTTCCTTAGTCGCATTTGTAACACCCCGATTTAATTAGGATTATTCTTAATTAAAAATAATTAGATGAGATGATGTGTTTGTTGGTGTTAAAATATTTTACGATGTGATGTGATACAATTGAGAAATTAGAGGTTGAGATGTTGGGGGTGTATGACTAAAAGCGTAGGGAACATAAGGTGAATAGAGAATATGAGCATTGTTGGTATTTGTTGTACCCCAAAATTTGCCCTCCCATATTCTTCAATATTTGTCAAGATCAATCTCCAAATGGTTCAAAATCTCTCAAGGGTTGCACAGTCCAATTGCCTCCTAACACAGTCAAAATTAGGGTTTTGGTTCTTGCAAGGAAGTTGAGGTTTTCAAGGGTCCAATCAAGTCCCATATGCCTATATACATTGTCAAGCATCTACATGTCAAATTTCAAGGCTCACAGCATCAAATTGCATAGTCAAAAGCCCTAATTGCTTCACAGTCAATTGCAGGGGCAAAATGGTCATTTGGCAGTCAAAAGTCAAACTTTTTGGTCAACATCTTATTTTGAAGCCACAATCATCATTTGATCAAGTCTTGATCATGATTCCACAAGCATGGCTCAAAAATCATCAAGATGCAAAAAGTTGCTATTTTTGGACAGTTGAAAAAGTCAACTGCAAATTGACTAGGGCATAACTTTTTCATGGTTCATCAGAAAAATCCCATCCAATGCTCATTTTGAAGGGGATGACATTTCCTACAACTCATCTTCACATTCCAAGTCCAAGAAATGCTCTCACAAAAAGTTATCAATTTCAACATTATAGGTCATTTTCAAAAGTCAACAAAAAGGAACTTTAAGTCAAAGACCATAACTTGAGATGGGTAAATCAAAATGACATGGGACCAAAGGCATTGGTTAGAGGACTTCAAGACCTTTCCAAAATGTCCAAGAACATGTTCATAGCTTCAAAATTGAGCAAGATATGCATGGGAGAAGTTGGGAAATTTTTGGGAATTTGCAAAAGTCAACTTTGCCCAAAACACTTCATTTTTGCTAATGGGCCTCAAATTCTTTCTTGAATCTTTACCCAAGGCTTATGCACGACCCATTAAGATTAATTTGAATTATTTTCCTATTTTTATTAATTATTTGGATTTTTAATTGATTAATAATTCATTTAATTAATTTAATTGTAGGAAAATATCAAAACATGGTTTTCAAATCTTTTTATGAGGCAAATGAGATCAGGGCAAGCTGGCAATTCGTGTACATATCAAGGACATCAAAATCACCCAATTTTGGCAAGTTTTATCAATCAAAAAAGTTGGAAAAGATTTGATTAAAATCAAATATTGCAAACATGAATACAATGGATTCTTGACCAAGATTTGCCCTAGTTTTCATTCTACTATATATGCTGAAGCAAACCCTAAAGCCTTTCACGTGAAAAAGCTGCTGAAAACACCATTGCCAAATTGAAAAAAAGCCAAGAAATTTGAAAACTGAATTCTCACTTACATGCCAATTCGAGTCCTTTTCTTGTTTCCAATATATTGCTGGACCTTCCAGGAACACATTGCCATCGAGAACAAGCCTTAAAACTCAAGAGAACGCTCTAACAGATTCACGGTTTATCACTTTTCTTCCAAAATCATAACCATCGATTCATGCATTTTTGACATCTTTCATTGTTTGTTTTGTGTTTATAGAACTCAGGCGAAGCTTTTGGTACAATTCAATTGCGTTATAATGCCCAGAACTGCAAAACACCATTGAAGAAACCTAGGGTTTCAGAGCTTTCAATTTAGGGCTTTTCAGCATAAGTAAAATTAGAGACCATAATGCCCATGGCTGAAACCGTCTGAATGAGACGATCATGATGGAATCATCGCGCCCAATTTATATGCACCCTAACTCTAATCGCTATTTTTTGTCGTTGTAGTTAGTGGGGGTTAAAAACCCCCGCTATCTTGTTTTTATTTTGCAGATAAATGAAGAAGATGAAGGACGTGGACGCACATGGTTGGCCTATTCAAACTTACGTGCGCGATTTTGTTGGATGCAACATGTTAACTTGTTTTTAATAATATATTTGTTGTGTATTATATTAACAAAAGCATGCGTTTGGCTTGGTGGTTGATGATGTGTCTGGCAATTGTTGGGACCTGGGTTCGATTCCCAGGTCCACCCAAATTTCAATTCTATTTTTTCTCACAAATTCATGTGCAGCGCTCATCAAAGGTTCCACCATATGCCTCATGTTCCAGCCTGCCAAGTGGCCATGAAGCTCAATCCAAAGGCCAGGGATAGATGAATACCATGCTCCCTAGTCAACGTGCCTCCAGGCAATCCCAAAAGTCAGCAAAGGCCTTGTGTTCATGGGCCTGAATTCCAGAATCATACCTCCATTGGGCCAACAAACCCCCCCTGGTTCACTATTTTTTTATTTATTTATTTTCTTTCTCTTTTTAATTCTTTTTACTAATTATTATTATTATTAACCAATAAACTAATTTTTCATAATAAATTCAGAAATCAAAATTGTAAATATTTTTATTATTTATTATTTTTACTATTAACTATTATTTTTGTAAATAAATACTAACAATTAATTAGTTTAAATTAGGTTAACTTGGACTTTTTTAAATAATTAAAATAAACTTAGAATTAGGGTTTTTCTTAACTTTTAATTATAATTCCTTTTTATTTTCATTAAAACATTAAAAACGTAAAAACATTTTTCTTTTTAATTAATTAATTAATTAGTAATAGGGTTAATTTTAATTAAATGCAAAGGACAAAAAACTCATACTTTCTCAAAAGGGTCAAAAACCCTAGGACGTTCCAATTTAAATTTCTTTCCGCATTATTTTATTTTTATTATTTATGTATCTGCTCAATGGATGTAATAGTAATTAGGATTTACCGCTTTCTTTACTTTTCGTACTTTTTTCCAAAACGGGTCTTTGTTTTTTTGGCGATGTATAGACCCGCGCCTTGTAATAGCGTAGCTTTACATTCCCACACTTTAATTTTCCGCACTCCTAACTGTTAATAAGCATGAAAGACTAAATGACAAATTAAAAACAACTCGTAGCTCACAATTGCATGATCAAAGATAAACATAAACTGAATTGAACACACAAGCATATGCCACTCTTAGGGTACGCCTCACTGGTTGCCTCGAACGTGGTCGTCAAGTATAAGGTATTTTAGAGGTCGCCCTCCTGTCTAAGATCCAGTTGCCTCGAAACGGTTGCCTCGGATAAAAGGATCTAGGACATTAGGGTTACTTCTAAGGTGTCCTACTATTGCTTCGGTGACCGCACTGTCCCTATAATCGAATTGACCCAAACAACTCCAACGACGGTGCTACCTACCTCTCAATGGTGGGATGGCACTATCTTAAGGACTCTTACACAGCCTAATTCCTTAGAGTAGGTAGATTCTCATAGGTACTTGCTCTCTTCAAAAACAAACAAAACATCTTTTCATACTGGCACTTTCAAAAGTTTTCAAAACAAATTTTTCATACACTCTTGAGGACAGATACAAGAGTTACCTAGAAATTTTTCAAACGAAACTTTTTCAAACCCACACACACTTGAAAAGCAAACATTTTTGAAAACATAAGAGCAAGTACCTAAGAGCCCGTGGATAACCACGGATAGAAAGGGTGCTAACACCTTCCCTTTCTATAAATCTACCTCCCGAACCGAGAGACATCTCAAAGAAGGAATTTTGCTGTGCTTTTGTCCTTTCCATGTTAGAGAACATAAAAGACGGTGGCGACTCTTGCTTACCGCGACATACGCGATCCAGCTTTAAACAGTCAGTTCTATTTCCACCGATCACAGAACTGGCGACTCTGCTGGGGATATCTTTAAAGTGAGGTGTACCTTAGGATTATATCATGCTTATGTTTTCAATTGCCTGTTTTGATTGATTTAATATTGTGGGCCTGTTTTGGGAGTTCTATAGATCCTAACCCGGATCTGGGGGATACCTTGTAGGTAGCAATAAACTGTGAGGGAACTGTGCGGGGTATACCGACACGGTTGAAGTAGTTGCTACGTTGATGTGGCACTTTGGTGAGTACCGGTAACCCTTGAGTCAAGTCAAGGAGAGTACGGGGCCGCCGCGTGGTGTCGTGAAGCATCAACTGACCTTAGGAACCTTACTTGACCATCCTGGCCTCTTTAGGGTAGTGAGATGACTGACTTTGGTGCAATCCGAAGTTGGTTGATACTCGATACTACACTCATTGAGGGTTGTTTTCTTGGAATATTTTGATCGCCGGTTCAGTGGCTAAATCAAAACAATGAACATAGAAAACAACCCAATGATATTGAGATCCTTAGAACCCGGTTACTTTTAGGACAGGTTTTGAGCCCACCAATTTCAAGAGGGTAGTACCCCAAACTTCATGCTGGCATAAACTCTAAGGGTTGTCTTGTGTGACTTGTGTGCCTTATCATGTTTTCCTTTTGTGAATACTTGTGGTGTGTTTTTATCATAACATCATAACATCATACAACATCATATGCATCCACTAACCACTTCAAGGGTTCGAATCTTCATCTTTGTTATTGTTTTGTAGGACATGGAAACTATCCACAGAAAGACAATTCAGATCAACCTTGTAAGGGTCCCTCCCCAGCTTAAGGAGCTTACATCCAGGATTCCCGAGAACTCTTCTTTCAGTTAGAAACATGGCAGACTCATCAGCTTGGTCAATACCAACATTGAAGAGGATATGATAAAGGTTCTCTTCCAGTTCTTTGACCCTTTGCACCACTTCTTTACTTTCCCGGATTATCAACTGGTGCCTACCTTGGAAGAGTTTTCTCAGCTTCTGAAGATCCCTATCCTTAGTCAACTACCCTACAACGGTACGAAAAGGGAACCAAAACTTGAAGAGGTTGCTAAAGCATTACACCTACAACCATCCGACATCAACGGACATTGGGAAGTTAGAAGTGGTATCAAAGGATTCTTGGCAAGGTTCTTGTTTGAGAAGGCCCAAGAATGTTGGAATTCCCTTGACCTACAAGCCTTTGAAGAAGTTGTGGCTCTCCTTGTTTATGGGTTGGTGTTGTTCCCGAATCCCGATCAGCTTATAGATATCAATGCTGTCAAGATCTTCATGTCCAGGAATCCCATACCTACGTTGCTTGGGGACATCCTTCACTCATGTTACACTCGAACCATGAGAAAAAGAGGTGTTCTCATGTGCTGCACTCCTCTCCTGGAAAGGTGGTTTATTTCGCACCTTCCACAATCAGTTTTGAAGAACGAGCGGGGTTTGAGATGGTCACAACGGTTGATGACTCTTACACATGCTGATATACATTGGTGTCCTCGGTCCAGAGAGAACATCACTATCATTGATCGTTGTGAAGAGTTTCCTAATGTTCCTTTACTTGGAATCAGAGGAGGTATTACTTACAACCCATGTTTGGCTTTGAGACAGTTTGGATATGCTCTGAGGGATGGCCCTCACGACATGTTGCTTCCTGACATAGTTTTTGACTTCGACAACGATGCACAAGGACTTCGCCAGAGATTTATCAGAGCTTGGAGGATGCCCAACAGGGTAGATATCAAGACACTGCGGCACAAGAACTCCATCCCCTTGGAGCCTTATCTCAAGTGGGTACGAGCCCGCTCCTAGAAGTTGGTGATGCCATATCCCCATGTTCTCCCTGTGATCAAAGAGCCAGTTTTGGAAGGAGAGGTCCCGTATACCATTCAACATCCTGACATGCCAACGTCTTGGGAAGAAATGCAGAAGAGCTGGATCCAACTCAAGGAAGAACGAAATTCTCTTGAATCCAGTCTACATGCCAGCGAGAAGAAGGTCTTGGAGCTCACCCGCCTGCTTCACAAGGAAAAGACTCTCAATACTTACATAGCTCCAAAGAGGATGCGCAGTGTCTTTTGGGATTAATTATTTTGTAATGTTTTGCCCATGAGGCCTTGATGTACTGAACATATTATTTCTTAATAATAACGTGTGTTCCTTTTTGTCTACAACAAATTTGAACTTTTGAACCCTTGAATGCATTGCATAAATAGCATATCATGCATCATGTGCATAACAGGTACTCTTTTCCTACAGGTTGCTTAATCTTCTTCGCTGTTTATTTCAGCAGTCTCATCATGAATCCTGAATCATCTACTGAGAAATCCATCAAGGCCCTCCAGGCCCAGAACGCCCAGTTCCAAGAATTGATCATGAGCTTAGCCCAAGGTCAAGAGGAATTGAAGGCTCTGCTGGTGAAGAAGAAGAAGAAGAGAACGATACTGTTCAACACTGGACAGAGGTTTGGTAATACACTGCAAAATGAGGCTGATCAAGCTGCTTCCTCTGTAGGGAAAGGCAGTCCCCAAGGGGGAGGGGTTCCTAGTCCTGTGGTCTCTGACAACGAGATGGATTTCAATGATGAACAGTACCCTCCTGCTGAGGACAGGTACAAACAACTAGAGGACCGTCTGAGTGCCATGGAGATTCAACATGTGCCTGGGTTGGATTTCGGAGATCTGGGTTTATCTTCGGGGGTGGTGATCCCATACAAGTTCAAGGCACCTTCTTTCGCGAAGTATGACGGGGCTTCTTGTGCTAAGCTGCCTCTCAGATCCTATGTGCGAAAGATCCAACCGTATACTGCAGACAAGAACTTATGGATCCATTTCTTCCAGGATAGCCTTTCAGGGGCTCAACTCGAGTGGTTCTATCAGCTGGATGGAGCCAGTATTCGAAACTTGGAGGACTTGGCTACTTCTTTTTATAAGCAGTATCAGTACAATGCCGACCTTGATCCTACACGTACCCAACTCCAGGGTATGTCGCTAGGATCGGGAGAAGGTTTTAAGGAGTACGCGCAAAAGTGGAGAGACCTGGCTGGCAGGGTGCAGCCACCGTTGACTGACCGTGAACTCGTGGACATGTTCTTGGGGACCCTGTCTGGGCCGTTCTTCAACCACCTGATTGGTAATTCTTCTGCAGGATTTACAGACCTCATTCTGACTGGTGAGAGGATAGAAGCTGGTATGAAGTCGGGGAAGATACAGAAAGGTGCATCCTCAAGTTCTGAAAAGAAGCCTTTCAAGAAGGAAGCTAGTGCTGTGTATGGTCCCAGAAGACAAAATAAACCAGAATGCCGCCAAGCTATCAACGCGGTGGTTATTTCTAAGCCTGCTGCTGCTCTTCAGCAATACAACCAACCAAGGGGTGAGAGACCCAAAAGGCAGTACACTCGGCTTAGTATGACCCTCTCTCAGATCTTGCCGCAACTGCTGTCGACCAATTTGGTAACTGTCAGAGAAGCTCCGAAGGTGGTAAACACAACCTCTCCGAAGTACAACCCCAACGCCCGTTGCGCTTATCACTCTGATAGCCCGGGGTATTCTACTAATGATTGTTGGGCTCTAAGGAATAAGTTCCAGAACCTTATTGATGCTAAGGAAATACAGTTCACGGCGCCCAAAAGGCCCAATGTTGTGACTGCTCCCATGCCCCAGCATGGAGTGAGTGTTGTGGAAGAAGACCGGTATGTGGCCTCTGTGGAAGATATTGTTGCTCCGTTGTTGGCTGTCAAGAGGAACCTGTTACTGGCCGGTTTATTTCTGGGATGTGGTAAAGGTTGCCTTCTATGTGCTGTTTCACCTGCTGGTTGTCCTTTGTTGAAGTCAGGCGTCCAAAACCTGATGGATAACAAAGAGATCTTGTTCGAGAAGATTGTTGTTCCCATTATCCCTACTGAAGAAGTGTCCGTTGTCACCATTTTCAAAAATCCTACCAAGGCTCCCCCGAGGAAGCCTGTCCAAATTATGCCTGTTCAGAAGATTGCTCCTATCATCATCACTGTTCCGGGGCCCCTCCCCTATAAATCTGACAAAGCTGTCCCGTGGCACTCTGGGGCAGATGTTTATGTGCTCGGACTAAAACAAGAGTTCAATACTAGTACCGGCATCAGTAACATCACCGGTCCTGCTAAAGTTACTCGCAGTGGCAGGCTCTTCTCGCCTGATATTGCACCTCCAGCTATTCAGAGACCTCTTGTTATCACACCTGCCAGTGTGCCTGTTTCCCCTCCTGATCAAGTTTATACCCCTGCTGCCGAGTCATCTGACACTCGGGGCAAAGGGATTGCTACTGATGTGCCTGCCCAGATGGAGGCACCGAAGACTGTTAATGTTGAAGCCACCCAGCAAGAGATGGAAGAGATTCTCAAGATTATCAAGATTATCAAGAAGAGTGATTTCAACGTCGTTGAACAGCTGGGGCACACCCCCTCTAAGATCTCTATGTTATCACTGTTGTTGTGTTCAGAGGCCCATGCCAAGGCCCTGATTTCCTTCCTGAAGACGACCCATGTGCCACAAGAAACGTCTGCTGATCAATTTACTTATTGTGTGGCCAACTTAACCGCTGATAATGGTCTGGGTTTCTCTAACGCTGATCTGACCGCTAAGGGAAAGAACCACAACGATGCCCTGCATGTCTCCATTGAATGCAGGGGCACTACTCTTGCCCACGTGTTGGTAGACACCGGTTCTTCATTGAACGTATTGCCCAAGAAGGCCTTAGACAGGTTGGATTGTGAGGGTTTGGAGCTGAAGCGTAGTAACATTATTGTCCGAGCCTTTGACGGATCGAAGAGGATGGTGCATGGTGAGGTTGATATTCCGATCCAGGTTGGTTCTCAAGTCTTTGATTCAACATTCTATGTGATGGACATCCGACCATCCTATTCTTGTTTGCTGGGTCGTCCTTGGATCCACAAGGCTGGAGCTGTGACCTCCACTCTACATCAAAAGCTTAAGTACCCGGTCAGAGGGAAGATTGTTATAGTTCAGGGGAGGAAGAATACATGGTCAGCCATCTTAACTCGTTCCGGTACATAGAGATGGATGGGGAGTTCATTGAGACCCCCTTTCAACACTTTGAAGAGGTGCCTCAGACATTGGCAGCAGCAGAGACAGTGACTGCAGAAGACTCTCCTTTGAAGATGGCTTCCTTAAAGGATGCCCGGGCTGTGATTGAGAAGGGTGAGTGCGCAAACTGGGGCCAACTTCCTGATTTCACTCCAAAGACTGACAAGTTTGGGCTGGGTTTCACTGCAGAGGCTCAGAGGGCCGTGCGTAAAGCAAGGATTGGAAGACCTCCCGTATTCATCACCAACCCTGGGAGTGAATGCTATTGAAGACAATACGGAGGAATCTGAATTCGACAGCTGGATCTACCCAACGACCGACGGTGGACTAAGCAACTGGACTGCTAAAGACTACATACCTATTACTTTTGTCACTCAGTAATGAACTCTTTTGTTTTAAATTTGTAACGAACAATAATTTGAAACTTTATGGCCCAGTGTCTTACCCGGGGCACCGTGGCTTCATTTGTGAGGGCTTATTACTTGTCATTTCCATATATCATGAATAAAAGAATTGGACGCTTTTCGCATTTCAAATCTTGCGCTCCCTTTCTTTCTTTCTTTATATATTGCAAAACAGCTATATTTACACACACTCACTTATACAGGTTCCAATCCACTCTGGATCTCACTGGTAACGACTCTGCTACTGCCAGTTATGACTTCGAAAATCCGATCAACTTAGCCGAAGACGAAGGTGAAGATGATTGCAAAGTGCCTGGTGAGATTGCAAGACTGCTACTCCAGGAAGAGAGGGCCATTCAGCCACATGAAGAGCCAGTGGAAACGGTAAATCTGGGTACTGAGACAGACATAAAGGAAGTCAAGATTGGTGCCAGTCTAGAGCTCAGCGTGAAACAACGGTTGATTCAGATGTTGCATGATTATGTGGAAATCTTTGCCTGGTCTTACGAAGACATGCCTGGGTTGGATACTGACATTGTGGTTCATCACCTGCCTACCAAGGAAGACTGCCCTCCGGTTAAACAGAAGGTCCGCCGTATGCGTCCAGAGATGTCCGAGAAAATCAAAGCTGAGGTTATGAAACAATTTGATGCCGGGTTTCTAGCAGTGACTTCTTACCCTCAGTGGGTTGCCAACGTGGTTCCAGTGCCGAAGAAAGATGGTAAGGTCAGAATGTGTGTTGACTACAGGGATTTGAATAGGGCGAGCCCTAAGGATGACTTCCCCCTGCCTCACATCGATGTCCTGGTTGACAATACCGCTCAGCACAAGGTGTTCTCCTTCATGGATGGTTTTTCCGGTTATAATCAGATCAAGATGGCCCCTGAAGATATGGAAAAGACTACTTTTGTTACTCAGTGGGGCACCTTTTGCTACAAGGTCATGCCTTTTGGGTTGAATAATGCTGGGGCAACCTATCAACGTGCCATGGTTGCTTTATTTCATGACATGATCCATCATGAGATCGAAGTGTATGTTGACGATATGATTGCAAGGTCCCAAACTGAGGAGGAACACCTTGACCATCTACAGAAGCTGTTTGACCGGTTGAAGTTGTACAAGCTGAGGTTGAATCCAAACAAATGCACCTTTGGGGTAAGATCTGGAAAATTGCTAGGCTTCGTCGTGAGTGACAAAGGTATTCAAGTGGACCCTGCCAAAGTGAAAGCCATACAAGAGATTCCAGTTCCCAAGACGGAGAAAGAAGTCAGAGGCTTTCTAGGACGACTTAACTACATTGCCCGATTCATCTCACATCTAATTGCTACCTGTGAACCAATCTTCAAGCTGCTGAAGAAAGATCAAGTAGTATGTTGGAAAAATGAATGTCAGGCCGCTTTCGACAGAATCAAAGAGTATCTCCAAGAACCACCCATTCTTATGCCACCGGTTGAAGGGAGACCTCTAATCTTATACTTGACAGTACTTGACAACTCAATGGGGTGTGTGCTGGGGCAACATGACGAGTCTGGCCGAAAAGAGCACGCCATTTATTACCTTAGCAAAAAGTTTACCGACTGTGAGACCCGATACTCACTGCTCGAGAAAACTTGCTGCGCTTTGGTATGGGTTGCTCGCCGGTTGAGACAGTATATGCTGACTCACACTACTCTGTTGATTTCAAAAATGGATCCAATAAAGTATATATTCGAAAAGCCTGCTCTGTCTAGAAGAATAGCAAGATGGCAGATGATCTTGACCGAATACGACATCCAGTACACGACTCAGAAAGCAATTAAGGGAAGTGTATTGGCAGACCATTTGGCACACCAAACAGTGGATGACTACCAATCTATGAACTTTGACTTCCCAGACAAGGATATCATGGTAGTGACTGATTGTGAAGTACCTGGACTGGATGAAGGACCTGAGGAAGGATCCCGATGGTCTATGCACTTTGACGGAGCCTCAAACGCTTTGGGTAACGGTATTGGCGCTGTGATCATATCCCCGAAAGGCACTCATACTCCACTTACTGCCCGGCTATGTTTCAACTGCACCAACAACATGGCGGAGTATGAGGCATGCATCATGGGCCTTCAATCTGCAATTGACTTAAGGATCAAGTTTCTGAGTGTCTTCGGAGATTCCGCTCTCGTGATCAATCAGATCAAAGGCGAGTGGGATACGAAACACCCAAATCTTATTCCTTACAAAGAGTGTGTGTTGACATTGATCCCCCACTTCACGGAGATAACTTTTGAACACTTCCCAAGAGAGGAGAATCAGTTGGCAGACGCGCTGGCTACAATGTCTTCTATGTTCAAAGTCAAATGGGATAGCGAAGCTCCCCAGATCATTATTTGGAAATTGGACGAACCTGCATATTGCTGTGATCTTGAGGTTGAATAGGTAGCTGAAAAACCCTGGTATCATGAGGTGAAGAGGTACCTGGAAGCTCAAGAATACCCCGAGGGTGCATCTGTTAATGACAAGAAGTTTCTGAGAAGGTTCGCGGCAAAGTTCTTCCTCAGCAATGGCATTCTATACAAGCGAAACCATGATTCAACTTTACTGCGTTGTGTGGATAAGACTGAAGCAGAAAGGATCATGGCAGAGCTGCATGAAGGTACCTTCGGAACGCATTCTAGTGGACACACCATGGCAAAGAAAATCCTTCGGGCAGGATATTTCTGGTCCACAATGGTAGCCGACTGTTACCAACATTCTCGGACATGTCATAAGTGCCAGATCTATGCTGATAAGGTGCACGTTCCTCTAGTTCCTCTAAACGTCTTGACAGCACCTTGGCCTTTTGCAATATGGGGCATTGATATGATCGGCGAGATCAGACCTACGGCATCTAACGGGCATCGCTTCATCCTGGTAGCGATTGATTACTTCACGAAGTGGGTTGAAGCAGCTTCCTATGCCACCGTAACCAAGAACGTCGTGGCACGGTTCATTCGGCATAACCTGATCTGTTGATACGGCGTCCTAGAAAGGATCATTACGGACAATGGCACCAATCTTAACAACAAGATGATCACTGAGCTCTGCGAGCAATTCAAGATACAACACCACAACTCTTCTCCCTACCGGCCGAAGATGAATGGGGCTGTCGAAGCGGCAAATAAGAATATTAAGAAGATTGTGCAGAAGATGACAGTGACCTACAAAGATTGGCATGAGATGTTACCGTTTGCTCTCCATGGGTACCGTACCTCCGCACGAACATCAACAGGGGAAACACCCTTTTCCTTGGTCTATGGCATGGAGGCAATCTTGCCTATTGAAGTCCAGATACCCTCTCTCCGGATAATGAAGGATGCAGGCTTGAGCAAAGATGACTGGATCCAGACTCGACTTGATCAATTAAACCTAATTGACGAAAAGAGACTCACTGCTATTTGTCATGGTAAAACGTACCAAAAACGGATGATCAGGGCATTTAACAAGAAAGTCAGACCATAAGAGTATCAAGTCGGAGACCTGGTAATCAAGCGCATCATCCTTCCTCAAAGTGATCCCAGGGGCAAATGGACCCCTACGTATGAAGAGCCATTTGTGGTTAAACATATCTTCTCAGGAGGAGCTATGATTCTAACCACCATGGATGGTGACGACCTTCCTCACCCCGCCAATGCAGACATAGTACAAAGATACTACGCATGAATAAAAGACCCGCTAGGTTGACACACCTAGGCAAAAATAAGGGCTTCCCGGCGAACCAAAAGGGTTCGGGCAAAAATAAAGGATGAAAAATGAAAAATCTGTACACCCGGCAAGTCGAAAACCTGAAAAGGCGGCTTGGGAAAAAAAGGGTATCCCGGTGGACTGAAAACCCGAAGGGGAAGTCCAGGCAAAAGTTAGGGATTAAAGCGTAATACTATGTCTCATTGGATCACCTTGCATCCAGAATTCGGTATCAACTATCAGGTTCAGACGACATCGATCAATCAACTTCATCTTCAACTAAGCATCAAAGTGATGAGACGCTCGAAGACATAAAGGCGATAGCAGAGTTGGAACCCAGTGGGATTATATTTTCACATAGCTGTTTTGTTTTCTTTGTACAAATTGTATAAACTCTATTCGGCGGCGTTCTCTTACTAGGACGTCAGCCTCTTGTACATAAACGCCTATTTACAGGCAAATTCAAAAATCAATACAAATTCACTTTTCCAGACAAATTGCCAATTGTTTTTCCTTTTTCTGTTTTGTTTTGCAAAGAACGTCCAATGTTCATTTTTGATATATGCATTTGACACTAATTGCTAACTCATAAATATTTGCATGCGAAACAAAGGACTAATTACAGGTGACAATGGAAACAGGGGCAATAATGAGTTGTCTAAGCGATCTAGTTGCTCTGTCCACCAAGGTACCAAGGTAAGTTCGGCCGAAGAATGCAACCTAGATACCTCCACTCCCTGCAGAGTAAGACAAGATCCAGCAACACTCTCCCCCGAGCAGAGTTGGTCTCCCATCAACCCTAACAAGGCACAGTATCTCCAGCAAGTCAGCAACGCTCTCCCTAAGCAGAGTTAGTCTACTGTCAGTCTTAAGGAAGTTGGGTATCCCCAGAAAATCTCAATATTCCCCAGCGGAGTATACAGATGTTCCTAAGCAAGCATCCCCGGTAGTCTTGATCTAAGATTGTTCCCCGGCGGAATACCAAATAGCCCAGTGGAGCCATTCCCCGGTACAGTTCAAAGTTTCCCCAGGAAAGTTGAATCAATCTCCCCAGTAGATCCTGGAAGCTTATCCCCAGTAGATTCTGGAAGCTTGTCTCCCGCAGAGTACAACGTATCTCTCCCCGACCATATTCAGAAGGTTATTCCCCACCAGAGCTTATAACTGGGTTATCCTCAACTAATTACCACGGAAGGATCGTCCTCGGAGAAGCCCTTCCTATCCCCCCAGCGGAGTTCATCAAATTCCCTAACGCTCTCCCTCAGCGAAGTATCTCTTCCCCGCAGAGTAATTCCCCGCAGAGTATCTCTCCAACAAGTTTATTCCCCAACGGAGTCATCTTCTCCTACCGATTTATTCTTGCAACCATCATCCCCAGCGGAAACGAAGAACTCTAATCTTCAACATCAGCCCAGGATTCAACAAGCTCCCGGCATTCGTCAAAGGATTTATTTTCCTAGTCGAAAATACATTCATAGACATTTCACATTTCATACATCCTGCTTACATACATGATAAAGTGCATACGACACGATCTCATTTATTTTTGAGAACATCATGACATCATGCATTTCATACATCATGATATTGCATACAACTAATGTTTTGCCTTTTCAGGAAAAAGGTCAATACCAAGATGATTACTATCAACTATCGCAATTCCGGATTCGATACCTGCATCTAGCCAGGGCATATCTGTGAGCGATTACTTGTGGATTCGATACCTGTATCTAGCCAGGGTATATCTGCATGAAGAGATTCCAGATTCGATTCCTGTATCCAGCCAGGGCACGTCTGAAGAGTTTGAAGATTCGATTCTTGTATCTAGCCAGGGCATATCTGTTGACGACTAATTCCAGATTCGATTCCTGTATCCAGCAAGGGCACGTCTGAAGAGTTTGAAGATTCGATTCCTGTATCCAGCCAGGGCATATCTGTTGATGACTAATTCCAGATTCGATTCCTGTATCTAGCCAGGGAACGTCTGAAGAGTTTGAAGATTCGATTCCTGTATCCAGCCAGGGCATATCTGTTGACGACTAATTCCAGATTTGATTCTTGTATCCATCCAGGGCACGTCTGAAGAGTTTGAAGATTCAATTCCTGTATCCAGCCAGGGCATATCTGTTGACGACTAATTCCAGATTCGATTCATGTATCCAGCCAGGGCACGTCTGAAGAGTTTGAAGATTCGATTCCTGTATCCAGCCAGGGCATATCTGTTGACGACTAATTCCAGATTTGATTCTTGTATCTAGCCAGGGCACGTCTGAAGAGTTTGAAGATTCGATTCCTGTATCCAGCCAGGGCATATCTGTTGACGACTAATTCCATATTCGATTCCTGTATCCAGCCAGGGCACGTCTGAAGAGTTTGAAGATTCGATTCCTGTATCCAGCCAGGGCATATCTGTTGACGACTAATTCCAGATTCGATTCCTGTATCCAGCCAGGGCACGTATGAAGAGTTTGAAGATTCGATTCCTGTATCCAGCCAGGGCATATCTGTTGACGACTAATTCCAGATTTGATTCTTGTATCTAGCCAGGGCACGTCTGAAGAGTTTGAAGATTCGATTCCTGTATCCAGCCAGGGCATATCTGTTGACGACTAATTCTAGATTTGATTCCTGTATCCAGCCAGGGCACGTCTGAAGAGTTTGAAGATTTGATTCCTGTATCCAGCCAGGGCATATCTGTTGACGACTAATTCCAGATTCAATTCATGTATCTAGCCAGGGCACGTCTGAAGAGATTGTAGATTCGATACCTGTATCTAGCCAGGGCATATCTACATAAAGAGTTTGAAGATCAACCCCTGTAACAGGCCAGGTAATTATCTTTCTTTCTCAGGTACGCAAGTTCTCGCTAAGGAATCTCTTACGCGATCGACACCTAGATGGCATCTATAAGCCTATCCACATACCAACAGTCTCCAAATGGCATCTATAAGCCCATTCCCGACAAGGTTCTGTCACAGCTCCATATGGAATCTATAAGCCCATCCTCCTATCTATCATCTCTCCAAATGGCATCTGTAAGCCTATTCCCTCCATCACGCTGCTGATACTCTACTATGTGAGTGCAAATTTCTAGGCACTTTAGTGTTCAATCATCTTCCACCTTCGGATCGCGAAAGGCACGCAAGCCAATCTACATCCTCAGGTCTAAGAAGATTGAACAGGGGCAACTGTTGTACCCCAAAATTTTCCCTCCCATATTCTTCAAGATTTGTCAAGATCAATCTCCAAATGGTTCAAAATCTCTCAAGGGTTGCACAGTCCAATTGCCTCCTGACACAGTCAAAATTAGGGTTTTGGTTATTGCAAGGAAGTTGAGGTTTTAAAGGGTCCAATCAAGTCCCATATGCCTATATACATTGTCAAGCATCTACATGTCAAATTTCAAGGCTCACAACATCAAATTGCATAGTCAAAAGCCCTAATTGCTTCACAGTCAATTGCAGGGGCAAAATGGTCATTTGGCAGTCAAAAGTCACAATTTTTGGTCAACATCTTATTTTGAAGCCACAATCATCATTTGATCAAGTCTTGATCATGATTCCACAAGCATGGCTCAAAAATCATCAAGATGCAAAAAGTTGCTATTTTTGGATAGTTGAAAAAGTCAACTGCAAATTGACCAGGGCATAACTTTTTCATGGTTCATCAGAAAAATCCCATCCAATGCTCATTTTGAAGGGGATGTCATTTCCTAAAACTCATCTTCACATTCCAAGTCCAAGAAATGCTCTCACAAAAAGTTATCAATTTCAACATTATAGGTCATTTTCAAAAGTCAACAAAAAGGAACTTTAAGTCAAAGACCATAACTTGAGATGGGTAAATCAAAATGACATGGGACCAAAGGAATTGGTTAGAGGACTTCAAGACCTTTCCAAAATGTCTAAGAACATGTTCATAGCTTCAAAATTGAGCAAGATATGCATGGGAGAAGTTAGCAAATTTTTGGGAATTTGCAAAAGTCAACTTTGCCCAAAACACTTCATTTTTGCTAATGGGCCTCAAATTCTTTCTTGAATCTTTACCCAAGGCTTATGCACGACCCATTAAGATTAATTTGAATTATTTTCCTATTTTTATTAATTATTTGGATTTTTAATTGATTAATAATTCATTTAATTAATTTAATTGTAGGAAAATATCAAAACATGGTTTTCAAATCTTTTTATGAGGCAAATGAGATCAGGGCAAGCTGGAAATTCGGGTACATATCAAGGACATCAAAATCACCCAATTTTGGCAAGTTTTATCAATCAAAAAAGTTGGAAAATATTTGATTAAAATCAAATATTGCAAACATGAATACAATGGATTCTTGACCAAGATTTGCCCTAGTTTTCATTCTACTATATATGCTGAAGCAAACCCTAAAGCCTTTCACGTGAAAAAGCTGCTGAAAACACCATTGCCAAATTGAAAAAAAGCCAAGAAATTTGAAAACTGAATTCTCACTTACATGCCAATTCGAGTCCTTTTCTTGTTTCCAATATATTGCTGGACCTTCCAGGAACACATTGCCATCGAGAACAAGCCTTAAAACTCAAGAGAACGCTCTAACAGATTCACGGTTTATCACTTTTCTTCCAAAATCATAACCATCGATTCATGCATTTTTGACATCTTTCATTGTTTGTTTTGTGTTTATAGAACTCAGGAGAAGCTTTTGGTACAATTCAATTGCGTTATAATGCCCAGAACTGCAAAACACCATTGAAGAAACCTAGGGTTTCAGAGCTTTCAATTTAGGGCTTTTCAGCATAAGTAAAATTAGAGACCATAATGCCCATGGCTGAAACCGTCTGAATGAGACGATCATGATGGAATCATCGCGCCCAATTTATATGCATCCTAACTCTAATCGCTATTTTTTGTCGTTGTAGTTAGTGGGGGTTAAAAACCCCCGCTATCTTGTTTTTATTTTGCAGATAAATGAAGAAGATGAAGGACGTGGACGCACATGGTTGGCCTATTCAAACTTACGCGCGCGATTTTGTTGGATGCAACATGTTAACTTGTTTTTAAAATATATTTGTTGTGTATTATATTAACAAAAGCATGCGTTTGGCTTGGTGGTTGATGATGTGTCTGGCAATTGTTGGGACCTGGGTTCGATTCCCAGGTCCACCCAAATTTCAATTCTATTTTTTCTCACAAATTCATGTGCAACGCTCATCAAAGGTTCCACCATATGCCTCATGTTCCAGCCTGCCAAGTGGCCATGAAGCTCAATCCAAAGGCCAGGGATAGATGAATACCATGCTCCCTAGTCAACGTGCCTCCAGGAAATCCTAAAAGTCAGCAAAGGCCTTGTGTTCATGGGCCTGAATTCCAGAATCATACCTCCATTGGGCCAACAAACCCCCCCTGGTTCACTATTTTTTTATTTTTTTATTTTCTTTCTCTTTTTAATTCTTTTTACTAATTATTATTATTATTAACCAATAAACTAATTTTTCATAATAAATTCAGAAATCAAAATTGTAAATATTTTTATTATTTATTATTTTTACTATTAACTATTATTTTTGTAAATAAATACTAACAATTAATTAGTTTAAATTAGGTTAATTTGGACTTTTTTAAATAATTAAAATAAACTTAGAATTAGGGTTTTTCTTAACTTTTAATTTTAATTCCTTTTTATTTTCATTAAAACATTAAAAACGTAAAAACATTTTTCTTTTTAATTAATTAATTAATTAGTAAACTAGGGTTAATTTTAATTAAATGCAAAGGACAAAAAACTCATACTTTCTCAAAAGGGTCAAAAACCCTAGGACGTTCCAATTTAAATTTCTTTCCGCATTATTTTATTTTGATTATTTATGTATCTGCTCAATGGATGTAATAGTAATTAGGATTTACCGTTTTCTTTACTTTCCGCACTTTTTTCCAAAACGGGTCTTTGTTTTTTTGGCGATGTATAGACCCGCGCCTTGTAATAGCGTAGCTTTACATTCCCGCACTTTAATTTTCTGCACTCCTAACTGTTAATAAGCATGAAAGACTTAATGACAAATTAAAAACAACTCGTAGCTCACAATTGCATGATCAAAGATAAACATAAACTGAATTGAACACACAAGCACATGCCACTCTTAGGGTACGCCTCACTGGTTGCCTCGAACGTGGTCGTCAAGTATAGGGTATTTTAGAGGTCGCCCTTCTGTCTAAGATCCAGTTTCCTCGAAACGGTTGCCTCGAATAAAAGGATCTAGGACATTAGGGTTACTTCTAAGGTGTCCTACTATTGCTTCGGTGACCACACTGTCCCTATAATCGAATTGACCCGAACAACTCCAACGACAGTGCTACCTACCTCTCAATGGTGGGATGACACTATCTTAAGGACTCTTACACAGCCTAATTCCTTAGAGTAGGTAGATTCTCATAGGTACTTGCTCTCTTCAAAAACAAACAAAACATCTTTTCACACTGGCACTTTCAAAAGTTTTTAAAACAAATTTTTCATACACTCTTGAGGACAGATACAAGAGTTACCTAGAAATTTTTCAAACGAAACTTTTTCAAACCCACACACACTTGAAAAGAAAACATTTTTGAAAACATAAGAGCAAGTACCTAAGAGCCTGTGGATAACCACGGATAGAAAGGGTGCTAACACCTTCCCTTTCTATAAATCTACCTCCCGAACCGAGAGACATCTCAAAGAAGGAATTTTGTTGTGCTTTTGTCCTTTCCATGTTGGAGAACATAAAAGACGGTGGCGACTCTTGCTTACCGCGACATACGCGATCCAGCTTTAAACAGTCAGTTCTATTTCCACCGATCACAGTATTATTATTATTATTATAGATATAAAATTATTTATAATATTAGTGATTAAATAGTTAATTAAAAACAAGGAAGGGCAAGATGGGAATTTATATTTAGGGGTCTAATATATTTTATTAGAAAAATAAGAAGTGAAAACACGAGGAATAGATCGTAGAAGTGAGAAACACAGAAAAAAGAGAAGAACAAAGAGAGGAGAAGAGCGTACAAGCTAGGGCGAGGAATTTTTTGTAGAGAGTTTAAAATCACCAAACCTAAGGTAAGGGTGGAGTTCTAACTTTATAAAGGATTGTATAATGATGGGTTATGGTAGAGTTAGGTTATGTAATTGTATAATCTTCTTTTGTGAATTTTGATGTGTTTGTGTGATAAGTGATGATGATAAATTGGTGTGAATTGTATGTGTTTGATATAACAATTGCTTCTATTTGAGGATAAGAATTGGTGAATTTGGGTGTTTTAAGAAGAGAAATCACAACCTATATAATTGCAAAATTTAAAAAAAAAATAGAAGTGGTAACCGGTTACCACTCGGGAGTAACAAACTACCACGTGAAAATTTGAAGAAAAGAGGCTACTGTGTTACGCAGTAATTGGTTACCGCTGGCATATTTTTGAAAAATAGAGCTACTGACTTACGCAGTAACTTGTTACCGTAATGGATTAACCGATTACCACTGTGTTAGACAGAATTTTGAAAAATTGAAAACTCCATAACTTTTGTCTCTGGTGTCCGTTTGACACGCCGTTCGAACCTATGAAAAGCTAAAAATATTTTCTACTAAATAAAAATGATTTGAACATAATGTGAGATGATTTTATTGATTTTGTTTTATTCCTATGTTTTGTTGTCATTATGAAGTTGCGAATATGACGATGAATATGAAGAGATTTCATGTTGTAGTGATGTTGCGGTGATGTATGAACAACGATGTGTGATTAATGAGTTGAATTGGCTTGGTTTTTTGATGTGTGTTGTTATGTTACATTTTTTGTCATAACATGTTAGTGTTGCATGCATGTTCATAAGTGACAGTGTAGCCTTAATGGCAAGTGACGGTGTAATCTTAATAGCAAGTGATGGTGTAGCCTTAATGGAAAGTAACGGTGTAGCCTAAATGTCAAAGAGACATTTTTATGGTACCACATACATATAATTAGTGAAGTTGGTCTCATTGCAATTATGATGTTGTTGATGAATAATATGTGATTGATTTGATTGTTGGGTGTGATTGTTGAGACATTGTCGTGTATTGGCGTTAATTCATAAAGTATGAATATTTATGATGTTATGGGTGAATAAGATGTGATTTAATTGATTTTTGGATGTTATTGTTGAAAATGTGACATGTATTGGCATTAATTCATGAAGTATGAATATTTATGATGTTATTGGTGAATAAGATGTGATTTAATTGATTATTGGATGTGATTGTTGAAATTGTGATGTGTATTGGCGTTAATGCATGACGTATGAATATTTCTGATGTTATTGGTGAATAAGATATGATTTAATTGATTATTGGATGTGATTGTTGAAACTGTGACATGTATTGGCGTTAATGCATGAAGTATGAATATTTATTATGTTGATGGATAAGATGTGATTTAATTGATTGTTGGATGTGATTGTTGAAACTGTGACGTGTATTGGTGTTAATGCATGAAGTATGAATATTTATGATGTTATTGGTGAATAAGATGTTATTTAATTGATTGTTGGGTGTGATTGTTGAAACTCTGACGTGTATTGGCGTTAATGCATGACATATGAATATTTCTGATGTTATTGGTGAATAAGATGTGATTTAATTGATTATTGAATGTGATTATTGAAACTGTGATGTGTATTGGCGTTAATGCATGAAGTATGAATATTTATTATGTTGATGAATAAGATGTGATTTAATTGATTGTTGGATGTGATTGTTGAAATTGTGACGTGTATTGGTGTTAATATATGAAGTATGGATAATTATGATGCTGTTGATGAATAAGATGTGGTTGGCTTGAGTGTTGGGTGTGATTGTTGAGATGGTGTCGTGTATTGGTGTGGATGCATGAATTAATTATGATTATGTATGCCATACTTTACCTTTTCATTATAATATATTTGTTTATATTGTTATGATATCTCACCTATTCTGTTTGAATGTTGCCTCCATGTGGGTAACGCGCAGGTGAAAAGGATTAAAGTTGCTTGAGGTATGGAGTTGCACCTTATAGTACGTAAATTAAGTTGGGTCTTGTTCTGATACGTAACACCGGGGATGAACGATTGTTTTGCCTATTTAGTTGTTGTTTTTTTTGAATGATTGTGAGAGTATTGTATACTCTCATTTATTTGATAAGACATTGTTATGAATTATTGGAGTTGATGATCGTAGTACGGTAGGAGAACTGACTTTTGGTTTTGTGTTTTATCACAAATGTTGTGGATAGCAAGAGTCGCCACCGACTTTTCTTTTATCCAATAAAGGAAAGGGTGAAAAGAACAGGAAAGACCTTTGAGAGTTTTCTGAGTTCGGGGGGGGGGGGGGGGGGGGGGTAGACTATGAAAAGGGAAGGTGTTAGCACCCTTTTCATCCGTAGTTATCCACAGGCTCTTGATCGCTAGATCACTTTTGAAAATGCTTTGTGAATGTGTAAGTTCGAAAATATTTTGAAAATGCCTAAGTTCAGCAACTTTGTAATGATTCTTGTATCAGTTGAGAATGCATACAAAGTGTTTGTTTTGAAAATATTTCAGAAAAGTGTTTGTGTGAAAAAATGTTTTTGAAATGTTCGCGAGTAAGCGATTAAGAACTATCTACCTACTCAAAAGTCTTTCGTGTTATTTTACTTTTCCTTTAGATAGTGTTATCCTGCCATTAGTTAATAGGAAACCCTATCATTGGATGTTTGAGGGACAGGCGCGAGTCATCGTACAGTCATAAAGGCAACATATAGGGATACCTTTAGCAATTCGAAGGGACTATCATCATGTATTCGTAGGAAAAATTAAGGGATAAGATCATTTACCGGTGTCGCACGCGCAAATCAGAACTAAGAGAGAACGAAATTGCGACAGTAATGATAGGAAAATAAATTTAGCGGTAAAGATTTGGGACTTAAGCCATCAATTGACTTATCTCAACACAATGAAGTCACCACCACACTTTATTGTTTCCAAAGGGAAATGGGAAAAAAGCAAACAAAACCCACAATGAAATAAAAGATCAGAGATCGAGGTACGGGGGTCGATTATGCAAAGGGAAGGTATTAGCACCCTAAGCATCTATGGTACTCCGCAGGATCCACTTTGTTTGGTTTCTTTTAAAAGGAGTGTCATGTAAAGGTTTACTTGCTAAAGGAAAAGAATGAATGAGTATTTGTAAACAAAAGAAAATGAAATGTTTTTTTATTTATTTTTGTTGCTCGCCTTGGATCGTAAGACTTAGTGCCTACGTACTCCCTCGTGAAATGGGAAAGTCAGAGAACCGTAGTTCGGCTAGAAAAGACTTGTCTGTTGATTTTTTTAAACAAGGAGACAAGTCGTCATTGTTAGGAGAGAAATCTTGACTAACGCCCACAAGGTGTGGGAAAGATAGACCCTGCGTCAACAAGAGTGAGGGTTTGAGAACGCCTATAGTACTCAAGTGGAAAAGTCGACACCTTTATAACCATGGGGATAGGATAATGTTGCTCGACTATCAATGAATCATGTCTCATCTTAAAAAAAGTTTTGAAGGGTAAAGGTGCTCGAGCGTATAAAAGAGTTTGAATGAGTTGAAGTGTTTTTGTTAATTTTGAAAGATGTCGAAGTATGATTAAGTGAATTGAAGTTTGTTTAAAGAAAAGAAGTTTTAAAAGAAAAGGCACTTGACAAAGTCGAAGTTTATTATGAAAGTGGTTCGAATTTATAAACAAAGAAGATTTTGTCAAAAGGAGGGAGAAGATTTTTGAAATTAAAGAAAGGGAGAAAAGAATGTCCTATGTACAGGAGGGTAAAAGATACGGTAAAACAGATCTGACCGAATAAGAAACCAGTACTTGCAATGATGAAGTCAATATTGTATTCCCATCCCCTTGGGTTTAAAGCCATAGACAGAAAAATAAGCTAAGAGTATACCGAACCTCAGGTGAAAATAAATCACAAGCTGACAACATCAAAAAACCATATGTAAGATAATACTCCAAGCAGCGAATAAAGCGCAATGAATCATGAGCGAGAGGTGCAACATGTGAAAATAAATTACGGATAAAGAAATCGTGGATGAAGCTCGCGGTACTGGATAAGGCTTAAGATATCGAATAAAACTCACGGTATAAGGTTCCCTGCATCACATGAAATATACAGACAAAACTAACAGCACGGGAAAAAATTATATGCGTCCGTGCGATTTTCAACAGCTAATTAAAATTTAAAATCGTAACGCAATGAAAATAATATTTACTTAACCTGAATTTATTTACAAATGAAGTGAATAAAATATACAGTCAAAATATTATGTACAAGTATATATTTACATTACCAAATATTAAATCAAAATAGTGAAATACAATAAAGAGGTAAAGGGAGAAGTGTGGGAATTATTGATGCGCTATGTCTGAATGGATACTTGAAATGATTTTTGGAAACCTTCACAGTAAATAAACTCATTAGTAGCATAAGCGGTATAAAAATTAAAATGAATGAAATTGCAACGATTAAAATCTATGTTAGTAAGTATAAAAATAAAAAATGAAATTGTATGAATGCACATGAATATTTACACAAATAAAAATCAAGAATTCATGATATTATTCAATGTAAACACACACAAAAAATCAGCATTGCATACATTATTTCAAATGTGGGAAATCGATTCTGAAACAAGCTAAGATTAAACAAAACAAATCCGGGCAGCCACTAATGAATATGAAACAACGTTCAAAAATTCAATCTCAGAAATATTCAAAACAAGTGAAATACACAATGATGCCTTCAACCAAATTTTTCTTTGAATTCCAAACGAATGCCATCATAATCTCCTTCAAATTTGCTCGAATAACATAAAAAATCAAATTCAGTCGAAATCTTAATCGAACAAACTATTCCAGGCAGCATAACAGTAAACATGATTATCACATCAAAAAAATGAAAACACAAATCAAGAATTCATGGTACGATCCAATCAAGTTCAAGATATGAGAAAAGATCAAATTTCTAAACAAACTTAAGAGATTTTAAGTCAAAAATTGGACAACAACCGTGTATACTTGATAAAATCAACTCAAAAGTGTTCAACAACTTAAAGTAACAGAATACCATAGTTTCTCAACTCAGATTTGATTCTAGTTAATCAAAACAACCAATAAAATTTAAAATTCATATTCAAAGCCAACATTACAGCAAATTGTTTAATTCAGAATTCATCACAACATTTGCTTTTTCACCACATAACAACAATTATCACAACATAACAGTTCTAACTTAAATTGTCAGCACAAAAGAATATCACGGAATTAACGGTGTACATCTATCGTAATCGAACTTCACAATCAAACTAAATTAATAGAAATTTTCTTATAGCGTAAAAGTTTCAACTCAAATGAGAAACAGATCGAGCTTAAACACAGCAGATTCAACACATACTCATACACGCAAATTCAATCACAGCATCAATCCATAAATGTTTAAGCTATGAAATAGTGATGGAAATCGATCTTACCAACTCAGAAGTGAAGCGACTGAACAACAGTAGTGTTGAGAGATTCAAAATCGAGCTGAAGCAGAAGTGTTGAGCGGTGGTATCGTGTTGCAGTAGAGATGGACAATGTTGTTGCAGACTGATGGAGATGAAGATCGGAAGGTTATGAGGGTGCAGCGCAGATGGTGGAGGAACAGGGGGTGATAGCGCTAAGAAGATTGAAGGATACGGTCGCGGCAGAAAAATGATGAAGATTGGGTTACGGTTGAAGTTTAAGAACAAGACGCAGGGAGTATGTGAAAGGTGAATCACGGTTGCGATGAGTTTGTGATGGTGGAGGTTGGTTTGTTGGTGGTTGAGTGAGATGGATTGATGGAAGATTGGGTACTAACAGTGATGTGTGAAGAAGAGGAATTTGTTGAAATTTAAAGGAGATGGATAAGGGTAATTGCGGTTGAATAGTGGCGGATGAATGTTGTGGCTAAGGGGAAATTAGGATGGATGTTGGTTAACAGTGGCGAGGTGATGAATTGAAGGGAGAAACATGGTGGTGTTGATGATGAAATCGGTGATGGTTTAGTGATAGATGAGAAGATGAAGGATAAGTTGTGAAGGCTAGCTACTGTGCGCGAGGAATTGAAAAGGATACTGCTAGTTTTTTTTGGTTTTGTTGGCATTTGTTGTGTGTGTATTATAACGAAAAGGGTTAATACCTATTTTCACCCCTGACATATGGGGTGTATTTGAAAAACCCCCGCAAAAAAAAAAGTTCCAATTGTTACCTTGACAAATTTTAAAAGTTTCAGTTTTTACCTTGAGGATGCCACATCACCTAAAAGGCTGATGTGGCTTATATTTTTGTTATATTATTATTATTATTTTAATGACATGGCTTGAGGACATACTGTCTGCAGTGAACGCTTCTTACCACTAGACCAATGCATTTTCTTTGTTACATATATGCATCAATAAATTATCATATCATTAACATATTAATTACAATTATCAATAAATTTTCTTAACTAGTTGGTTTAAATAATTTTAAAAAAAATGTTTTACATATTTTATCTTTTTACTGTAACTTTTTTTAAATTTTAAATTTTCAAAAATCACTTAAATTTAAAATTATTTTAAATTTAAAATTACTTTAAATATTTTTTCGTAAATAAAACTGATTGTTTTTAATATTTTGATTTTATATTTAAGTTAGTTGATGTTAAAATTAATCTTTTAATTTTAAAAAAATAAGTTGAAAAATTTTATAATAATTATTTAAAAGAAAATAACTTTTTAAAGCTAAACAATTTTTAAAAAAAACTTTTTAAATTATTTAACAATTTTTAAAAAAAACTTTTTAAATTATTTAAAGATTTATTTACGAAAAAAATTTTCAACTTATTTTTTTAAAATTAAAAGATTAATTTTAACATCAACTAACTTAAATATAAAATCAAAATATTAAAAACAATCAGTTTTATTTACGAAAAAATATTTAAAGTAATTTTAAATTTAAAATAACTTTAAATTTAAGTGATTTTTGAAAATTTAAAATTTAAAAAAAGTTACAGTAAAAAGAAAAAATATGTAAAACATTTTTTTAAAAATTATTTAAACCAACTAGTTAAGAAAATTTATTGATAATTGTAATTAATATGTTAATGATATGAATATTTATTGATGCATATATGTAACAAAGAAAATGCATTGGTCTAGTGGTAAGAAGCGTTCACTGTAGACAATATGTCCATGGTTTGATTCCTGTTGAAGGACACAAATTTTTTAACTTTGAATTAACACTCAATTAATAAAAAAAAATTTTAACTTTGAATTAACACTCAATTAATAAAATATTAATATAAATGCCATATGGAATTAAAAATGACAACTAATCAAGCCATGTCATTAAAATAATAATAAAAATATAACAAAAATATAAGCCACATCAGCCTTTTAGGTGATGTGGCATCCTCAAGGTAAAAACTGAAACTTTTAAAATTTGTCAAGGTAACAATTGGAACTTTTTTTTGGCAGGTTTTTTTTTCAAATATACCCCATATGTCAGGGGTGAAAATAGGTATCAACCCTAAAGAAAATAAAGAGCCCTTTAAATAGAATCATGAAGAGGAAAATTGTGATTTCAAAATAATCAGATCCATTCAAAATTATTAATCTGTATCAATCCTTAAATCATGCTATCACTCAATAGGAATAAAGCAAGGTGTAATTAATATTTTTTATGACAAAAATGCCCTTAAATGAAAAGAATAAAATAAAAACATGAAAGTATTCAAATTAACTCAAATTAAAATATTTTTTTTGAACCCAAAATGACTAAAAACGATAAAAAAACGGACGAAAATTTATCCGAAAAAAATAAAATGAACACATTAAAATAAACTACATGTCACAAAGATTAAAGAAAAAATATTCAAAAAGTCAAAATTGAAATAAAATGATAATGAAAATATCAGGTTGAACAGACGTTTACGGTTAAAAACGAGACTTCAAACTGTACCGAAAAAATAAAGCGAGCATACCGTTATAATCTACGCGAAACTCAGATTCATAAAATGATTGGTAAAAGGTGAAAACTCAAAATATTTTTCTCACTAATTTTCCGCACAGCATCGAATCGCTTTTAACATTTGTCTATAAAACCGAAATATTAATATTATCAACATATACACAACTTAGAGCAATGCAAGAAAAGAGTAAACAGATAAAAATGCATGAAGTGAAATGTTGGGTATTTTTCAACTACAGAATGATGCAAATGTCGATTTAAACTGACTTTTGGTCAACTTAAACACGATTAAATGATGAAAATGTGATGAACGAAGCTATTTACTAATGATTGTAACCAAATGACAAAATATGATATGAAAGTGCGACTGAAAAAATTAAGGGCGAAATTTAGGGTACAACAACCGGAGGCAGCATCGATGGGTCATCGAGGGACTATGATCTTTATGATGATCTTTAACCAAGGGTCTTTACTAACGGTATCCCTACGTTCAAGGGACATGACTGTTTTTTATCCGAAGGCAACAAGAGAGGTTACCCTAGAGGTGTACGTGTGCATAGTGTTTTCAGTTCAGTTATATTATCTTGATTAATTAAGAGTTATCTACTGATTGATTTTAAATCTTGCCACACAATTACTAACAGTTATATATACATGTATATAATTATAAGTGCATAAAAATAAAGGTGCGGAAAGTAAAGCACGAGAAAGTAAATGCCTACAGCTATTACAGGGATTTGGTACAGTTATATAATTAGGAAAAAGTGCGAGAATATAAATCTAAGTTGTTACATTTAAACTGCGCGACCTATACAATTTCTCTAGAAATTTCAAATAGCAAAAAAAAAAAAGAGAAAATGTTAGAAAAGAACTTTTTTTTTATGGAAAATAGTTTGATGCTAATTAAATAATTAAAACCTACTTGTTTCTAATTAATTTTAATAAAGAAAACTTTAGTTAAATTTAATTAAAAAGATGTCAAAATTGATTATTGATAAAAATATTCAAACAACAAAATCAAACCACTCAGATCCACTAATTTGGACCTTGTGAATCTGGTGGTGAGGTTAGTCTAAAAGTGACCGCAACTATGGATCTGAAGCTTCATCAATATGTTTCCCTAACAATGATGGATTGTTGTTCCTGCATCAAATCTTAAAAAAACGATGGTTCCAAATGGCTCCTGACATCATTAGAAACACACACGCGCACACACACACACACACACACACACACACACAGATATATATATATATATATATATATATATATATATATATATATATATATATATATATATATATATATATATATATATATATATGCTTAGAATTAATTTATATAGCATGGATGAAAAGTTTTAAATTGAAGAACATTACCAAGCCAGAGCCACTTGGCTGGCACGTCCTGGGATCGCTTGAGTGTGAGTAAGGATTGGAACAGGCTCCTGCGATCTTCAGGAGTGTGATGGAATGCTTGGAACCGCTTGAGAGTGGCCAGAAATAAGGGTTTGTGTTTGCCCTAGTTTTGACAAAATTTAAGAAATTTGGAGTGTGTTCTTGAGAGGAAAATTTAGTGTCCTTTTCACTTGAGTATTGCATTTGTTTATAGAGGAATGAAATGGAACAAGGATAAGACAAAAATCTTGTACCATCATGTCACAATTCATTGCTAAAAAATAATTGAAATCCTTCCAAAATTGTTAAAAAACATTCCAAACTTGAATATTCTTGTTCCCAACATGTTTTCACGGTTTTGGCATGTTTGTCATGTGTTCTTGGGCCTCCATGTGATTGAAATCAAAAGCCCATGTGCCTTGACCCAATGATTTTACATTTTATTTGATTTATTTGCATTTAAATGAATAAAAATTCAAATAAAATAAATAAAAATCATAAAAATATGTGAATGGATTTAGAGGTCCTTTAACACATTGGGAACATGTTTGAACATCAAAAGTTAGGCCCACTAGTTCAAAATTTCAAGTTTTATCACTTTGCATTTCATGCATTTTACCAAAATTTCCCAACTTGCAATGGTCATAACTCTCTCAATTTTCATATTTTGAAGACGATCTTTGACCTTTTGAACATCTCTAGATGTCTTATTCAATTTCTATTTTGATCATTTTTGCATTTGGAGACTTTATCTTGATGTAAGTTGCCTTGACAAAAAGTGTCTTTTTGTTGACTTTTGAAATGACCTATAATGTATGGGCTCATATATCTCAAATGAAACACTTTTTGGATTTGATAATATAGATACTAAGTTGTAGAGAATTTAATTTCCTTCAAAATGGGCTTTGGTTGGGGAAAAGTTGATGAAACATGTGAAAGTTATGCTTGGTCAAAGTTTAGTTAACTTCTCCTAAGGAGACCCTAATTTGATAACTTTTGAAGATTTGAGGGCATTCCTTGAGGAATCATGATCAACCCTTGATAAAATGATGAATATCACTTCAAAATGTTGATGTTGACCAAAAATGTTGAAGTTTGACTGTATGTTGACCATAGTTGACTTTTTACCTAATACAATTGATTTTCCATCATCTGAGCCATTGACTGAGCAAACTTGTGATGCAAGGCTTGAAACTTGACATGAAAATTGTTGAAGACCTATGGAGAACCATGGAAACCACTTGAGACCCTTGAAACCTATTATTCCTTGTGCAAGATGAAACCCTAGTTATGGACCCATTGCCTAGGAGGAGAATTTGTCTGATCAACTCTTGAGCATCCTTGAGCAAATGAGGACCTCATGAGAAAGTCTTGAAGAAAAATGGGAGGGAAAATTTTGTGGTACAACAATGACTAAATATATTCTTAATTGTTTTCATTTGCATTAATAAAGTGAATTTTAATACCATGTTTTAAAGGTGATGTCGGTTCATCCGAAAAAAGTTTGTTATGTATCTATTTGTGAAATGATTGAGCAATTTTTGAGATGATGAAATATGACATCCTATTTTATTGTTGATTGGAAATTATTAATTACTATGATTTCCTTTAATTATTCTACGGGTGAAAATAGGGTGTTACAATAGGTATCAGAGCAGGTCGGTCCGTCCGGCTAAATTGTTGAGTCTGTAGTATGATAGTTGAATATTGTCATTGTTTTTTATTTAGTACGCAACATATGTGTGAAACATTGTTGGTACTTTATTGCTGTTATAATCACTTATTTTCAAGAGGGGGATTAAAATAGGTGGGGGATAAGATGTTGCTTCTCAAGGATGTTTTATTTATGAGACGTGCGCAGTTGGTTCAAGTCTGAACAATTGGTTCAGGGTGTTGTAAATCGCATAAGTGCAAAGATTGGAGAAACCATGTTGTTTCTCGAATTCGAAGGAAGTATGGATTCAGGATTTAAGTCTTACAGTCAGTCAAAGTGTTCTTGACTCGTGTTGTTTACATCTCTAGGAGTGGAGGGGGATGCTATAAATAATGAGGTGCCAATGAGTGTGAGTCCTAATGTTTTCTCGGAAATGATTGTGACTGGTCAGTAGGGCGAGATGTTGGAGTAACTTGAGGTTATCCTTGGGATGAACTATTTGAGGTTAAACCAAGTGATTACAAGTTGCCTTGATGAGTCGATGCATATTCTTACGCTAGAATATATCTGTTAAGTAAGTACGACCACTCTTAAAAGATGAAGCTCATATAGTTGAAATGTTTTCAGCACCGTATGTTGATTGTGAAAGTTGTCAATATTAAGTTATCGTTGCATGTGATGTCGTCATTTTGAATGGTGATAGAGTGATGAGTTACTGTAAAGTTTGTGTTGGGATCATATAGGTAATTGTTGAAGGTTGCTAATATTATTGGGTAATTGTGAATCACGAGTCAGAGTCAGAACTCAAAGATATTAGTAGTACTGTGAAAAGAATTGGAATATTGATGTTTTGATATGATTAGCTGTCGGTGTTGAAATTGTTGAGATGTATTTAACGTGTCAGTGATGCAATTGATGTGATATAATTGAGTAATTACATGATTAAATGTGTTTACTTTGTGATATAGAACTTTGATAATGATGTACATGCAAGAATTACAATTTGGAACATGAACGATGAAGTATATGGAATTTAGAGATGTTTGAGTACGAAATAAGTGGCTTTCGTAACATAAAATCTGATTTTTTTGACTCTGGTTCAGTGGTAATCAGTTATTGGGATTGAGTAACTAGTTATTGCTCACGAAAATTAGTGTTTTTGGCTGTTTTGAGGGGTGTAGCCGGTTACCGCTATTAGGGTAACCCGTTACCGCTGAGTTGACAACATTTTATAATTCTTTAAAAAATTTATAACTTGAGTTCTGGACGTCTGATTTGAGTTCCGTTTGAAGCGTTAGAGAGCTAACATGATGAACTTTGTTTTAAAAATGGTTGCAGTACCTGGAAGTAATTTATTTGTCACGTGAGGATGTTGGATGAGAGGCAGAGTTTGTTGTTGATCTCATTCTTGATACCAGACTAGTTCTTATGGCACCATACATGATATCAGTTCAAATGTTAGGAGAATTAGAGAGTTATTAGAAGATGTGCAGAGATATAGATTTGTAAAACCGAATGTATCATTTTGGGAGCTTTGATGTCATTAATTAAGGAAAAAGAAAGTAGTATGAAATTGTATGTGGATTACTAATAACTAATTAAAGTAGTGGTTGAGGTTACATATCCACATCAGATGATTGGCGATTGAATGGACCAACTGGTAGGCGAGTATTTTCCCAGTATAATTGAATTAGGGTCGGATTATCTTCAAATACAGATGAAGAGTGAGGATAGTTAGAGGACAACTTTTAAAAATCAGTGAAGTTATATTGAATAATTAGATCTATTCGTTGCGGTATTTATTGTGGACATTTTGATTAGTCTGATTTAGAAAAAGGAAACATTGAATGTCGTGTTTCAAATTTCGGTGTCGAAATGGAAGAAAATGTATGTTAGGATGTCAGGATGTATATAATGATTTGAAGAGGTGAATTTTATTGAACATTTCTATTTCTAATAAATATATCGGTGGAATCTATTAAAAGTAAATAGAGGTCTATATTGAGAGGCTCTAAAATTGGTTACAGAGTGTAGAAGCTTATATGGATTAATTGGTTATTATCACAATTTCTTGAGACTAGTCAAGTGAGATATGTTGTTAGTGAATGAGCTAAGTGAATGTGATGATTGACATTAGGAAGGATGTGAATGTATTAGATAAGTGCATAAAGATGCAACTTATACCGATTGAGGACGATTAAAATGATGATAGTTTTTGAGGAGAAGAGAAGCAATGCTAGAGGCAAGATAAATTCAAGAAGGATTGGAATCATGGTTATGGAGGAAAAGTATCGACATGAGTTATGGGAAATTGAGGAGTTCTATCACCATCCATATGAAGAAATGGTATTGTTGAGATTGTGATTAGGATGGGATCCAAATATGAGATTAAAGGAAATAGTAAGGATTTATTGATGTGGTCAAAGTCTTCTAACTGGATAAAGACTTCCTTTAGAACAAAACAATTTGGATTATACTTGTAGTAGTTTTCCTATATTAGAATATACTTAACAATTATGTTGTACTGCGTGCGTGTAAAGAAGACAATGACCTAGAGTAGATGATTAGAGTGGCATAGCGAAAGCGTGATGCGTCGTAGCTTGTTATGTGGGTATGGTTTATTGGCATCAATGATTAAACATTCGAAGCTACAAGGATATTGAAAACTATTGGACATTTCAGACTGGAAGTGATAGGCGAAAGGTTTGTATATTATCCGTGTTACTGCCATTTTAATAAATGTATTGAGCTGTATGCTCGATTAGTGAAACATAGCATTGTGGTACTGGTGTATGTGTCAAAAATGTCGATATTAGGATGATATTTATATGCTTATGAAGATGTTTATGTGTAATGAATTGATAGATTTTGTTTCCTAGAGTGATGGGACAAGAAGTGAGATGAACGGGTGCGCTCATAACCCTGTAGCAAAGAATCTTGTGGGATTATGGTGGTTGACTAAGTGGGATGTTGGTAAGTAGTATTAGAAATGATATAAAACATGATGTGGAAGTTGGAAGGAAGGATGCAAGAAGCTCACTCAGAGTTGTTCGCTTAAGGTGATTTTCGAGGAGGAAAATCTTTTAAGTGGGGAAGAGTTGTAACACCCTGATTTAATTAGGATTATTCTTAATTAAAAATAATTAGATGATATGATGTGTTTGCTGGTGTTGAAATATTTTACGATGTGATGTGATATTATTGAGAAATTAGAGGTTGAGATGCTAGGGGGTGTATGACTAAAAGCGTAGAGAATATGAGGTGAATAGAGAATATGGGTATTATTTGTATTATTATTATTAATATTATTATTCATATTATTATAGATATAAAGTTATTTACAATATTAATGATTAAATAATTAATTAAAAACAAGGAAGGCAAGATGAAAATATAGATTTAGGGGTCTAATCTGTGTTACTAGAAAAACAAGAAGTGAAAACACGAGGAATAGATTGTAGAAGTGAGAAGCAGAGCAAAAAGAGAAGGACGAAGGGTGGAGTTCTAACTCTATAAGGGTTTGTATGATGATGGATTATGGTAGAGTTATATTATGTAATTGTATAATCTTCTTGTGAGAATTTTGACGTGTTTGTGATGTGTATGTGTGATAAGTGATGATGATAAATTGGTGTGTGTAAACCTTCAATTTTGATGATATAGGATGAACCTAACTGATGATTATGAATTGTATGTATTTGATATAACAATTACTTCTGTTTCAGGATGAGGATTGGTGAATTTGGGTGTTTTAAGAAGAGAAATCGCAACCTGCATAATTTTAGAATTTTTGAAAAAAATAGCAGTGGCAACCGATTACCACTGGGGAGTAACCGACTATAACATGAAAATTTGAAGAAAAGAGGCTACTGTGTTACGCACTAACCGGTTAGCGTAATGCAGTAACCGGTTACCACTGGCAGATTTTTGAAAAACAGAGCTACTGACTTGCACAGTAATCAGTTATTGTAATGTAGTAACCAGTTACCACAATGTTAGACAAAAATTTTAAAAATTGAAAACTTCATAACTTTATCCTCGGGTATCCATTTGACGCGCCGTTCAAACCTATGAAAAGATAAAAATACTTCCTACTCAATAAAATTGATTTGAACATAATATGAGATTATTTTCTTGATATTATTTTATTCCGATGTTTTGTTGTAATTCTGAAGTTGCAAATATGATGATGAATATGAAGAGATTTCATGATGTAGTGATGTTGCGAAGAAGTATGAACAATAATATGTGATTAAAGAGTTGTATTGGCTTGGTTTATTGATGTGTGTTGTGTAGTTGCATTTGTTGTTATAACATGTTAGTGTTGCATGCATGTTCATAAGTGACGGTGTAGCCTTAATGGAAAGTGACGGTGCAACCTTAACAACAAGTGACGGTGTAGTCTTAACGACAAATGCATGTATAGTCTAAATGGAAAAGAGACGTTGTTATGGTACCACATGCATATAATTAGTGAAGTTGGTCTCATTGCAATTATGATGTTGTTGATGAATAAGATGTGATTGGTTTGATTGTTGGGTGTGATTGTTGATACATTGTCGTGTATAGGTGTTAATGCATGAAGTATGAATATTTATGATGTTATTGGTGAATAAGATGTGATTTAATTAATTATTGGATGTGATTGTTGAAACTGTGACGTGTATTGGATTTAATGCATGAAGTATGAATATTTATGATGTTATTGGTGAATAAGATGTGATTTAATTGATTGTTGGATGTGATTGCTGAAACTGTGATGTGTATTGGCGTTAATGCATAAAGTGTGAATATTTATGATTTTATTGGTGAATAAGATGTGATTTAATTGATTGTTGGATGTGGTTGTTGAAACTGTGATGTGTATTGGCGTTAATGCAAGAAGTATGAATATTTATGATGTTATTTACGAATAAGATGTGATTTAATTGATTGTTGGATGTGATTGTTGAAACTATGACATGTATTGGTGTTAATGCATGACGTATGAATAATTATGATGTTGTTGATGAATAATATGTGATTGGTTAGATTGTTGGGTGTAATACGGTGGGAGAACTGACTTTTTTGGTTTTGTGTTTTGTAATACGGGTGGAAAACTGACTTTACTATTTTTTTTTGCGTTTTGTCGCAAATGTTACAGTTAGCAAGAGTCGCCACCAACTTTTCTTTTATCCAATAAAGGAAATGGTGAAAAGAACATGAAAAACCTTTTGAGAATTTTTCTGAGTAAGGGGGTAGGTTATAGAAAGGGAAGGTGTTAACACCCTTTCCATTCGTAGTTATCTACGGGCTCTTAGTTGCTAGCTCACTTTGAAAATTCTTTTTTGTGTAATTGTAGTTTGAAAATATTTTGAAAAGACGCCTTAATGTGGCGAACTTTGTAATGATTCTCGTATCATTGAGAATGCATACAAAGTGTTTTTTGTCATTAAAAATATTTATAAAAGAGAGTGTATGTGTGAGAAATTTGTTTTATTTTATGAGCAAGCAACTACGAGCTCTCTACCTACTCGAAATGTTTTTGTTCTTTTCCTCTTTTCCTTTAGATAGTGCTATCCTACCATTAGTCAGTAGGTAGCCCCACCATTGGATGTTTTGAAGGATGGGCGAGGGTCATCGTACAGTCACGAAGGCAACTCGTAAGACGTTTAACAATTACCCTAAGGTATCAAGATCATTTACCGAGGCAGCATCGAAGGGTCGTCGAGGGACTATGACCTTGGAACCAAAGGGTCTTTTCTAAAATTTCTCACGTTCGAGAGACGTGACTATTTGTTTTCCGAAGGCAATAAGTGTAGGTACCTTAGAGGTGTGTGTGTGTGTGCGAAGTGTGTTGTTTTCAGTTATTTGTCTTGAGGTTTAAGTTTTCTGCTGTTTTCTTTTAAATCTTATCATGCAAACCTATTAGCATACATCTAGCACTTAAATATAAGGGCAGAAAATGAAAATGTAGAAAGTAAAGTCTAAACTATTGCATCGCTTCGGGGATATGGGATACAAGTAAATAAAAATGGGGGGGGGGGGGGGGGATAATGAGATCATTACTAATTATTACAAACTATAAGCAGTTACAATAATAAAAAAAGCGAAAACAATAGCAACCCAAAGATGGTAAGAAAAAGAAACAGGGAAGGAAATTACTTTGGAAATGTTGAAAAAAAGGGTTTGATGATTAATCTAATGACCTAATTTATTTTAATTTATCAAAAGGAATGGTTTAATTAAATTAATAAAACCTAAAAGAAACTACATTTGATTTTAATTAGAAAAAAGACTAATTTTAATTCAATAAAAAAGATTAGTTAAATCTAACAAAAAAACTAAAATCTAAATTAATTTTAATTTATAAAAAGGCTTAATTTGAATTATGTAAAAATAAAAAATAAAAAAGAGATTTGGGCCTGAATGAAGCAAAATGGGGGTGTAAATTACAAATGAAATCCAGGCTCACTGAGCTAGCGCTGGATTCAGTGCATTGCCACTCCCGGAGCCTATCATGGAATGCGCATTTTGGAGGCGTTAGATCAGACCTGTGATGATCTGATGGTGAGAGGCATTATGGTGCATGGTTTGATGATGTGGCGCGCTACACAAGATCCTGTAAAACATGAAAAATATAGAGAAAAATTACAAGGGGAAGGCTCGAACCCTCGCCCTTCTACATGATTGACTTATCACACGCCATCTTGCCATTGAAACATTATCTATTTCACGTTCATTATACAATATTCAATCAATACATAAAAAAACGCGCATCATTCAGACCACCATCTCCAATGGCCATATTCGTCTTCTCCGGCGAGGGTGTCTTTAAAAACCTACAAAACACGATGGAACAGCAAAAGAGAACAATGTTGATCACATGATTAGGGTCCTGCGCTTTCAACGGTACAATTAGTTTGGCCTGAAACTCATTGTATCATTCAGCTTGAAGCTCAACAGCTCCGGAGCCCTAATAATGGCATCCTGCGATTTAAGCACTAAAGCTCATATGTGTTATGTCAAACCTATTCTAAACATTTCCATAAACATGTATGCATGCGTTAGATTGGTTAAAAATGTCTATTTTAACATATTGAATTAAAAAAAAAACTATACCAAATCGGTGATGACTGTAATGGTCGTTCTGGACGTGGAAGGGCTTGGTTCTGAGATTGGTTCAATTCCTGAAAGCCTCGAGAATGTGATTTCGTCACTTGTTTGGACTGCAACTTCCTGGAAATGAAAATATGACTTTGCACTAGCTTGATAAATTTTTGAAAGCTTTAGGGTTTTCTTGAGGTAGCAGCTCGTGTCCCTATGTTTCAGGGTTGTTGTGTTTATATAGAATGACATATTAGGTTAGCCAAGATAGAAAGAAATCATGTGTCATGATGGTTATCAAACCAAAATAATATGCTTCCAAACTTTCCAATTTTGATGATTCTTGATCTTTTGAACTTGCATGAACCTGGACATGTTGTTGGCTGGGTAGCACGAATTATTAGGCTTCAAAGCTGGTCAAACAAGCTCATATGCATTAGCCCATGATTTTTTGTGATTTTTATTTAATTCACTTTGTTTTTAAATTAAATAAAATCAAAGTAATTATAAAATAAAAGTCAAAGCAATATATGTATGGACTTAGTAGTCCTCTAAGGTGTTGTGAATATGTTTGAACATCAAAAACTAGGCCCACTAGTTCAAAATTTCAATTTTGCCCAATTTGCATTTCATGGATTTCCTCAAAATTTCCCAATTTGTGCAACTCATAACTTGCTCAATTTTAATCTTTTGAAGCTGATATTTGACTTTTTGGAAAGCTCAATATGTCCTCTACAATCTCTATGTTGACGATTTTTTATTTTGAAGAATTTATATTGACGTAAGTTGCCTTGACAAAAAGTGTCTTTTGTTGACTTTTGAAAATGACCTATAATGTTTTAGCTCATATCCTTCAAATGAAGAAGTTTTTGGACTTGAGCATAGAAACAAAGTTTTAGGGAATTGAATTTTCTTCAAAATGAGCTTTGGTTAGGGAAAAGTTGATGAAGCATGTGAAAGTTATGCTTGGTCAAAGTTCAGTTGACTTCTCATAAGGAAACCCTAATTCGACAATTCTTAACTTTTGATGACTTGAGGGCTTTCCTTGAGGAATCATGATCAATCCATGATAAAATGATGAATATCACTTCAAAATGTTGATGTAAACCAAAAATCTTGAAGTTTGACTGTATATTGACCATAGTTGACTTTTTTTTACCAATACATTTGATTTTCAATCATCTGAGCCATTTACTGAACAAACTTGTGATGTAGGACTTGAAACTTGACATGAACATTATTGAGTACCTATGGAGAACCATGGAAATAATTTTATACCTTTGTAACCCAAATTTCCTTGAAAAAATCAAAATTGTAGTTGTGGACTTCTTGCTTAGGGGGGGGGGGGTTCTTGACTGGTCAACCCTTGAGTGTCTTGGGTATTTTGAGAAGCTTTGGAAGAATTCCTCGAAGAAAAAAAGGGAGGGAAAATTTTGGGGTACAACAACTGCCCATGTTCAATCTTCTTAAACCTGAAGAGTTAGATTGGCATGTCCGCCATTCGCGACTTGACGGTAGAAGATGATTGAACACCTAAGTGCCCAGAAATTTGCACTCACATGTGCAAGAGGTAACGCTGTTGATTGATTATACTGGGAATCGGCTTATAGATGACATACAAAGTAACTGTTGACTTCAAACTGGAAGAAGTATCAAAATAAATGTATGGTCGATTTAATCTGAGCTAGAAGATGTCTATGTTTGGTCTGCAACTGGAAGAAGAATCAGAATAAATATATGGTTGATCTAATATGAGCCAAAAACTATCTGCGATTGTCTTCAACTGGAAGAAGTATCATAATAAATATTTGGTCAATTTAATCTGAGCCAAGAAAGGTCTATATTTTCCTTCAATTGGAATAAGTATCAGAATGAATCCATGGTCGATTCACTCTGATCCAGAAGAGGTCTTTACTTGTCTTTAACTGGAAGAAGTATCAGCATAAATGTTTGGTTGATTTAATCTGAGCCAAAAAAGTCTTTACTTGTCTTTAACTGGAAGAAGCATCAGAATAAATCTTTGGTTGATTTAACCTAAGCCAGAAAGAGATCCATTGGAAGAAGTATCAGAATAAATCTTTGGTCGATTTAATCAGAGCCAGAAGATACGTTATGCCCGACTTTGACTAGAAGAAGTATCAGGATAAATATTTGGTTGATTTAATCTGAGCCAGAGGAGGTCTCCTTATCTTTATCTGGAAGAAGTATCAGAATAAATCTTTGGTTGATTTAATCTGAGCCAGAAAAAGGTCCGCTGGAAGAAGTATCAGAATAAATCTTTGGTTGATTTAATCTGAGCCAGAGGATATTCATGTCCTTCTTTATCTAGAAGAAGTATCAGAATAAATATTTGGTCGATTTAATATGAGCCAGAAAATGTCTTCAACTGGAAGAAGTATCAGAATAGATCTACACCCGATCTAATCTGAGCCAGAAGAATGTCCACCGGAAGAAGTATCAGAATAAATCTTATGGTTGATTTAAACTGAGCCAGCAGATATTTATGTTTAACTTAATCTGGAAGAAGTATCAGAATAAATACATGTTTGATTTAATCTGATCTAGAAGATAACCACGCTCGTCTTCAACTGGGGGAAGTATCAGAATAGATCTATGCTCGATCTAAACTGAGCCAGAAGATGTTGTCTTTGAGAAGAATGTGTGGTCATACCAGTAGTTGATGATGTTTTTCTATTGATTAATCTTTCCAGAAAAGGTAAAGAGTTAGTTGTATGCAATATCATGATGTATGAAAAGCATTGCGTAACTATGTTCTCAAAATAAATGAGATTGTGTTATATGCGTTTTGTATGCATATGCTATGCTGTTCGTAAATGATGTATGAATATGAAATGTTATTGAAGTGTATTTGTAAACTCGAGCAATATTTTTGTTTGAGGGAAATGAATCTCTGACTGTTGCTGGGATGAAGAGTATGTGTATCTTCGATCTTCTGGGGATTGTTTCTGCTGGGGACTCCTGCTTTCTTATTTAAGGAAAATCTGCTGGGGAATATTGATTTCTGCTTTTTGCTTGAGGAAACTCTGCTAGAGAATGTTAACTCCTGCTTGGGGAGAAAAAATCAAGAACGTTGGTTGTTTCATTGCTCTACTGGGGAGTTTATACCCTGACTGGGGATAGAAGAGATGGATAACCTTTCGGCTTGTCTGGGGAGGATAAAGTTGACAGATATCTGGCCCCATTTTAGATTCAGTAGCAACTCTCTTGGGGATGGTGGCAACTTTATTGAGGTGAGGAATTTTGCTGGAGACTGCTGGGGATATTGCACTTTGTTGGGGAAATAAACCATGATGGGGAAATAAACCCTGTTGATGACAATCTGAACTCCACTGGGGAGGTAAACCTTGTTGATGGAGGAATACTCTACTGAGGGGAACTATTGCTGAGGAGAATGAGCTATATTGGAGAGAAGTAGTTTGTAGGGGATATTACAGTTTTGAAAACTCAGCTGGGGAGAAGAATTTCCATAAAATTTAATGATTGGGATTCCGTGGATGGGAGATATTACTGGGAAAAAGACTATACTCCTTTATTTGCCAGAGCAATTTTCCGGGGAAATTGTGGGGAACGTATGAACTTGTGAAGGTTACTTTGTAAGGATAATCTCATTGAAGTGGCTTTGTAGGGATTTGTGGATGGCTTGGACGTTATCCCAACTCCTAGAGTCTTTGAGTAAACGCTTATTCCTATTTTATGCATTTATTTGTCAACAGTCAATTGTATTCATATGCATATGCTCATTCAATTTTAGTCATTGGACATTTTGTAAACAAAATAGAAAAAAGTAAAATAGAATTTGGTTTTGAAATTTTATTTCATTGATAGTTTTCCAATAAACATGCGATTTTTGTACAAGGAGGCGAAAATTCTAGTAAGAGGAAGTCGTCGAAGAAAAGATTACAAAGTGAAAACAAAACATATTGCTATTTGGGATAATCTCGTCTAGTTCCAATTCTGCTATTGCCCCTATGTATTTAAGAATCTCATCCATTGCTGTCAGAAGAAAGTGAGTTGAATTGGTATGTACCATTTGAACCTTGACTATGATAATAAAGCTTATTGTAAGTGATCCAATGAGGACATAGTCATACGCTTTAATCCCTAATTTTTGCCTGGACCGCCTTTTCGAGTTTTCATTCCACCGGGATACCCTTTTTTCCCCAAGCCGCCTTTTCAGGTTTTCGACTTGTCAGGTGTACTATCTTTTCATATATATCCCTGATTTTTTCCCGAACCCTTTTGGTTCACCGGGATGCCCTTACTTTTGTCTAGGCCAGTCAACCTAGCAGGTCGTTTTTATGCATAGTATTTTTTGACTATGTCCGCATTTACAGGGTGCAGGAAATCTTCACCGTCCATGGTGGTCAGTATCATAGCTCCGCCAGAAAATATTTTCTTGATTACAAATGGCCCTTCATAAGTGGGAGTCCATTTTCCCCTACGATCACCTTGTGGTAGGATGATACACTTTATTACCAAGTCACCAGACTGATATACTTGATGCTTGATCTTATTGTTGAATGCTTTGATCACGCGTCTCTGATACATCTGTCTGTAACAGACAGCCGCCAGCCTCTTCTCGTCAATTAGATTTAACTGATCCAACCTGGTCTGAACCCACTCATCTTCACCTAAGTTTGCATCTTTCATGATTCTCAGAGAAGCAATCTGAACTTTGACAAGTAGGACATCTTACATACCATATACCAGAGAGAAACGGGTTTCCCCAGTTGATGTTCTAGCCGAAGTGCGGTAGCCATGAAGAGCAAACAATAACATTTCATGCCAATCTTTGTATGTCACAACCATCTTCTGTATGATCTTCTGTATATTCTTATTGGCAGCTTCCACTGTGCCATTCAGCTTTGGTCGATACAGAGAAGAGTTGTGATGCTTGATCTTGAACTGCGTGCAGAGCTCAGTGATCATTGTGTTGTTGAGATTGGTACCGTTGTCTGTGATAATCCTTTCATGGATGCCATACCGACAAATAAGGTTATGTTTAATGAGCTGGGTGGCCACATTCTTAGTAACAGAGGCAAATAAGGTTGCTTCAACCCATTTCATAAAGTAGTCAACGTCGACGAGGATGAAGCGGTGTCGTTAGAGGATGTGGGCTTGATTTCTATGATCATATCAATGCCTCACATTACGAATGGCCAAGGCGCAGTCATGACATTCAAAGGTACTGAAGGTATATGAACTTTATCGGCATAAATTTGACACTTATAACAAGTTCTCGAGTGATGGTGACAGTCAGTTTCCATAGTCGACCAATAGTAACCAGCTCTTAAGATCTTTTTAGCCATAGTATGCCCATTGGAGTGAGTACCGAAGACACCTTTGTGCATATCTTACATAATCTCTTCTGCTTCTTTCTTATCCATACAATGAAGCAGGGTTGAATTATGATTGTGCTTGTATAGAATTCAATTGCTTAAGAAGAATTTAGCTGAGAACCTTTGCAAGAATTTCTTTTCGTTGATGGATGCCCCCTCAGGGTATTCTTGAGCCTCAAGGTACCTTTTCACCTCATGAAACCAAGGTTTCTCCTCTACACCATCAGTGTCAATTTCACAGCAGTGCGCTGGTTCGTCGAATCTTTCAATGGTAATTTTGGGAGCCTTAAGGTACCTTTTCACCTCATGAAACCAAGGTTTCTTCTCTACTCCATCAGTGTCAATTTCACAGTAGTGTGCGGGTTCGTCGAATCTTTCAATGGTAATTTTGGGAGCCTCATTGCCCCATCTGACCTTGAACATGGATGACATGGTAGCCAGAGCATCCTCCAGTTGATTCTCTTCTCTTGGTATGCGTTCAAAGGTAATCTCCTCGAAATACGGGATCAGGGTTAGTACATGCTCTTTATAAGGAATGAGATTCGGGTGTTTCATATCCCAATCTCCCTTAACCTGACTGATTACCAAGGCTGAATCTCCATACACGCTTAAGAATTTGATTCTTAGATCAATGGCAGCCCTAAGACCCATGATACACACTTCATATTCTGCCATATTGTTGGTGCAGTCAAAGCATAGTATGGCGGTGAAGGGGGTATGGAAACCTGCGAGAGAGATGATCACATCACTGATTCCATTGCCAAGTGCATTGGCAGCTCCATCGAAAACCATAGTCCATCGGGATCCTAGTTCAGGTCCTTCATACGGTCCAGGTTCTTCATAATCTGTTACTAGCATAATGTTCTCATCCTGAAATTCAAAGTTCATAGAATAATAGTCGTCTACAACTTGGTGCGCCAAATGGTCGGCCAATACACTTCCTTTGATTTCCTTTTGAGTGGTGTACTTGATATCATATTCTGTTAAGACCATCTTCCATCGAGCAATCCTTCCATAGAGAGCTGACTTCTCTAATATGTACTTGATAGGATCCATTTTAGAGATCAACAAAGTAGTATGGGTCAACATATATTGTCTTAGTCGGCTAGCAGCCCATTCCAAATGCATCAAGTTTTCTCAAGCAATGAATATCTTGTTTCACAGTCGGTAAATTTTTGCTAAGGTTGTATATTGCATGCTCTTTTCGACCAGACTCATCATGCTACCCCAGTACACACCCCATTGAGTTCTCTAGCATTGTAAGTACATGATTAGAGGTCTTCCTTCGACTGGTCGCATCAGAATGGGAGGTTCTTGTAGGTACTCCTTAATTCTATCAAAGGCTATGATAACGAGAAAACATATCGTATAATTACCATGCTTTTTACCGATTTTATATTTTATTAAGTCGTCTAACCCCCGATTATTCCGAGATTATTTGTCTTTTTACAGGTATAACACTTGTCGACTCAAACCAATGGAAAAGGACAACATGAAGAAGGCTAGACAATAAACAAAGAGAAAAAGAATAAAAAAATACAAAGTTTGGATTTCTGGAACAGTGACGGTCGTCACGTCCCTGTGACGGGCGTAACACCCCCCAACATAAGGAAACGCTCGTCACACACCACTGACGAGCGTAATGCACTACTTCAGCGCGTTACGACCGTCACCCACCTGTGACGACCGTCACGCGCGTGAAGGTGGACATTATGCATGGATTAAGACGTGGGCGTTAAGGGCAGACTCGTTCTCCCTTTTTCTACTGAGTCCCCTATTTTCTTTCCACCACTATTAGTGCTCCTATATTTTCTCCACTGAAGACTTCATCAAGAATTCAAAAACTGCTGATTTTCCTATGCTATATATATGTGTACCAGTGCACAGTTCAAGGGTCGGAGAATTTTCCTCAGAACAAATATTATTTTCTTTTTGCAATTATTTTCCAATTTCCCTTGTTTTGGAATTTTGTTTTCACGTTCCTGTAATTTTCATTCAAAGTCTTAGTTTTTAGTTTTAAGTGTTAATTCTTCTTTCAAGAATTAACACAAATCATTTACTGCAAGTCAAGCTCGAAGGTTGGATTATTGTAATACTTCAATATTACCATAGCAACTTTGATTCCAGGTTTTATATTGCAATTATTATTCATTTAGTTTTTATATTATGCCAATTATTGCCATGAATTATATTTTGAACTGTATTGCTGTTAAGTTAATTATGTCTGGCTAAATTATTAATACCGGTATGTGACCGTGATAACTGAAAGAATTCAGTGATACCTTGGCCAAAAATATTTATAAAACAATTTATGGTTTCCAATTTCCAAGATTAATTTAACTATCCTTGTCACGAGAGTGAGAGGTTAATTAACACGATTTTTCCACGAGAGTGGGAAATTAATTAAGGCAAGAACCTGCATGCGAGAGCTGGGGTTCAACCCAGATAGTGGTAACGAAGCATTGATTTTTAAATACACGAGAGTGTTTTAATAAATTAATTAAATTAAAATTGTTTTCAAAAAGTGTTATTAAATTTAAAGTGCATCCACTAGGTTTAGTAACACGACTTATTTCATAAACACGAGAGTGTATGTCTCAGGTTTTTAAATAATTAGCTTTTACCGAAATACTTTATAGGCCAAGCGATTCACCGAATTCCCTAAGTCCGATTATCACACACCGGTATAATTAGTACTATTATTTTTAATTAAACTGTTTCTCCCAAAAATTGAGTATTCATCGCTTAGTTAGACAAACTGTAGCATTAGATCGTATGTGATTGATCCTCAGTCTCTGTGGGTTCGATAATTTTTTAAAACTAGAACGACTAAACTGTATACTTGCAGTTAGTATCCCGACAGACTTATAAAGTCCCGATCAGGCTATTTGACATTCTTAGTTCTATTTTATTACTTGATCTTTCTTCAGTAGCTTGAAGATTGGCTCACAAGTAGCAGTTAGATGAGAAATGAAACGGGAAATGTAATTCAATCGTCCTAAGAAACCTCTGACCTCCTTCTCGGTACGAGGAGTTCGAATTTCTTGCATGGCTTTAACTTTTACAGGATCGACCTCAATACCCTTACCACTGACGATGAAACCCAGGAGTTTATCAGATCTCACCCCAAAGGTGCACTTGTTCGGGTTTAACCTTAGCTTTTACTTCCTCAGTCTTTCAAACAATTTGTGCATGTGATCAAGATGCTCTTCTTCAATTTGCGACTGTGCTATCATATCGTCAATATAGACCTCTATTTCATGGTGAATCATGTCATAAAATAAGGCTACCATGGCACACTGATAGGTTGCCCCGGTGTTCTTCAACCCAAAAGGCACAACCTTGTAACAGAAAGTGCCCCATTGTGTGACGAAGGTAGTTTTATCCATGTCTTCAGGAGCCATCTTGATCTGATTATAACCTAAGAATCCATCCATGAAGGAGAATACCTTATGTTGTGTAGTGTTGTCGACCAAAACATCATAATATGGTAGTGGGAAGTCATCTTTGGGGCTCGCCCTGTTCAAATCCATGTAGTCTATGTACATACGCACCTTGTCATCTTTCTTTGGTACCAGAACAATATTAGCCACCCATAGAGGATATGACGTCACTGTCAAGAACCCTGCGTTAAACTGTTTCATAACCTCAGCCTTGATCTTTTCTGACATTTCAGGACACATGCGACGAACCTTCTGTTTTATCAAAGCACAACCCTCTTTCATTGGAAGACGGTGAACCATAATATTGGTATCGATCCTTGGCATGTCTTTGTATGACCAAGAAAAGATTTCAACATATTCGTGCAGCATCTGGATTAACCTGCTCTTGACACTTCTCTCTAAGTTGGCGCCTATCTTGACCTCTTTTCTGTCTGTCTTGGTACCCATGTTTACGACTTTGACCAGCTCTTCATGTGGTTGGATAGCCTTTTCTTCTTATATTAAGAGTCTGGCAAGTTCTCCGGGTATTTCATAATCTTCCTCACCTTCGTCCTCGGCTTGGTAGATCGTATTTTTGAAGTCATAAGTGGTATTAGCATAATTGTTGTCAATGAGATCTAGAGTGGACGAGGATCTGCAATGTAGTGTGTGGGTGTGTGTAAGAACACATAGCCATTTGAAAATGCAATAAGATAAAAGAAAGACAAAGATCACAAAATTTGCATGCAAATCGTCCAATGTTTTTATTGAATGAACAAATGATTATGAATCATCAACCCTTTAACAAATGAACCAAAATGCTCCGGGTAAGACGCAAGGTTTAAAGTCATTGTTTGTTACATAGCCAAAAACTTTTGAAAACAAAAAGACAGGAATATAGCTATTACTCCTGACTAAAGGAGATGGGAAAAATGTCTTTTGCCTTCCAGTTTTCCAGTCCATCACCCACGGTCGGGAATATCCATCTTTTGAAGTTACAATCATTGTCTGCATCCTCTATAAGATTGACTCCATTATTGCTAATGCGGATTAGAGGTCTCCCAGCACGAGCTCGATAAACATCCCTCTGACCTTCTGCAGTAAAGCCTAGACCGAACTTGTTAGATTTTTAAGGGATATCAGGAAGCTGACCCCAAATTGTATTATCACCTTCTTCAATAGCAGCTTTAGCATATTTCAAGGAGGCCATCTTGTGTGGAGCTTTGGTGATCTTCGGAATGGATGAAACATCTTCAACATCAGCAGGAGAGATTACATCAAAGGTTTGACATGGCGTTTCAATAAATTCTCCATCCACCTCTTCACATCAGAATGAGCTGAGGTGGATGACCATATATTCCTCCTATCCACAAATAGTAACAACTTTCCCTTTCACTGAATATTTCAGTTTTTGGTGCAAGGTGGAAGTAACAGCACCTACCCCATGGATCCAAGAGCGTCCCAATAAACAAGAGTAAGCCAGCCGGATGTCCATGACATAGAATGTGGACTCAAAAATATGTGAACCCACCTTGATCGGGAGGTCCACCCATCCATTCATCATTCTTTTTGATCCGTCAAAGGCTCAAACTATAATATTGCTAGGCTTCAGCACCACCCCTTCACAATCTAATCGGTCAAGAGCGCCCTTTGGCAAAACATTCAGAGATGATCTTGTATCAATCAAAACATGGGCCAATGTAGTGCCCCTGCATTCAATGGAGACATACAGGGCCCTATTGTGATTCCTCTCCTCTGGAGTCAAGTAAGCATCAGAGAAACCCAAACCATTGTTAGTTGTCAGACTAGCCACATAGCTTCCAGATTGATATGCCGAAATTTCTTGCGGGACATGGGCAGTCTTCAGGAATTTCACTAAAGCCTTTGTATGGGCCTCAGAACACAATAATAGTGACAACATAGATATTTTGGATGGGGTCTTCCCCAGCTGTTCAAAAATTTTATAATCACTTCGGCGAATGATCTTCAGAACCTCTTCTAAATCTTGTCCAAAGGTATCTTTGACTGGAGCTTCTTTTGGTGCCTCTGTCCGGGCAGCCTCTATCACCGGCTCTTTACCCCGAGTACTAGCAGTCGTCTTGGTAAATGTAACCTGAGCAGGTGGAGAGATTTCCAGGGAGAAAATCCTTCAACTTCTTGTAATCTTACTGGTCCCCGCAATATTGTTAATACTGGGATCAACTTCTTCATTCTCTTCATCAGACAATTCTTGCTTGACGCCATGGTAATAGACGTCAGACCCATAATGCAACAGAATATCCTTCTCCGAGGAATATGGAATAGGCCCGGGCATTGTAATAACCAGAGGAGCAGCTTTCAGATTGGCGGTAATCCTTATAGGACCTTTGGAAGGGATCCTAAAAGGAGTACCGGAGATAACATGCATATTTTGGCACACATTCTCAATAGACAGAACCTTTTCAATCAAAATCACATGTTCATCCATCAACCGTTGAACACCTTCTTTCAGTAACCCACAATCGTTAGGTTGGACCACTCATCAGTAATATCCTTTAACAGAGCCTAGAAATAAACCAGCCTGCAACAAATTATTCTTGATTGTAGAAAGGGGAGTAACCACATCATCCACAAAAGTAATATATAGCACATCTTCAACAACACTTATACCCTTGTCATGCTTGGGCATAGGTGCAGTGATCACATTTGGAGTCTCCGGAGGATCAAACTCAATTTCTTTGTTATCAACCATATCCTGGATCTTGCTTTTCATAGCCCAACAATTATTAGTGTCATGAACAGGACTATTTGAATGATAAGCGCACCTCGCATTTGGATTGTACTTTGGAGAAGAGGTGTTAGGATTCTGAGGAGGATCCCATAGTGAAATGAGTCCGGATTTCAGCAAATGTTGTAGTACCTGAGATAAAGGAACGCCAATTTTAGTAAATTGTCTCGGCGGAGCATCTGGTCTTCGTCGGTTAACCTGCTAATGTTGTTGTTGAGCAGGCACCAGATTGGAAATTAACACTGCTCCCATAGATTGGTGGCGGCTACTTTTACTACAGCTCTTTTGGCCATAGATAGGATTGACCTCCTTTTTTTCTCCAAATGACTTCTTCACAGTATTCGAAGATGCAACCATCGGGATCTTCCCGCTCTTGATACCACTTTCTATTCTTTCCCCTGTCAAGATAATTTCTGTAAAACCCTCAGAAGAGCTTCCGATGAACAGATTAAAGAATGGGTATGTTAGAGTGCCCATAAACATATCCACCATTTCCCGATCATTCATAAGAGGTTGCACCCTTCTAGCTAAGTCCCTCCATTTCTGAGCATATTCCTTGAACCCTTCATTAGAGCCCATGGACATATTCTACAGTTGCGCTCGTGTTGGTGCCAGGTCAGCATTGTATTGGTACTGCTTGTAGAAAGTAGCAGCCAAGTCCTCCCATGTATCAATATTGGTTCCTTCCAGCTCATAGAACCATTCCAGTTGAGTGCCAGCCAAAATTTCTTGGAAGAAATGGACCCATAACTTCTGGTCAGCAGTGTGAGGTTGTATCCTCCGAACGTACGACCTCAAATGGAGCTTAGGACAAGAGACCCCATCGTACTTAGCAAAGACATGGACCTTGAACTTAGGTGGGATGACCACCCCTGGAACCAGACCTAATTCACCAAAATCCAGTCCAGGCACCTTCTGAATTTCCATTTCCTTGAGCCTGTCCTCCAACTGCTTATATCTTTCATCCGCAGGAGGATACTGTTCGTCAGAAAAGTCTTCGTCTTCAGGAGTATTCTCATAATCCTGATTGTTCTTGCAATCTTCATCACGGTTGTCATCTTCTTCAGAGGAGTCATCTTCCACTTGGATTGGTTGAGCAGGGCCCTTGAACCTTCTCCCCATATTGAGGACAACAACTGGCTTCTTGGTCTTATTTTTCTTGGTGACGAGCGCCAACTACTCTTTTTTCCCTTGGGCCAGATTCATGAGAGTTTCCTGGAACTGGGCATGTTGAGCCTGGAGATCCTTAACAGTTTTTTTGAGGGCCATTTTTCTCCTGAAATAAACATGGAGAAAATGAGAAACCTGTACAAAAAACCTGTTATGAAATAATGCATGATATGTAAATGCAGTGATTTCAAGGACCTTGGGAAATTTAAATTTGCTAACCAGGAGGAAACAAGAAACAAAAATTTTATTAGCAAAGTTCAAATTACAACTTCCTTTTAGGCTTACAATGATAACAAAAGCTCTCAAAGATAAAATGAAACTCCTAAAATTTAAGAATCAAATCTCCCATGGACACTTCCTCTTTGTACTGATGTATGCATTAAGACCTTGCTCCTCTTGAAGTTGCCTTGTGAGCTCCAACACTTTCTCCTCACTTGCGTAGAATTGAGTCTCAAATGTGTCCCGTTCTTCCTTTAGTTGAACCCAAGACTTCTACAACTCTTCAAGATAAGTGGGCATATCCGGATGAAGGATGACGCGAGAAACGTCTTCTTCGACAACATGCTCCATGATTACCGGTAAGATAGATGGATACGACATCATGAGGTTTTGAGCATGAGCTCGCACCCATTTGAGATAAGGCTCCAGCAGGATGGAGTTCTTCTTCCCTAAGGTCCTACTATCAATCTTGCTTACCATGCCCCAAGCATGTATAAACTTCTGATGATAACCTTGAAGGTCACTTTCATAATCGAACACAATACCCTGGATAAGTTCGCCATGAGGACCATCTCTTCGAGCGTAACTAAACTAACATAAAGCCAAGGAAGGGTTGTAAGTAATTCCTCCCCTAATTCCAAGGAGTGGAACATTAGGGAACTCCCTGCAACAATCAATGATAATGATATCCTCATAAGATCAGGAACACCAATGGATATATGTGTGAGAATGTGACATTATTCATTGTGACCACCTCAAGCCTAATTCATTCCTCATTATCGAGCGGGGAAGGTGTGAAATAAACCACCTGGATAGTATAGGAATATAACACATAATATTTCCTCGCCTCTTCATAGTACGAGTGTGAAGCGAATGCAGAATGTCTCCGAGCAAGATAGGCACAATATTATGAGCGAGAAAAATCTTGACAATGTTCACATCTATGAGTTGATATGGATTAGGGAATATTACTAACCCATAGATTATAAGAGCCAACATATCCTCAAAGGCCTGGAAACTCATAGCATCTAGAAACAATTGAGCTTTCTCCAACAGGAATTTAGCCACAAAACCTTTGACTTTGCTTCTTGTTTCTCAGTTGGATATAACGTCAGACCACTTCATATGTATGGCTGCTGCAATGACTTCTGGTTTCAGAGCTTCCTCTAAACCAGTGAAGGGCATCTGATCAAGAATAAGTAATCCCAATAGTGGGTACTAACTGGTAATCAGGAAAGGTGAAGCAATGATGTGCAGGGTCAAAGAACTAGAAGAGAACTTTCATCACGTATTCATCAAAACCTGGAGTAACCAAACTGAGTAGTCGACCATGCCTCTTAATAAATGAAGAACTTTCGGGGCCTCTTGAGACTAACTCTTTAAGTTGAGGGGGGGACCCTTACAAAGCTAACCCAAATAGTATTTCTGCAAGCGGTGGCCATAGTCTGTAAAATAGAACAAAGATAAATTCCCTGGTCCTTGAAATGGTTAGTAGAAATGAAATGGTATGAATGTTATGATGCATGATGTTATGTTCGAACAATTTAATCTCACACAAACAAAACACACAAGGCCTTAGGTTAAAGCTTGCATGGAGTTGTAGGTAAGTACCCTCTTGATGTTTTAGTTGGCTCAACCTGTCCTAAAAGAAAGTAACCAGGTTCTAGGAGTCTCAATATCACTGATCTTTCTCTCGGGCATTGTTTCAGCTCAAGCATATGTTTTTGCGACCAAAATATCCCGAGAGTCTGACCTCAATGAGTGTAGCATCGAGTATCAAACAACTTCAGTCTGCACCAAAGTTGGTTATCTCGCTACTTTCTAATAGCTAAGTTGTGTCAACTAAGGTTCTACGGTCAGTTAGTGCTTTATGACACCACGCGACAACCCAACATTCTCCTTGACTTAACTCAAGGGACACCGGTACCCACCAATGTGTCGCACTAACATAGCCACCACTTTAACTATATCAGTGTATTTCATACAATTTTCACGATCTATTGCTACTTACCTAAATGCCCCGGATCCGGGTATATGATCTTTACAAGAATACCCAAACAACCCTTTAAGTATAAATCAAGCAATTCAAACAAGGAAAGCATTTAAAATATGAACTATCTCTAAGGTAACCCCACTTTTAAGTTCCCCAGCAGAGTCACCAGTTCTGTAATACGGTGGGAGAACTGACTTTACTATTTTTTTGTGTTTTGTCGCAAATGTTGCGGTTAGTAAGAGTCGCCACCAACTTTTATTTTATCCAATAAAGAAAAGGGTGAAAAGAACAAGAAATACCTTTTGAGATTTTTTTTGAGTAAGGAGGGTGGGTTATGGAAAGGGAAGGTGTTAGCACCCTTTCCATCCATAGTTATCTACGGGCTCTTAGTTGCTAACTCACTTTGAAAATGCTTTTTTGTGAAAGTGTATTTTGAAAATATTTTGAAAAGACGCTTTAGTGCGGAAAACTTTGTAATGATTCTCATATCGTTAATGTTGTACCCCAAAATTTTCCCTCCCATTTTACTCAACATATGCTCATCAAGACCCTCAATTTGCTCAAGGATACTCAAGAGTTGACCAGACAAACTCTCTCCTAAAGCAATGAACCTCCAACTAGGGTTTCCATTTTCATCAAGATAGGTGAGATCCAAAGGCCTCATATTCTATCCACAGTCCTAATATGTCCTCAAAATCATCCATGCCAAGTTTTATGCCTTGCACAAGAAGTTTGCTCAGTAAACTGCTCAAATGCTTGAGAATCGACTATATTAGGTCAAAAGTCAATTGTGGCCCACATACAGTCAAACTTCAAGATTTTTGGTTAACATCAACATTTTGAAGTGATATCCATTATTTGATCAAAGTTTGACCATGATTCCCCAAGGAATGCTCCTAATTCATCAAAACTCAAAAGTTGCTAAATTAGGGTTTCTCGGGAAAAGTCAACCAAACTTTGACCAAGCATAACTTTCTAATACTTTATCATAAATTTCTCATCCAAAGCTCATTTTGAAGGGAATTCAATTTCCTGAAACTCATCTTCATCCCTCAAGTTTAAAAAATATACTTATAAAAATATATGAATTTCTACATTATAGGTCCTTTTGAAAAGTCAACAAAAACACATTTTGGGTTAAAGCTTCTTACATGAACATGGGAGACTAAATTGAGATGAGACCAAAAGGGTTGTGTAGGGGACATCCTAAGCTCTCTAAAAAGTCAAAGGACATCTCTTTAGGGTTAAAATTGGAAGAGTTATGCATTGTCAAAGTTGACCATTTTTGGAGAATTGCCAAAAGTCAAATGTGCTCAAAAATGCATTTTTTTGCCAAAAGGGCCTAGCATTTCAGGATTGTATCTTGTTAAGGACATGATCCACGTCCCAAATCAGCAGCCATATATTATTTGCTCTATTTATTTATTTTATTTTTATTTTTACCTATTAAAAATCACATTAAATCAAATAAATGAAAAAAAATATGAAAGATTGTTTTTTTGATCTGATTTTTATGAGAATCAAATCCATTTGAGCTGGCCTAATAAAGCCAAATCGAATCAAGGAAAAAAAGGCATGATTTGATCAAGTTTGGAATGAAAGAATATGGCTTAAAGATCAAATATTTTATCTATCAACTCCCAAGATTGGATCCAAATTTGTTAACCTAATTAGACACAATACATATACTGAGGTTTGTTTGAACCCTAGGAAGGAGAGAGAGAGGCGCAACTGCTTAAAAGATACCCTGTACACAAGCTTGAATTTCAAAGAAAAGTGATCAATGAATTTGGATTTTGAGGCAAATTGAAGAGGTTCTAAAGGTCGCAACGCATTCCTGGAGACTCACTGAGACTAACTGCATTATTTTCAAGTGTCAAAACTCTCAGAATCACGATCAACCCGATCACGGTTTGCATTTTCTTTTCAAAAACAATTACAATCATACATGCGTTATAAATACTTTTTGATCATGCATTGTTGTATAGATGGATGTTTAGAACATGTTTGAATGGTTTAATTGACGTTTTGATGTATACGCTGATGATTACCATGGTTAGGGTTTGAGAAGCCATTTTGGGGCTTCTCTGTACAAGTGAAATTAGGTCAAGAAAATGATGCCATGATACTCGTGAGATCAAGACTAGTTGATTGGTGTCTTTAGAATTAATTTATCATGCGTTGTGTGGATTTTGGAGGATTGCAGGGTTATGGCTATAGAGCTCTGTCCATAGGTATAAACCTGATACCTAAGACAACGGACAGAGAAGAAGATGATGAGTTTTCACCCTCCTACTAGTCTGTTTGAATAATTGCGTGTTTTTTCAGCCTAGCCACTTTGTTTTATATATTATGGTTAAATCTTATTCTTATAACAAATAACCAACGCAGCACAGATGGCAGGGGTAGGAGCATGTGAAGCAAGGGACCTGGGTTCGATCCCAGGTCCAAACATTTTCTTATTTTCTGACCATTTAAACGCAGATCCAGTATGCCTCATCACTTAGCGCCTACCGTGTACCCTAGATCTCAGCTCTGAGATCCATGATTAGATCAAATCTCACATTCCAATGTTGAGGGACTACCATGCATCATCAGAGGGGAGAAGCGTAGGATCTGGCGCAGGATTGGGCTCAGTATGCATGGGCCTAACAAAATTCAGAAATGCACCCCCTATTTGCTCCTCATACAGGCCCAATTTCTTACCTTTTTTATTTTAATTCTTTTTCTTTTTATTTATTAATTTTGTCTTTTTTTTAAATAACTCAAAAAAATCATATTTTTTTATTTAATCAAAAAATCATAAAAAACATCAAAAATCTTTTTTTTTTATAAAAAATATTTTATTAATTAATTAGTTTAATTAAATTAGGGTAATTTAATGACTCTTTATTATAATTCAAAATAATTAGAATTAGGGTTTAATCTTGTACTTAACCGAATTTTCCCCCTCAAAAACAACATAAATATGTCCTCAAATTAGATTTTTAGGTCGTCTAATTATTTTCCGCATTTAATTTTCCGCGCACTTTTAATTCCCCTTTTTTATTATTATTTGTAACTGCTCCGAGTTTGTAATAGATTTAAATAGGGTTTTAATTCTGCATTTTATTTTCAGTCAAAATAATTATGTATCTGCCTAAAGCCATGTAATAATTAGGACTCTCACTTCTCGCATTTTAATTTCCGTAAGCTATAAACTGCTTAGATGTATGTATATGATTGTATGGAAAGACGAATTGAAATTAAAACAGTAGAAAACCCTAATTGTGCAAAAATAATTAATTGAAAAAATACACTTGCACATGCTCACTCCTAGGGTTTACTCCACTCCGGTTGCCTTCAGTAAACGGTCATAAAGTATAGGGAATGTTAATGGTCGTCCTCTAGTCCCAAAAAATGACCCATTCTGATGTTGCCTCGGAAAAAGATCTTTAAGACTTTAGGATGATTACTAAAGTTTCCTAACATTGCTTTTGTGATCGTACTTGTCCCTTCGAACGTCCCTTTAAAACTCCAACGACGGTGCTACCTATTCCTTGATAATAGGATAGTGCTGTCTAAAGGAAAATGAACCGACTTTTTTCGAGTAGGTAGATTAGTTCCTAGGTACTTGCTCAAACAAACTAAATGTTTCACACAAACACTTTTCAAAATAGTTTTCAAAACAAATTCGTCACACTCTTGAGGGACCGATACAAGGGTTATCACGAAGTAAAAATTTTTCAAAGCAAGCACACACAAGAACTTTTAAAAATGAGCAAAGTACCTAAGAGCCAGTGGAAAACCACAGATAGAAAGGGTGCTAGCACCTTCCCTTTCTATAATCTACCCCCCGTACTCAGAAACATTCTCGAAAAGGTTTTTTCTGTTCTTTTTCCTTTTCCTTTATTGGATAAAATAAACGTCGGTGGCGACTCTTGCTTACCATGACATTTGTGAACAAAAAATGCAAACCAGTATAAAATTCGATTTTGCCACCGTATCACAGAACTGGCGACTCTGCTGGGGATTTTAATAAGTGAGGTATACCTTAGGATCTAGGTCATTTTTAACTTGCTTGCTTGTCTCTATGCTTTGCCTGCTTTATATTCAAGGGTTTTGTTGGGGTTATATAGATCCTACACCCGGATCTGGGGAACACCTTTTAGGTAAGTAGCAATAAACTATGAGGGAACTGTGCGGGGTATACCGACACAATTGAAGTAGTAGCTACGTTGATGTGGAACTTTGGTTAGTACCGGTAACCCTTGAATCAATCAGGGAGAGTACAGGGCCTCCGCGTGGTGTCGTGAAGTATCAACTGACCTTAGAACCTTTAATTGCACAACTTGGCTAGTAGGACGTAGCGAGATGGCCGACTTTTGTGTATTCCCAAGGTCGACGGATACTCGATGCTACACTCGTTGAGGTTTGGCTCTTGAGTTTTGTTTGGTTGCAGTCAATCGCCTATTGAACGAAGCTGGGAGAAAGATCAGTGATATTAAGATCCCTTAGAACCCGATTACTATTTATAGGACAGGTTGAACCAATCCAACTTCAAGAGGGTATGACCTTGAAACTCATGCAGGAGTTAAACCTAAGGACTTGATGTGACTTATTTGTTGTTTGCTATACCTGTGATTTTCTAATATAATCATGACATCATAAAGCATGGCATATCATGGCTATCCATTTAAAGGATTACCTATGGCTCATTTTTGCTTTGTTTTGTAGGACATGGCATCCGCTCGTAGGAACACTATACAGATCAACCTTGTAAAAGTGTCTCTCCAACTAAAGGACCTGGCATTAAGGGTTCTTGAAAGTTCTCATTTCACTAAAAAGCATGGTCATTTGCTCAATTTGGTCACTGCAAAACCTGATGAAGAGTTATTAAAAGTTCTGTTTCAGTTCTTCGATCATGTGCACCATTGTTTCCCCTTCCCGGATTACCAGCTAGTACCTACTATGGAGAAAATTTCTCAGTTGTTAGGGGTACCTATTCTTGATTAGTTACCTTTCAACGGCACAGAAGAACATCTAAAGCCTGAAGAAATTGCTAGAGCTCTGTCCTTACAACGATCTGACATAGTGACAAATTGGGAGACTAAAGGGAATGTCCAAGGAATTCCGGTTAAGTTTCTATTCGAGAAGGCCTACCATTTTTGGGATACCCTAGATTTACAAGCTTTCGAAGAGGTGCTGGCACTTCTCGTTTACAGGATGGTACTTTTCCCTAATGCGGATCAACTCGTAGATGTGAACACTATTAAGGTTTTTTTGTCTCGTAATTCAGTGCCTACATTACTCGGGGATATTCTACACTCTCTGTATGCTCACACTCTAAAGAGAAGGGGTAACCTCCTGTGTTGCACTCCTCTATTAGCTAGGTGGTTTATTTCGCACCTACCCAGGTCTGTTTTGAAGAATGAGCAGGGTTTGAAATGGTCTCATAGGCTGATGTCTCTTAAGCATTCAGACATTCATTGGTGTTCACGTTTCTCGGAAGATATTACCATCATCGATCACTATGGTGAATTACCTAATGTCCCTCTCTTAGGAATTAGGGGAGGAATCACCTACAACCCTTGTTTGACACTGCGTCAGTTTGGTTATGCGAAAAGAGATGGTCCTCACGACACGCTTATCCAAGGAATCTCCTTCAACTATGAGAATGATGCTCAGGGGTACCGCAGGAGGTTCATAAAAGCTTGGGGCATGGTGCATAAAATTGATAGCAGGACGCTAGGGCATAAGAATTCCATTCCTCTTGAGCCTTATCTCCGGTGGGTACGAGCTCGCTCCCAAAGCCTTATGATGCCTTACCCTGTTGTCCTACCTGTAACTCTGGAGCCAGTTATTGAAGGAGATACTACTTCACTTGGTCATCATCCTGACATGCCAACCGATCATGAAGAGTTACAAAAGCCTGGGTTCAACTCAAAGAGGAGCGGGACACGTTTGAAGCTCAGTTCTATGCTAGCGAGAAGAAGGTCCTGGAGCTCACTAGGTTACTTCATGAAGAAATAAACATAAATGCCTACATCGCGCCAAAGAGGATGCGCTCCTGGGAGACCTAGTTTCTTTTTTGCTTTAAGTTTTATTTTGTTTAATTCTAATCCTAAAAGGCATTCTTTGTAACAATTCGAACTTATTAATGCAATTAACGTGTGTTTCTTTTGGTTAAAGAAATTTGAGCCTTTAAGGATCCTTGAAATCATTGCATACGCATCCCATTCATAGCACCGCATAAACATGTACCATTATAGGTTTCTCATCTTCTTCGCTGTTTATTTCAGTAGAAATATCTTTCGAACAAAGCATCAAGGATCTTCAGGCACAAAATGCCCAGTTCCAACAGATGTTCATAAGTCTGGAAAAAGGGCAGGAGGATCTGAAGGCCCTCATCCTGAAGGAGAAGAAGAAAAAGAAGAAGGTCGCCGGTATTCTGAATATGGGCAGAAGGTTCAGGGGGCCATTGAAGCAGCAAGTCGATCTGACCTCTTCATCCAAAGAAGGGGAGAATCAAGAAGAAGAGACAAGGGAAAAGGACCCCAGTCCCGAAGTTTCTGACAATGATACATACTACAATGATGAGCAGTATCCTCATACTGAGGATATATACAAGAAGTTGGAAGATCGTTTGAATGCTATGGAAATCCAGAGGATACCCAAGTTGGATTTAGAAGAATTGGGATTTGTGTCGGGAGTTGTCATCCCGCAGAAGTTCAAGGCTCCAACTTTTGCAAAAAGTATGATGGGGTGTCTTGCCCAAAACTCCATCTCCGCTCCTACGTCAGAAAGATACAGCCCACACCACTGATAGAAATTTGTGGGTTCACTTCTTTCAAGACAGTCTGTCAGGGACTCAACTTGAATGGTTCTACCAACTGGAGAGAGCCAATGTCCGAAATCGGGAAGACCTGGTTGCTTCTTTTTACAAGCAGTATCAGTACAACTCCGACCTTGCTCCTACTCGTACTCAACTCCAGAGTATGTCCATGGGTGCAAGTGAAGGCTTTAAGGACTATGCAAAGAAGTGGAGAGACTTGGCTGGAAGAGTCCAACCCCCGTTTTCTGATAGGGAGTTGGTCGATATGTTTCTAGGGACGCTATCTGGTCCATTTTTATTAATTTGAACCGCAACTCGTCAGCTCGTTTCACCGAGATAATTCTAACTGGAGAGAGGGTAGAAGCTGGGATCCGGAGCGGTAAAATACAGAAGGATTCCTCTTTGAGTTTGGTAAAGAAGCCTTTTACTGGTAAGAAGGAAGCCAGTGCCATCTATAGTCCGAGAGGCCAAAGCAGAGCTGAACACCGTCAGGCAGTAAGCGCCATAATGATACCTAGGCCTGCAGTTGCTCCACAACACAACAATCAACAAAGGGCGGAAAGACCACAACGACAGTTTACCCGGATCAACATGACGTTGGCTGAAGTTCTACCCGATCTACTGAGATCCAACTTGGCAACCTTGAAAGAGGCCCCCAAAAATCCGAACACCACATCTCCCCGATGTAACCCAAATGCTCGGTGTACCTACCATTCTGAGAGTCCTGGCCACGATACCAATGATTGTTGGGCTCTGATAAATAAGGTACAGGATCTGATCGATGCCAAGGAGATTGAGTTCGATGCTCCGGAAAAGCCGAATGTCATAACTGCTCCCATGACTAAGCACGATCGTGGAGTTAATGATGTGGTTACCGATTTGTTTGTGACCTTGGTGGATGAAGTTTCTACTCCTCTGATGATGGTTAAGAAGAATTTATTGTTGGCCGGTTTATTTCCGGGTTATGGTGAAGGTTGCCACATGTGTTCATTTCTACCTTCTGGTTTCCATTTGCTGAAGTCAGGTGTTCAGCGCCTGATGAACAACAAAGAAATTTTGTTCGAGAAAACTTTGATTCCCGTTGTTCCATTTGAAGACATTGTTATTATAACCATTTCTGCCAATCCTTCCAAGGTCTCATCGAGAAGACCTGTTAGTATTACATCTGTTCCAAGATTCGCTCAGCTAATAATCATCGTTCCAAGTCCTGTCCCGTATGCCTCGAACAAAGCTGTCCCCTGGCATTATGGTGCCGATGTGTACTATCATGGCATCAAACAAGATCTGAAAAATGAAGAGGCTGATCCTAATGTCAGTAACATTGTCGGGACCAAAAAGGTTACCCAAAGTGGAAGGGTTTTCTCTCCCGAGATTTCCCCGAAGACTATCAATAGGCATATCGTTATTTCGTCTGCTACTCCTGTTGGTACATCAACTACTACTCCTGTGTTTACTCCAATTATCACTTCCGCTGTCGAGTCATCTGGGACCCTAGGCAAAGAAGTTATAGGTGAGCCTGCCCGGACGAAGGCGCCTAGAAAAATTATCGTGGAAGCCTCTAAGCAAGAGATAGAGGAAATACTGAAAATAATCAAAAAGAGCGACTACAATGTGGTCGAGCAGCTAGGGCAGACCCCCTCAAAGATATCCATGTTGTCCTTGCTATTATGCTCTGAGGCCCATGTGAAGGCTTTGATTGCCTTCCTCAAGACTGCGATGTGCCGTAAGAGACCTCAGTTGATCAATTCAAAGATTGTATGGCCAACCTGACTGCTGACAATGGGCTGGGTTTTTCAGATGCAGACCTGACATTGAAAGGGAGGAAGCATAATGATGCTCTGCATGTCTCGATTGAATGCAGGGGCACCACTATGGCTCATGTGCTGGTAGATACTGGGTCTTCGGTGAATGTTCGGCCTAAGAAGGCATTGGATCGGTTGGACTGTAAGGGCTTGACCTTAAAGCCTAGTAACATTGTGGTGAGGGCTTTTGATGGGTCGAAGAGAATGGTGCATGGGGAAGTAGACATCCCCGTCAAAGTGGGTTCCCAGACTTTTGAGTCCACTTTCTATGTGATGGACATCCGGCCGCCATACTCTTGTTTGCTGGGTCGTCCTTGGATCCATGAAGCTGGGGAAGTTACTTCTACACTGCACCAAATGCTGAAGTATCTAGTAAAAGGGAAGATTGTCACTATGTGTGGTGAGGAGGAGTATATGGTGAGCCACCTCAATTCCTTCAGATACATAAAGATGGACGGGGAATTCATAGAGACTCCTTGCCATAACTTTGAAGAGGTTCCCCATATCTTGGCATCGGCTGAAACTACCACCAACCAACCTCCCCTGAAGATGGCTTCTCTCAAATACGCCAGAGTAGTGGTTGAAGAAGGTATGTATACCAATTGGGGACAACTCCCTGATTTTACTCACAAAACTGACAAGTTTGGTTTGGGATTTACTTTAGGAGCTCAAAGGGCTGTTCGACGCGCTCGGGCTGGAGGACCTCCCCTACGCATCAACAATCAAGGAATTAATGCCATTGAAGACAACGAGGAGGACTCAGACATTGACTGCTGGATCTACCCAACTACCAATGATGGACCAAGTAACTGGACGACTAGGGACTTTATACCAGTTTCTTTTATTCCGCAGTAATTGTCTTACTTGTTTTGAGATTTGTAATAAAAAATTTAAACTCTACAGCTTTGTGTCTTTCCCGAGGCACATTTGCTTTGTTTGTGAGGGTTATTATTTGTCATTTCATATATCATCAATAAAATATTGGACGTTCCTTGCATACAAATTTTGTGCTCTTTGTTTTTCTTTTCTGTTTTCACTTTATTAAAACAGTTATGCTCTTACACACACTCACGTATCATACTACAAATCCATATCCACTATGGATCCTATTGATAACAGCTCTGCTACTGTCCGTTATGACTTCGAAAATCCGATCAACCAAGCCGAAGACGAAGGTGAGGATGATTGTGAGGTGCCTGTAGAAATTGCTAGACTATTGCAGATGATAAAACTGGGCACGGAGGTAGACAGAAAAGAAGTCAAGATCGGCGCAAATCTGGAAGTTACGATCAGACAGCGGCAGATAAAAATGTTGCACGACTACGTTGAGATCTTCGCATGGTCATATGAAGACATTCCTGGTTTAGACACTGATATTGTGGTTCATCATCTTCCGACCAAAGAAGATTGTCCTCTAGTTAAGCAAAAGGTCCGCCGTATGCGCCCTGAAATGTCAGAAAAGATCAAGGCGGAAGTCATGAAGCAGTTCGACGCAGGGTTCTTAGCTATTACCTCCTATCCACAATGGGTTGCTAACATCGTTCCGGTACCTAAGAAGGACGGTAAGGTACGGATGTGTGTGGATTACAGAGATCTGAACAGGGCAAGCCCCAAGGACGACTTTCCACTTCCTCATATTGACGTTCTGGTTGACAACACCGCGCAACACAAGATCTTCTCCTTCATGGATGGTTTCTCTGGCTACAATCAGATCAAGATGGCTCCTGAAGACATGGAGAAGACAACCTTCATCACACAGTGGGGCACCTTCTGTTACAAGGTGATGCCTTTCGGGTTGAAGAATGTTGGGGCAACTTATCAGCGCGCCATGGTCGCTTTGTTCCATGATATGATTCATCACGAGATCGAAGTTTATGTTGATGACATGATAGCCATGTCTCAAACTGAGGAAGAGCACTTTGATCATCTACAAAAGTTGTTCGACAGGTTGAAAATATACAAGTTGAGGTTGAATCCGAACAAGTGCACCTTCGGGGTAAGGTCTGGTAAACTTCTGGGTTTCATTGTTAGCGACAAAGGCATCCAAGTAGATCCTGCGAAGGTAAAGGCCATACAAGAAATTCCAGCTTCCCGTACAGAGAAGGAAGATAGAGGTTTCTTGGGACGCTTGAATTATATCTCCAGGTTCATTTCACATCTGACTGCTACTTGTGAGCCCATCTTCAAGCTTCTGAAGAAAGATCAAGTGGTAAAGTGGAATGACGAATGCCAGACAGCTTTCGAAAGAATCAAAGAATACCTACAATAACCGCCAAATCTGATGCCTCCGGTTGAAGGAAGACCTTTGATATTTTACTTAACAGTGTTAGACAAATCAATGGGGTGTGTGTTGGGGTAGCATGACGAGTTTGGTTGAAAAGAGCACGCAATATACTACCTTAGCAAAAAATTTATCGACTGTGAGATACGATACTCGCTACTCGAGAAAACTTGTTGCGCTTTGGCATGGGCTGCTCGCCGACTAAGACAATATATGTTGACCTACACTACTTTGTTAATATATAAGATGGATCCGATCAAATACATCTTCAAGAAACCTGCTCTCTCCGGAAGAATAGAAATATGGCAGATGATCTTAACCGAGTAAGATATACAATATAAAACCCAGAAAGCAATCAAGGGGAGTGTATTGGCTGATCATTTGGCTCATCAGGCCGTGGATGACTACCAGTCCATGAATTTTGAGTTCCCGGATGAGAATATTATGCTGGTGACTGGCTACGAAGAACCTGGACCGGATGAAGGACCCGAAGAGGGATCCCGATGGACGGTGGTCTTTGACGAGGCTTCAAACGCACTTGGTAATGGCATCGGCACCATAATCATATCTCCCGAGGGCTGTCATACTCCTTTCACTTCCCGACTATGTTTCAACTACACTAATAACATGGCGGAGTATGAAGCTTGCATCATGGGTCTCAAGGCCGCTATTAACCTCAGGATTAAGTTCTTGGACGTTTCCGGGGATTTAGCCTTGGTAATAAGTCAGATCAAAGGAGAATGGGATACGAAACACCCGAATCTTATCCCATACAAAGAGCTCGTACTGACATTGCTCCCACACTTTGAGGAGATAACTTTTGAACATTTCCCGCGAGAGGAGAACCAGTTAGCGGACGCGCTAGCTACCATGTCTTTTATGTTCAAAGTCAGGTGGGACAACGAAGCTCCCCAAATCACCATTGAGAGGTTGGATGAACCAGCACGCTGTTGTGATATTGATATTGAAGAGGTGGAAGACAAACCCTGGTTTCACGAAGTCAAGAGGTATCTCGAGACTCAAGAGTATCCCGAAGAGGCATCTGTCAATGATAAGAAGTTTCTGAGAAGGTTCGCTGTGGAATTCTTCCTCAGTAATGGAATCCTCTACAAGCGCAATCACGACTCTACAATACTACGGTGTGTAGACAAGGGCAAAGCAGAGAGGATCATGACATATCTACATGAAGGTACCTTCGGAACCCATTCCAATGGACATACTATGTGGCTAAGAAGATCCTACGGGCAGGATATTACTGGTCCACTATGGAAGCCGATTGTTATCAGCACTCTCGAACTTGTCATAAGTGCCAAATCTACGCTGATAAGGTGCATGTACCTCCGGTTCCCTTAAACGTCTTGACAACTTCGCGGCCCTTTGCAATGTGGGGCATCAACATGATTGGAGAAATCAGGCCCACTGCTTCCAATGGACATTGCTTCATTCTAGTGGCCATTGATTACTTTATGAAGTGGGTTGAGGCGGCCTCTTTTGCTACAGTAACCAAGAACGTTGTGGCACGGTTTATCCGACATAATCTAATCTGTCGGTATGGTGTGCCAGAGAGAATTATTTCTGACAATGGTACGAATCTCAAAAATACAATGATCACCGATCTCTGTAAACAGTTCAAGATACAGCATCATAACTCTTCTCCCTACCGGCCGAAGATGAATGGCGTTGTTGAAGCAGCTAACAAGAACATCAAGAAAATTGTACAGAAGATGATGGTGACATACAAAGACTAGCATGAGATATTATCATTCTCTCTTCATGGATACCATACCTCGGCATGGACATCGACAAGGGCAACACCCTACTCTCTGGTATTTCGCATGGAGGCAGTCCTACCCATCGAAGTCCAGATACCTTCTCTCAGGATTATGAAGGATGTGGGTTTGAACAAAGACGACTGGATCCAAACTCGACTTGATCAGCTAAATCTAATCGACGAGAAGAGACTTACCGCTATCTGTCATGGTCAGACATATCAAAAGCGAATGATCAAGGATTTTAACAAGAAAGTCAGATGTCAAGAATATCAAGTCGGGGATCTAGTGATCAAGCGCATCATACTGTCGCAAGGTGATCCCAGGGGAAAATGGACCCCCACATACGAAGGGCCATTTGTGGTTAAGAACATTTTCTCGGGTGGAGCTATGATTCTAACCACCATGGACGATGACGACCTTCCTCACCCTGTCAATGCAGACATAATGAAAAGATACTACGCTTAATTAATTACCAAAAAACACATTAAAATCTTTCCAAAATTGTTTAAAAAAACATTCCAAACTTGAAGATTCTTGTTCTCATCATGTTTTCACGGTTTTGGCATGTTTGTCATGTGTTCTTGGGCCTCCATCTGATTGAAATCAAAATCCCACGCGCCTTGGCCCAATGATTTTATATTTTATTTGATTTACTTGCATTTAAATGAATAAAAATTCAAATAAAATAAATAAAAATCATAAAAAATGTAATAATGGATTTATTTTTAACACATTGTGAACATGTTTGAACATCAAAAGTTAGGCCCATTAGTTTAAAATTTCAAGTTTCCTCACTTTGCATTTCATGCATTTTCTCAAAATTTCCCAGCTTGCACTGGTCATAACCCTATCAATTTTCATATTTTGAAGGTGATCCTTGACTTTTTGGAAAGTTCAATATGCCCTCTACAATTTATCTTTTGATCATTTTTGCATTTGAAGACTTTATATTGATGTAAGTTGCCTTGACAAAAAGTGTCTTTTTGTTGACTTTTAAAATGACCTATAATGTATGGGCTCATATCTTTCAAATGAAGCATTTTTTGTACTTGAGAATGATTTCAAAGTTGTAGAGAATTGAATTTCCTTCAAAATGGGATTTGGTTGGGGGGAAAGTTGAGGAAGCATGTGAAAGTTATGCTTGGTTAAAGTTCAGTTGACTTCTCCTAAAAAAACCCTAATTTGGCAATTTGGCCTTTTGATGATTTGAGGGCTTCTCTTGAGGAATCATGATAAAACCTTGATCAAATGATTAATATCACTTAAAAATGTTGTTGTTGACCAAAAATATTGAAGTTTGATTGTATGTTGACCATAGTTGACTTTTACCCAATACAATTGATTTTCAATCATCTGAGCTATTGACTGAGCAAACATGTGATGTAAGACTTGAAACTTGACATGAGCAATGTTGAAGACCTATGATGAACCATGAAAACCATTTGAGGGCTTTACAACCCAAACTTCCTTGAGGAACTCAAAACCCTAGTTGTAGATCCCTTGCTTAGGAGGGGGTTTGACTGGTCAACCCTTGAGTAACCTTGAGTACTTAAGAGCCTTAGAAGAATGTTTTTTTTTAATAAAATGGGAGGGAAAATTTTGGGGTACATAATCTTCCCCTTTTCAATCTTCTTAAACCTGAAGAGTTAGATTGACATGTCTGCCATTCGTGACTTGATGGTGGAAGATGATTGAACACTTAAGTGCCCAAAAATTTGCACTCGTTGGTATAAAAGTAACGTTGTTGGTTGATTATACCGGGAATGGGCTTAAATATTCCATTTGGAGAGGTGACGGAGAGTCATCAGAGATGGGCTTATAGATTCCATCCAAAGTAACCGTTGATAGAAATTTGACTAAGTCTACGCCCGACTTTATCTTAGAATATGTATTCGGAGTGAGTCTACACCCGACTTGGTCCAAAAGGATAATCAAAATAAATATATGCTTGATTTAATGTGAACCAGAAGATGTCTACGCCCTACTTTTTCGAAGGAGTATCTGAATAAATCTACGCTCGATTTAATCTGAGCCAGAAGATGTCTACGCCCGACTTCAATTGGAAGAAGATGTTGGAAGGAGTCTTCGAAGGAACTATTTTTTAGAATTCATTCTCTGAAGGAAATGCTTGTCAGATTAAATCTCTGAGGGAAATGCTTTTTATAATAAATTTATGAGGTAAGTTCATTTCATAATCCAGTCTCTAAGGAAGTGCTTTTCAGAATTCAATCTCTGAGGAAGATGATTATCAGAATTCAGCCTCCGAGAAAATGCTTGTCAGAATTTAGTCTCCGAGGAAATGTTTGTTAGAATTCAGTCTTCGAGGAAATGTTTGTCAGAATTTAGTCTCTGAGGAAATGCTTGTCAGAATTTAGTCTATAAGGAAATGCTTGTCGGAAGTCAGTCTCCGAGGAAATGCTTGTCAGAATTCAGTCTCCGAGGAAATTTTTGTCGGAACTCAGTTTGCAAGGAAATGCTTGTCGGAATTCAGTCTCCAAGGAAATGTTTGTCTGAATTCAGTCTCCGAGGAAATGCTAGTCGGAATTCAGTCTCCGAGGAAATGATTGTCGAAATTCAGTCTCCGAGGAAATTCTTGTCGGAATTCAGTCTCCGAGGAAATGCTTGTCGGAATTCAGTCTCCGACTAAATGCTTGTTGGAATTCAGTATTAGAGGAAATGCTTGTCGGAATTCGGTCTCCGAGGAAATGCTTGTCGGAATTCAGTCTCCTAGGAAATGCTTGTCGGAATTCAGTCTTCGAGGAAATGCTTGTCGGAATTCCGTCTCCGAGGAAATGCTTGTCGAAATTCAGTCTCCGAGGAAATGCTTGTCGGAATTCAGTCTCCGAGGAAATGCTTGTTAAAATTCAGTCTCTGAGGAAATGCTTGTCAGAATTTAGTCTCTGAGGAAATGATTGTCGGAATTCAGTCTCCGAGGAAATGCTTTTCAAAATTCAGTCTACGAGGAAATGCTTGTCGGAATTTATTCTCTGAGGAAATACTTTTCGGAATTCAGTCTCTGAGGAAATTCTTGTTGGAATTCAGTCTCCGAGGAAATGCTTGTCAAAATTCAGTCTCCGGGGAAATGCTTGTCGGAATTCAGTCTCCGAGGAAATGCTTGTCGGAATTCAGTCTCCGAGTAAATGCTTGTCGGAATTTAAACTCTGAGGAAATGCTTGCTGGAATTTAGTCTCCGAGGAAATGTTTTTTAGGAGATGTTTTTCATAGTAAATCTTTGAAGGAAGTCATTTGGTCATGCAGATGGTCGCCCATTCTTGTTTCGGGAATTGATCTACAATTCTCTTTCATTGGTAAACCCGGCCTGTTTCAGGAATTCATACCACCTAGTCTTTGATAGTTTCCCCGACTTATTTCGATAATTAGTCTTCGAACTAGTCATGCAGATAAGTTACCCTGGCTTGCTTCGGGGATTAATCTTTGACCTGTTTGAAAATTGCTGATGATATTCGTCATGTTTGTAGACTTTACCTGAAAAGACAAAGTTAGTCTTTATGCAATGTCATAACGCATGTAATGTATTGCGTAATGATGTTCTCAAAATAAATGAGAGTGTGTTATATGCGTTTCATATGCATATGCTATGATATTTTGTAAATGATGTATGAGATGTAAGATGTCACTGGCGGCGAAAGTAGTTTCATGTAACATCTTTGGCCAGGGAAAATAAATCTCTGACTGTCATTGGGTTTGAAGAGTATGAATCTTCAATCTTGTTTATAATTTCTTCGCTGGGGATTCCTGTTTTCTGTTTTAGAGGATACTCCGCTGGGGGATTCCTGCTTAATGTTTTGGAGGATACTCCACTGGGAATGTTTGACTTCTGCTTGGGAATAGAAGAGTTCAGGAACATTAGTCGTTCCTCGCTTTACTGGGAAATTTAATTCCTATATACCCTGAGTGGGGATAAAAGAGATGGATAACCTTTCGAGGTGCTGTCCAGTCGGGTTTCCCATATGGATGCCGACCCGTCTGGAGAGAATAAGGTTGAACAATACCTGGTCTAGTTTCCGATTCAGTAGCAACTCTTTGGGGATAGTAACCTGGATTGTTCTTTGTTGGAGAGAGGAGTTTTACCGGTTATTTGCAGAAGCTAAAGGAATAGACTCGGGATGGGAAGGCTGAATTCCATTGTGGAAATAAACTCTGTTGGAGAAATAAACCCTGTTGACAGAGAAATATTCTGCTGAGGAAACACCATTGCTGAGGAAATGAGCTCTGTTGGAGAAACAAAATCTACACGGGGTTTTACAGTTTTGAAGGAATAAACTCAGTTGGGGAAGAGAATTTCCATAAACTGTACTGATGCCGTAATCTCCTATGGAGATTGGGACACCGTAGGTTAGAGATATTGTCGGGGAAAAGATCATATTCCTTTATCCGCTAGGGTGATCTGCCGGTGAGTATGATTATGTTAACAACTGGAAGATGCCCCACTTCCTATTTGAAGGTACATTAGACCTGTCGGGGATGTATCTTTGTTAAAGATGAGCTTCTGAAGGTAGCTATGTGGGGATTTATGGATGATTTGAACATTATCTCAACTTCTAGAGCCCTTGGTAAATATTGATCGGGGTGATAAGTCTTCTACTGGTAGACAAGTGATGAGATAACGAGACATAGTCATACGCTTTAATCCCTAACTTTTGCCTGGACTACCTTTTCAGATTTTCAGTCCACCGGGATACCCTTTTTTGCCCAAGTCTCCTTTTCAGGTTTTCGACTTGTCGGGTGTACTATATATATATATATATATATATATATATATATATATATATATATATATATATATATATATATATATATATATCCCTAATTTTATTTCTCAAACATTTTTGGTTCGCCGGGATGCCCTTATTTTTGCTTAGGCATATCAACCTAGCGGGTCTCTTTCATGCGTAGTATTTTTCGACTATGTCCGTGTTCACATGGTGCAGAGAATTGTCATTGTCCATGGTAGTAATTGTTGTATCATTTCCAAAGAATATTTGCTTGATCGTATGTGACCCTTCGCTAGAACTCATGTCCAATTCCCCAAGTGATTCACATGGAAATCTTCCCCTGGCTATTCAGCACCTTTGAGAGATTCTTTGAATCTTGACTTGACTGCCCTAGATCAGTCAGACACCATATCATTCCCCTTAATTATGAAAGGCCTTTTACCGAAAATTTCTTTTCATTTGAAGTGATTATGTCCTATTGAAGGGATTTCCGTTTATTGAACATTCATCGTGCGAATTTCTCTACTGCCAAAAAATTAGTCATATGCAGACAGTGGCATTAAAAATGCAAAGCTTACGTCTGTCTTGAAGTTTTGAAAATGCACTTTTAGTAAAAACAAAATTTTGTAAGAATATGAATTCAACTCATGATTTATAGTGAGCCTTACAGGAGTCAGGATACCTTTTGTAACAGTATTCTTTCGAACTAACCCATGCTTCAGCTAGGACTTTTAAGGGTTGTAACATGGCCTGGTTCACGGTTTAAGAAACAAAGGAAAAATGCTCAAACTTTATTTGTACCCACCTGTTCTCCGTGATGTTCTTTGGTCCTATACTCAGTTAATTGTGTGTTTGGATTCCCATTGAGTTTGAATTATAACACTGATATTTCGATGATGGTTCAGATACTGGGAGTTTATTTAAGGAGGCAACCATTTTTTTGTGATATTTATTGTTGAGGATTCGTAGCTGTTGTACCCCAAATTTTTCCCTCCCATTTTCACACAAGACATACTCCTAGAGGTCCTCAATTGCTCAAGTTGACTAAGGATTGACCAGACAAATCCTCCTCTTAAGATAATAAGCCTCAAACTAGGGTTTCAATTTCAAGCAAGATGGTTGAGTTCTAAGGGTCCCAAATGATCTCCATTGCCCTAATATATCCTCAAGACAATCCATGCCAAGGTTTATGCCTAGCACAACAAGTTTACTCAATCAACTGCTTAGATGCTTGGAAATCAACTATGTTAGGTCAAAAGTCAACGGTGGCCCAAGTACAGTCAAACTTCAAGATTTTTGGTCAACATAAACATTTTGAAGTAATATCCATCATTTGATCAAGGGTTGATCATGATTCCTCAAGAAATGCTCCTAACTCATCAAAAGTCAAAAATGGCAATTTAGGGTTTCTATAGGAAAAGTCAACCAAACTTTTACCAAGCATAAATTTCTCATACTTTATCAGAAACTTTCCAACCAAGGCTCATTTTGAAGATAATCCAATTCCCTACAACTCCTCTTCAACCCTCAAAGTCAAGAAATGCCTCAATCAAAAGATATAAGTTCATACATTATAGGTCATTTCAAAAAGTCAACAAAAACACCTTTTGGGTCAAAACTTCTTACATGAACATGGAAGATCCAATTGAGATGAAACCAAAAGGGTTGTTTAGAGGACATCGTAATATTTCTAAAAAGTCCAATAACACCATCCTAGGGTTAAAAATGAGAGAGATATGCATTGCTAAAGTTGACCGATTTTTGGAAATGTGCATGAAGTCAATATTGATCAAAATGACTTTTTTTCCAAATGGGCCCATGTTTTCTTGTTTGAAACTCGTTCCTAAGATGGCCGATAACCCCTGAGATTATCCATATATTATTTTATTATTTTTATTATTTATTTTGATTTTTATCCATTTAAATCAAAATAAATCAATTTAAATAGTGGGATAATAAAATAAAATCAAAGATTGGATTTTATGAGCACATCATGAGTCCATGAACAGCTAGCAAATCAGAAAAAATTTGTGCAAAGGCTAATTGATTGGAAAAGATCATGATTTGGCTTGTTTTAGAAACAAATAATGCAAGGAACAAAATCAAATCAAATCTCAACAATTTATGAAGATACAGTCCAATTTTGTTAACCTAAATCAGTCTATTATAAGTATACAAAATTGCCAAAGCATAAAAGGAAGGATTGGTCATGTAAAATGCAAGAACAAAAACTCAATTTTTGGACAAAAAGTGAGAATCAGATTTCGTTCTACATGGCGATTCAAAGTATTTCAAGGCCAGCAATCCATTCCTGGCAATCTCCTGAAACTAACAACATCATTTGCACGCATCAAAACACCTAGAATCACTCCTTACAGATTCACGGTTTACACACATATTCTTGAATTTGATTTTTACAATTCACACATGATAAATGATTTCTAAGCATATATTCATGTTTGTATCATCCTTTAGAATGTGTTTTCATATTTAATTTCGTGTTTTGATGCCTGTTTGATGAAACACCATTGCTAGGGTATAAGGTCGTTTTAGGGCTTTCAAATGCTGGAACAATTGGCTCTAAAGATGGATACCATCATGATTAGAGGATCAAACCCAATTGTTCCATGGTCTTGAATCTAATTTATGTTGCTTAATCATGATTTTTGAGATGCACAGGTTATAGCTACAAACAACGTCCGTAGGTAAATGTCTTTTCCTAAGACAACAGTCTTGGCCAAGAAGACGATTGCACGGCGAGGCGTGAGTGGCCCATTTGAATCTCGCACGTTTTAATTATTGCACTGGCTTTTCATTCTATATAATATATTGTTTGCGTTATAAATGATTGAAACAAATGGTCTAGTGGCAAGAGGCAAGGCTTTGCAAGGTGCGCGTGTAAGAGGTCAGGGGTTCGATCCCTGCCTCCTACATGTTATTTTTCTCAATATTTCTTGGCAGATTCTAGGTTGCCATCACGTGCACGCACACCATACGCTTCCAGGTCACCATCATTGGATCGTTCACTATCCAGATCCAACACTTTCAAGCATGTAGGCGCATGGTGGACACTCCTGATCCCAACACACAGGATCCAACGTTGCTTGGGCCAACCAATATGGGCCTGGAACAGAATTCAACAACATCACCTCCTTTTTGGGCATACACCCCCTCATCCTATTTCTTTCTTCTTTTTTAATTTAATTATTTTATTTTGTTTAGATTAGTTTAATTATTTTTTTTATTAATCAATTTTTTATGAAATCATAAAATCAAAATGTCACAAAAAATAGGATTTAGTTTTTTTATATAAATTAATTTTTTTGTAAATAATTAATTTTCTCGACATTAATTTATTTTTTATTAAAATCAATTATAAAATTAGGTTAAATTCAAATCTTTTTTTTGCAAAAAATCCAAAAATATTCTCCATGATCAAATTAGGGTTTTTTTAGGGTTTTCAACTTTGTTTCCAATTGTTATTCTCGCACTGAATTATTTTTGCCGTACGATACTTTTTCAATATTGATGTAATTGTGTCCGGTTTGTAATAGATTAATTAGGGTTTTATTTCCGCACTTTATTTTCAGTCAAATATTTATGTATCTTCCCAAAATCCTTGTAATAGCGTAAGACTCTTTTATTTTCTCGCTTTTATATCTTATGCTTGTATGTAATGGCTAGCAACCTAGGCTTGCATGGTTAATCAATTAATCAGTAGATCACTTAATTACAAGATAAATATCTGAAAACAAACACTGATGCACACTTGCGTCCTTAGGGTATACCTCACATGGTTGCCTCGGAAACAATGGTCATGTCCTTCAAACGTAGGGATATCTTAGCAAAGACCCGCAATTCAAAAAATCATCAAAAAAGATCATAGTCCCTTACTGTCCCTCGAGTTGCATGCGAGAAATGATCTTATGATGATAGTCCCTTCAAAATGCTAAGGTATCCTTACATGTTGCCTTCAATGACCATTTCGTCCCTTTCGATAGTCCCTCAACATCCAACGGCTAGGGTTACCTACTCACTAATAGTAGGATAACACGGTCTAAAGGAAAGGAGGAGAAGAATAGTCTTTTTTCGAGTAGGTAGATAACTGTTAGGTACTTGCTCAAATAAATTTTCACACCACACTTTCAAACATACTTTTCAAACAAAGTTTTCAAAAACACTTTATCACACTCTTGAGGACTGATACAAGGGTTACCATAAAGTGAATCGCCGCACTAAGGCATTTTTTCAAAGATTTTCAAAACACACAAACACGAAAGCAATTTCAAAATGAGCAAGTACCTAAGATCCCATGTAAAACCATGGATAGAAAGGGTGTTAACACCTTCCCTTTCTATAATCTACCCCCCGTACTCAGAAATCTCGAAAAAAGGTCTTTTTCTGTTCTTTTCACCCTTTCCTGATTGGATAAAAGAAAATTCAGTGGCGACTCTTGCTTACCGCGACATTTGCGAATAAAAAACGCAAAAACAGTATTAACAGTCGGTTTTCCACTGTATCACAGTAGCGGCCTCTTTTTTGACTTTATTATCCCTAGTTTTTTCCTGAACTATTTTGAGATTACAGTCAACGAGATGCCCCAGTTTTTCCTAAGTCTCCTTCATAGATTTTGACTTAGCGGGTTTTTCTTTTGAAAGATAATGACTGCTTGTTTTAATGATTATGAGGAACCATCACCGTCTTTTGATTTAGAAGAGCATCTTCGACACTATTCATCGTGTATGAAGGTAGAGCTTACGTTTGAATGTGCATTTGAATTAACTGAGTAACTACTCTGCCCCATGTTATGATTAAAGGTTTCAATTTGCGTGAAAAAAGAAAACTTCTACTTCTTAGGCTCAAAGGGGCTGACTACGGATTATCTTCCTTATAACTCAACTATTTATGATTTGAAACAACATATGTACATCGTCAACAAGGTCTACTCAAAAGCATAATGTAGATATTATGGTATCATTTTCGTCATCCTACCTCTAAAGGCTTACAACTTTTAATCAAGAGTTGAATATCACAAAAAGGAAGTAAAAGCATAGTTTAAATATAGTCAAAATGAATGGATTACTTCAAGCCAAACATATGCAATGCATTAATGAAACAACAAATTTTGATATAAAATAAATGCTCAAATAATCAAAAGAAATTACAATTTGAAAATTCAAATGAAATAGACGCTCTCAATCTTGGCCATGATTTGGCATGGGAGAAGTGATCACATTGGGAGGTATCAAGAGGGTCAAACTCAATCTCCTTAGCATCAATGAAATATTGGATTTTAATTTTCAAAGCCCAACAGCTATTTGTGTCATGTCCGAGACTATTGGAATGATAGGTGCCTCGCACATTAGGATTGTATCACGGAGAGGAGGTGTTGGGATTCTGAGGAGGATCCTTCAATGTTATCAGATCTGCCTTCAATAAGTGATGTAGTGCCTGGGTCAATGGCATGTTGATCTTAGTAAATTGTCTCCTAGGTGCATCCGACCTATGCTGATTTCCTTGTTGTTGATGTTGCGTTGGTGCGGGATTGGAGATTAGCACAGCTCCTACAGATTGGTTGCGGTTACTGCTAACACGACCCTTCTGGCTATAAATGGAATTGGTTTCCTTCTTATCACTGAATGTATTCTTCACAACACTTGAAGACGTAGCCACTAGAATCTTTCCACTCTCGATACCACCTTCGACATGTTCCCTAGCTAGAATCAGCTCAGTAAAACCAGATGAGGAGCTTCCAATTAGATGGTTAAAGAATGGACCTGTCAGAGTGCCCATGAACATATCAACCAGCTCCTTATTGGACATAGGAGGTTAAACTCTTCCAGCTAAATCCCTCCACTTTTGGGCATACTCTTTAAAACCCTCATTCGAGCCCATAATCATATTTTGTAATTGCACACGAGTCGGTGCAAGTTCAGCATTGTACTAATATTGCTTGTAAAAAGCAGCAGCCAAGTCTTCCCAAGTACGAATGTTGGTTCCTTCCAGCTGATAGAACCATTCAAGTTATGTACCAGACAAACTTTCCTAAAAGAAATGGACCCATAACTTCCTGTCAGCGGTATAGAATTGGATCTTTCAAACATATTGAAGATGTGAAAAACACAAGAAGGGGGGGGGGGGGGGGGGGGGGGTTGAATTGAAAACTGGGATCTAAAACATCTTAATGACACAGTATTTTTATCATGGTTCGTTTGATCTCAAACTACTCCAGTCCACCCGTCAAGGTGATTTCGCATCTCTCCAACGAGGTCTTAATCCACTAATCTCAACAAGATTACAAAAGCTACTTTAACAACTGTTAAAGTCTTCTTGAGTACAACCACAATCCGGTTAATCTCAAGGATCTATTTTACAATATGATTAAACAAAATGTGTTGTTGTTTTTCTAACAAAAACAGTTTATCATAATTGTGATAAATTACACAGATTTAGCTTAGAATAAAGAATGAATTTGCTTGAGCTTGAATATGCGTGGTTGGTGATCTTAGAAAATCGTTGTGTGTACGTACGTGCTTCATTTTGCAAGCAGACTTGTTTATATAGGCAATGTAATGACGTTGTCCATAAATCAAGTTTAATGTTATTAACACACTTTCCTTTTGGAGAAGATTTTGTCTGAAGAAAGCCGTTGGCATTAATTCTGTCTTGAATGTTCAGTAACGCTTCAGAGTCTTTTCTCCTTACTGCTGATGACGCTTCAGAATATTGATGACTTGGTTTGATATGTTCTTGTTCAGAATCAGAGTTTACTATAATTGAGCACAGGTTCTGGTCACCAATCTTCAGCGTATAATCTGATTGCTTCAGCGTGTAATACTTTATGGCTTATCTTCTGATGCTGATCTGATCAAAACTTCTGCATACATAAAACATATTTTTAAGGAGCATATTTGTTCTTTGTATTTATTTATTCTTTGTATTTGTTATCATCAAAACTCTAACCAAGGGTTGTAGAATCAAACTATGTTCTAACAATCTCCCCCTTTTTGATGATGACAAAAACCAGATTTTTCAATTTAGAAAATAAAGAATAAACAATTTAGAATAGAGAAGAAAAACTCCCCCTAAGTTGATTACTTCCCTTAAGATCCTTGAGTCTTTAAACATCAGAGTTTAACTGCGTCTTTTATCAGAGTTTTGTACATGTTCAAACTTTTCAGAAGATAGAGGTTAAGTAGTTCAGAATGTTTGAGACTTCTGTCTCAGTAAACCGTTATTGAAAATATCTTACTTTCTCCCCCTTTTTGTCAGTTATCAAAAAGGCTCTATAATCAGAGCAAAAAATATGATTTATATTAAAAAACAAGAAGCAATGATAAGTAGTTCAGAACAAAAGCAATGTAAAACAAACATTACAGATAAACAGATTTAAAATAGAAGAGAATCTAAGAGGGATGAGGAAGGTGTGTGAACAAAGCTTCCACTAAGCCCTTGATCTGGGTGTTAGTTTCCTCTTATTTGGTTAGAATGCTTTTGATTTCTTTGTTCGTGTCTTCCTGCTTATCCAACCTTTCCTGGATAATAACATTTGCTCTTTTCAATTCTTCCAGAGTTTTCCTGTCATAGGAAGGAGCTGGAGAATCTTCAGTATCTGGACGCTTCTCAGAGCATTCTGCAACATGATCACATTGAACCATTTCCTCTGCTGAGATCATCTCTTCTGGAGCAGCAGTCAGAGTGAGACCTTCTGATTCTGGTTGAACTTCATCTGAGAGACGATGTTCTGACCAAGGAGCATTATCCAGAGGGAGAATCTCCTTCTTGAGCAGATGGCTCAGAACTTGGTCTTCAAAAACCTTTAGCATATCACTGAAATTCCGTTGAACCTGTTCATAGCTCTGTTCTTTTAGCTTCAATGTTTCAGAACTTAGCCAGTTTCTGAAACTTGTCCATATATAATCAGAAGCAGCAGGGTTAGTCATCTCTAGACTAGCTTGCTTCAAGGAGGTTATCCATTCCTGCATTCCTGTTTCAAACATCAACAAACTTGTACCAACATCTGGTGTGGGTTCAGTTGGTTTTGGTTTGGGAATGGCAGTTTTGTTAGATATAGCAGTTAATCGTTCCAGTGCAGTTAGATCAATGACAAGTCTTACGTTGTCAGTTGGATTTCTCTTGGGTGAAGGAGTGAGAGAGTTGGTATGATGATTGGACTAGTTGGGGAATTTGGTGGTATGGATTCGAGAGAAGAAGGAATTTGTGGAATGTCCAGGATGGTGGTAGGCATGCGAATGGAAAGTGGTTCAGTGATTCCTGGGATTGGGATTATATCTGAATCTGAAGTAGGTTCTTCAGATTAGTTGGTTGAAAGATTGTGAGGTTCTGGTTCATAGGTCTCAGATGGTTGAATCTCAGAAGTTTGAGCTTCTGGTTGTTCAGGTTGAGGTGATAGTGGATGAGGAATATCTTGTTGTGGAGAGAGAGGTAGTGGAATATCTGGTTGTGGAACATCTGTTGTAGTTTCGGAGTTTGGATTATCAGGTATTAGAGGATTTGGATTTTGTTGTGTGGGAGCTGAAATATCTTGGTCAAAAGAGTCAATATCTGACAGAACTTTGGCAAGTTATGGTTGAGTTTGTTCAGGATTTGGATTGGTAGGAAGGGAGTGAGTTTCTCTTAGACTTAGAGTTTCTGATGGATCAAACCCTATGTCAAATTCATCAAAAGTTTGTGGGGTTAGAAGTTCTGATTGGGTAGTTATGGGTTCAGATGTTGATATAGTTGTTGATTCTAAAACAGTAACAGAAGAAGGATTACCTTTCTTTTTAGAAACTTTTGGAGTCCTTTGGGATGATCCTTCTGTTGCTGCCTTTCTTTTCTAGGTCTTCTTCAAAACAACTTCTGGAGCCGCCTGATGCAAGTCCTGGATATTTAACCCTGGTGCAGTGCCATCTGCCTTACACGCATCCATATATCTGACAATTATCTCAGGCTTGGAGTCAATCTCAGAGAAAAGAGGAAAATCATCTAGAGGAATTCTTCTGGAAGTGATGGTTGTAAAAGAAGTAACGTTGGGTTCCTTCTTGATGTTCTCAATAATTTTCATCTTTTTTAGATTCTTTGCATTCAGAGGCTTCCCAGCAGTTGCTACTAGTGAGCTAATTTCCTGTGCTTCAGTCAGATGCTCTATCAGCCTATTCTCTGTCAGAATATCTGATATGAGTATTCCTAGGGGTATCCAGTCCCTTTTGGTACGCTCATCTTCTCTTGTTTCCTTTACACTGGTCCTTAGATGATTAAATAGCAAGTGAGGGAGATTTACCTTCGTCTTCTTAGAGATAAAGTAGATCAAAAACTACTGATCGATGTTCATGTAAACAGGAGAGCTGGTTGGCTTCCTGTGGTTGATGCATCCCAGAATCATCTTAGCCCAGATTCTGTGATGATCCTTCAGATCCCTAATCTTGCTGGACGGTAGACCCATAGTGAATATTTCCCTTGCAATTGAAGCAACATCAGAACATCTTTCAGCCATGTTTATACACCTGACACCTCCACCATTGTAACCGATAAGTCTTGAAATTAGGTCTTCAGTAATGACAATCTTCTTCCCCATGACATACGAGGTAACTTGATGGTTTGAGGAGGAAGCATGAATCCAGAATTCTTTGACAAGAATTGAAAACGTTGGCCCTAGAAGACGGTCAAAATATATGTTCCATCCTTGAGCATTGACCTCTTCAGAGAGATTGAAGCCATTTTCTTAAAGACTTTCAAAATCAACAATCAGTTCGGAAAGAACTTCCAGGTTGTCAATGGGTGTAATGCGGTGGAAGAACTGACTTGAGTTTTTGCGTTTGTGTTCGCAAATGTTACGGTTAGCAAAAGTCGCCACCTACTTTTCTTTTATCCAAAAGGAAAGGTAAAAAAGCACAGGAAAGACCTTTGAGATTGTTTTTGAGTTCGGGGGGTAGATTATGAAAAGGGAAGGTGCTGGCACCCTTTTCATCCATGGTTTTCCATGGGCTCTTAGTTACTTGTTTAGATCACATGCTTTTGCTTTGAAATTGTTTGAAATGGTGCTTTGTGTGGTTTTGAAAGTATTTTGAAAAGAGGCCATCATTTAGGCAATCTTTGTAATGATTCTCGTTCGTGAGAATGTATAGAAAGATGTTTGTCTTTTGAAAAATGTTTCAATGTTTTGTAAAATATTTTGAAAGTGTGTGTGTTTTCTTTTGAAAATAGAAAGGATTGTTTTGAAATTGATCAAGTAACTAGAAGCTATCTACCTACTCAAATGTCTTTCTTGTGTATTTTTATTCCTTTGACATTGTTGATTTACCATTGATTTGGTAAACAACCCTATCTTTGGATGTAAACGGGACAGGCGTGGGTCATCGTATGACCATGATAGCAATGTTTCGAAGTATCTTAGCATTGTTTGAGGGACCAAGATCATTTGTTTAGGCAACCTTTTGATAGCGTCATCGAGGGGCTATGATCTTATTTTGTTTTGTTTTGCCAAGATACTTCGCATGCGTAATATGACCATTTTTGTTTTAGGCAACCAAGTGGGTGAAACCCTAAGGGTGCTTGTGTGCAATGTGTGTCATTTTCATGCATTTTGATTTGTCTTGTATTAGGTCTTTTCTATTTGTTTGATTTTTGGTCTTATCATGCAAAAACCCTAATTTACTACACAAGTATATAAAGCGGTAAATTGCGTAAAAGTAAACTAAGCTATCACAACAATTATTATGGGAGGGGGATACAAGTTTTTTAATATGGATATTGCACAAAATAAACCCTAAAAATACTATTACAACCCAATTGAATATTGTGCAAAATAAATAAATATACAAATATTTAAATATGCAATGCAATGTATTTATGGAAAAAATGTTTTGTATTTGATTTTTTGTATGAGAAAAAAGATTTATTTAAGCCCTAAAAAATAAGGGAAAAAAATAATATTATTATTTTTGAAAGGGGGAAACCCTAATTTTTTATTAAAGAAAATATATGTTCTATTTTAATGTTTTATTCATTTTTGTACAATAAAAATAATAAATAATATTATGTACAAATATTAAAAATTAAAATATGTATGAAAATAAATATTTTATGTGTAAAATAATAAAATAAAAATGTATAGTATTTTTAAATGTATTTACAATTTATTATAAGAAAATAAGTTCTATTTATTGAAATAAACTAACTTCCATGTGAAAAAAATAATAAAAAATAAAATAAAATTGCAAAAAACATATTTAATTATTTTTTAGGATTTTTAATGTTCAGAAAAAATGATTAAAAGCAATAAACATGAAAATATAAAGAAAAATGCAAAAAATATAAAATAGGAATCAGGGGGTGCAAATAGTGGTCAGAGGGGTGTGAATAACAAAAACAGAAGGCCCAAGGTGCCCAAGGCCCAAGCCAGTCATCGTCCCTGTCCTTCGTCCACCTTGCGCGTGTGTACTCAGTTCAACCTGCAACTCTCAAACGCTTGCGCAAAAACAAAAACTTGTAACATAAAAAATGTAGCATTTCATCTTACGATTCCAATGATATAAATTATGTAACCTAATTCTCAAAGATCAGAGAGAATTTCAATGGCCCTAAATCGTGACCTAAATATTTCAGCAACTTCAAGTTTAAAATTCTCATGGAACAGTTAATATAAATGACAAATATGCATATGTACAGCTTCACCAAGATAAGGGCTACATTTTTTCTTCACAAATCGTGGCTTGGGGATGCCTAAATAGAGAGATAGAGTTTTGAAAAATACCTCCTTCAGCTGGATTTGGATATGACAATGTGGGGACTTTGAGTGAGGCCTGAGGATCGTGTGAGCTTCCTTGAAGTTCCTCCAAGCTATTCCAATGCCTAGCTTGCTTTGTGGATGGCTAGAAGTCTCTGTAGAAGTCAAGTTGCAACCTCCAAACTTGAAAATGGCAATGTCTGAAACCGAGCTTACAGGTGCAGGATGAATGCTTGGACTGCTTTGGTATAATGTTTATGAAGTGTTTCAAATGTTAAAAGGCAAAACGCACGAGCCAAAAATCAGTTGGCCTTGGTTTTGCAGAACTGTTATGCTTTGGACAGAAAATGGAGTTTTTCAGTTTTGGAGAGTTTCAGATGTTAAGCATTTGTGTCTTGCCTTGTGATAACTTGGTATATTTATATAGAATGATACAAAGTCCACCCCTTATCAGTTGTACAAGTTCTGACCCCTTTTGCCACTTTTCTTGCATTTGAAGAAAAGTTGAAGTGACCATGCTAACATGCTTGTACTGCTTGCTTGTGAGCTGATAGGAGTTGGTACACATTGCTTAAGATCTGTGGAGATTTCTTGCCTCAAAGAAATAGGTCCAAGGCTCAAGAATGATAAAGTTGCAAAAGCTTGCCTTTATGAAAATGACAATGTGCCCTTTATGCCATTAATGGAATTATCTCTTGTACAATGTTCTAAAAGTGAAAATAAAGCCTTTGTCTTCTAAATTAACATTTAATTATGGAGTGTAGAATGAGTTTAGGACCTGTAATGCAAGGTACAAGCATCCAAGATCAGATTTGCAACTTGATACTTTGCAAAATGGCATGAACAAAAGTGATAAAATGCCAATTTCTCTTCTTCATTTCTCCCTAACCACAAATGATCTTGGAGAGTTCTTGGACATTTTGGAAAGCTTGTCATGTTCTCTATAATCCATCTTTGAAATTCATTTGAGATACCTCTTTAAACTAGGTAAAAAATGTCCATGAAGTTGAGTCAAAAAACTGCCTAAATTAGGGCAATTTTTCACTAAATTATTTAGTTCATGGACCTATGTTCACAAATTCATAACTTGATATCCAAGCATCTTTTGGGAAAAGTTTGTGAAGAAAATTTGTAGATTTCATGGAGGACTACAACTTTCATGTTGGAAGTTTTCTTTGAATCAAATTGCATCATGGTAAAAAAGTGGTGGAAAGTTGGGGAAAAATAAGAAAGTTTCCATACTTAGAAAAATTCTAAGTTATGAAAATTTTCAAATTCAAAACCCTAATTTGCAATTTTGAGTTTCTTGGTGAACAAGTTTCATTTTTTGGCAAATCTTGATGAATTATGACCCTTGGCACTTGATTTTGACCAAAAAGTCAAAGTTAGACTTTTTAATATGCAAATGACCATTTTTCCCTTGTGAATGACTTTCTTGAAAAATTTGTAATTCAAGGCTTGGAATTGGATGGAAGCAAACCTGAGGGTCCAGGTTGATCCTTTGAGAAATGAGAGGGAAACTTTTGGGGTACAACAGATGCCCCTGTTCAATATTCTTAAACCTGAAGAGTTAGATTGGCGATCTTTGTCATTCGTGACTCGAAGGTAAAAGATGATTGGACACTAGAGTGCCCATAAATTCGCACTCGTCAAAATGTAGTTGAGGGAATGGGCTTAAAGATGCCATTTGGAGAGGTGATAGAATCTTGTTGGAGATGGGCTTGTAGATGCCATCCAAGAATGTTTGCTGAATTGTAAGTTGTAAGTCAGAAGAATAAGTATCAGAATGGTATCTGTGTCTGGAACGTATTTGAGCTGTATCTGGAGACTTGAGATCTGAATGAGAAACAGAATAGCATCCGTGTCTGGAGCGTATATGAACTGTATCAAGAGTGTTAAATTTGAATAAGGGCCAGAATGACATCCGTGTTTGGAGCGTATCTGAACTGTATCTGAATCTGAATAAGTGACATAATGGAAACCGTGTCTGGAGCGCATATAAACTGCATCTGATAGTTGAGGTCTGAATGAGTAATAGAATAGCATCCGTGTCTGGAGCGTATCTAAACTGTATTTGATGGTTAAAATCTGAATAAGTATCAGGATGGCATCCGTATCTGGAGTGTATCTGAACTGTATATGAGTTATGAAATCTGAATGAGGGCCAGAATGCCATCCGTGTCTGGAGCGTATCTGCACTGTATCTGAGATCTGAATAAGGGCCAGAGTGGCATTCGTGTCTGAGCGTATCTGAACTTGAAATCTGAATGAGTAGAAAAATGACTTCCGTGTCTAGAGTGTATCTGTACTGTATCTTGAAAGCTGAATCTGAATAAATAACATAATAACTTTCGTGTCTGGAGTGTATCTCTACTGTATCTTGAAAGCTGAATCTGAATAAATAACAGAATGACTTCCGTGTCTAGAGTGTATCTATATTGTATCATGATTGCATATTGTTAAACAGTAGCTGTTAATCTTATCCTGAAAAGGGTAAAATGTTAGCTGGAAATACAAGGTTATGTTGCATGAAATGTATGATGCAATATATGTGCTTTATCAATGTTTATGTAATTTATGCGCATGTAAGATGATTAGCTGTATTACTGAGGAAAATAAATCCTTGACTGCTGCCGGAGAAAATAAATCCTTGACCGTTGAGGATAAGAAATCTTTGGCGACTGTTGGGGATATAGGGATCCTTCATGACTTCCCTGGGGATATAGGGAACCTTCCTGTCTTGAAGCTGGAGTATTTGACAAAAAATTCTATTGTGAGTAATGCCATATACTGCCCGAGTAATCTGCTTGGAGAATCCAGAGAACTTTGATGACTTCTACTGGGGATTGCACAATGAGAATCCTTGTTCTACTGGAGAATAAGGAAGACTCTGATGACTTCTACTGGGGATTGCACAATGAGAATCCTTGTTCTACTGGAGAATAAGGAAGACTCTGATGACTTCTGTGGGGAATTAAGAATGAGAAACTTCATTATGTTGGGGAGCAATGAAAACTCTGTGGGGAAGAAGACTTACTGCTGGGGTGTAGGTTCAAAAGTTTGGATTGTCTGCCACTCTACTGGGGAGTTATCCTAGGTTGGGAGAGACAAAAGTTAACTGTTATCTGGTTGATTTTCAGACTTCAAGACAACTTGCTGGGGAATTTGGAGAAACTGAATGGTTTCCGCTGGGGATTGGTAGTTTGAAGTTTTGGCTCCGCTGGGGATTAGGAGTTTGAAGTTTTAACTCTGATGGGGATCTGTAATTTGAAGTTTTAGCTCCGCTGGGGATCTAGATGATGTACTATAGGGGTTGCTCATGGAATAGCCTAAAGACGTTTTCCTATCCTTTCAGTCTGTCAGTAATTATTCTTTTTCATTCTATTTATTTGTAAACAGTAATTATGTTCAAATGCATATGTTCATCAATGAATCATTGGAAGTTTTTGCAAATAAAAACACATGTGTAAAGAAAAAGGCAAATAGTTTTTTGTACTTTGAAAGAGATATCTTTGTATTTACTTTGAATAAGTATTTTGTACAAAGGAGACAAACATCCTAGTAAGAGGATGCTGTCATAAAGTAAGAAAAATTCATACAAAGATAGCTATGTGTGTAAAAATCACACGGGGTTCCTGTTGTACCCCAAAATTTTCCCTCTCATATTTCCCATGACATGGCAAGAAAAATCTCCAAGTGACTCAAGATTGCTCAAAAGTTGGACAGTCAAATCATCTCCTAAGGCAGTCAACCTCAAATTAGGGTTTTGTGTTGCATCAAGGTCCTTGCATCCAAATGACCTCAAGTTCTCCCAAATGTCCTAATATGTTCTCAAGTTCATCCATGTCAAATTTCAAGCCTTGCAGAGGAAGTTTGCTCAGTTAATTGCTCAAAGGGTCCCAAAATCGACTGTGCTAGGGCAAAAGTTAACTGTGACCCAAATACAGTCAAAATTCAAGTTTTTTTGTCAATATTCTCATTTTGAAGGATATTCCATCATTTTATCAAAGTTTGATCATGATTCATCAAGGATTGCTCAAAATTCATCAAGACTCAAAAGTTGCTAAATTAGGGTTTTGTAAGAAAAGTCAACTCAACTTTGACCAAGCATAACTTTTTCATACTTTATGAGAAATGACCCATCCAAAGCTCATTTTGAATAGGATGCAATTTACTACAATCCATCTTCATACCCCAAAATCAAGAAATTCACTCACAAGAAGTTATGAATTTGGACATTATAGGTCAATTTTGAAAGTCAACAAAAACACCTTTTTTTCCAAAGCTTATAACTTGAGCATGGAATATCAAAATGAGATGATACTAAAAGGGTTGGTTAGAGGACATCTCAAGCTTCCTAAAAAGTCCAAGAAAACTTCCAAAAGTTCAAAATTGAAGAAGTTATGCATTGTTGAAGTTGGGCATTTTTGCAAAATTGCCAAAAGTCAACTATCCCCAAAACATCAAATTTTGTCAAATGGGCCCATTCATTTCCACTTGATTTGATCTTGTCACACTACACACGTGTCCTAGCTTCAGCCTTATGTCCATTTATCAATTTTTCTATTTTATTGGATTTTTTATTAAATTAATTCATTTTAAAGCAATTTAAATCAAATAAAATCCCAAAACTTGATTACATGGGATCTTTTTCTATTTTCAGGACCTAATCATCATCAATGACATGATCAAATCCGTATCAAGCTTTTTATGTACAAAAATATTGGATTTTGGACAAAATAAGAAAGTTATCAATGGAGGATCAAATCATATCTCCAAACATCAATGTGCAAAGATTCAAGACACAATTGTTAACCTAATTCACTCCATATTACATATACAATGCAAAGGCACGAGTTTGAGAGGTGAGAGGCTGCAGAATGACAAAAAGCAAACTTGGAAAAATTGTCAAAAAGCTTGAAACTGAAATCGTGCATAGAGGCAGTTTCAACACCAAAGCTCCACGCTAATCCGTTGCTGGGTGTCCACTCAATCTCCTGCAATCCCTAGCAAACTCTCTCACCCTATCAATCGCGTTGTAAGTCTCTCAAAAAACCGCCATGCATTCAAAATCGTATCCTCATGTTCTTGCATTTTCTTGACAAATTATTGGCATATTCATGATGCTTGTGCAATTTCTAAGCTTTCTGCATTATTTGATTGCATTGATATGGCCTGTAACCCCCTAGCTGAATCTAAGGTTCTTGGATTGTCTTTTTGGGCGTTTCGTTTTCAGGCAAAATCAGTGTAATTGATGGACATAGACGTGCTCAGGATGCCCAGACGAGCACAACCATGGTCTTGGGGTTGGTTTTAATGGCCTAGAATAGATTTTGAAATGCACGTGCGAATTTAGCTGCGGATATAAATCCACAGGTAAATAACCAGGGTCCAATGAAGAAGACGAAGACGTGGCCCTTTCCAATTCGCTGATTCATATTTCGCGCTTTATTTTTATATTTTTCTGATCCATTAACTTGTTTGCCATATTATATTTTTTGCTCATTCCACTAAAAAATGAAACGCGCTGGTTGAGTGGTAGAGGTGTTGTTCAGTGACTCACAGGACCTGGGTTCGAATCCCAGGTTCCCATATTCCTTATTATTATTTTCTTTCAGGTGTTCCAGCGCGTTTCATGCATTATAGTGCACCATGGTCTCTCACTTAATCATTTTCCAGATGGCCCCAGGCCAGATCTGGTGGTCCAGATGGAGTGTGCATCATGCTCTCAAGTCAAACGTGCCATATGGAATTCCAGAAGTCAACCAGGCCTGCGCCTGTTGGGCCACAAAATTGCAATTCTCACTCCTTTTCCAGGCCCACACCCCCTTGAGTTTCTCTACCTCATTCTTTTTTTATTTTATTTAATTATTTTGTTTTATTATTTTTATTATTCAACTAACCAATCAAAACTTTTTCCTCATAAAATTTAAAACCAAAAAACATTTTCATTATTGAAATTAATTTCCAGCATTTTTATTTTTGTTAAATAAATTAATTTAATTTATTTATTTTAATTAGGAAATAACTTTAATATCTTTTGCAATAATTAAAATTAATTTAGACAATTAGGTTTTATTAACATTAATCAAATTTATTTTTATTTCTTTAAATATCAAAAATCCAAAAATATTATTTTTATTAATTAATGAATTAGCTTATTTAATTTAATGCTTAACCTAATTTAATTCCTTTCTTAATTCAAAAATAAACCAAAAAAAATATTTTCTTTAATAAACGAAGGGTCAAAACCCTAGAATGCGCCCAATTTAATTTTCTCGCATGCGATCTATTTTGCTTCAATATTGTATCTGTTTCCCGGAATGTAATAGTTTAATAGGACTTCAATATTTTTTTTATCGCTTTATTTATTTTCCGCATTTTAATTTCAAGGGTTGCTTTTGGCGATGTAAATACCCGACGCCTTGTAATAGTTTGTTTTAATTTCCAGAATTTAATTTCCGCAACTTACAAACTGTTAGATGTTTGATAATAGGGAATGCATGACAAGATCGAATGTTTGAACCTAAAATCAACATAGATAACCATTAACACATACAAAGATAAATTAACTGAAAATAACACACCCGCACATGCGCACTCTTAGGGTACATCTCGCTTGGTTGCCTTCGAACATGGCCATTGAGTATAGGAAGTTTTAGAGGTCGCCCTCTTGTCCAAAGATCATAGTTGCCTCAAAACGGTTGCCTCAGAAAAATAATCTAAGACATTAGGGTTACCGCTAAGGTGTCCTAACATTGCTTTAGTGACCACACGTCCCTTAATCGAATTGACCCTTAAAACTCCAACGACGGTGCTACCTACTCATCAATAGTGGGATAACACTGTCTAAAGGACATTAGCACAGATTGATTCATTTTTCAAGTAGGTAGATGGTTCTTAAAGTACTTGCTCATTCCAAAACAAAACAAAATTTTTCGCACTTACACCTTTTAAATAAAAACTTCTTCAAATCCACAAACACAAAGAAAAGCAAATTTTTGAAAACACTCTGAGCAAGTACCTAAGAGCCCGTGGATAACCACAGATAGAAAGGGTGCTAACACCTTCCCTTTCTATAATCTACCCCCCGGACCCGAGAAATATCTCGAAAAAGGAATTTTTCTGTGCTTTTTTTCCTTTCCTTGTTGAATAAAATAAAAGACGGTGGCGACTCTTGCTTACCGCGACATTTTGCAAAAATAAATGCAAAACGTGAACCAACATTCCAAAAACAGTCAGTTCTCTCCCACTGTATCACAGAACTGGCGACTCTGCTGTAGACATCTTAATAAGTGGGGTGTACCTTAGGATTAGATCATTGTGTTTTCAATTGTTTGCTTTGTATGCTTTATATTTGTGGGCTTGTATCGGAGTTACTATAGATCCTAACCCGGATCTGGGGGATACCCTTTAGGTAAGTAGCAATAAACTGTGAGGGAATTGTATGGCGTAGACCGATACGGTTGAAGCAGTAGCTACGTTGGTGTGGCACTCTAGATTGTACTGATATCCCTTGTGTTGGAACGAGGAGAATATGGGTCATCTAAGGGGTCATTAAGCACCAACTGACCTTAGAACCTTTAAATTGACCAACTTTGCCATAGAACAGTAGCAGTATGCTACACTCATTGAGACTAAACTCTCGCGATGATTCCGACTGCAAGAAAAGGTTGCTAAACTGGAATTATGACTGATTGAGGGTAGTCAGTGATATTGAGATCCTCTAGAACCCGATTACTATTTTTAGGACAGGTTGAACCAACTGAACTGAAAGGGGGTAGTACCTAAGCTCCTTGCCATCCTGAAATCTAAGGGCTCTCTGTGTGACTTGTGTGCCTATACCATGTTTGCTATTTGTGGATACCTGTGGTGTGCTTTCCATCATGACATCATAACATCATAACATTGCATGCATCTTGCATTGGACTAACCTATTTCAAAGACAGGAGGGATTCATCTTTGTTCTATTTTGTAGGTCATGATGCCCATGCGTAGGAATACCATCCGGATCAACTTTGTCCAGGTTCTCACCATGCTTAAAGAGTTGGTTGCAAAGATGCCTGATACTACCTCCTTCATCAGGAGACATGGTTACCTCTTGGGTTTGGTCACTTCCAAATTGGACGAGCAGATGATGAGTGTCCTAGTCCAATTCTATGATCCGTTGTACCATTGCTTTACTTTTCAGGACTACTAGTTGGTTCCCACCTTAGAAGAGTTCTCTGAGCTGCTTGGTATCCCTATCCGGGAGCAGACCCCGTTTACTGGTTGGGAGAAGATCCTTAGGCCCGAAGAGATTGCTGCAGCCCTTCATATGACAAAGGATGAGGTTATGGCTAATTGGGAGACTAGGAGTGGAGCAAAGGGCTTTCTGACTAAGTTCTTGGTTGGCAAGGCTAATTATTTTTGGGATAGTCTAGACTTCAAGGCATTCGAAGATATTCTGGCTCTTCTGATATATGGCTTGGTATTGGTTCCAAATCCTGACTCTTTTGTTGATGTGAATGCGGTGAAAATCTTCATCTCTCGTAATCCTGTACCCACTCTCTTGGGTGACATTCTTCATCAGCTTTATGCCCGTACTACCCAAAAACGGGGAACCTTGATGTGCTGTGCTCCATTATTGGCGAGATGGTTTATTTCACACCTCCCCAAGTCAATGATGAAGAACAAAGAAGGCATGGGCTGGGCTTATAGGGTTATGTCTCTCTCTCTCATAATGATATCATCTGGACTATCAAGGGTATGGACGAGGTGGCTATTATTGATCGGTATGGGGAGTACCCCAATGTTCCACTGATAGGAAGCAACAGAGGGATTTCTTACAACCCGTGCTTGGCCTTACCTCAGTTTGGGAGAGCCAGAAGAGAAGGACCTTATGAGTTGCTAATGCCTAATATCATCTTTGATTTTCAAGGGGATACAGACGAGCAATGCCGCAGATTCATAAGGGCTTGGGATAGAGTTCATAGATCTGATCCACACGAGCTGGGCCCAAAGAATTCTCTTCAGATGGGTCCGTATCCGCGCCCAAAAGCTGGGTATGCCGTATGAAGCCGTCCTGCCTATCATTGTTGAAGTTGCTAATAAAGAAGGGGTTCTTCCGACCATCCTTCATCCTCATATGCCCACTGACATTGGGGAACTGAAGAGGTCTTGGATGCAGCTGAGAGAAGAACGGGATTCTTACCGAGAAAAGTTCAACGAGCAAGAGTAGAAGATTCAGAAGTTGACTAGGCAGCTGGAGAACGAGCGGATTCTCAATAATTATGTCCGCACCGACAAGAAGCGACCATGGGAGAATTGATTGGCCTTTGATTATTTCTATTTCAGTTTTATTTACTTTTCAGTATTTCCTTTCTTGTAACGCCTTAAGGGCAATTTGTTGAACAATTTGAATTTCAAAGTTTATCTAATAAAGTGTGTTTCATTTCTTGTTTACAAATTTGAATCTCCCGATTGTCTTTGAAATCATGTCATACGCATTTCATCCCATGCACTTCATAACAGGTACCCATTACAGGTCTCTTATCTTCTTCGTTGTTTATTTCAGCACTCATCATGTCTGCTGAACCTTCAACTGAGCAAGCCATCAAGGCCCTACAGTCCCAGAATGCTCAATTCCAAGAGCTATTCATGGATCTAGCTAAGGGTCAGCAAGATCTGAAGACCTTGATTCTGAAAGAGAAGAAGAATAAGAAGAAGAGGACAATCCTGTTTAACACAGGTCACAGGTTTGGAAATAGGCTACGGTATGAAGTTGATTTGACCACCTCATCTGGAGGGAAAGATAGTCAAGCGGAAAGAAGGGCTCCTAGCCCTGTGGTCTCCGACAATGAGACGGATTTCGATGAAGACCAGTATCCTCCAGCCGAGGATAGATACAAACAACTGGAAGACCGATTGAGTATGATGGAAGTTCAGAAAGTGCTTGGTCTGGACTTTGGTGATCTGGGTCTATCATCTGGGGTGGTGATTCCCCACAAATTCAAGGCACCCACCTTTGCTAAGTATGACAGAGTTTCTTGTCCAAAGCTGCACCTCCGGTCATATGTAAGGAAGATTCAGCCGTACACCGCTGATAAGAACCTATGGATCCATTTCTTTTAAGACAGTCTCTCAGGGACTCAGCTTGAGTGGTTTTATCAGTTAGACAGAACCAGTATCCACAATTGGGAAGATTTGGCTGCTGCTTTCTACAGGCAGTACCAATATAATGTCGACCTCGCTCCTACGCGTACCCAACTCCAGGGTATGTCTATGGGAACGGGTGAAGGTTTCAAGGATTATGCTCAGAAGTGGAGGGACCTCGCTGGAAGAGTGCAACCACCCTTGGCTGATCGAGAGCTTGTGGATATGTTTCTGGGGACCTTGTCTGGTCCATTTTTCAACCACCTGATTTGAAGCTCTTCGTCTGGGTTTACAGAGCTAATTATGACTGGTGAAAGGATTGAGGCTGGTATTAAGTCTGGTAAGATACAAAAAGGTGCTTCATCAAGCACCAATAAGAAGCCTTTCAAGAAAGAGTCCAGTGATGTCTACAGTTTGAAAAACCAGAATAGACCTGAACGCCGCCAAGCTGTTAATACGGTTGTTATTTCAAGACCTGCTGGTGCTGCTCAACACAACAATCAACAAAAGGACAGGAGACCTCGAAGGAAATTCACCCATCTCAACATGACTTTGTCTCAGATTTTGCCGCAGTTATTGAAAACCAATCTGGTGATTCCAAGGGAGGCCCCAAAGAATCCCAATACAACGTCACCAAAGTATAACCCTAATGCCCGTTGTGCTTTTCACTATGATAGCCCGGGGCATGATACGGATGATTGTTGGGTTTTGAAGAACAAAGTACAGGACTTGATTGATGCAAAGGAGATCAAGTTCGGAGCACCAGAAAAACCTAAACAAGATGTGGGAGTGAATGCTATCGGGGATGACGATGATGAAGAGTTTGACATTGACAATTGGATCTACCCGACTGCCAACGGTGGATTAAGCAACTGGACAGCGAAGGATTCTATGCCCGTTTCTGTTATCACCCAGTAATGAGACTTTTGCTTTGAATTTGTAACAGACAATGTTTTAAACTTTATGGCTCGGTGTCTTACCCGGGGCACCGTGGCTTCATTTGTGAGGTCTTTTTGTGTGTCATTTTCATATATCATTAATAAAAGTATTGGACGTTTCTTGCATTTAAAATTTTTGCGCTCCTTGTTTTTCTTTTATATTGCAAAACAGCTATTTTACACACACTCACATATACAGGTCTACATCCACTCTGGATCTCACTGGTAACGACTCTGCTACTACCAGTTATGACTTCGAAAATCCAATCAACTTAGCCGAAGACGAAGGTGAAGATGATTGCGAAGTGCCTGGTGAACTTGCAAGACTGCTACTCCAAGAGGAGAGGGCTATACAGCCACACGAAGAGCCAGCGGAAACAGTGAATCTGGGTACAGAGACAGATAAGAAGGAAGTTAAGATCGGTGCAAATCTGGAGCTTAGGGTGAAGCAACGGTTGATTCATATGCTACATGACTATGTTGAGATCTTTTCCTGGTCTTACGAAGATATGCCGAGTTTGGATACTGATATTGTGGTTCATCGCCTGCCTACCAAGGAAGACTGTCCTCCAGTGAAACAGAAGGTCCGCCGAATGCGCCCAGAGATGTCTGAGAAAATCAAGGCTGAAGTTATGAAATAGTTTGACGTCGGTTTTCTAGCAGTTACTTTTTACCCTCAGTGGGTTGCCAACGTGGTTCCAGTGCCGAAGAAGGATGGCAAGGTTCGAATGTGTGTTGACTATAGGGATCTGAATAGCGCGAGCCCCAAAGATGACTTCCCTCTACCTCATATCGACGTTCTGGTTGACAACACCGCTCAGCATAAGGTATTCTCCTTTATGGATGGTTTCTCCAGTTATAATCAGATTAAAATGGCTCCCGAAGACATGGAGAAGACAACCTTTATTACTCAGTGGGGTACTTTTTGCTACAAGGTCACGCCCTTTGGATTGAAGAATGCTGGGGCAACGTATCAGCGTGCCATGGTTGCTTTGTTTCATGACATGATCCATCATGAGATTGAAGTATACGTCGATGATATGATTGCAAGGTCCCAAACTAAGGAGGAACACCTTGACCATCTGCAGAAGCTGTTTGACAGGCTGAAGTTGTACAAGCTGAGGTTAAACCCGAACAAGTGCACCTTCGGGGTGAGATTTGGTAAGCTACTGGGTTTCGTCGTGAGCGATAAAGGTATTCAAGTGGATCCTGCAAAAGTGAAGGCTATACAGGAGATTCCAGCTCCCAGAACAGAGAAAGAAGTCATAGGCTTCTTGGGACGACTGAACTACATTGCCCGATTTATCTCGCACCTGACTGCTACTTGTGAGCCAATCTTCAAGCTACTGAAGAAAGATCAAGTAGTACGTTGGAACGATGAATGTTAGGCCGCTTTCGAAAGGATCAAAGAGTATCTCCAAGAGCCACCTATTTTGATGCCACCAGTTGAGGGGAGACCTCTGATCTTATACTTGACAGTACTCGAAAACTCAATGGGGTGCGTGCTGGGTCAGCATGACGAGTCTATCCGAAAAGAGAATGCTATTTATTACCTTAGCCAAAAGTTTACCGACTGTGAGACCCGATACTCACTGCTCTAGAAAACTTGTTGCGCTTTGGCATGGGCTGCTCGTCGGCTGAGACAATATATGTTGACTCACACTACTTTGTTGATATCAAAGATGGATCCAATCAAGTATATCTTCGAAAAGCCTACTTTGTCCGGGAGAATAGCAAGATGGCAATGATCTTGACTTAGTATGACATCCAATATATGACCCAAAAGGCAATTAAGGGAAGTGTGTTGGTAGACCATTTGGCACATCAGGCAGTGGATGATTACCAGTCTATGAACTTTGAGTATCCGGACGAGAATATTATGTTGGTAACTAATTGTGACACACCTGGACCGGATGAAAGACCTGAGGAGGGATCCCGATGGTCTATGTACTTTGATGGAGCTTCAAATTCTTTGGGCAACGACATTGGTGATGTGATCATATCTCCTAAAGGCTCTCATACTCCGTTCACCGCCTAACTATGTTTCAATTGCACCAACAATATAGCGGAGTATGAGGCGTGCATTATGGGTCTTCGAGCAGCTATTGACTTAAGGATTAAGTTTCTGAGTGTCTTCGGAGATTCCGCTCTCGTGATCAGTCAGATCAAAGGCGAGTGGGATACGAAACACCCAAATCTTATTCCTTACAAGGAGTATGTGTTGACGTTGCTTCCCCACTTCGAGGAGATAACCTTTGAACACTTCCCTAGAGAGGAGAATTAGTTGGCGGACGCGCTGGCTACGATGTCTTCTATGTTCAAGGTCAATTGGGACAACGAGGCTCCCTAGATCATCATTGAAAGATTGGACGAACCTGCACATTGTTGTGATATTGAGACTGAAGAAGTAGCAGATCAACCCTGGTTTCATGAGGTGAAGAGGTATCTTGAGGCTCAGGAGTACCCCGAGGGTGCATCTGTTAATGATAAGTTTTTGAGGAGGTTTGCAACAAAGTTCTTCATCAGCAATGGCATCCTTTACAAGCGTAACCATGATTCGACCCTACTGCGATGTGTGGATAAGAATGAAGCAGAAAAGATCATGGAGGAGTTACATGAAGGTACTTTCGGAACTCATTCCAGTGGACACACCATGGCAAAGAAGATCCTACGGGCAGGATATTATTGGTCCACAATGGAAGCTGACTGTTATCAGCATTCTCGGACATGTCACAAGTGTCAAGTCTATGCTGATAAGGTGCACATACCTCTGGTCCCTCTGAACGTCTTGACGGCACCTTGGCCTTTTGCAATGTGGGGCATTGATATGATCGGTGAGATCTGACCTATGGCATCCAACGGACATCGTTTCATCTTGGTAGCAATTGATTACTTTACGAAGTGGGTTGAAGCAGCTTCCTTTGCTACCGTAACCAAGAACGTCGTGTCACGGTTCATTCAGAACAATCTGATCTGTCGATATGGTGTACCAGAGAGGATCATTACGGATAATGGTACAAATCTCAACAACAAGATGATCACTGAGCTCTGCGAGCAGTTCAAGATACAGCATCACAACTCTTCTCCCTACCGGCCGAAGATGAATGGGGCTGTTGAAGCGGCTAATAAGAACATTAAGAAGATTGTGCAGAAAATGACAGTGACATACAAAGATTGGCACGAGATGTTACCGTTTGCTCTTCATGGGTACCGTACCTCAGCACGGACGTTAACAGGGCCAACACCCTACTCCTTGGTATATGGCATTGAGGCAGTCTTACCCATTGAAGTTCAGATACCCTCTCTCTGAATCATGAAGGATGCAGGTTTGAGTGAAGATGATTGGATTCAGACCCGGCTTGATCAGCTGAACCTAATCGACAAAAAGAGACTTACTGCTATTTGTCATGGTCAAACGTACCAAAAATAGATGATCAAGGCATTTAACAAGAAAGTCAGACGACAAGAGTATCAAGTTGGGGATCTGGTAATCAATCGCACTATTCTACCTCAAGGTGATCCCAGGGGAAAATGGACCCCTACTTACGAAGGGCCATTTGTGGTTAAGAACATTTTCTCAGGAGGAGCTATGATTCTAACCAATATGGACGGTGACGACCTTCCTCACCCCGTCAATGCAGACATAGTGAAAAGATACTACGCATAATTAACGACCCGCTAGGTTGACTGGCCTAGGAAAAAATAAGGGCTTCCCGGCGAACCAAAAGGGTTCGGGCAAAAATAAGGGATGAAAATGGAAAAATCTGTACACCCGGCAAGTCGAAAACTTGAAAAGGCGTCTTGGGCAAAAAAGGGTATCCCGGTGGACTGAAAACCCGAAAGGGTGGTCCAGGAAAAAATTAGGGATTAAAGCGTAACACTATGTCTCATTGGATCACCTTGCATCCAGACTTCAATATCAACTGTCAAGCTCATACGACACTAATCAATCTGATCTACCTTCAACCAAGTAGCAAAGTGATGAGATGCTCGAGGACATAAAGGCAATAGCAGAGTTGGAACCCAGTGGGATTATTCACATAGCTGTTTTGTTTTATTTTGACAAATTGTGTAAATTCTATCTGCTCGGCAGCGTTCTCTTACTAGGACGTCAGCCTCTTGTACAAAAACGCCTATTTACGGGCCAAACTTCAAAATCAATACAATTCCTTTTCAAAGAAATTTCAAACTGTTTTCCTTTATCTGTTTTGTTTTGCAAAGAACGTCCAAGGTTCATTTTTGATATATGCATTTGACATTAATTGCTGCTCATAAATATTTACATGTGAAACAAAAGGTGATTACTGGTAACATCAGAAACGGGGGCAATAAGAATTGTCCGAGCTGTACAGTGCTTTTTCCACCAGGTACACGGTAAATTCAGATGAAGAATATGGCTAAGGTACTTTCATTCCCCGCAGAGTAAGACAGTAATGGTAGCTCTCCCTCAGCTGAGACTTGCAACTATGAACGAATCAACAATACTCTCCGCAAGCAGAGTTAATCTACTGTCAGCCCTAAAAAGGCTCGATATCCCCTACAGTCTTAATATTCCCTAACAAAGTATAAGAATGTGCCCCGGCAGAATACAAGATACTCCCCAGTGGAGTCAATATCTCCCCAGCACGGTCTGAAAAAGATTTCCCAACGGAGTTGAAGCATCATCCCCAGTAGACTCTGGAAGTTTATCTCCAGCGGAGTACAAAAATAAATCTCCCCAGCCGAGTTTAAAGGATCATTCCCAGCAGAATTCAGAGGATTATCCCCGCAAAAGCCTAAAGGGTTATCCCTAGCAAGTTGCAACTGAAAGATCATCCCCATCGAAGTTCTTTCCTTTTACAAACAGGAATTCAATCCTCAACAGGTTCAATATCACCAGCAACAGTAATCCATCCCCAGCAGAGCTTATCAGTGGAATCCTCAGCAGAGCATCTCTTCCCCACAGAGTAATCTCCTCATCAGTTTATTCCCCAATGGAGTTATCTTCTCCCGCAGGTTTATTCTCGCAATCACCTTCGTTCACTATCCCCAGCGGAAACGAAGAATTCAACTCTAGTCTCCAGTAACTGTCTGGGATTTATTTTCCCCAGCTAAAACATTACATTTCCATACATCATGATACATGCATATACGCATCATACCACACAATCTCATTTATGTTGAGAACATCATTGCTTGATCCATATCATGCATTGCATATGACTGACCTTCACCTTTCAGGAAAGATGCAGTTAAGTTCTCAGCTATGTCGAAGACCTTCTCTGGTTCAGTCAGATCAACCCTAAGATCTCCCTGATTCGTATTCCAGTTGAAGATATTCCAAGACTTTTGTCTGGTCTAGTTAAATCGATTCCTAAAGAATTTTCTGATGCCGATCCAGTCAAAGTTAATCCAAGACTTTTATCTGGTCCAGTTAAATTGATTCCTAAAGATTTTTCTGATGCTGATCCAGTCAAAGTTAATCCAAGACCTTCTCTGGTTCAGTTAAATCGATTCCTAAAGATTTTTCTGATGCCGATCCAGTCAAAGTTAATCCAAGACTTTTGTTTGGTCCAGTTAAATTGATTCCTAAATATTTTTCTGATGCCAATCCAGTAAAAGTTAATCCAAGACCTTCTCTGGTTCAGTCAGATCGACCCTAAGATCTCCCTGATTCGTATTCCAGTTGAAGATAATCCAATACCTTTTCTGGTCCAGTCAAATTGATTCCTAAAGATTTTTCTGATGCCGATCCAGTCAAAGTTAATCCAAGACCTTGTCTGGTCCAGTTAAATTGATTCCTAAAGATTTTTCTGATGCCGATCCAGTCAAAGTTAATCCAAGACCTTGTCTGGTCCAGTTAAATCGATTCCTAAAGATTTTTCTGATGCCGATCCAGTCAAATTTAATCCAAGACCTTGTCTGGTCCAGTTAAATCGATTCCTAAAGATTTTTCTGATGCCGATCCAGTCAGAGTTAATTCAAGACCTTGTCTGGTCCAATTAAATCGATTCCTAAAGATTTTTCTGATGCCAATCCAGTCAAAGATATTCCAAGACTTTTTGTCTGGTCCAGTTAAATCGATTCCTAAAGATTTTTCTGATGCCGATCCAGTCAAAGTTAATCCAAGGCCTTGTCTGGTCCAGTTAAATCGATTCCTAAAGATTTTTCTGATGCCGATCCAGTCAAAGTTAATCCAAGACCTTGTCTGGTCCAGTTAAATCGATTCCTAAAGATTTTTCTGATGCCGATCCAGTCAAAGATATTCCAAGACTTTTTGTCTGGTCCAGTTAAATCGATTCCTAAATATTTTTCTGATCTCGATCCAGTCAAAGTTAATCCAAGGCCTTGTCTAATCCAATTAAATCGATTCCTAAAGATTTTTCTGATGCCGATCCAATCAAAGTTAATCCAAGACCTTCTATGATTCAGTCAGATCGACGATAAGATCTCCCTGATTCGTATTCCAGTCGAAGTTCAAGACTACCTATCAACAGTCTCCAAATGGCATCTGTAAGCCCATTCCCAGCATCTCCAGGCTGATACCACTTCATGCGAGTGCAAATTTCTAGGCACTCTAGTGTTCAATCATCTTCCACCTTCGGATCACGAAAGGCTCGAAAGCCAATCTACATCCTCAGGTTTAAGAATATTGAACAGGGGCAGCTGTTGTACCCCAAAATTTTCCCTATCATATTTCCCATGACATGTCAAGAAAAATCTCCAAGTGACTCAAGATTGCTCAAAAGTTGGACAGTCAAATCATCTCCTAACACAGTCAACCTCAAATTAGGGTTTTGTGTTGCATCAAGGTCCTTGCATCCAAATGACCTAAAGTGCTCCCCAATGTCCTAATATGTTCTCAAGTTCATCCATGTCAAATTTCAAGCCTTGCAGAGGAAGTTTGCTCAGTCAATTGCTCAAAGGGTCCCAAAATCGACTGTGTTAGGGCAAAAGTCAATTGTGACCCAAATACAGTCAAACTTCAAGTTTTTTTGTCAACATTCTCATTTTGAAGGATATTCCATCATTTTATCAAATTTTTATCATGATTCATCAAGGATTGCTCAAAATTCATCAAGACTCAAAAGTTGCTAAATTAGGGTTTTGTAGGAAAAGTCAACTCAACTTTGACCAAGCATAACTTTCTCATACTTTATTAGAAATAACCCATCCAAAGCTCATTTTTAATAGGATGCAATTTCCTACAATCCATCTTCATACCCCAAAATCAAGAAATTCACTCACAAGAAGCTTATAATTTGGACATTATAGGTCAATTTTGAAAGTCAACAAAAACACCTTTTTTTCCAAAGCTTATAACTTGAGCATGGAATATCAAAATGCGATGAGACCGAAAGGGTTGGTTAGAGGACATCTCAATCTTTCTAAAAAGTCCAAGAACACTTCCAAAAGTTCAAAATTGAAGAAGTTATGCATTGTTGAAGTTGGGTATTTTTGCAAAATTGCCAAAAGTCAACTATCCCCAAAACTTCAGATTTTTTCAAATGGGCCCATTCTTTTCCACTTGATTTGATCTTGTCACACTACACACGTGTCCTAGCTTTAGCCTTATGTCCATTTATCAATTTTTCTATTTTATTGGATTTTTTATTGAATTAATTCATTTTAAATCAATTTAAATCAAATAAAATCCCAAAACTTGATTACATGGGATCTTTTTCTATTTTCAGGACCTAATCATCATCAGTGACATGATCAAATCCGTATCAAGCTTTTCATGTACAAAAATATTGGATTTTGGACAAAATAAGAAAGTTATCAATGGAGGATCAAATCATATCTCCAAACATCAATGTGCAAAGATTCAAGATCCAATTGTTAACCTAATTCACTCCATATTACATATACAACGCAAAGGCACGAGTTTGAGAGGTGAGAGGCTGTAGAATCACAAAAAGCAAACTTGGAAAAATTGTCAAAAAGCTTGAAACTGAAATCGTGCATAGAGGCAATTTCAACACCAAAGCTCCACGCTAATCCGTTGCTGGGTGTCCACTCAATCTCCTACAATCCCTAGCAAACTCTCTCACCCTCTCAATCGCGTTGTAAGTCTCTCAAAAAACCGCCCTGCATTCGAAATCGTATCCTCATGTTCTTGCATTTTCTTGACAAATTATTGGCATTTTCATGATGCTTGTGCCATTTCTAAGCTTTCTGCATTATTTGATTGCATTGATATGGCCTGTAACCCCCTAGCCGAATCTAGGGTTCTTGGATTGTCTTTTTAGGCATTTCGTTTTCCGGCAAAATCAGTGCAATTGATGGACATAGACGTGCTCAGGATGCCCAGACGAGCACAACCATGGTCTTGGGGTTGGTTTTAATGGCCTAGAATAGATTTTGAAATGCACATGCGAATTTAGCTGCGGATATAAATCAGCAGGTAAATAACCAGGGTCCAATGAAGAAGACGAAGACGTGGCCCTTTCCAATTTGCTGATTCATATTTCGCGCTTTATTTTTATATTTTTCTGATCCATTAACTTGTTTGCCATATTATATTTATTGCTCATTCCACTAACAAATGAAACGCGTTGGTTGAGTGGTAGAGGTGTTGTTCAGTGACTCACAGGACCTGGGTTCGAATCCAATGTCCCTATATTCCTTATTATTATTTTCTTTCAGGTGTTCCAGCACATTTCATGCATTGTAGCGCACCATGGTCTCTCACTTAATCATTAGCCAGATGGCCCCAGGCCAGATCTGGTGGTCCAGATGGAGTGTGCATCATGCTCTCAAGTCAAACGTGCCATATGGAATTCCAGAAGTCAACCAGGCCTACGCCTGTTGGGCCACAAAATTGCAATTCTCACTCCTTTTCCAGGCCCACACCCCCCTGAGTTTCTCTACCTCATTCTTTTTTTATTTTATTTAATTATTTTATTTTATTATTTTTATTATTTAACTAGCCAATCAAAACTTTTTCCTCATAAAATTAAAAACCAAAAAACATTTTCATTATTAAAATTAATTTCCAGCATTTTTATTTTTGTTAAATAAATTAATTTAATTAATTTAGTTTAATTAGGAAATAACTTTAATATCTTTTGCAATAATTAAAATTAATTTAGACAATTAGGTTTTATTAACATTAATCAAATTTATTTTTATTTCTTTAAATATCAAAAATCCAAAAATATTATTTTTATTAATTAATTAATTAGCTTATTTAATTTAATGCTTAACCTAATTTAATTCCTTTCTTAATTAAAAAATAAACCAAAAAAAATCTTTTCTTTAATAAACGAAGGGTAAAAACCCTATAATGCGCCCGATTTAATTTTCTCGCACGCGATCTATTTTGCTTCAATATTGTATCTGTTTCCCGGAATGTAATAGTTTAATAGGACTTTAATATTTTTTTTATCGCTTTATTTATTTTCCGCATTTTAATTTCAAGGGTTGCTTTTGGCGATGTAAATACCCGACACCTTGTAATAGTTAGTTTTAATTTCCACAATTTAATTTCCGCAACTTACAAACTGTTAGATGTTTGATAATAGGGAATGCATGACAAGATCGAATGTTTGAACCTAAAATCAACATAGATAACCATTAACATGTACAAAGACAAATTAACTGAAAATAACACACTCACACATGCGCACTCTTAGGGTACACCTCGGTTGGTTGCCTTCGAATGTGGTCATTGAGTATAGGAAGTTTTAGAGGTCGCCCTCTTGTCCAAAGATCATAGTTGCCTCAAAACGGTTGCCTCGGAAAAATGATCTAAGACATTAGGGTTACCGCTAAGGCGTCCTAACATTGCTTTAGTGACCACACGTCCCTTAATCGAATTGACCCTTAAAACTCCAACGAAGGTGCTACCTACTCATCAATAGTGGGATAACACTGTCTAAAGGATATTAGCACATATTGATTCCTTTTTCGAGTAGGTAGATGGTTCTTAAAGTAGTTGCTCATTGCAAAACAAAACAAAACTTTTCGCACTTACACCTTTCAAACAAAAACTTCTTCAAATCCACAAACACAAAGAAAAGCAAATTTTTGAAAACACTCTGAGCAAGTACCTAAGAGCCCGTGGATAACCATAGATAGAAAGGGTGCTAACACCTTCCATTTTTATAATCTACCCCCCGGACCCGAGAAACATCTCGAAAAAGGAATTTTTTTGTGCTTTTTTTCCTTTCCTTGTTGGATAAAATAAAAGACGGTGGCGACTCTTGCTTACCGCGGCATTTTGCAAAAATTAATGCAAAATGCGAACCAACATTCCAAAAACAGTCAGTTCTCTCCCATTGTATCACAGTTCCTATTCTGCTATAGCCTTCGTGTCTCCGAATATCTTGTCCATTCGCTACTTCGTCCAAAGATGATTGAATTGATCAGAAGTTCCAGGTTTGTCCATGAAGGGATTGTCCTTAAAGTGATCTGACGAGACATAGTCATACGCTTTAATTCCCTAACTTTTTCTTGGACCGCCCTTTCGAGTTTTCAGTCCAATGGGAAACCCTTTTTTGCCCAAGTCGCCCTTTCGGGTTTTCAACTTGCCGGGTGTACAAATTTTTTTTATTTTATCCCTAATTTTTGCCTGAACCTTTTTGGTTCGCTGGGATGCCCTTGTTTTGCCTAGGTGTGTCAACCTAGCGGGTCTCTTATGCGTAGTATCTTTTGACTATGTCTACATTCGCAGGGTGCGGCAGGTCGTTGCCGTCCATGGTGGTTAAGATCATTGCCCCACCAGAAAAGATGTTCTTGATTACAAATGGTCCTTCGTAGGTAGGAGTCCGTTTGCCCTTGGGATCACTTTGCGGCAAAATGATGCGCTTGATTACCAGATCCCCAACTTAATATATCTGGCGTCTAACTTTCTTGTTGAAAGCCTTGATCATTCATTTTTGATACGTCTGACCGTGGCAAACAACAGTAAGTCTCTTTTCGTCGATTAAGTTGAGTTGATCAAGCCGGGTCTGGATCCAATCGTCTTCACTCAAACCAGCATCCTTCATGATTCTCAAAGAGGGAATCTGAACCTCGATAGGTAAAACAACCTCCATGCCATAAACCAATGAATAGGGTGTTGCCCCAGTTGATGTGCGAGCTGTGGTACGATACCCGTGGAGAGCAAACGGTAGCATCTCATGTCAGTCCTTGTAGGTGACTGTCATCTTTTGTATGATCTTCTTAATATTTTTGTTAGCAGCTTCAACTGCACCATTCATCTTTGGCCGATAGGGAGATGAATTATAGTGTTGGATCTTGAACTGCTCGCACAAGGCAATGATCATAGTATTGTTAAGGTTTGTACCATTATCAGTGATGATCCTTTCGAGGATTCCGTACCGGCATATAAGGTTCTGCTTGATGAAGCGGGCAATAACATTCTTAGTAATGGATGCGAAGGAAGCTGCTTCGACCCACTTGGTGAAGTAGTCAATGACCACCAGAATGAAACGGTGTCCGTTGGAAGCTGTAGGCTTGATCTCTCCAATTATGTCGATTCCCCATATAGCAAAGGGCCAAGGAGCTGTTAAGACATTTAGAGGAACCGGAGGCACGTGCACCTTGTCTGCATAGATTTGACATTTATGGCAGGTCCGGGAGTGTTGATAGCAGTCAACTTCCATGGTAGACCAGTAATAGCCTTCCCGTAGAATCTTTTTTTCCATCGTATGCCCACTAGAGTGAGTGCCAAAGGTACCCTCATTCAATTCATCCATGATCTTTTCAGCTTCAATCTTGTCCACACAACGAAGCAGAATAGAATTGTGATTACGCTTGTATAGGATGCCATTACTTTGGAAGAACTTAGCTGAGAATCTCCTTAAGAACTTTTTTCATTGACTGAAACTCCTCCGGGATATTCTTGAGCCTCGAGATACCTTTTGACTTCATGAAACCACGGCTGGTCCACTACTTCTTCGGTATTAATCTCGTGACAGTGTGCTGGTTCGTCCATCCATTCAATGGAGATTTGGGGAGCCTCATTGTCCCAATCAAGTTTAAACATAGATGACATTGTAGCTAGAGCATCTTCTAGCTGATTTTCTTCTCGCGGGAAGTGCTCGAAGGTAATCTGCTCGAAATATGGTAACAATATCAAAACATGTTCTTTGTAAGGGATAAGGTTTGGATGTTTAGTGTCCCACTCTCCTTTGATCTGACTGATGACCAAAGCTGAGTCCCCAAACACATCTAAGGATTTGATTCCCAAGTCTATGACAGCCTTGAGACCAAAGATGCATGCCTCTTACTCTGCCATGTTGTTTGTATAGTTGAAGCAAAGTCTGGCAGTGAAAGAAGGATGGCATCCTTCCGGAGATATGAGCACAGCACCGATACCTTTACCAAGTGCATTGGAGGCCCCATTAAAGTACATGGTCCATCGAGATCCTTGTTCAGGTCCGTCATATGGTCTGATCTCTTCAATGTTGTCCAATGTCATGATGTCTTCATCGAGGAAGTCAAACTTCATGGACTGGTAATCTTCTATAGCTTGATGAGCCAAATGGTCAGCTAGCACACTGCCCTTTATAGCTTTGAGGGTAGTGTACTGTATATCGTATTCCGTTAGGATCATCTGCCATCTGGCTATCCTCCCGGACAGAGCAGGCTTCTCAAAGATGTACTTTATCGGATCCATCTTAGATATCAGCAAAGTGGTATGAGTCAACATATACTGCCTTAGTCGGAAAGCAGCCCATACCAAAGCGCAACAAGTTTTCTCGAGAAGTGAATATCTGGTTTCATAGTCGGTAAACTTTTTGCTAAGGTAATAAATGGAATGCTCTTTTCGGCCAGACTCGTCATGCTTCCCCAGTACGCACCCCATTGAATTCTCTAAGACGGTCATATACATGATTAGCGGTCTTCCCTCGATGGGTGGCATCAGGACAGGAGGTTCTAGTAAATACTCCTTGATTTTATCGAAAGCAACCTGACATTCGTCATTCCATCTGACTACTTGATCTTTCTTCAACAACTTGAAGATTGGTTCACAAGTAGACGTTAGGTGAGAAATGAACCTAGCAATATAGTTTAGGCGTCCCAAAAAACCTTTGACTTCCTTCTCAGTGTGAGGAGCGGGCATTTCTTGTATAGCTTTGACTTTGGCAAGATCAACCTCGATGCCTTTGTTGCTGCTAATAAATCCTAAGAGTTTACCGGATCGGACTCCGAATGTGCACTTGTTTGGGTTCAATCTTAGCTTGTACTCCTTCAACCTGACAAACAGCTTTTGCAAGTGATCAAGGTGTTCTTCTTCAGTTTGTGATCGGGCTATCATGTCATTTACATAGACCTCTATCTCATGATGTAGCATATCATGAAACAAAGCTACCATGGTGCGTTAATAGGTTACCCCGACATTCTTCAGTCCGAATGGCATCACTTTGTAGCAGAACATACCCCATTGTGTGACAAAAGTAGTTTTCTCCATGTCCTCAGGTGCCATTTTGATCTGGTTATAGCCTGAGAATCCGTCCATGAAAGAAAATACTTTGTGCTGAGCTGTATTGTCGACTAGGATGGCAATGTGTGGAAGTGGAAAGTCATCTTTAGGGCTGGCCCTGTTTAAGTCTCTATAATCCACGCACATTCTCACTTTTCCGTCCTTTTTAGGCACGGGCACAATGTTAGCAACCCATTGAGGATAGGAAGTAACAGCCAGAAATCCAGCATTGAACTGTTTCATAACTTCTGCTTTGATCTTCTCGAACATGTCAGGTCTCATGCGGCGGACCTTTTGTTTCACTGGTGGACAATCTTCTCTTGTTGGTAGACGATGTACCACAATGTCTGTATCGAGTCCCGACATGTCTTCATATGACCAGGCAAAGATCTCAACATAATCATGCAGTAGCTGAATTAGGCGCTCCTTGACACTCGACTCTAGATTGGCACCTATCTTGATTTCCTTTTTATCTTCCTTGGTTCCCAAGTTGATTGTATCCAACTGCTCCTCATGAGGCTGAATTGCTCTTTTCTCTTGCTGTAGTAATCTGGCCAATTCCCCTGGCACATCACAATCTTCCTCACCTTCGTATTCGGCTTGGTAGATCAGATCTTCAGAGTCACTGAAGGCTATAGCAGTATCGTTACCCATGGGTTTCAGAATGGAAGGGTACCTGCATTTGTGAGTGTGGGTGTGTGTAAGGGTATAGCCATCTTAAAACAATAAAATGTAAAAGAAAGACAATGAGCATAAAAGGTTTATATGTGAAAAAGCGTCCATGATTCATTGAATGACATATGTAGATGAAATAAAAACCCTTACAAATGGACCATTGTGCCTCTGGTAAGACACAAGGTTTTTAAAGTACGAATTGTTTGTGAATTATTACAGATCCAACAGAAATGGAAAAGATAAATTACTGAGATATGAAAGTAATCGGAACAAAGTCTTTGGCTTCCCAGTTGCAAAGTCCTCCGCCGATAGTAGGGAATATCCAGTCTTCCAAGCTTCCATCTTCTTCACTGTCCTCTAGTGCATTAATCCCTTGGTGGCTGATCTTCACAGGTGGCCCTCCGGCACGGGCGTGGCGCACAGCCTTCTGACCAGTTGAAGTAAACCCCAAGCCGAACTTGTCTGATTTGTAAGGAATGTCTGGAAGCTGACCCCAGATTGTGCATCCCCCTTCTTCCATTACTGCCCTTGCATCCTTGAGAGATGACATCCGAGGTGGAGGTCTTGTGATCACAGGAGTTGAGGATACCGCCTTGGTCGCCGCTATTTCTTCAGAGACTTCTTCAAAATGTTGGAAAGGGGTCTCTATGAATTTGCCATATAACTCCACATAACGGAAGGAATTCAGATGACTAATCATATATTCCTCTTCCCCATGGACAGTTATGATCTTCCCTTGGACAGGGTACTTGAGCATTTGATGCAAGATGGAGGTGACAGCTCCGGCATTGTGGATCCAGGGGCGTCCCAACAGACAGGAATAAGAAGGATGGATGTCCATCACGTAGAATGTTGAGTTGAAGACCTGAGTTCCCACCTTGATTGGGATGTCCACCTCCCCATGGACCATCCTCTTAGAACCATCAAAAGCTCTAACCACTATATTGCTGGGTTTTAGAGTCATCCCCTCACAATCCAACCTATCAAGGGCTTTCTTCGGCAAGACGTTCAGAGATGATCCAGTATCAACCAAGGCATGAGCTAGGGTTGTTCCTATGCACTCCACTGAGACATGTAGTGCATCATTGTGTTTTCTCCCTCTGGGTGTCAAGTCAGCATTGGAGAAACCCAGGCCATTATCAGCTGTCAAACTGGCCACACAGTCGCAGACGTTTCTTGCGGCACATGAGTTGTCTTCAGAAATTTGACCAAAGCTTTGGCATGCGCTTTAGAGCACAGCAACAGGGCTAGCATAGAGATCTTGGAAGGGGTCTGCCCCAATTGTTCAACCACATCATAATCACTCTTCTTAATAATCCTCAGGATTTCTTCCATTTCCTTCTTGGATGTTTCAGGAATAGCTAGTGATTGAGCCTTCGTCAGGACAGGCTCCTCTTGAACATTCTTTCCTTTATTCTCAGCAGTGGAAGTAGGAATTGGAATTGTATTGTCTTTGTTGGCGGGTACACTTGTAGGTACAATCATTGGTATAGATGTAATCTTCGGAACGGCCACGGGTCCAAAGACTACCGTTGCAGGAGCAATCTCTGGAGAGAAGATCCTACCACTGCGGGTGATCTTGCTAGTTCCAACAATATTGCTAATGTCGGGACTATCCTCTTCGGAGCTTTCTTCTTCTGCAGTCAGTTCAATTTGTTTAATACCATGGTAGTAGATTTCTTCACCATAGTTCCACGATACTGTTTTATCTGATTTGTAGGGGGTCAGCCCAGGCATTATTATCTTAAGCGGAGCAGTCTTCGGAGCAGGTGTAATCCTAACGGGTCTTTTAGGGGCCCTAGAAGGATTGGCGTAGATGGTTATTATTGAAACTTCTTTCACTGGAACGGGTGAAACAAGAGCATTCTCAAATAAAATTTCTTGGTTATCCATCAGTCGTTGGATACCTTTCTTCAACAGAGGACAGTTAAATGGGGAGGATAGGCAAACATGGCAGTCTTTGTCACAACCTGGGAAGATGCCAACCTTCAACAAATTCAACTTGATAATCGGTAGCGGAGTTAATAGTTTATCCATAATAGCAACAAATAGATCTTCTTCAATAGCGTTGGCATTATGACCATGCCTCAGCATTAGGGCGGAAATAACATTTGGTTTCTCAGGCGCTTCAAACTCAAATTCCTTCGTGTCAATCAGATCTTGAATCTTATTCTTCAGAGCCCAACAGTTGTTGGTGTCGTGCCTTGGACTTTCAGAATGGTACGCGCATCTGGTGTTGGGATGGTAATGTGGAGAAGTAGTATTAGGGTTTTTTGGTGCCTCTTTCAAAGTGGCCAGATTCAACTTCAGGATATGTGGTAGAACTTGAGCTGGAGTCATGTTAATCTTGGTAAACTGCCGAACTGTCCTTTCTACCCTTTGTTGATTAGTTCTTGGCTGGTTTGATCTTGGCTGGTCTGATGCAGGCTTTTGAATCATAACGCCACCCACTGTTGATCGTCGTTCAGTTCATTCATGATTTCTCTGTGAATAGACAGCATACACTTCCTTCCTACCAGTGAAGGGCTTTTTTACAACTGTTGAGGCCAACGCGTCCTTTTGAATTTTCCCACTTCTTATACCAGCCTCTACTCTTTCGCCGGTTAGAATCAATTCGGTAAACCCTGCAGAAAAACTTCTAATCAGGTGATTTAAGAAAGGACCTGAAAGAGTTCCCAAGAACATGTCCACTAACTCCCTCTCAGATAAAGGTGGTTGCACCCTTCCGACTAGATCCCTCCACTTTTGGGCGTAGTCTTTAAAGCCCTCATTGGCAGCCATATCCATACTCTGCAGCTGAGTACGGGTTGGCGCCAAGTCGGCGTTGTATTGATACTGTTCATAGAAGGTTGCTTCCAAGTCTTCCCAATTGTGAACATCTGCCCTCTCTAACTGGTAGAACCAATCAAGTTGCATTCCTGATAAACTGTCCTGGAAAAAGTGGACCCACAAATCTTTGTCAACAGAATGTGGTTGCATCTTCCTGACATATGATCTGAGGTGCATTTTAGGGAAAGACACCCCATCATACTTAGCAAACAGTGGAACTTTAAACTTTGGAGGGATTACAATTCCTGACACCAACCCTAACTCCTCAAAATCTAGCCCTGGTACTCTCTGGATTTCCATAGCGCTGAGTCGCTCTTCAAGGTGTTTGTATTTGTCATCAGCCGAAGGGTATTGTTGTTCAGAGTAGTCCTCTTCTTCCTCTTCTTCTTCTTCATAATCTGATGGCACTGCCGTTCCTTTTCCTTTTCCTTCTTCAGAGGTTGTTGGAAATTCTAAGGTCCGTCTGGCTTGTCCCTGAAATCTTCGGCCCATGATAACCATAACATTTAGCTTCTTCTTCTTTTTCTCTTTCTCTTTTTCTAGCAAAGTCTTCAGCTCCTCCTGCCCCTTGGCTAAGGTCATGAGCAACTGCTGAAATTGTGAATTCTGAGCTTGCAAATCTTTGACCGTTTGTTCAAGATCCATCTTGCTGAAATAAACAGCAGAGAGATGAGGAAACTTGGTGTGAAGACCTATTTATGCTTATGATGAATGATATGTATTCATGCAATGCTTTTAAGGATTCAGAAATTCATTTTTTTTAAACAAGAAAGAAACACACGTCATGTTAATAAGATAGAATTTGTTAGTACATCAATGCTCCTTGGGAAAAATAATACAAAATTCTAAGGTAAAAAGACGTTGCACATCCTCTTTGGTGCAATGTAGGTGTTGAGAGTCTGCTCTTCGTGAAGTAGCCGAGTGAGTTCCAAAACCTTCTTCTCGCTTGCGTAGAATTGGGCTTTGAAAGTGTCGCGCTCTCCCTTGAGCTGTATCCAACTCCTTTGTAGATCTTCGAGTGATATTGGCATGTCAGGATGTAGGATGGTGTATGGAACCTCTCCTTCCTTAACAGGCTCTATAATCACTGGGAGAACCTTTGTCTACCTTGTTGGGCATCCTCCAAGCTCGTATGAACCTTTGTCGGAGTCCTTGGTCGTCGTTGTCGAAGTCGAAAACCAAACCTTGAATCAGCATGTCATGTGGGCCATCCCTTCGGGCATACCCAAACTGTCTTAGAGATAAGCAAGGGTTGTAGGTGATTCTTCCCCTAATTCCAAGTGTAGGGACATTAGGGAATTCCCCACAATGGTCAATGATGATAACATTCTCTTTGGATCGAGAACACCAACGAATATTTGAATGGTTATGTGTCATTAACCTTTGTGACCACCTCAGACCTTGCTCATTCTTCAAGACTGACTGGGGAAGATGAGAAATAAACCATCTTGCCAGGAGAGGAGTGCAACACATGAGAACACCTCTTTTCCTCATTGTACGAGTGTGTAAAGAGTGGAGGATATCCCCAAGCAATATAGGCACGGAGTTGTGAGTCATGAAGATTTTGACAGCGCTTACATCTATGAGTTGGTCAGGATTAGGGAACAAGACCATCCCATAGATGAGAAGAGCTACAATCTCCTTAAAAGCTTGCAAGTCTAGAGAATTCCAACAACTTTGGCCCTTCTCAAACAGAAATTTTGACAAGAAGCCTTTGACACCACTTCTAGTTTCCCAATGTGTTGTGACATCAGATGAGTGCAAGTGTAGGGCTTGAGCAATCTCTTCTGGCTTTGGATCTCTTTCCGTACCGTTGAAAGGTAGTTGATTGAGAATAGGAATCCTCAAAAGTTGAGAAAATTCCTCCAAAGTGGGCACAAGTTGGTAGTCAGGAAATATGAAGCAATGATGCAAAGGGTCAAAGAACTGGAAAAGAACTTTCACCATATCCTCCTCAGTGTTGGAAGTGACCAAGTTGAGTAGATGACTATGTCTCTCGGTAAATGGAGAATTCTCAGGAATCCTTGAAGCTAGCTCCTTGAGTTGTGGAGGAATTCTTACAAGGTTGATTTGGATAGTTTTCCTGCGAAGTGATTCCATAACCTACAAAACAAGAACAAAGATGAATCTCCAAAATCCTTGAAATGGTTAGTGAATTCATATGATGTTCATGATGTCCATGATGTTATGCACAAGTATATATGTACAAGCAAATCACACAAGTTCCTAGTTTAGGCTTGCATGGGGTTTTATAGGTAAGTACCCTCTTGAAGTTTAGTTGGCTCAACCTGTCCTAGAAATAGTAACCGGGTTCTAAGGAGCTCAATATCACTGGATTGTTTCCTTGTTCATTGTTTCAGTTCAGCCTCTTTACTGGCGACCGAAATATTCCAAGAAACCAACCCTCAATGAGAGTAGTATCGAGTATCTACCAACTTCGGACTGCACCAAAGCCGGTCATCTCACTACATCCTAAAAGTCCAAGTTAGTCAAGTAAAGGTTCTAAAAGTCCATTAGTGCTTCATGACATCACTCAGCGGCCCCGTATTCTCTTTGATTGACTCAAAGGCTACCGGTACCCACAAATATGTCGCACTAATATAGCTATTGCTTAGACCATGTCAGTATACCCCACACAGTTTCCACAACGTATTTCTATTTACCTATAATGTTTCCCAAATCCGGGTAGAGGATTCAAACCCAAACAATAGAACCAAAGTGTAAAGCAAACAAGTCAAACAATTGTAAGCAAATAAAGGTGATCTAAACCCTAAGGTAACCCCACTTTTAGAATATTCCCCAGCAGAGTCGCCAATTCTGTGATGCAGTGGGAGAACTGACTTGAGGTTTTGCGTTTGTGTTTGCAAATGTTGCGGTTAGCAAGAGTCGCCACCGACTTTTCTTTTATACAAAAGGAAAGGTAAAAAAGCACAGGAAAGACCTTTGAGATTTTTTTTGAGTTCGGGGGGTAGATTATGAAAAGGGAAGGTGCTAGCACCCTTTTCATTCATGGTTTTCCATGGGCTCTTAGTTACTTGTTTATATCACTTGCTCTTGCTTTGAAATTGTTTGAAATGGTGCTTTGTATGGTTTTGAAAGTATTTTGAAAAGAGGCCGTCGTTTAGGCAATCTTTGTAATGATTCTCGTTCGTGAGAATGTATACAAAGATGTTTGTCTTTTGAAAAATGTTTCAATGTTTTGTAAAATATTTTGAAAGTGTGTGTGTTTGCTTTTGAAAATAGAAAGGATTGTTTTGAAATTGATCAAGTAACTAGAAGCTATCTACCTACTCAAATGTCTTTCTTGTGTATTTTTATTCCTTTGACATTGTTTATTTACCATTTATTTGGTAAACAACCCTATCTTTGGATATAAACGGGACGGGCGTGGGTTATCGTATGACCATGATAGCAATGTTGCCAAGTATCTTAGCATTGTTTGAAGGACCAAGATCATTTGTTTAGGCAACCTTTTGATAGCGTCATCGAGGGGCTATGATCTTATTTTGTTTTGTTTTTCCTAGATACTTCGCATGCGTAACATGGCCATTTTTGTTTTAGGCAACCAAGTGGGTGAATCCCTAAGGGTGCTTGTGTGCAATGTGTGTCATTTTCATGCATTTTGATTTGCCTTGTATTAGGTATTTTCTATTTGTTTGATTTTTGGTCTTATCATACAAAAACCATAATTTACTACACAAGTATATAAAGTGGTAAATTGCGTAAAGGTAAACTAAGCTATTACAACAATTATTATGGGAGGGGGGATACAAGTTTTTAAATGGGGATATTGCACAAAATAAACCCTAAAAATACTATTACAACCCAATTGAATATTGTGCAAAATAAATAAATATACAAATATTTAAATATGCAATGCAATGTATTTATGGAAAAAATGTTTTGTATTTGATTTTTTGTATGAGAAAAAAGATTTATTTAAGCCCTAAAAAATAAGGAAAAAAATATTATTATTTTTGAAAGGGGGAAACCCTAATTTTTTATTAAAGAAAATATATGTTCTATTTTTATGTTTTATTCATTTTTGTACAAGAAAAATAATAAATAATATCATGTACAAATATTAAAAATTAAAATATGTATGAAAATAAATATTTTATGTGTAAAATAATAAAATAAAAATGTATAGTATTTTTAAATGTATTTACAATTTATTATAAGAAAATAAGTTCTATTTATTGAAATAAACTAATTTCCATGTGAAAAAAATAATAAAAAATAAAATAAAATTGCAAAAAAAATATTTAATTATTTTTTAGGATTTTTAATGTTCAGGAAAAATGATTAAAAGCAATAAACATAAAAATATAAAGAAAAATGCAAAAAATATAAAATAGGAATTAGTGGGTGCAAATAGTGGTCAGGGGGGTGTGAAAAACAAAAACAGAAGGCCCAAGGCGCCCAAGGCCCAGGCTAGTCATCGTCCCTGTCCTTTGTCCACCTTGCGCGCGTGTACTCAGTTCAACTTGTAACTCTCAAACGCTTGCACAAAAACAAAAACTTGTAACATAAAAAATGTAGCATTTCATCTCACGATTCCAATGATATAAATTATGTAACCTAATTCTCAAAGATCAGAGAGAATTTCAATGGCCCTAAATCGTGACCTAAATATTTCAGCAACTTCAAGTTTCAAATTCTCATAGCACAGTTAATATAAATGACAAATATGCATATGTACAGCTTCACCAAGATAAGGGCTACATTTTTTCTTCACAAATCGTGGCTTGAGGATGCCTAAATAGAGAGATAGAGTTTTGAAAAATACCTCCTTCAGCTGGATTTGGATATGACAATATGGGGACTTTGAGTGAGGCCTGAGGATCGTGTGAGCTTCCTTGAAGTTCCTTCAAGCTATTCCAATGCCTAGCTTGCTTTGTGGATGGCTAGAAGTCTCTGTAGAAGTCAAGCTGCAACCTCCAAACTTGAAAATGGCAATGGCTGAAACAGATCTTACAGGTGCAGGATGAATGCTTGGACTGCTTTGGTATAATGTTTATGAAGTGTTTCAAATGTTAAAAGGCAAAACGCACGAGCCAAAAATCAGTTGGCCTTGGTTTTGCAGAACTGATATGCTTTGGACAGAAAAATGGAGTTTTTCAGTTTTGGAGAGTTTCAGATGTTAAGCATTCGTGTCTTACCTTGTGATAACTTGGTATATTTGTATAGAATGATACAAAGTCCACCCCTTATCAGTTGTACAAGTTCTGACCCCTTTTGCCACTTTTCTTGCATTTGAAGAAAAGTTGAAGTGACCAGGCTAACATGCTTGTACTGCTTGCTTGTGAGCTGATAGGAGTTGGTACACATTGCTTAATATCTGTGGAGATTGCTTGACTCAAAGAAAAAGGTCCAAGGCTCAAGAATGATAAAGTTGCAAAAGCTTGCCTTTATGAAAATGGCAATGTGCCCTTTATGCCATTAATTGAATTATCTCTTGTACAATGTTCCAAAAGTGAAAATAAAGCCTTTGTCTTCTGAATTAGAATTTAATTATGGAGTGTAGAATGATTTTAGGACCTGTAATGCAAGGTACAAGCATCCAAGATCAGATTTGCAACTTGATACTTTGGAAAAATGGCATGAACAAAAGTGATAAAATGCCAATTTCTCTTCTTCGATTCTCCATAACCACAAATGATCTTGGAGAGTTCTTGGACATTTTGGAAATCTTTCCATGTGCTCTATAATCCATATTTGAAATGCATTTTGAGATACCTCTTGGAACTAGGTGAAAAATGTCCATGAAGTTGGGTCAAAAAACTGCCTAAATTAGGGCAAATTTTCACTAAGTTATTTAGTTCATGGATCTATGTTCACAAATTCATAACTTGATATCCAAGCATCTTTTGGGAAAAGTTTGTGAATCGAAGTTGTAGATTTCATGGAGGACTACAACTTTCATGTTTGAAGTTTTCTTTGAATCAAATTTCATCATGGTTAAAAAGTGGTGGAAATTTGGGAAAAAATAAGAAAGTTTCCATACTTAGAAAAATTCTAAGTTATGAAAATTTTCAAATTCAAAACCCTAATTTGCAATTTTGAGTTTCTTGGTGAACAAGTTTCATATTTTGGCATATCTTGATGAATTATGACCCTTGGCACTTGATTTTGACCAAAAAGTCAAAGTTTGACTTTTTAATATGCAAATGACCATTTTGCCCTTGTGAATGACTTTCTTGAAAAATTTGTAATTCAAGGCTTGGAATTGGATGGAAGCAAACCTGAGGGTCCTGGTTGATCCTTTGATAAATGAGAGGTAAAATTTTGGGGTACAACAATGGGAATGAGCAATGTTCTGTATGGCTCTTCGTATTGTTCCATAGAGTCAGTTCCTTGAGTACTGGTGTTTTAGACGCTTGAAGAAGCCATGTTCACACAAGAAATTTGAGAAAGATGAAAGGGTTTTTGAAAATACGAACTGAAAACAATTAGAAGGTATTGAAAGAGTAAAAGTGAAAAAGTGTAAAGAGTGAAACTTGAGTTTAAATAGATTTTTGAAAACATAAACAGTAAGAGAGAAAAACAATTAGCCATGATTATAAGCATTAATGACAACTGATTTTAGGGGATTCAGAAAGATAACGGTTACCCATGACGTGTGTCTCAATGCACTCAATCAGCGCTTTTGACCTTTCAGAAAAGTGAACGCGTGTTCAGCCTCAGAAGGTAGCTGATGAATGGATGACAACTGTTTGCTTACGTGAACTGCACACTTCTATCCTTGAAATGAAACGCTCAGATCTTTATGGATAGATTCTGATACAATCTGTACTTCTATAATTTTGAAGGCAGGTTGATCAGTAGTTCACAGAAAATAACTAAAATTCTGAAGGTTAAGATATGTAAATAAAACAATTTATTCTGGGTAAAGCTTCATGCTGAGATGTTTCAGAATGAAGTTAAACCTATCTTCAAAAAGAGGTTTTGTAAAGATATCATCCCATTGATGGTCTGTGTCAATGAATTTTAAGTTAAGAATCCCTTTCTGAATATAGTCCCTAATAAAATAATGTTTTATTTCTATATGCTTAGCCCTAGAATGCAAAATAGGATTTTTACTGAGACAAATAGCAGAAGTATTGTCACAGAGGATAGGGATGTTACTCTCAAATATATTGAAGTCCTCAAGTTGACTTTTCATCCAGAGCATTTGCGTACTATATCCAGCTGCTGCTATGTATTCAACTTTTGCTCTTGATAGTGCTATTATGGATTGTCTTTTGCTGGACCATGAGATCAAATTTTCTCCTAGAAACTGGTAGCTTCCAGAAGTGCTTTTACGTTCTACTCTGTCTCCAGCAAAGTCAGCATCACAGTATCCTACTAAGCTGTAATCACTTGATTTTCTATAAAACAAACCCAGATTAACAGTACCTTTCAGATACTTGAAAATTTGCTTAACTGCTGTTAAGTGAGATTCTCTAGGATCTGATTGGAATCTAGCACAAATGCAAACACTGAATAGAATGTCAGGCCTTGAAACCGTCAGATAGAGAAGAGAACCAATCATACCTCTATAGACCTTATGTTCTACCTTTTTACTCACCTCTTCCTTTTCCAGAATGCACGTTGGATGCATTAGAATCCTTGAGGGCTTACATTCTAAAAGATCAAATTTCTTCAGAAGTTCTCTGACATATTTGCTCTGATGAATGTAAGTTCCTTCTGGAGTTTGATTTATCTGAATGCCCAGAAAGAATTTGAGTTCCCCCATTAGGCTCATCTCCAAACCATGCCTGCATACATTTAGTAAACTCTCTTCCCAGAGAGGGTTTAGTGGATTCAAATATGATGTCATCAACATAAATCTGACAAACTAACATGTCACTCTTAACTGTCTTACAGAACAAGGTTGTGTCCACTTTCCCTTTGGTGAATTCCTTTTCTAACAGGAAGTTACTTAGTCTTTTATACCAAGCTCTGGGAGCTTGTTTCAGACCATAGAGTGACTTCTTTAGTTTTAAAACATATTCTGGATTTTTAGAACTCTCAAAACCAGGGGGTTGGTGCACATATACCTCTTCATCTATATAGCCATTTAAGAATGCACTTTTTATATCCATCTGATACAGAGTGATGCCTTTATTAACAACAAATGATATTAAAAGTCTGATAGATTCTAACCTGGCGACTGGAGCAAAGGCTTTTGTATAGTCTATCCCCTCTTGCTGACTATAACCTTGTGCTACCAGTCGTGCTTTGTTTCTGATGACTTCACCTTGTTTGTTCAGTTTGTTTCTGAACACCCATTTTGTACCAATGACGTTGAACCCTTTTGGTTTGGGAACCAGATCCCATACGTTATTTTTGGTGAATTGATTCAGTTCCTCTTGCATTGCCAGAATCCAGTCATTGTCCAGAAGTGCTTCATCAATTGTTGTTGGTTCAATCAGAGAAACCAGTCCCATGAGAGATTCTTCGGAGTTTATGAATGTTGATCTTGTTCTGATTGGATCTTCCTTCTTTCCCAAAATTGTATCTTCTGGGTGATCAATGCTGCTTCTGGATAGTCTTTTCTGGAGTTGATCAAAAGCAGGTGTTGGATTGCTTGTAGTGACTCTTTCTGCTGTTGAGGGAGTGTCTCTGTTGAGAGCCTCTGATGAGTTATCTTCAGTACCTGTGAGTTCAACTTCCATACCTGCAAGGAATTCATTCTGCTTTGACTTTTGAGAGTCAAGCTTATCATCAAACCTAACACTGATTGACTCTTCAACAATCCGTGTTTCTGTATTGTATACTTTGTACCCTCTTGAGCGTTCAGAGTATCCTAACATAATACACTTTTGTGCTTTAGAGTCAAACTTGTTCAAATAATTTTTTGTATTCAGAATAAAACATGTGCATCCAAATGGGTGAAAATAAGAAATGTTGGGCTTTCTATTCTTCCATAATTCATATGGAGTCTTTTCCAGAATAGGTCTTATGGAGATTCTATTCTGAATGTAACACGATGTATTTATTGCCTCTGCCCAGAAGATCTTAGCAACGTTAGTCTCGTTGATCATGGTTCTGGCCATTTCTTGCAATGTTCTGTTCTTTCGTTCTACAACTCCATTTTGCTGGGGATTTCTAGGACTAGAGAAATCATGCAGAATGCCTTTTTCATTAAAGAATAATTCAAAATCTTTATTTTCAAATTCTCCACCATGATCACTTCTGACTTTGACAATTCTAAGATCCTTTTCATTCTGAACTTGGTTGCAGAAGGTAACAAACACAGAGTGTGACTCGTCCTTGTGTCTTAAGAACTTTACCCATGTCCATCTACTATAGTCATCTATGATTACTAACCCATACTTCTTGCCACTGACTAAAGCAGTTTTTACTGGTTCAAATAAGTCAATGTGCAGAAGTTCTAATGGCTTAGAGGTGGAAACAACATTTTTGGATTTGAAAGCAAGTTTTGCAAACTTGCCTTTCTGACATGCTTCACACAGAGCATTTGAATTGAACTTCAAGTTAGGAAGTCCTCTGACCAGATTGAGTTTGTCAATCTGAGATATTCTTTTCATACTAACATGTCCCAATCTTCTGTGCCAGATCCATTGCTCGTTGTTAACAGACAATAGACATTTTACATTCTGACTCTTTAGTTCAGAAAGTTTTATTTTATAAATGTTGTTTTTCCTCTTTCCATTAAATAGGATAGTCCCATCTTTCTGACTAACAGCTTTGCATGAATTTTGATTGAAGATTATATCATAACCATTATCACTTAATTGACTTATGGATAACATGTTATGCATTAATCCATCAACTAATAAAACATTACTTATAGAGGGAAGATTTCCATTACCTACTGTTCTAGAGCCAATGATCTTTCCTCTCTGATTGCCTTCAAAGCCCACGTGTCCTCCAGGCTTAAGTTCTAGGCTTTGGAACATATGCCTTCTTCCCGTCATGTGTTGTGAGTAGCCAGAGTCCAGGTACCATGATTGGTGTCTTAGCCTTGCTGCTAAAGATATCTGCCACATGTATGATTTTATCCTTAGGTACCCACATTTTCTTGGGTCTTGATTTGTTAGTTTTACCAAAATTCTGATTGAATTTTGGTTTGACAGAATAATCACTACTTGTGTATTTTATGTCATGTGTGTGCCCATATATAAAATGTGAATTAAGTGGAGTGCGTTTTATAACTAAGTCCATGGCATTTTTTGGTGTAGGTACCTTACCTTGATATCCTATCCCTTTTCTCCCATTTCTGCTAACTCCATAGATCATTGAAGCCATCTTGCTTCTGTCTATGTTTTTAGCTCGAAACTTCTGAAAGTTGTGATCATACTCTTTGATGATCTCATCAGCATTGCTGGGAGTTTCAGAGATTATTTCCTTCTGAGAGTTTTGCAACTGGTTTTCTAATTTTGAAACTTTTTCTCTTAACTCAGAATTCTCCAATCTGAGACTCTCAGTCTTATCAGAGTCAGAAGCAAGATTCCTTTTCAGGTTTCTAAATTTGACTTTGATCTACTGATACCTTTCCAGAATTTCATTTAGGCTTTCAGCAAGTTCAGCCTTAGTAAAGTTTATGGTAAAGTCAGGGAATACCTCTTCAGTGTCTGATTCTGAGTCTAAACCAGAGGCTTCACTGTCTTCTGATACGTTTGTCATGAGAGCTATGTTTTCTCTTTCATCATCTGATTTTGAGTCAGCTTCAGATGTGTCAGAATCATCCCATGTAGCCATGAGACTTTTCTTCTTTTCCTTGAGAAACTTCTTTTTGGGCTTTTCCTTCTGAAGCTTTGGGCAGTCACTTTTGTAGTGCCCTTGCTCGTTACATTCATAGCAGATGATGTCTTTGTTGTTTGGATTTCTGTATCCTGAAGAACCTTCAGATCTTTTGTGTCCAGAGGAGGATTCTGACCTTCTGTATCTAGATGAGGATTCATTCTGATTTTATGATCTTCTGGAATTTCTTAACTTCCTTTGTCTCTGCTTCCACAGTTGGTTCACCCTTCTGGAGAGGAGAGACAATTCATCTTCCTCTGATGAGGATCCATCAGAGATTTCTTCTACATCCTGCAAAACTTCGAATTCAGATTTTCTGTTAGATTTTAAAGCTAATGGCTTACCTTGCTTTTGAGGTTCGTATTCTTCTAGCTCTATCTCGTGACTTCTGAGGGAGCTAACAAGTTCCTCCAGAGATATTTTGTTGAGATCTTTGGCTAGCTTAAGTGTTGTGACCATTGGCCTCCATTGTTTTGGCAAGCTTCTGATGATCTTCTTGACGTGATCAGCAATAGAATACCCTTTGTCAAGAACTTTTAGTCCAGCAACAAGAATTTGAAATCTTGAAAACATAGTTTCTATAGATTCACTATCTACCATCTTGAATGCCTCATACTTCTGAATGAGCGCAAGGGCCTTGGTTTCTTTGACTTGAATGTTGCCTTCATGCGTCATTCTCAGAGAGTCAAACATATTCTTGGCAGTTTCTCTGTTTGATATTTTCTCATATTCTGAATATGAGATGGCACTGAGGAGAATTGTTTTGGCCTTGTGGTGGTTTCTGAATTCACGCTTTTGCTAATCGGACATCATTTTCCTGTCTATCTTCTGACCATATCCATCCACAGGATGCATGTATCCATCAGTCACCATGTCCCACAGATCATCATCATGGGCCAGAAAGAAACTCTCAATTTTATCTTTCCAGTAGTCAATGTTTTCTCCATCAAAGACTGGAGGTTTACCACTGAATCTGTCCCTGTCTTCATTGTTGTCATTGCTGATGTTTTGGCTTGGTCCCACAATAGTGTTTTTCTGATGCTTGGATCTTGTACTGACACGGTTAAGTGTTTAAGCTCAGAACCAGGCGCTCTGATGTCAATTGAAGATGTGAAAAACACAAGAAAGGGGGGGGGGGGGTGCATTGAAAACTGGGATCTAAAACAGCTTAATGACACAATATTTTTATCCTGGTTCGTTTGATCTCAAACTACTCCAGTCCACCCGTCAAGGTGATTTCGCCTCTCTCCAATGAGGTCTTAATCCACTAATCTCAACAAGATTACAAAAGCTACTTTAACAACTGTTAAAGTCTTCTTGAGTACAACCACAACTATGATAAATTACACAGATTTAGCTTAGAATAAAGAATGAATTTGCTTGAGCTTGAATATGCGTGGTTGGTGATCTTAGCAAATTGTTGTGTGTATGTACGCGCTTCATTTTGCAAGCAGACTTGTTTATATAGGCAATGTAATGACATTGTCCATAAAGCAAGTTTAATGTTATTAACACACTTTCCTTTTAGAGAAGATTCTGTCTGAAGAAAGCCGTTGGCATTAATTCTGTCTTGAATGTTCAGTAACGCTTCAGAGTCTTTTCTCCTTACTGTTGATGACACTTCAGAATATTGATGACTTGGTTTGATATGTTCTTGTTCAGAATCAGAGTTTACTATAATTGAGCGCAGGTTCTGGTCACCAATCTTCAGTGTATAATCTGATTACTTCAGCGTGTAATACTTTATGGCTTATCTTCTGATGTTGATCTGATCATAACTTCTGCATACATAAAACATATTTTTAAGGAGCATATTTGTTCTTAAACTATGTTCTAACACATATGATCTCAGATGAAGCTTCGGACAAGACACACCATCATATTTAGCAAAAGCGGGGACCTTGAACTTGTGAGGGATGACTACCCCCGGAATAAGACCGAACTCTTCAAAATCTGGTCCAAGCACTTTCTGGATTTCCATGGCCTTAAGACGATCCTCCAACTGTTTGTATCTTTCATCTGCAGGAGGGTACTGTTCATTGGAATAGTCTTCATCTTCAGGAATCTCCCCAGAACCTTGTTGCTTCCGCCTTCAGCCCTGACACTTCTATCATCTTCCTCTTGGTTGTCGTCTTCATCAGAGGAAGCATCAGTAGTTGGAACCGGTTTAGCAGGACCTTTGAATCTTCTCCCCATATTAAGGATAACAACTGGCTTCCGAGTCTTCTTTTACTTGGTGATGAGCGCCAACGTGTCTTTCTATCCCTGTGCTAAGCTCAGGAGAGTCTCCTAGAATTGGGCGTTATGTGCTTGGAGTTCCTTAACAGTCTAATCTAGAGCCACCTTTATCGAAATAAGCAGTAAGAAGTTGAGAAAACCTGTATGGGAAAACCTGTGATGTAATGATGCATGATATGTAAATGCAATGTTTTCAAGGATCTCGCGGGGTAAACAAAGAAAATATTAGAAATTGTTGCAGCTTTGATTGAAGAACATTTCGTCTTTGAATGTCCTTCTATGATAATCAAGCTCACCATGTCAAGTGGGTCCTAGCTTCTGACTCGAGAAAATGTTCTTCGATCTTGACCGAATCTGGCTAGATGAAAATAAATCCTCTTGCCCCTTGCTAGACGTCTGGTTCATGATAAACCTGCATCACAGGCCCTCGAGATCCTTGAAATGGTTAATGAAAATTCTATGGCATGATGTCATGATGTGTATGATATGCACTAAGAAAAAGCGTAAGGCAATGAAAACAAGTAAGTCTTGCAAGAAGTCCAAGTTATTGGATAATGGACAAACAAGTCCCTGCAAGGATTTCACGTCGTTAGATAATGATTACAAACAAGCCCTGAAAGGAGTTCAAGTTGTTAGATAATGAATTCAAACAAGTCACACAAGTAGCCTTAGGTTTAAAGGCTTGTATGGAGCTTGCAGGTAAGTACCCTCTTGAGTTTTAGTTGGCTCAACCTGTCCTAAGAAAAATAATCAGGTCCTAGGAGCCTCAATATCACTGATCTTTCCCACGGGCATTATTTCAGCATAAGCATCTGATTTGCAACCGAAATATCCCGAGAGTCCGACCTCATTGAGTGTAGTATCGAGTATCAACCAACTTCAGTCTGCACCAAAGCCGGCCATCTCACTACTTTCTAATGGTTAAGTTGTGTCAACTAAGGTTCTGCGGTCAGTTAGTGCTTTATGAAACCATGCGGAAGCCAAACATTCTCCTTGACTTAACTCAAGGGACACCGGAACCAACCAATGTGTCACACTAACATAGTCATCGCTTCAACTATATCGGTATACGCTGTACAATTTTCACGATCTATTGCTACTTACCTAAAATGCCCCCAAATCCGGGTATAAGATCTATACAAGAAATAAACCCAAGCATATCCCAAAATATAAAGCATATAAGGAAAACAAGTAAAGTAATAAAGGTTATCTAGCTCTTAAGGTAACCCCACTTTTAGTATTCCCTAGCAGTGTCGCCAGTTCTGTAATACAGTAGGAGAATTAACTTTTTGGTTTTGCGTTTTATCGCAAATATTGCGGATAGCAAGAGTAGCCACCGACTTTTCTATTATCCAATAAAGGAAAGGGTGAAAAGAAAAGGAAAGACCTTCGAGAATTTTCTGAGTTTGGGGGTGTTGTACCCCAAAATTTGCCCTCCCTTTCTTCAGGAAACCATCTTGGATTTTTTAAAGTCCCCCTGAAACAAATCCAAGTCCTGAGTTATCCTTTTTTGCCCAAGCAAGCCACTTACAAGAGCAAGATGATCTCACGAACTCCAGAAGCAACGCTTTTATCTTGAGAAAAATCAAATTCTAAGTGCTTAGAATGTTTCTTTAAAATAAGTGTTTTTAGAAAAATCAGCACTTCAGAACTTCTGGACCCATTCCAGATGAAGACGGTCAGAAGTTGCAAGCTTGGCTCAGCGTGGTCAGAAGTTGGCTCTTCAGCAGCTACATCAGTTCAATCAGAAGTTGTAAACGTGGTTCAGAATGTAAGCCTCAAACAGAACATGCCCCTTCAGCAGTTACACAAGCTCAGTCAGAATTTGCTAAAGGAGTGCAAGAGAAGCAGGAAAGTCTGAAGGCTCCTTCAGAACAGGTTGAAATCAGAAGATGAAAGGTCAGAAGAATGGGTGTTATACTGATACAGAATCTCTAAGTCCAGATTGTCCAGAAGTAAATCCAAGAAACGTACCAGAAAACCAGGAGAATCTCCAGAGCTTACTAAGACAACAAGTAGCCAAGGCCAGAGCATGGTTTACGCTGCTGATTCAACGCTGGTTTCCATTACCAGAATGTTGGTATTGACAGGTCTTGTCACCATTTAATGCCCATTAATGCTTCCAACCACTCCTGAGCATTCACGTGTGTCTTGGAAAACGCTTTTGCACAGATTCTGGTATGGGTCTTCACGCCACCGCCCACTTCAGAGGTCACTTCTCCCCAATCTACGCCTGCTGCTGCAACCTAGGCTAAAAGCTATCTGTATCACAACTTCCTAGGAATTTCTGTCAAAGAACAAATTCAAACTCTGTTGGCGCCTTAAATGTTCAAGGCATCCACAAGGATTTTGCCTATAAATAGAGAGTCTTCACCACTGCCAAAGACGTTCAAGAAAATAAACAGAAGAATTGCTAAAGAGAGAAACAAAACTCCTAGCAACACATCATTCTGAAACTCTGCCAAAATCTCCAGCTTTGTTTCATAACTTTGAGTTTCTCACCTTCAACTTCATCAAATATCCAGTTCTTTTTCTGTAAACCAAAAACACTCTTTCCAAACTTCTGACCCTACACACGTATACACCTTTACTTCCCCTTTTCAAAATCTATCCAGAACACCACCAGAACCAGAACCAAAAGCTAAAACTTTCACTCACCAACTTTTCCAAACAGTCAGGTAAGCACCTGCTGACCCTCATCACATTGTTAAGCATCATCAGCTGTGCATATTCAAGTAACATAATGTAAATATTCATGTTATTGCTGTTTATGTTCTGAGGATTTTCATACCTCAGAACGTTCTGAGCCAGTAAAGGACTTGCCTGTGACCTTGGTGATTTTGACCTCTGAAACATTTTTGTATTTGCTGGATCTGTTCCAAGTATGTTTCCTGTTTTGTGGAGTAACAACAGGATTGCAGATGTTCTGATTAGTACAGGAAAAAGCCAAGTGCTGACTTTGACGTTAGCACATCTGAAGCCTGTTTTATTGTCAATGATATCAGAACCTCTGAGAGTCATTGCCTTTCCAGCAGAATCAGAACTTCTGGTTTCTCCACTAACAAACTTCTGTCTTGCAGCGCAGGGAAATCAGAACTTCTGATTTCCCCACTAACAAGGTTCTGTTTTGCAGGTGCCAGAGTCAGAAGTTCTGACTCATCCAGTTTCACTAACAGGTTGATCATCTGGCAGCGGATCTGGGTCAGAACTTCTGATGACCTCCCAGCAGCGCGCGGGCTCCCTCTCTCTCTCTATATATCTTGTTTTTTGCTATTTTCTTTTTTGTCTATTTTACTCGTTGAACCCCCCATGTACAAATGTGTATCCCCCTCCCCTAATTGTTGTAATAGCGTAGGATTTTACATTTCCGCTTCTTATTGCTAGTAATTAAGACGTGTATGGCAAGATAAAATCAATGAAATAGAAAAACCTAATTCAAAGAAAAAAACTCTTGTATGCAATAAAACACACTTGCACACTAACACCCCTAGGGTTACATCCACTTGTTGCCTTTCAAAAAAATTGGGCCATATTGCATGTTAGGTCTCTTTGGGAAAAACAAATAATTCGAATGATCATAGTCCCTCGATGACGCCTTTTTGCCTAAAATGATCAAGTCCCTTAAAGAAAACATTGCCCAAAGATACTTGGCACCATTGCAATTATGGTCTAAAACGATGACCCGCGTCCGTCCCTTTCACATCCTAACACAAGATTGTCCACCAAATACAATGGTTGAACAAAATTGTTAAAAGGGTTAAAAGCATAACAAAAATCTTTGAGAACTTTAGGGTAGATCGCTCTTAAGTACTTGTCAACTTGCAAAAACACTTGCCTGTTTTTAAACCACACCTCACAACACTTTCAAAACAACTTTCGAAAACAAATGAAAACCTTTTTAAAAGACATACACCTTTGTATACATCCCAACATGGATCATTACAAAGGTTGCCACAACATTGGCTTCTTTTCAAAACATTTTTAAAACACACACACACAAAACACCATTTCAAACAATTGAAAAAGGCAAGTGATCTAAGCAAGTAACTAAGAGCCCATGGATAACCATGGATAGAAAGGGTGCTAATACCTTCCCTTTCTATAATCTACTCCCCGAACCCAAGAAAACATCTCAAAGGTTTTTTGCTGTGCTTTTTAAACCTTTCCTTAGGATAAAATAAAAAGTCGGTGGCGACTCTTGCTCAACCGAAACATTTGCGAATACAAACGCAAAACCACAGTCAGTTCTCCCACCGTATCACAGAACTGGCGACTCTGCTGGGGATTATTTTAAAAGTGGAGTAACCTTAGGGCTTAGATCACCCTCTTGCATGACTAATTGTTTGGATTGTTTGCTTTATACTTTGGCTCTATTGTTTGGGTTTGCAAATCCTACACCCGGATTTTGGGAAACATTCATAGATAGCAATACATTGTGGAAACTGTGCGGGGTATACCGACACGGTCGAAGCAATAGCTATATTAGTGCGACATATTTGTGAGTACCGGTAACCCTTGAGTTCAATCAAGGAGAGTACGGGGCCGCTGAGTGATGTCACTAAGCACTAATGACCTAGAACCTTACTTGACCATCTTGGCCTTTTATTAGGGGTAGTGAGATGACCGGATTTGGTGCAGTCCGAAGTTGGTAGATACTCGATACTACACTCATTGAGGGTTGTTTTCTTGGAATATTTTGGTCACTAGTTAAGTGGCTAAACCAAAACAATGAACAATGAAAACAATCCCGTGATATTGAGCTCCTTAGAACCCGGTTACTATTTATAGGACAGGTTTTTAAGCCAACTACACTCAAGAGGGTACTTACCTATGAAACCCCATGCAAGCCTAAAACTAGGGTTGGTGTGAATTGCTTGTACATATGTGCTGTGCATACATCATGGACATCATAAAACATCATATGCATTCACTAACCATTTCAAGGGTTTTGGATCTTCATCTTTGTTCCTGTTTTGTAGGTCATGGAAGTTCCTCGTAGAAAAACCATTTAAGTCAACCTTGTGAGAATCTCTCCTCAACTCAAGGAGCTCACCTCAAGAATTCCGGAAAGCTCATCCTTCAGTGAAAGACATGGTAGACTGCTCAGCCTGGTCAACACCAACATTGAAGAAGACATGATAAAAGTGCTATTCCAGTTCTTTGACCCTCTTCACCACTGTTTCACTTTCCCCGATTACCAGTTGGTACCAACTTTGGAGGAGTTTTCTCAACTCCTGAGAATTCCTATCCTTAATCAACTACCTTTCAACGGTACGGAAAAGGAACCAAAGCCTGAAGATGTTGCTCGAGCATTACATCTACAGCCTTCTGACATCAAGGGGCATTGGGAAACCAGAAGCGGCGTCAAGGGATTCTTAGCAAAATTCTTGTTTGAGAAGGCACAAGAATGTTGGAATTCATTGGACCTACAAGCCTTTGAAGAAATTGTGGCACTCCTTATCTATGGGTTGGTCTTGTTCCCCAATCCCGACCAATTGGTAGATGTCAACGCCGTCAAAATCTTCTTGTCCAGAAATCCAATACCAACATTGCTTGGGGACATCCTTCACTCATTTTACACACGAACAATGAGAAAGAGGGGTGTTCTCATGTGCTGTACTCCTCTCCTTGCAAGGTGGTTTATTTCGCACCTTCCACAATCTGTCTTGAAGAATGACCAAGGCTCAAGGTGGTCCCAACGGTTAATGACTCTTACTCACTCTGATGTACATTGGTGTTCTCGGTCCAGAGAAAATGTCATCATCGTCGATCGTTGTGGAGAGTTTCCCAATGTTCCTTTACTTGGAATCAGAGGAGGTATCACCTACAGCCCTTGCCTAGCTTTGAGGCAATTTGGATATGCGCGGAGGGATGGCCCTCATGACATGTTGATTCCTGACCTAGTTTTTGACTTCGACAACGATGCGCAAGGACTTCGCCAAAGATTCATCAGAGCTTGGGGAAAACTCAACAAGGTTGACAGCAAGACTCTAGGACACAAGAACTCCATCCCTCTTGAGCCTTATCTCAAGTGGGTACGAGCCCGAGCCCAAAGTTTGATGATGCCTTATCCTCATATTCTCCCTGTGATTAAAGAGCCCGTCAATGAAGGAGAGGTTACCTACACCATCCTGCATCCAGACATGCCTACATCGTGGGAGGAAATGCAGAAAAGTTGGATCCAGCTCAAGGAGGAACATAATACTTTTGAAGCTAGCTTCTACGCCAGTGAGAAGAAGGTTCTAGAGCTTACCCTCCGACTCCATGAGCAAGAGGCCCTCAACACCTACATCGCACCAAAGAGGATGCGCAATGTCTTTTTACCTTGAGAAGTTATATTTGGCCCATGGGGCATTTATGTACTAACAAATTTCCTCTTATTAATATGACGTGCGTTCTTCTTTGTCTGAAACAATTTTGAATGTCCTAAATCCTTGAATGCATTGCATACATAAGCATACCATTCATCATGTGCATAAGCAGGTCTCACTCCAAGTTTCCTTATCTATCTGCTGTTTATGTCAGTAGGATGGATCTCGAGCAAACAGTCAAAGACCTACAAGCTCAGAATGCACAGTTCCAGCAACTCCTGATGACCTTGGCTAAGGGTCAGGAGGATATCAAGACTCAATTAGGGAACAAAGACCCAGTGAAAAAGAAGAAAAAGAGAATCGGGGTGGCTACTTTGGGGAGAAGATTTGACGGAGAAGCTCAGAGAGTGCTTGAATTTCCTCCTATCTCTGATGAAGGAACCAGCAAAGGAGGTGGGGCTGCGGTACCTTCCGAGTCTGATGCGGAAGAGGAGGAGGTCGAAGAGGATGAAGATTATACCGATCAACAATACCCTCCAGCTGATGATAAATACAAAGGGCTAGAAGACAGGTTGGCCGCCATGGAGCTACAAAGAGTACCGGGTTTTTGATTTTGAAGACTTGGGTTTGGTTGTCGGGATTGTGATTCCCCCAAAATTCAAAGTGCCAGTGTTTGTGAGGTATGATGGGCTGTCCTGTCCCAAAATTCATCTCAGGTCCTATGTGAGAAATATTCAACCCTATACGGCAAATAAGAATCTTTGGATTCATTTCTTTCAAGACAGCCTTTCGGGAGCTCAGTTGGAGTGGTTTTATCAGCTAGAAGGAACCAGTGTCAGAAATTGGGAGGATTTGGCCATCGCTTTCTACAAACAATACCAATACAATTCTGACCTTGCCCCTACTCGTACCCAACTTCAGGGTATGTCGTTAGGAACAGGCGAAGGATTCAAAGAGTACGCACAAAAATGGAGGGATTTGGCTGGCAGGGTGCAGCCTCCTTTAACCGATCGTGAGCTCGTTGATATGTTTCTTGGGACCCTATCTGGGCCATTTTTCAATCATCTAATTGGTAACTCTTCCGCGGGGTTTACCAATTTGATCTTAATAGGCGAAAGAATAGAAGCTGGCATCAGGTCAGGAAAGATTCAGAAGGGTGTTGCTGCAAGTACTGAGAAGAGGCCTTTTAAGAAGGAAGCAAGTGTCGTCTATGGTCCTAGAAGACAAGTCAAGTCAGAAAGTCGCCAAGCCGTCAATCCTCTGGTCATTTCAAAACCTGTTTCTGCTCCTCAGTAGTACAATCAACAAAGAGGTGAAAGACCCAAGAGACAGTATACTCGGTTGAGTATGACCTTGTCACAAATTTTACCCCAACTGTTATCAACCAACCTGGTGACCACCAAAGAAGCCCCTAAAGTCGTGAATACTGCATCTCCTAAGTATAACCCAAATGCCCGTTGTGCTTATCATTCTGATAGCCCCGGGCATACTACTGATGATTGCTGGGCCTTGAGAAACAAAGTGCAAGATCTTATTGACGCAAAGGAAATTCAGTTTGAAGCGCCTGAAAAACCGAATGTTGTAACTGCTCCTATGCCCCAGCATAGAGTAAATGCCATTGAAGAAGAGTTGTATGCTGTTTCAGTGAATGATGTTGCTACCCCTCTGTTGACTGTTAAGAGGGACTTGCTACTAGCCGATTTATTTCCGGGTTGTAGTAAGGGTTGCCTCCTGTGTGCTGTTATCCCTACCGGTTGTCCACTGCTGAAATCAGGCATCCAAAGCCTGATGGATAGCAAGGAAATTCTGTTCAAGAAAACTGCTGTTCCGTTTGTTTCCGTTGAAGAAATATCTGTTGTCACAATTTACAATCCTGCCAAAGCTCCCGTGAAGAAACCAGTCTGAATTATGTCTGTTGCACCCATTACTATTACTGTTCTGGGACCTCTCCCCTATGAGTCTGATAAAGCGGTCCCATGGCATTATGGAGCCGACGTGTATGTGCTTGGGGTGAAGCAGGAGTTCAGCACCAATACCAGTATCAGTAACATCACTGGTTCCGCCAAGATTACTCGCAGTGGCAGGCTCTTCTTGCCTGACATTGCACCGCCAGTTATCTGAAAACCTCTCACCATCACACCCGCGAGTGTGCATGTTCCAGTTCAAGTTCCTGTGTCTACTACTGCCGCCGGGTCCTCTGATACTCGGGGCAAAGAAGTTGCTACCGATTTTCCTGCCAGGACGGAGGCACCAAAAAAGACTGTTGTAGAAGCCTCCCAACAAGAAATGGAGGAAATGCTGAAAATCATCAAAAAGAGTGACTTTAACGTTGTTGAACAATTGGGGCATACTCCCTCCAAAATCTCTATGCTATCATTGCTGCTATGCTCAGAGGCCCATGCAAAAGCCCTGATTTCATTTCTGAAAATGGCCCATGTGCCGCAAGAGACCTCCGCGGATCAGTTCACGTACTGTGTGGCTAATTTGACAGCTGACAACGGCTTGGGGTTCTCAGATGCTGACCTTACCGCCAAAGGGAAAAATCACAATGATGCCCTGCATGTTTCCATAGAATGCAGGGGCACTACTCTCGCACACGTGTTAGTAGATACCGGCTCTTCCCTGAATGTTTTGCCTAAGAAGGCATTGGATCGCTTGGATTGTGAGGGCCTGGAGTTGAAACCTAGTAACATCATTGTTAGAGCCTTCGACGGTTCTAAGAGGATGGTGCACGGTGAAGTAAACATTCCTATTCGTGTGGGTTCCCAAGTCTTCGACTCAACGTTCTATGTAATGGATATTCGTCCATCTTACTCCTGCTTATTGGGTCGACCCTGGATTCACAAAGCTGGGGCCGTAACCTCCACTCTACACCAAAAACTCAAATACCCTGTCAAAGGGAAGATTGTTACCGTGCAAGGTGAGGAGGAATACATGGTTAGTCACTTGAATTCATTCCGGTATATCGAGATGGACGGGGAGTTTATTGAAACCCCCTTTCAGCATTTTGAGAAAGTACCTCCAATTTTGGCATCAGCTGAAGCAGTGGCTGAAGAAGACTTCCCGTTGAAGATGGCATCTTTGAAGGATGCCCGAGCTGTAATCGAGAAAGGCAATTGTGCGAACTGGGGTCAGCTTCCTGACTTCACTCAAAAGAACGACAAGTTCGGGCTGGGCTTTACTGTAGAGGCTCAGAGGGATGTGCGCAAGGAAAAGATCAGAAAGACTCCAGTGTTTATCACCAGTCCAAGGGTGAATACTATTGAGGAGGATGTAGAGGAAGCAGAGTTTGACAGTTGGATCTACCCGACTACCAGCAACGGATCAAGCAACTGGACGGCAAAGGATTTTACACCTATCACATTTGTCACGCAGTAATTAACTCTTTTGATTTTCAATTTATAACAAACAATGTGTTAAAACTTTTATTGGCTCGGTGTCCTACCCGGGGCATCGTAGCTCAATTTATGAGGGCTTTTTGTATGACATTTCCATATATCATCAATCAAAACATTGGACGTTTGTTGCATTTCAAATCTTGTGCTCTTTTCTTTCTGTGTTATATATTGCAAAACAGCTATATTTACACACACTCACTTATACAGGTTTCAATCCACTCTGGATCTCACTGGTAACAGCTATGCTACCGCCAGTTATGACTTCGAGAATCCGATCAACTTGGCCGAAGACGAAGGTGAAGATGATTGTGAAGTGCCTGGTGAACTCGCAAGACTGCTACTCCAGGAAGAGAGGGCTATTCAACCACATGAAGAGCCTGTGGAAATAGTTAACCTGGGTACTGAGACAGATAGGAAAGAGGTCAAGATTGGTTCCAATCTAGAGCTCAGCATGAGGCAACGATTGATCCAGATGCTACAGGATTACATGGAGATATTTGCTTGGTCCTATGAAGACATGCCTGGTTTGGATGCCGACATTGTAGTTCATCACCTATCGACTAAGGAAGACTGCCCTCCGGTAAAGTAAAAGGTTCACCGCATGCGCCCAGAGATGTCTGAAAAGATCAAGGCCGAGGTTATGAAGCAATTCGATGTCGGATTTCTAGCAGTAACTTCCTACCCTCAGTGGGTTGCCAATGTGGTGCCAGTGCCGAAGAAGGACGGTAAAGTCAGAATGTGTGTTGACTACAGGGATTTAAACAGGGCAAGCCCCAAGGATGATTTTCCTCTACCTCACATTGACGTTCTCGTTGACAATACTGCTCAACACAAGGTGTTCTCCTTCATGGATGGTTTTTCAGGGTATAATCAGATCAAGATGGCCCCGGAAGATATGGAAAAGACTACCTTTGTGACTCAGTGGGGCACCTTCTGTTACAAAGTTATGCCATTCGGATTGAAAAACGCTGGGGCAACCTATCAACGTGCCATGGTTGCCTTATTTCATGATATGATCCATCACGAGATTGAGGTATACATCGATGACATGATTACAAGGTCTCAAACTGAGGAGGAGCACCTTGATCATCTGAGGAAGCTGTTTGACCGACTGAAGTTATACAAGCTGAGGTTGAATCCCAACAAATGCACCTTTGGGGTGAGGTCCGGAAAATTGCTAGGTTTCATTGTAAGTGATAAAGGTATCCAGGTGGACCCTGCCAAGGTAAAAGCCATACAAGAGATGCCAACTCCAAAGACAGAGAAAGAAGTCAGAGGCTTCCTAGGACGACTGAATTACATTGCCCGATTCATCTCACATCTGACTGCTACTTGTGAGCCAATCTTCAAATTACTGAAGAAAGATCAAGTAGTACGTTGGAACGATGAATGTCAGGCTGCCTTTGAAAAGATAAAGGAATATCTCCAAGAGCCACCCATTCTTATGCCTCCAGTGGAAGGAAGACCTCTGATACTATATTTGACAGTACTTGACAATTCAATGGGGTGTGTGCTGGGACAGCATGACGAGTCCGTCCGAAAAGAGCATGCTATTTATTACTTGAGCAAAAAGTTTACCGACTGTGAGTCTCGTTACTCACTGCTTGAGAAAACTTGCTGCGCTCTAGTATGGGCTGCTCGTCGGCTAAGACAGTATATGCTGACTCACACCACTTTGTTGATTTCAAAGATGGATCCCATCAAGTACATATTTGAAAAGCCCGCTCTGTCTGGAAGAATAGCGAGATGGCAAATGATCTTAACAGAATATGATATCCAGTATACAACTCAGAAAGCAATTAAAGGAAGTGTACTGGCAGATCATTTGGCACACCAACCTGTGGATGACTACCAATCATTGAACTTTGATTTTCCAGACGAAGACATCATGGTGGTAACTGACTGTGAAATACCTGGACCGGATGAAGGACCTGAGGAAGGATCCCGATGGTCTATGCATTTTGACGGAACCTCCAATGCTTTGGGTAACGGCGTCGGCGCTGTAATCATATCTCCCAAAGGAACGCATACTCCACTCACCGCCCGATTATGTTTCAACTGCACCAACAACATGGCAGAATATGAGGCATGTATCATGGGTCTACAAGCTGCAATCGACTTAAGGATCAAATTTCTGAGTGTCTTCGGAGATTCCGCTCTCGTGATCAATCAGATCAAAGGCGAGTGGGATACGAAACACCCAAATCTTATTCCTTACAAGGAGTATGTGTTGACCTTGCTTCCCCACTTTGAAGAAATAACTTTTGAGCACTTCCCAAGAGAGGAGAATCAGCTAGCGGACGCACTAGCTACGATGTCTTCAATGTTCAAGGTTAAATGGGACAATGAGGCTCCCCGGATCATTATCTGGAAGTTGGACGAACCGGCATACTACTGCGACCTCGAGGCCGAGAAGGCAACTGAAAAACCCTGGTATCATGAGGTGAAAAGGTACTTAGAAGCTCAGGAATACCCTGAAGGTGCATCTGTCAATGACAAGAGGTTCATGAGGAGGTTTGCGGCAAAATTCTTCCTCAGCAACGGCATCCTCTACAAACGGAATCATGATTCAACTCTACTACGTTGTGTGGATAAGGCTGAAGCAGAGAAAATCATGATAGAACTGCATGAAGGTACATTCGGAACACATTCCAGTGGACATACCATGGCAAAGAAAATCCTTAGGGCAGGATATTTCTGGTCCACCAGGGAAGCCGATTGTTACCAACACTCTCGAACTTGTCACAAATGCCAGATCTATGCTGACAAGGTGCATATTCCCCCAGTCCCTCTGAACGTCATAACGGCACCTTGGCCTTTTGCAATGTGGGGCATTGATATGATCGGTGAGATCCGACCGACGACATCCAATGGGCATCGCTTAATCTTGGTAGCGATCGATTACTTCACAAAGTGGGTTGAGGCAGCTTCCTACGCGACGGTAACCAAGAGCGTCGTGGCACGTTTCATCCGGCATAATCTGATCTGTCGGTACGGTGTCCCGGAAAGAATCATTACGGACAATGGTACCAATCTCAATAACAAAATGATCACTGAACTCTGCGAACAATTCAAGATACAGCACCACAATTCTTCTCCCTACCGGCCAAAGATGAATGGGGCTGTAGAGGCAGCAAATAAGAATATTAAGAAAATTGTGCAGAAGATGACAGTGACTTATAAAGATTGGCACGAAATGTTACCGTTCGCTCTTCACGGGTACCGTACCTCAGCAAGAACGTCAACCGGGGCAACTCCTTTCTCCTTGGTCTATGGCATAGAGGCAGTCTTGCCAATCGAAGTTCAGATACCTTCTCTCCGGATAATGAAAGATGCAGACTTAAATGAAGATGACTGGATCCAGACTCGACTTGATCAATTAAACCTGATTGATGAAAAGAGGCTCACCGCTATCTGTCATGGTCAGACGTATCAAAAACGAATGATCAGGGCATTTAACAAGAAGGTCAGACCACAAGAGTATCAGGTTGGAGACCTGGTAATCAAGCGCATCATCCTTCCTCAAAGTGATCCCCGGGGCAAATGGACCCCTACTTACGAAGTGCCATTTGTGGTTAAACATGTGTTCTCAGGAGGAGCCATGATCCTAACCACCATGGATGGTGACGACCTCCCTCACCCCGCCAATGCAGACATAGTGAAAAGATACTACGCATGAATAAAAGACCCGCTAGGTTGACATACCTAGGCAAAAATAAGGGCTGTCCGGCGAACCAAAAGGGTTCGGGCAAAAATAAGGGATGAAATGAAAAATCTGTACACCCGGCAAGTTGAAAACCCGAAAGGGCGACTTGGGCAAAAATGGGTATCCCGGTGGACTAAAAACCCGAAAGGGCGGTCCAGGCAAAAGTTAGGGATAAAGCGTAACACTATGTCTCATTGGATCACTTCGCATCCGGAATTCGGCATCAACTATCTGGCTCAGATTTCGGCATCGACCAATCAGCTTCATTTTCAACTAGGTAGCAAAGCGATGAGACGCTTGGAGACATAAAGGCAATAGCAGAGTTGGAACCCAGTGGGATTGTTCACATAGCTGTTTTGTTTTCTTTTCAAAAATTGTAAATTCTGTGATTATTCGGCGGCATCCTCTTACTAGGATGTCAGCTTCTTGTACAGAAACGCCTATTCACAGGCAAAATTCAAATCAATACAAATTCACTTGTCCATACAAGTTTCCATTTTTTTTCCTTTTTGTCTTGCGAAGGACGTCCAATGGTCATTTTTGATATATGCATTTGACATTAAATTGCTAATTCATAAATGTTTGCAAAAGATCAATTACAGGTGACATCAGAAACAAGGGCAATGTAAGGTTGTCTGATGCAGTCTATTTGCTTTGTCCGCCAAGGTACCAAGGTAGATTCGACTGAAGAATGTGACCAAATCATCTCAACGCCCCGCAGAGTAAGACGAGAATTCAGCAATACTCTCCCCAAGCTGAGTTGATTCCCCGTCGATCCTGAAAAGGCACAACGTTCCCCGGCAGGTCTTAAAATCTTATCCCCAGTAGATTCTGGAAGCTTGTTCCCTGCAGAATATGGACGTCTCTCCCAAACTTTATTCAGAGTTATTCCTCACAAGGGCTTATAACTGGGTTATCCTCAGCTAATCGCCACGGAAGATCGCCCCCAACAAAGTTCTTTCAATCCCCAGCGGAGTTTATCTTTCAATCCCCAGCGGAGTTTATCTTTGGTATCCCCAACGGAGTTTATCTTCAGTATCCCCAGCGGAGTTTATCTTTGGTATTCCCCAGCAGAGTTTACCTTTGGTGTTTCCCAGCGGAGTTTTTATCCCCAGCGGAATTCATCATTAAAGTCGTCCTCAGCAGGCCTCTCATCAAAACTTCAGCAAAGTATCTCGGCCACAGGGCAGCTCCCCGGCCGATCGTCAAAGATTTATTTTCCTAAGACGAAGTTACATTCATAAACATTTCACACTTTCATACATCTCGCTTACATACATGATAAAGTGCATACAACACTATCCCATGTTGAACATCATGACATCATGCATATCATACATCATGACATTGCGTATAACTTATGTTTTTTCCTTTTCAGGGAAAAAGACAATCCCAAAGACAACTACCTTCAACTGTCACAAATTCCGGATTCGATACCTGTATCTAGCCAGGGCATATCTGAGAGTGATCAGTTTCCAGACTCGATTCCTGTATCTAGCCAGGGCACGTCTGAAGAGTTCGAAGATTTGATTCCTGTATCTAGCCAGGGCACATCTATCAACTACAACATTTCCAGATTCGATTCCTGTATCCAGCCAGGGCATATCTGTTGACCACATTTCCAGATTCGATTCCTGTATCTAGCCAGGGCATATCTGTTGACCACATTTCCAGATTCGATTCCTGTATCCAGCCAGGGCATATCTGTTGACCACATTTCCATATTCGATTCCTGTATCTAGCCAGGGCATATCTGTTGACCACATTTCCAGACTCGATTCCTGTATCTAGCCAGAGCACGTCTGAAGAGTTCGAAGATTCGATTCCTGTATCCAGCCAGGGCATATCTATTGACGACCATTTCCAGATTCAACTCCTGTATCCATCCAGGGCACATCTGTGAGCCACCGATTGTAGATTCGATACCTGTATCCAGCCAGGGCATATCTGCATAAGGAGATTGAAGATCAAACACCTGTAACAAGCCATGAAAACATCTGCCTTTCTCAGATACATAAAGTTCTCGCTAAGGAATCTCTTGTGCGATCAACACTTCCAAATGGCATCTGTAAGCCCATTCCCGACAAAGTTCTGTCATATCTCCAGATGGCATCTATAAGCCCATCTCCCTATCCACCACCTCTCCAAATGGCATCTATAAGCCCATTCCCGCCATCACATTCGCTGATACTCCAACATGCGAGTGCAAATTTCCGGGCACTCTAGTGTCCAATCTCCTTTTACCTTCGAGTCGCGAAAGGCAAACTTGCCAATCTAACTCTTCAGGTTCAAGAAGATTGAACAGGGGCAACTGTTGTACCCCAAAATTTGCCCTCCCTTTCTTCAGGAAACCATCTTGGATTTTTTAAAGTCCCCCTGAAACAAATCCAAGTCCTAAGTTATCCTTTTTTGCCCAAGCAAGCCACTTACAAGAGCAAGATGATCTCACGAACTCCAGAAGCAACGCTTTTATCTTGAGAAAAATCAAATTCTAAGTGCTTAGAATGTTTCTTTAAAATAAGTGTTTTTAGAAAAATCAGCGCTTCAGAACTTCTGGACCCATTCCAGATGAAGACGGTCAGAAGTTGCAAGCTTGGCTCAGCGTTGTCAGAAGTTGGCTCTTCAGCAGCTACATCAGTTCAATCAGAAGTTGTAAACGTGGTTCAGAATGTAAGCCTCAAACAGAACATGCCCCTTCAGCAGTTACACAAGCTCAGTCAGAATTTGCTAAAGGAGTGCAAGAGAAGCAGGAAAGTCTGAAGGCTCCTTCAGAACAGGTTGAAATCAGAAGATGAAAGGTCAGAAGAATGGGTGTTATACTGATACAGAATCTCTAAGTCCAGATTGACCAGAAGTAAATCCAAGAAACGTACCAGAAAACCAGGAGAATCTCCAGAGCTTACTAAGACAACAGGTAGCCAAGGCCAGAGCATGGTTTACGCTGCTGATTCAACGTTGGTTTCCATTACCAGAATGTTGGTATTGACAGGTCTTGTCACCATTTAATGCCCATTAATGCTTCCAACGACTCCTGAGCATTCACGTGTGGCTTGGAAAACGCTTTTGCACAGATTCTGGTATGGGTCTTCACGCCACCGCCCACTTCAGAGGTCACTTCTCCCCAATCTACGCCTGCTGCTGCAACCTAGGCTGAAAGCTATCTGTATCACAACTTCCCAGGAATTTCTGTCAAAGAACAAATTCAAACTCTGTTGGCGCCTTAAATGTTCAAGGCATCCACAAGGATTTTGCCTATAAATAGAGAGTCTTCACCACTGCCAAAGACGTTCAAGAAAAGAAACAGAAGAATTGCTAAAGAGATAAACAGAACTCCTAGCAACACAGCATTCTGAAACTCTGCCAAAATCTCCAGCTTTGTTTCATAACTTTGAGTTTCTCACCTTCAACTTCATCAAATATCCAGTTCTTTTTCTGTAAACCAAAAACACTCTTTCCAAACTTCTGACCCTACACACGTATACACCTTTACTTCCCCTTTTCAAAATCTGTCCAGAACACCACCAGAACCAGAACCAAAAGCTAAAACTTTCACTCACCAACTTTTCCAAACAGTCAGGTAAGCACCTGCTGACCCTCATCACACTGTTAAGCATCATCAGCTGTGCATATTCAAGTAACATAATGTAAATATTCATGTTATTGTTGTTTATGTTCTGAGGATTTTCATACCTCAGAACATTCTGAGCCAGTAAAGGACTTGCATGTGACCTTGGTGATTCTGACCTCTGAAACATTTTTGTATTTGCTGGATCTATTCCAAGTATGTTTCCTGTTTTGTGGAGTAACAACAGGATTACAGATGTTCTAATTAGTACAGGAAAAAGCCAAGTGCTGACTTTGACGTTAGCACATCTGAAGCCTGTTTTGTTGTCAATGATATCAGAACCTCTGAGAGTCATTGCCTTTCCAGCAGAATCAGAACTTCTGGTTTCTCCACTAACAAACTTCTGTCTGGCAGCGCAGGGAAATCAGAACTTCTGATTTCCCCACTAACAAGGTTCTGTTTTGCAGGTGCCAGAGTCAGAAGTTCTGACTCATCCAGTTTCACTAACAGGTTGATCATCTGGCAGCGGATCTGGGTCAGAACTTCTGATGACCTCCCAGCAGCGCGCGGGCTCCCTCTCTCTCTCTATATATCTTGTTTTTTGCTATTTTCTTTTTTGTCTATTTTTCTCGTTGAACCCCCCATGTACAAATGTGTATCCCCCTCCCCTAATTGTTGTAATAGCGTAGGATTTTACATTTCCGCTTCTTATTTCTAGTAATTAGGACGTGTATGGCAAGATAAAATCAATGAAATAGAAAAACCTAATTCAAAGAAAAAAACTCTTGTATGCAATAAAACACACTTGCACACTAACACCCCTAGGGTTACATCCACTTTTTGCCTTTCAAAAAAATTGGGCCATATTTCATGTTAGGTCTCTTTGGGAAAAACAAATAATTCAAATGATCATAGTCCCTCGATGACGCCTTTTTGCCTAAAATGATCAAGTCCCTTAAAGAAAACATTTCCCAAAGATACTTGGCACCATTGCAATTACGGTCTAAAACGATGACCCGCGCCCGTCCCTTTCACATCCTAACACAAGATTGTCCATCAAATTCAATGGTGGAACAAAATTGTTAAAAGGGTTAAAAGCATAACAAAAATCTTTGAGAACTTTAGGGTAGATCGCTCTTAAGTACTTGTCAACTTGCAAAAACACTTGCCTGTTTTTAAACCACACCTCACAACACTTTCAAAACAACTTTCGAAAACAAATGAAAACCTTTTTAAAAGACATACACCTTTGTATACATCCCAACATGGATCATTACAAAGGTTGCCACAACATTGGCTTCTTTTCAAAACATTTTCAAAACACACACACACAAAACACCATTTCAAACAATTGAAAAAGGCAAGTGATCTAAGCAAGTAACTAAGAGCCCATGGATAACCATGGATAGAAAGGGTGCTAATACCTTCCCTTTCTATAATCTACTCCCCGAACCCAAGAAAACATCTCAAAGGTTTTTTGCTGTGCTTTTTAAACCTTTCCTTAAGATAAAATAAAAAGTCAGTGGCGACTCTTGCTCAACCGAAACATTTGCGAATACAAACGCAAAACCACAGTCAGTTCTCCCACCGTATCACAGGGGGTAGGTTATGAAAAGGGAAGGTGTTAGCATCCTTTTCATCTGTAGTTATCTACGGGCTCTTAATCGCTAGCTCACTTTTGAAAATGATTTGTGAATGTGTAAGTTTGAAAATATTTTGAAAATTCCTAAGTTCGGCAACTTTGTAATGATTCTCGTATCAGTTGAGAATGCATACAAAGTGTTTGTTTTGAAAATATTTCAGAAAAGTGTTTGTGTGAAAAATGTTTTTGAAATGTTCGCAAACAAGCGATTAAGAACTATCTACCTACTCAAAAGTCTTTCGTGGTTTTTTTCTTTTCCTTTAGATAGTGTTATCCTGCCATTAGTTAATAGGAAGCCCAATTGTTGGATGTTTGAGGGACAGGCGCGGGTCATCGTACAGTCATAAAGGCAATATGTAGGGATACCTTTAGCAATTCGAAGGGACTATCATCATGTACTCGTAAGCAACATCGAGGGACAAGATCATTTACCGAAGGCAGCATCGATGGGTCATCGAGGGACTATGATCTTTATGATGATTTTTAACCGAGGGTCTTTGCTAATGGTATCCCTACGTTTGAGGGACATGACTGTATTTATCTAAAGGCAACAAGTGAGGTTACCCTAGAGGTGCGTGTGTGAATAGTGATTCCGTTCAGTTTATTTTCTTGATTAAGGTTATCTGACGATTGAGTTTAGATCTTATCATACACGCCTAATTACTATACAGTTATATACATAAATGAAAATAATTATAAGTGAAGAAAAATAAAGTCATATGCTATTACAGGGCCTTGGGGCAGTTACATAAGAAAAAAGTGTGGAATAAAAAACGCGAAAATTAAACCTAAGCTATTACATCCCATAAACAGTTACATGATAGGAAAAATGCGAGAAAATAAACTAAGGTATTACAAAATCAACCGTGCGACCTATACATTTGTTTTCTAGAATTTAAATAGCAAAGGAAAAAGAAATTAGAAGAAGGTATTTAAAACCTAAAGAAATTTTCTAAGTGTTAGGAAAATATTTTTTGATGTTTTTATTTATGACAAATAATTAAAGTGATAATAATAATTAACTCTAATTTTAAGTATTTTACAACTTAATTGTGAAATAAAAACAAATTTAATTTAATTAATAGAATTTTTTATTGGTCAAAAATTAAATTAATTAAAAAAACCTAAATCTAATTTTTAATGATTTTTTCTGATTTTTTTATGGTCCTTTGATTTTAATTTTAAAAAAGTAATTAAATTAATTAAGAAAAAGCAAAAATAATAAAAACAAGAAAATTGAAAAGTTGGAAACGAATCCGACGGTGGGGTTCTTTACTCTTGAATATGCGTGTAAAGAGAGATCTGAAGCAAACGTATTTCCATGCCTTAAAAATGGCATATAGAGACTCATGCATCAAAGCTTTGAAGCACGAGTTCCAGGCACCAAATCTTCTGGTTCTTGGTGTCATACCCCAATTTTTGACCTAAGATCCCATTTTTATTTTTGCATTTTTATACAAAAGTCAAGGTCACTAAATACAGTCGGTTTTAACCTCTCACCTTCGAGCATTGATTATGCAGAAATTGTCAAGTGTTTTGAACATTCTTAGCCTATGTATCACTAACTTCTAATCAAGCACGAAATGTGTATTTTTTGTTTCTTTGATTTCATATGCTGACAGGTCCGTCGATTTGCACTTTTTTGCCTCATGCATGCCTCTTTCGAATCTGGACATTTTGCCTCCTGCATGCCTCTTTCGAATTTGGACAAGTTTATTGCCTGCAAGCCTGCTTCGACTGGACAAGTTTACTGCCTGCAAACATGCTTCGATTGAGCAACATTGCTTCCTTCGAACACGGGCTTTCGATTGGGCAATATGTTTGTTTCGACCCACATGCTTCGATTGGGCAATATGTTTGTTTCGATCCACATGCTTCGATTGGGAAACATTGCTTCCTTCGAACACGGGCTTTCGATTGGGAAATATGTTTGTTTCGATCCACATGCTTCGATTGGGCAACATTGCTTCCTTCGAACATGGGCTTTCGATTGGGAAATATATTTGTTTCGATCCAAGATTCGTTTGGGCATGTGGCTCCCTTCGTGCAAGTATTTGTTTGAGCATTGACCTTTTTGTGTGCTTGCTTGGAGTCACAAAGTTTAGACCTCCTCCATGCAGGCTTCGACTATGTTTGTACTAGCTTCGACTGGACAACATTTCTCTTTAGTATGCTGCATTTCCATCCTTGACAAACTTCAGCACATGGTTAATGGCCCCCTCAAAAGACATATAGTGGTGGACTTGAGGGGCATACATATGAGTCCCTGTCGAAGGGTACGCCTTACTAGTCCATTCGAAGCACACATTTGGCCCCTTCAAAGGATGCACAAAGATGATTCGTTCGAAGGACACTTGTTGGAGGAAAGTCAAACAATGTGTTGGAAGAAGAATCTGGTCGAAGGAGGGTCAAAATGAAAGGATAAAATATTCAAAGATGCTTGCTGCCAAGTTCAGACATGGTACACTGGCCAAAACTGCTGCATAGCAGTCCTGAAACACTACCACATTCTTGCACCGAAATAGTATACAAGCACTGTCCCTCGAAGGCTGCAAAGAGCAGTTTACCCAAATTGTTCAAATTATTTTGTTTTCCCTCCAAAAGCTTCAGCCAACTCTGCCTATAAATAAGAGGCTCCAACACATGTTTAAGAGAGGATCTTTGGACCAGAGGAACGAATCCCCCAACTTTTCTCAAACACAACAAAACTCTCAAGTTCATCAACACTTGAGAAATCAAAACCCAGAATCCCAAACACTCATCTCTTTCGATTCTGAAGAACACCCCACACATAGAAGTTTGTTCAAACTCAAAGACAACCTTTTGTGACAACCCTTCGAACCAAAAGCAAACCCCCTGTGACTACTCTTCGAATTCCAGAAACGTCCCGGTAGCAGTTCAAGTTCGAATCCCACACCCATTCAAAGCCTCCATCAAGGTAAGTCACTCTCACCCTTGAACCTTTCATTTCATGCCATAACATGTAAATAATCTTTTTGTTCGTTTCAAGCATGTATATACCATTGTTCCTTTCGTTTCCACCCTGTTAACATGTTTTTTTAAAAAGTTAACCCTTTCATTTTTCTTTCTGTTTACCTGAACTAGATTTAATTATTAAACAGTTCGAAAGATAAATACTAGCATGGCCTCAGGCCATGTTGTCATTTAATGCTTTAAATGAAAGAAACAGCAAACAGGAAATAGGAAACGAAGCTTCTGGCTTCTACCCTCTTTCTCCAGGTCAAACGAAAGAGACAACCAGGAGGAAAACCATGTTGACTTCTAGGCCCAAACGAAAAGTATGCCTTCACTGACTTCCACGCTCAGTCGAAAGGCATTCCCTTACTGCTTTCAACCTCCAGTCGAAGAAGATAACAAGGCAACAAGGCAGACTTCGCCATACACTGACTTCCAGGCCCAGCCAGAGACACGCTCACACTGATTTTACTGGCCCAATCGAAGAAGCCAACAAGGCAGAAAGGCCCAGCCAGAGGCACACTTGCACTAAGTCCAGGCTCAGACGAAAGGCACTCACATGCTGGTGCCAGCCTCCAATCGAAGTACATGACCTGACTGGTGCCAAAGCCTAATCGAAAGACGTGACTTTGTTGTTGGTAGCCCCAATCGAAGGAGGCCAACAGAATGCAAATCGGAGGGTGCTCCTGCCTCAATCGAAAGTCACTCATTTTTCTTACTTTTATCTTATTTTTTCCTTCATATTTTTTATGCCTTTCGATACGGTTGTAATAGCGTAGGATTTTATCTTTCTGCATTTTATTTACTTTGTACAAATGCTAGTAATCAGGCGTGCATGGCAAGATAAAATCAACAATTAAACAAACCAAAAAAATCTAAAAACACTCTTTAATCCTTACTTGAATATATCTTAAAACCCACAAAACACTCAACAAATCAAAACTCCCCCCAAGGGCATGTTATCTCCGTTCTACCGCGATACCGGCCGTGCCTATTGCTAGAATGCGTGCGTTAATGTCGCCCATTAAAAAACACAAACAAATCAACTTTTCTAGAGGAACTATGGTGTTTTGATTCCTTCATTGGATACGTAGGCAAAGGGTCCCGAAACCCTCACGAACACAATAATAAAAACTCATTTCTTTCCCCTTAAACAAACATAGTTGTAGATAAATACACCCTTGTATATAATAAACAATTTTAACCAAAAACAGATATTCCAAAAGGTTCCTGCGGATTACCGCAGATGCATTGGGTTCTAATACCTTCCCATTGTATAACCAACCCCCGAACTCTTGATCTCTTTCAAAAACACGTTGTATTTTCATTACTTTTAAGTATTATTTTATATTGCATGTTTTAGGGTTTTATTTCTCTCTTTTCCCTTTCCCCTTGGAAATAATAAAGCGTGGTGGCGACTCTTGCTATTTGCGAGTCAAGTTAATCAATAGCTTGATATCCGATTTTCACCGCTACACTTGGGTTGGATGTGTTCCTGAGGATTTCAAGAAGAGGTTTGGACACTTCGTTAGGCTTGAGAGTGGCTGGATCGTGTGATATGAATTTTCACTTTTCTTTAGAATTTTGAGAGATTTTTGAAGTGGTTCTTGAGGCATATTTTTGTGTGTTTTGCACTTGAGTATTGCATATATTTATAGAGGAACTAAATGGAACAAAAACAAGACAAGACTCTTGTACCATCATGTCACAATTCATTGCAAAAAAACATATTGAAATATTTCCAAAATTGTTAAAAAAAATATTCCAAACTTGAAGATTCTTGTTCCCAACATGTTTTCACGTTTTTGGCATGTTTGTCATGTGTTATTGGGTCTCCATGTGATTGAAATCAAAAGCCCATACGCCTTGGCCCAATGATTTTATATTTTATTTGATTTACTTTCATTTAAATGAATAAAAATTCAAATAAAATAAATAAAAATCATAAAAAATGTATGAATGGATTTAGAAGTCTTCTAACACATTGTGAACATGTTTGAACATCAAAAGTTAGGCCCACTAGTTTAAAATTTTAAGTTTGTTCACTTTACATTTCCTCAAAATTTCCCAGCTTGCACTGGTCATAACTCTCTCAATTTTCATATTTTGAAGGTGATCTTTGACTTTTTGGAAAGCTCAAGATACCTTCAACAATTTATCTTTTGATCATTTTTGAATTTGGAGACTTTATCTTAATGTAAGTTGCCTTGACAAAAAGTGTCTTTTTGTTGACTTTTAAAATGAACTATAATGTATAGGCTCATATCTTTCAAATGAAGCATTTTTTGGACTTTAGAATAAAATAAAAGTTGTAGAAAATTGAATTTCCTTCAAAATGGGCTTTGGTTGGGGAAAAGTTGAGGAAGCATGTGAAAGTTATGCTTGGTCAAAGTTTAGTTGACTTCTTCTAAGGAAACCCTAATTTGGCAACTTTAGACTTTTGATGATTTAAGGGCTTCTCTTGAAGAATCATGATAAACCCTTGATAAAAGGATGAATATCACTTCAAAATGTTTATGTTGACCAAAAAAATTTAAGTTTGACTTTATGTTGACCATGGTTGACTTTTTACCAAATATAGTTGATTTTTAATCATCTGAGCTATTGACTGAGCAAAATTGTGATGTAAGACTTGAAACTTGACATGAGCATGGTTGAAGACCTATAATGAACCATGAAAACTATTTGAGTCCTTTGAAACCCAAACTTCCTTGAGGAACTCAAAACCCTAGTTGTAGACCCCTTGCTTAGGAGGAGGTTTGACTAGTCAACCCCTTGAGTAGCCTTGAGTACTTGAGAGCCTTAGAATAATGTTTTTTTTGAAGAAAATGGGAGGGAAAATTTTGGGGTAAAACATTGGGGGTTATTGATGAGACAGTGTCGTGTATTGTTGTGGATGCATGAAATATAAACATTATGATTATGTATTCCATACTTTACCTGTTCATTATCATATATTCGTTGATATTATTATGATATCTCACCCCTTTTTTGAATGTTACCTCCATGTGGGTAATGCACATGTTAAAAGGATTAGGGTTGCTTGAGGTATGGAGTTGCTCCTTGTAGTGCATAGGTTGAGTTGGGTCATGCCCTGATACGTAACATCGGAGATGAACGCTTGTTTTGCTTATTTAGTTGTTGTTGTTTTTGAAGGATTGTGAGAGTATTGTAGACTCTCTTTTATTTTATAAGAAATTGTTATTAATTGTTGGAGATGATGACTAAATCTATTCTTAATTGTTTTCCGTTGCATTATTAAAGTGAAGTTGAATACCATGTTTGAAGGGATGTCAGTTCATCTGAAAAATGTGTGTTATGTATCTATTTGTGAAATGATTGAGCAATTTTTGAGATGATGAAATATGACATCCTATTTTTATGTTTATTGGAAACTTTTAATTACTCTGATTTCATTTAATTATTCGACGAGGGAAAATAGGGTGTTACAAAATTCCCCAATGCAGCGTTTCTAACGGATAGGATGTAGTTACAATAAAAGGAATCATACATCGCACCTTGGACGTTCTCCTTTGAAATTTCCCGGCACTCCAAAACCAATGCATTTCTGCTTTACTGAGACTGACAATCCTTCACTTATGAAGATCTACATAAATTCTTATAGATACATCTCACATCGAGCTATCGCATGATATACCTCATCTATTCTATCATTGATCCCCAATGTTAAAGAATAGCCACACAATGTGTTAGCTAGGATACGATGATCATACATCAATTCCACCCTCGACATTCAAGCTCAATTACCCACATAACACTTTGCGAACAAGAAACATCTATAAGGTATAATATGATATTTTCTCACGTGACCACGACCACTCAAGGTCCTCGTAAGAAAGTATCAAAACTCGATCCATCCCACTATCGTCAACTTGGATAGTTCTTCACTATCGAACGCGGTATATGTATCCTTGTCGTACTTACCTTATGAGAAATTGAATCAGCGTCTCACTAGTACCAAATCTGAATCCTACCTTTAGTTCTAGATCAACATTGTCCTACATCTGTCAGGAAAGGACGACTTGCACATCTCGTGCATGATAGCGATATTACAGCGTTATACCTATATGATATTACTAACATGGTGGTCTAACTTCGAGGTTGTGATCTCAAGTAACCTACCCCTAGTGTATAACGATCTCCACCTGTATCCTATAGTCACAACCGTCAAATGTGTGATCAGGTCTACATTGAGGTCATCGTTCCTCAAAACCCTCCAACCATGCTCCTTAGGATGCTAAAACCTAAGAGTGACACTCATTCAGGGTTTACTTACTCATAAGGCAACAAGTTAGGTAAGAATGGGTAAGAATTTAGCTTGAACTGTTATACCATGCGCGTAATCACTCGCACAGTGCATGCATAAGAATTATAAGGATAATCTTCACAGATAGGAAAATACATGTTTCAAATAACCGACATAATTGTGATCATCCCACTGATGCTCTGGATAAAAACTAGTTTTAGTTCACCTAATCACCCAACGCCAAGTGTAGTTCTATGGTCTCACTCGGAATTAGATGAACCATAACTAATGAATAATATAGGCTATTGCATTCTACGCCTTCGCTCTTTTCAACTTTTGCCTAGAGTTGTTCTAGGACTTAATCATATAATGGAAAGAACAAAGATACAGTAGTCCCTTCTCTAATCCGGTATCTAATATCTGCCCAATTAGAGATCACTAGTTCCACTCATTTTATCAATCCTTTTCTAGGTACTAACCATTTCTTAGGGTACACCAATTAAGTTGGAGTCTAGCACCTCGTATATCCAACTACTACCCATGCCAGGTGTAATACGGTGGGAGAACTGACTTGGTTGTTTTGTGTTTGATCGCAGTTATTGCGGATAGCAAGAGTCGCCACCGACTTTTCTTTTATCCAATAAGGAAAGGGTGAAAAAAATAGGAAAGACCTTTAGAGATTATTTTCTTGACTTCGGGGGGTAGGTTATGAAAAGGGAAGGTATTAGCACCCTTTATGCAAACATGCAAGAGATCTTTTCTCAAACGAAGACTTGTAAAAAAAAGAGCCACATGCCCAAACAAAAGGTGTGACCAAAAGCTTATCCTGAAGGATTCACACACCCCAAATGAAGGATGTATGCAGAGGATGAAGGGAACAATCGAAGCTCGCAACACAGGGAAGGCCATATGCCCCAAACGAAGGAGGTATGTAGGAGGAAAGATGTATAATCGAAAGAGACCAGAAGAGAGGTTTTTTCCACCTTAATCGAAGGATATCATCAGGAGGCTTTTTGCCTTGTGAATTGAAGTTAGTTTAAGATAAGTGTTTCCTTGTCGAAGCTTGTAACAAGTTGTTTCAAAAGGTGACTTTGGCCTTGTGCATGCTAGCATGGTAAAGAATTCTGCCTTGTAAATCTTGGCTAACACGCAGGAAAGATGTTATATGGCCAAATGAAAGACTTGCATGAAGAGAATGAAATGTTCAAACGAAGTCTAGTGCCCAAACAAAGCAGGGAATGAACTTGCCCAAATGAAGTCCAATGCCCCAACGAAGCAGGAAATGAACTTGCCCAAAAGGAGTCCAACGCTCAAACGAAGGATGCAACCAAAGCCTACATCGAAGGAGCCAAAGTGCCCAATCGAAGGATGTAAAATTGAAGAGAGCTTGTTTTTTCCTTCAATTTGTCAAAAAGAGTATTTTCATATGTTTTTCCATTTTTAGCAATTTCCTCTTTAATCTTGATGCTGAAAAATCCAAATATATTTGTGTAAGCTTGAATTTTTGGGAGTCCCTTGTGAGAAATGCCTTGAGAAATGAGAGGGAAAATTTTGGGGTACAACAACTGCCCCTGTTTAATCTTCTTAAACTTGAAGAGTTAGATTGGCGAATCTGCCATTCGTGACTTGAAGGTGGAAGATGATTGAACACTAGAGTGCCCAGAAATTTGCACTTGATGATGTTGTGGTTGATTGTGTAGGGAATAGGCTTAAAGATGACATTTGTAGAAATGAAGGATAGTTGTTAGAGATGACCTTATAGATTCCATCCAAAGATGATTGTTGATAGAAATTAGACTGATTCTAAGCTTGACTTTAACTGAGAAAGAATCAGAATAAATCTTTGGAATTATTTTTCTGAACCAGAGAAGGTGTCTACCGGAAAAGAATTAGGATAAACCATTGGTCAATTTAAAATGAACCAGAAAAAGTCTGGAAAAGAATCAGAATAAATCTTTGGAGCGATTTATCTGAACCAGAGAAAGTGTCCACCAAAAAGGAATCAAGATAAACCATTGATTGATTTAAACTGAACCAGCAGAAGTCTGGAAAAGAATCAGAATAAATCTTTGGAGCAATTTATCTGAACCAGAGAAAGTGCCTACCGGAAAGGAATTAGGATAAACTATTGATCAATTTAAACTGAACCAGCTGAAGTATGGAAAAGAATCAGAATAAACCTTTGGGGCTTGTGATACGGTGGGAGAACTGACTATGGTTTTGCGTTTGTTTTCGCAAATGTTTTGGTTGAGCAAGAGTCGCCACCGACTTTTTATTTTATCCTAAGGAAAGGTTTAAAAAGCACAGCAAAAACCTTTGAGATTTTTTCTTGGGTTCGGGGAGTAGATTATAAAAAGGGAAGGTATTAGCACCCTTTCTATCCATGGTTATCCATGGGCTCTTAGGTACTTGCTTAGATCAACTTGCCTTGGTTTTCAATTGTTTGAAATGGTGCTTTATGTGTGGTTTTTGAAAAGGTTTTGAAAAAGATGCCTTGTATAGGCTACCCTTGTAACAATTCTTTACTCGAATGTTTTACAAAAGGTGTTTGTCTTTTTGAAAAGATGTTTCAAGGTTTTTTTTTTGAAAGTTTGTTTTGAAAGTGTTTGTGAAGTGTGGTTTGAAAAATAAGCAAGTGTTTTTGTTTGTTTTGCAAATTGACAAGTACTTAAGAGCGATCTACCCTAAAGTTCTCAAAGATCTTTGTTATGCTTTAACCCTTTTAACAATTTTGTTCCACCATCGTATTTGGTGGACAATCTTGTGTTAGGATGTGAAAGGGACGGGCACGGGTCATCGTTTAGACCATAATTACAATAGTGCTAAGTATCCTTGGGCAATCTTTCCTTTGAAAGGGACTTTGATCATTTTAGGCAACTTTCGAAAGCGTCATCGAGGGACTATGATCATTTGATTTTTTGCTTTGCCCAAAGAGACCTAACATGCAATATGGCCTAATTTTGAAAGGCAACAAGTGGATGTAACCCTAGGGGTGTTAGTGTGCAAGTGTGTTTTATTGCATACAAGAGTTTTTTTCTTTGAATTAGATTTTTCTATTTCATTGATTTTATCTTGCCATACATGTCCTAATTACTAGCAATAAGAAGCGGAAATATAAAATCCTACGCTATTACAACAATTAGGGGAGGGGGATACACATTTGTACATGGGGGGTTCAACGAGAAAAATAGACAAAAAAGAAAATAGCAAAAAACAAGATATATAGAGAGAGAGAGAGGGAGCCCGCGCGCTGCTGGGAGGCTATCAGAAGTTCTGACTCAGATCCGCTACCAGATGATCAACCTCTTGGTTAAACTGTATGAGTCAGAACTTCTGACTCTGGCACCTGCAAAACAGAACCTTGTTAGTGGGGAAATCAGAAGTTCTGATTCCCCTGCGCTGCAAGACAGAAGTTTGTTAGTGGAGAAACCAGAAGTTCTGATTCTGCTGAAAAGGCAATAACTCTCAGAGGTTCTGATATCATTGACAGCAAAACAGGCTTCAGATGTGCTAACATCAAAGTCAGCACTTGGCTTTTCCCTGTACTAACCAGAACATCTGCAATCCTATTGTTACTCCACAAAACAGGAAACATATTTGGAACAGATCCAGAAAATACAAAAATGTTTCAGAGGTCAGAACCACCAAGGTCCCAGGCAAGTCCTATACTGGCTCAGAACGTTCTGAGGTACGAAAATCCTCAGAACATAAACAACAATAACGTGATATTTACATTATGTTTATTTGAGTATGCACAGCTGATGATGCTTAACAGCGTGATGAGGGTCAGCAGGTGCTTACCTGACTGTTGGAAAAGTTGGTGGGTGAAAGTTAGCTTTTGGCTCTGGTAGTGTTCTGGACAGATTTTCTTTGAAAGGGGTGGTAAAGGCGTATATGTATGTAGGGTCAAAAGTTTGGAAAGAGTGTTTTTGGTTCACAGAGGAAAATGGATATTGGATGAAGTTTAATGGTGAGAAACTCAAAGTTATGAAACAAAACTGGAGATTTTGACAGAGTTTCAGAACGCTATGTTGCTAAGAGTTCTGTTTCTCACTTAGCAATTTCTGTTTCTTTTCTTGAACGCCTTTTGCAGTGGTGAAGACTCTCTATTTATAGGTAAAGTTCTTGTGGATGCATTGAACATTAAAGCGCCAACAGAGTTTGAATTTGTTCTTTGACAAATTCCTGGGAAGTTATGATAACAGATAGCTTTCAGCCTAGGCTGCAGCAGCAGGCGTAGATTGAGGAGAAGTGACCTCTGAAGTGGGCGGTGGCGCGTAGACCCATGCCAGAATCTGCACAAAAGTGTTTTCCAAGCCACACGTGACTGTTCAGGAGTGGTTGGGAGCATTAATGGGCATTAAATGGTGATAAGACCTATCAACATCAATATTCTGGTAATGGAAACCAACGTTGCATCAGCAGTATAGACCATGCTCTGGCCTTGGCTACCTGTTGTCTTAGCAAGCTCTGGAGATTCTCCTGGTTTTCTGGTACGTTCCTTGGATTTACTTCTGGACAATCTGGGCTTAGAGATTCTGTATCAGTGTAACACCCATTCTTCTGACCTTTTCATCTTCTGAATTCGGCATGTTCTGAAGGAGCCTTCAGATTTCCCTGCTTCTCTTGCATTCCTTTAGCAAATTCTGACTGAGCTTGTGTAACTGCTGAAGGGGCATGTTCTGTTTGAGGCTTTCATTCTGAACCACGTTTACAACTTCTGATTGAACTGATGTAGCTGCTGAAAAGCCAACTTCTGACCACGCTGAGCCAAGCTTGCAACTTCTGACCGTTTTTATCTGGAATGGGTCCAGAAGTTCTGAAGCGCTGATTTTTCTTAAACACTCATTTTAGAGAAACATTCTAAGTATTTAGAATTTGATTTTTCTTAAGATAAAAGCGTCGTTTTTTGGAGTTCGTGATATCATCTTGCTCTTGTAAGTGGCTTGCTTGGGCAAAAGGATAACTCAGGATTTGGATTTGTTTCAGAGGGACCTTGAAAATCCAAGGTGGTTTCCTGAAGAAAGGGAGGGAAAATTTTGGGGTACAACAGTTGCCCCTGTTCAATCTTCTTGAACCTGAAGAGTTAGATTGGCAATCTTGCCTTTCGTGACTCGAAGGTAAAAGGAGATTGGACACTAGAGTGCCCTTAAATTTGCACCCGTCAAAGCAATGGATGCGGAAATGGGCTTAAAGATGCCATTTGGAGATGGGCTTAAAGATGCCATCTGGAAGGGTGACCGAATCTCGTCGGGGATGGGCTTAAAGATGCCATCTGGAATGAAGATCAGAAAGGTGTCCATGGTTTGAACCATCTCTGGACTGGGGCTTGAATAAGCAATAGATTGACATCCGCTGTTGGGAAGAATCCGTAAACTGTTCTCAAAAGTTGCATCTGAACAAGTTGGTAGATTAGCATCCGTTGTTGGGAAGAATCCATAAACTGTTTTCAGAAGTCTTGAGAAGAATCTGAATAAGCGATAGGTTAACATCCGTTACTTGGAGAACCCGTGAACTGTTTTCAGAAATCTTGAGAAGAATCTGAACAAGCGATAGGTTAACATCCGTTACTTGGAGAACCCGTGAACTGTTTTCAGAAATCTTGAAGTTGAATAAGCAATAGAGCAGCATCCGTTGTTGGGAAGCGTCCGTAAACTGTTTTCAAAGGTTGCATCTGAACAAGCTGATAGATTATCATCCGTTGTTGGGAAGAATCCATAAACTGTTTTCAGAAGTCTTGAAAAGAAACTGAACAAGCGATAGGTTAACATCCGTTACTTGGAGAACCCGTAAACTGTTTTCAGAAATCTTGAAGTTGAATAAGCAATAGAGCAGCATTCGTTGTTGGGAAGCGTCCGTAAACAGTTTTCAAAGGTTGCATCTGAACAAGCTGATAGATTATCATCCGTTGTTGGGAAGAATCCATAAACTGTTTTCAGAAGTCTTGAAAAGAAACTGAACAAGCGATAGGTTAACATCCGTTACTTGGAGAACCCGTAAACTGTTTTCAGAAATCTTGAAGTTGAATAAGCAATAGAGCAGCATCCGTTGTTGGGAAGCGTCCGTAAACTGTTTTCAAAGGTTGCATCTGAACAAGCTGACAGACTACCATCCGTTGTTGGGAAGAATCCATAAACTGTTTTCAGAAGTCTTGAGAAGAATCTGAACAAGCGATAGGTTAACATCCGTTACTTGGAGAACCCGTGAACTGCTTTCAGAAATCTTGAGAAGAATCTGAACAAGCGATAGGTTAACATCCGTTACTTGGAGAACCCGTGAACTGTTTTCAGAAATCTTGAAGTTGAATAAGCAATAGAGCAGCATCCGTTGTTGGGAAGCGTCCGTAAATTGTTTTCAAAGGTTGCATCTGAACAAGCTGATAGATTATCATCCGTTGTTGGGAAGAATCCATAAACTGTTTTCAGAAGTCTTGAATTTGGAAGAAGAACCGGTGTAGGGTTCCCGGATGATGAGCTCGTGTAGAACTGCATCTGGATAAATCTGGGATAAGCATTAGAATGTTGCCATGTCTGGGTCAGATCTGAAATATTCCTGGAAGGAATTTCGGGAGATAATGATTTTTGGTCTGTCGACTGATCTTACCTGAAAAGGTAAAGGGTTAGTTATATGAAATGTCATGATGCATGATGCAATGTATGTTATATGATATGAATGTAAATGGACGTGCATGTAAGCTGGAGGGCTGTCTTGCAAAGGATAGATGAATCCGAGATGGCTGAAGATAAGAGTATCTTGAATGCTGCCGGGAAGAATAATTCCTTGGCTGTTGCTGGGGAAGAGAGTTCCTGATGACTTCTACTGGGGAGCTTCGATCCAATAGACTCATGTTGGGGATGCAAGACTGAGAATCTTCAGCTTGGTGGGAAGTAACTCTGGCGACTTCACTGGGGAACTCAAGATTTGACCTCCCAAAACTCTGTGGGGAGAAGGTTCATTAGTCTGGCTCCGCTGGGGATTGATAATTTTGAAGCCTTAGCTCAGATGGGGATACTGAAATTTAAACTCTAAGGGTAATTGAATTCCGGAGGATTCTCTGGCTGGGGATGTACAAAGACAACCTCCTCTGGGGATTGTATTGGTAGGTTATGCTGGGGAACTCTGATGAACTCCGCTGGGGATAGGAATAAATTTGGCGAGTTCGATCTTCTGTGGCGCTAAGCTGAGGATAACCCAGTTATAAGCCCTGGTGAGGAACAATTTTGAATAAAACTTGGGTGAGACGTCCGTACTCTATAGGGGATAAGCCTCCAGAATCTACTGGGGATAAGCTTCAAGCCTTGCTGGGGATATGGATTCCAAATCTCCTGGGGGGCTTCCTTTGAAAGGGTATCAGGATATCCAACTGTATCTTCAACCTATCAGCAATCCTCTTTCTTGATAAGGAAATGATTATGTTCAAATGCATATTCCTATTTAATAAAACATTGGACGTTTCTCAAAATAAAACAGATAGTGCAAGAGAAAAAGTGAAAGGAAAAGACACAAATTTCTGGGAAAAGTATTTGTATTGACTTTCTATGAGTATATTTGTACAAAGGAGACAATGATCCTAGTAAGAGGATTTTGTCGTAAAGATTTATACAAAATAAAGGATGGCTATGTGAAATAATTCCATGGGATTCCATTCCGCTATAGTTTTCACAATTCTGAATATCTGTCCATTCAATGCTTCGTTTGCCGATGACTGGATTGATTAGAAGCCTGGAACTGGTTGATGAAGAGATTGTCCTTGAAGTGATCCGATGAGACATAGTCATACGCTTTAATTCCCTAACTTTTTCCTGAACCGCCCTTTCGGGTTTTCGATCCACCGGGAAACCCCTTTTTTCCCAAGCCGCCCTTTCGGGTTTTCAACTTGCCGGGTGTACAGATTTTTTTTGTTTTTATCCCTAATTTTTGCCTGAATCGCCCTTTCGGGTTTTCGATTCACCGGGATACCCATTTTTTCCCAAGCCGCCCTTTCGGGTTTTCGACTTGTCGGGTTATTTTATGCGTAGTATCTTTTGACTATGTCTGCGTTCGCAGGGTGCGGAAAATCGTCGCCGTCCATGGTGGTCAGAATCATTGCACCACCAGAAAATATGCTTTTGATCACAAATGGTCCTTCATATGTAGGAGTCCATTTGCCCCTGGGATCACTTTGCGGCAAGATAATCCGCTTGATTACGAGATCTCCGACTTGATACACTTGACGTCTGACTTTCTTATTGAAGGCCTTGATCATCCGTTTTTGATACGCTTGACCATGGCATATAGCAGCGAGTCGCTTTTCGTCGATCAGATTGAGCTGATCAAGTCGGGTCTGCATCCAATCATCTTCATCCAAACCTGCATCCTTCATAATCCTTAGAGAAGGAATCTGGACTTCCATAGGCAAAACAGCTTCCATGCCATAAACCAAAGAAAATGGGGTTGCCCCAGTTGAAGTACGTGTTGTCGTACGGTATCCATGCAGAGCAAACGGTAACATCTCATGCCAGTCTTTGTAGGTGACCGTCATTTTCTGAATGATCTTCTTAATGTTTTTGTTTGCAGCTTCAACAGCACCGTTCATCTTCGGCCGATAGGGAGATGAATTGTGATGATAAATCTTGAACTGTTCGCACAATGCGGTGATCATCGTGTTATTTAGATTTGTACCGTTGTCTGTGATGATCCTGTCCGGAACACCATACCGACATATGAGATTTTGCTTGATAAAGCGGGCAACCACATTTTTAGTAACAGATGCGAAGGAAGCTGCCTCGACCCATTTGGTGAAATAGTCAATGGCAACCAGGATAAAGCGATGTCCGTTGGAAGCCGTGGGCTTGATCTCTCCAATCATATCAATGCCCCACATTGCAAAGGGCCACGGAGCAGTCAGAACGTTGAGAGGAACCGGAGGGATATGAACTTTATCAGCATAGACTTGGCATCTGTGGCAAGTACGGGAATGTTGATGGCAGTCAGCTTCCATGGTAGACCAGTAATAGCCCGCCCTTAGGATCTTCTTAGCCATTGTATGCCCGCTCAAGTGAGTGCCAAATGTGCCGCTGTGTATATCAGTCATGATCAACTCTGCTTCAGCTTTGTCTATGCATCGGAGTAACACACAATCATGGCTTCGTTTGTAAAGGATGTCGTTGCTCAGGAAGAATTTAGCAGCGAATATCCTTAAGAACTTCTTGTCATTTATGGAAGCTCCTTCGGGATAATCTCTAGTCTCGAGATACCTTTTAATTTCATGGAACCAAGGTTGTTCTACTACTTCTTCGGTATTAATCTCGTGACAATGCGCAGGTTCATCCATTCGCTCGATGGTGATTTGGGGAGCCTCGTTATCCCAGTTGAGTTTAAACATGGAGGACATTGTGGCCAGAGCATCTGCCAGCTGATTCTCTTCTCGCGGGAAATGCTCGAAGGTAATTTGCTCGAAATGAGGCAACAATGTTAGGACATGTTCTTTGTATGGGATAAGATTAGGATGCTTGGTATCCCAGTCTCCTTTGATTTGACTGATAACCAAAGTCGAGTCCCCAAATACGATCAAAGATTTGATCCCCAAGTCTATAGCATCCTTGAGACCAAAGATGCAAGCTTCGTATTCAGCCATGTTGTTTGTGCAGCTAAAGCAAAGTCGGGCCGTAAAGGGAGTGTGACAACCTTCCGGGGAAATGAGTACCGCGCCGATACCGTTTCCAAGTGCATTTGAAGCACCATCGAAGTACAGGGTCCATCGGGATCCCTTTTCGGGTCCGTCATACGGTCAGTCACCTTCAATGTTGTCCAAATTCATGATGTCCTCGTCTGGGAAGTCAAATCTCATGGGTTGATAGTCTTCGATAGCTTGATGAGCCATATGGTCAGCTAGTACACTCCCTTTTATAGATTTTTGGGTGGTGTACTGAATGTCATACTCAGTTAGGATCATTTGCCATCTGGCTATCCTTCCAGATAAAGCGGGCTTTTCGAAGATATACTTGATAAGATCCATTTTGGAAATCAACAAGGTAGTATGAGTCAACATATACTGTCTTAGTCGGCGAGCAGCCCATACCAAAGCACAACAAGTTTTCTCGAGCAGTGAGTAGCGAGTCTCACAGTCGGTAAACTTTTTGCTAAGGTAATAAATGGCATGCTCTTTTCGACCAGACTCGTCATGCTGGCCCAAAACACACCCCATTGAGTTATCCAAGACGGTCAAATACATGATCAATGGTCTTCCTTCGACGGGTGGTATCAGAATAGGAGGTTCTAGCAAATACTCCTTGATTCTATCAAAAGCAGCTTGGCAATCGTCGTTCCATTTGACTACTTGATCTTTCTTCAAGAGTTTGAAAATTGGCTCACAGGTAGAAGTCAGATGTGAGATGAATCTGGCAATATAGTTCAAGCGCCCCAAGAATCCTCTAACTTCCTCTTCGGTACGGGGAACAGGCATCTCTTGTATTGCTTTTACTTTTGCTGGATCGACTTTAATGCCTTTGTTGCTTACAATGAATCCCAGAAGTTTACTAGACCTAATTCCAAAAGTGCACTTGCTTGGATTCAGCCTGAGTTTGTATTCTTTCAACCTGGAAAACAACTTTTCTAGATGTTCAAGGTGCTCTTCCTCTGTTTGTGACCGAGCTATCATATCGTCTACGTAAACTTCGATCTCATGATGTATCATATCATGAAATAAAGCTACCATGGCGCGTTGATAAGTTGCCCCTGCATTCTTTAGCCCGAACGACATCACCTTGTAACAGAAAGTGCCCCATTGTGTGACAAAAGTTGTTTTCTCCATGTCCTCGGGGGCCATTTTGATTTGATTGTAGCCCGAGAACCCATCCATGAAGGAAAACACTTTATGCTGAGTTGTATTGTCGATTAAAATGTCGATGTGAGGTAGCGGAAAATCATCTTTGGGGATGGCCCTGTTCAGATCCCGGTAGTCCACACACATCCTGACTTTGCCATCTTTCTTAGGTACCGGCACGATGTTAGCGACCCATTGAGGATAGGACGTAACAGCCAGAAAGCCAGCGTCAAATTGCTTCATTACCTCTGCTTTGATCTTTTCAGACATGTCAGGCCTCATTCGGCGAACTTTTTGCTTGATCGGTGGACAGTCCTCTCTTGTGGGGAGACGGTGAACCACGATGTCTGTGTCTAAACCCGGCATGTCTTCATAAGACCAAGCAAAGATTTCAACATACTCATTCAACAATCGTATCAGGCGTTCCTTGACACTCGGTTCCAGATTGGCACCCACTCGTACCTCTTTCCGGTCCTCCTCGGTTCCCAAGTTGACAGTTTCCAATGACTCTTCGTGAGGTAAGATGGCCCTTTCCTCTTGCTGTAGAAGTCTGGCTAGTTCCCCTGGTACTTCACAACCTTCGTCATCTTCATACTCGGCTTGATTGACCAGATTTTCAGAGTTATCGAAAGATATAGCAGAATAGTCACCCATGGAATCCGGAGTGGATGGGTACCTGCATTGGTGAGTGTGGGTGTGTGTAAGGGATGGTCATCCTTAAAAAATGCAAAAGGAAAGAAAATGAACACAAGCAGTTTATCAAATGAAAAACGTCCAATGAATCATTAAACATGGCATATGGATATGAAAAATAATCAAAACCCTTACAAATGGACCTACATGCCCCGGGCAAGGCATGAGGTGAAAAGATAGTGTATGGATTGTCTGAAAGTAAATATTACAGACCAAATAGGGAATGTTTAACAGATAAATTACTGATGAATAAAAGTGATGGGGACAAAGTCTTTTGCCTCCCAGTTGCTCAATCCTCCTTTGACAGTTGGGTAAATCCACTCTTCGATGTTGCTCTTTTTGTCTTCATCTTCCAAGGCGTTGATTCCGTAGGGAGAAATTTTGACTGGAGCTCTTTCAATCTTCGAACGGCGCATAATTTTCTGGCCAGCGGCTGTGAACCCTAATCCAAATTTGTCTGTCTTGTGTGGAATATCAGGCAACTGCCCCCATGCTGAATTCTTCCCTTCCTTTATTGCGGCCCTCGCGTCTTCCAGAGATGCCATCCTGGCCATCTGCCTCGGTGTCTCAGCTGCCAACTTTGCTACTGCTATTTCAGGAAAGACTCCTTCGAAATGCTGAAAAGGTGTTTCAATGAACTCCCCTTCTACCTCCACGTACCGGAAAGAATTCAAGTGGCTAATCATGTACTCCTCTTCACCATGGACAGTAATGATTTTTCCCTTGACAGGATACTTCAACATCTGATGTAAGGAGGAAGTGACTGCCCCAGCATGGTGTATCCAAGGTCTACCCAGCAATCAAGTGTATGACGGACGGATGTCCATCACATAGAAAGTAGATTTAAACACCTCAGTGCCTATTTTGATGGGAATTTCAACCTCTCCATGGACCATTCTCTTCGAACCATCGAAAGCTCTGACAACAATATCACTTGGCTTCAATTCCAACCCTTCACAATCTAGTCGGTCCAAGGCCTTCTTAGGCAATACATTCAGCGACGAACCAGTATCGACCAAGACATGTGCGAGAGTGGTTCCTCGACACTCGACTGAAATGTGCAAAGCATCATTGTGGTTTCTACCTTTAGGAGTTAGGTCGGCATCAGAAAAACCTAATCCATTGTCCGCAGTCAGGCTAGCCACGCAATTTTGAAATTGATCTGCAGAGGTCTCCTGGGGCACATGGGCTGCCTTCAGGAATTTTATCAGGGCTTTAGCGTGCGCTTCTGAGCAAAGTAGCAGTGCCAGCATGGAGATCTTTGAGGGGGTTTGCCCCAGTTGTTCTACCACATCGTAATCACTCCTTTTGATTATCCTCAAAATATCATCCATTTCCTTCTCGGAGGTCCCTGGGATGACCAAGGGTTGAGCCCTCGTCCTGACGAGCTCATCTTGGATTCCCTTACCTTTATCAGCAGTGGTAGGAGGGACTGTACTAGGAACAACAACGTCTTCAACCAAAGGAGTTCTAGCAGAAAGTTTTATTGGTGCGGGGATGACTTGGTCGGCTGATGAGGGTCCAAAGACTGCTCTTGGAGGGGCAATCTCTGGAGAAAATATTCTCCCGCTCCTGGTGATTTTGCTAGTGCCCGCAATGTTACTAATGCTGGCTTCTTCATCATCCGATCCTTCTTCAGTTATTTCGATTTGTTTGATACCCTGGTAGTAAACGTCACCGCCATAGTTCCATGGTATGGACTTCTCAGAAACATAGGGGACAGGCCCTGGCATTGTTATCTTCAAAGGAACAGATTTCGTAGCTGGTGTAATCTTAACGGGCTTTTTGACGGCCTTGGAAAGATCGGCGTGAATGGTTATGATTGAGACATCTTCAATATGAGTTGGGACAGCAGAAACCTTTTCAAACAAAATTCGTCGGCTATCCATAAGGCCTTGGATGCCTTTCTTCAGTAACGGACAATCAAACGACAGAGAGTAATAACAATAGCAGTCTTCTTTACATCCCGGGAAGATCCCGGCCTTTAACAGATTCAACTTAATGGTTAGCAGTGGAGTAGTCAGATTACTGACATCAGCAACATACAAATCTTCTTCAATGGCGTTGACATTTCGACCGTGCTTCGGCATGGGTGCAGATATCACATTAGGCTTCTCCGGAGCGTCAAACTCCACTTCCTTTGCCTCTATCAGGTCTTGGATTTTATGCTTGAGTGCCCAACAATCATTGGTGTCGTGTCCAACACTGTCTGAATGGTAGGCGCATTTAGCATTAGCATGATAATGCAGAGAGGACGTATTCACATTCTTTGGTGCCTCCTTGATGGTGGCGAGATTCAACCTCAATAGATGGGGGAGCACTTGCGCTGGAGTCATATTAATACGGGTGAACTGCCGTTGTGGTCGTTCCCCCCGTTGTTGATTTGGTCTGGACTGGTTATAACGAGGTTGCTCACTTGAGGGATTTTGAATCATTACGGCCCCCACAGTTGGCCGACGCTCCGTCTTCCCTGCTCTCCTCTGAGAATATACCACAGTCGTCTCCTTCTTAAAAGGCTTCTTCTCAACACTTGCAGCAACACCCTTTTGAATTTTCCTTGACTTGATGCCAACTTCTATTCTTTCGCCTGTTAAGATCAAATCGGTAAACCCCGCGGAAGAGTTACCAATTAGATGATTGAAAAATGGCCCAGATAGGGTTCCTAGAAACATATCAACAAGTTCACGGTCGGTTAAAGGAGGCTGCACCCTGCCAGCCAAATCCCTCCATTTTTGTGCATATTCTTTGAATCCTTCGCCTGTTCCCAACGACATACCCTGAAGTTGGGTACGAGTAGAGGCAAGGTCAGAATTGTACTGATATTGTTTGTAGAAAGCGGTGGCCAAGTCTTCCCAATTTCTGACACTGGTTCCTTCTAGCTGGTAAAACCACTCCAACTGAGCTCCCGAAAGGCTGTCTTGAAAGAAATGAATCCAGAGATTTTTATCTGCCGTATAGGGTTGAATCTTTCTCACGTAGGACCTGAGATGCATTTTGGGACAGGACAACCCATCATACCTCACAAACACTGGCACTTTGAATTTTGGGGGAATCACAATCCCGGCGACTAAACCCAAGTCTTCAAAATCCAAACCCGGTACTCTTTGTAATTCCATGGCGGCCAATCTGTCTTCTAGCCCTTTGTATCTGTCATCAGCTGGAGGATATTGCTGATCAGAGTAATCTTCATCCTCTTCGACCTCCTCTTCTTCCGCATCAGACTCGGAAGGTACCGCAGCTCCACCTCCTTTGCTGGTTCCTTCATCAGAGATAGGAGGAAATTCCAGCACTCTCCGAGCTTCTCCGTCAAATCTTCTCCCCAAAGTAGCCACCCCGAGTCTCTTTTTCTTCTTTTTAACTGTGTCTTTGTTCCCCAATTGAGTCTTGATATCCTCCTGACCCTTAGCCAAGGTCATCAGGAGTTGCTGAAACTGTGCATTTTGAGCTTGTAGGTCTTTGACTGTTTGCTCGAGATCCATCTTACTGACATAAACAGCAGACAGATAAGAAAACCTGTTGAAGAGACCTGCTTATGCACATGATGAATGGTATGCTTATGTATGCAATGCATTCAAGGATTTAGGACATTCAAAATTGTTTCAGACAAAGAAGAACGCAAGTCATATTAATAAGAAGAAATTTGTTAGTACATAAATGCCCCATGGGCCAAATATTACAAAAAAATTCTTAAGGTAAAAAGACATTGCGCATCCTCTTTGGTGCGATGTAGGTGTTGAGGGCCTCTTGCTCATGGAGTCGGCGGGTAAGCTCTAGAACCTTCTTCTCACTAGCATAAAAGCTGGCTTCGAAAGTATTCCGTTCCTCCTTGAGCTGAATCCAACTTTTCTGCATTTCCTCCCACGATGTAGGCATGTCAGGATGTAGGATGGTGTAGGGAACCTCTCCTTCACTGACGGGCTCTTTAATCACAGGGAGTACATGAGGATAAGGCATCATCATACTTTGGGCTCGGGCTCGTACCCACTTGAGATAAGGATCAAGGGGGATGGAGTTCTTGTGTCCCAGAGTCTTGCTATCAACCTTGTTGGGTCTTCCCCAAGCTCTGACGAATCTTTGGCGAAGTCCTTGCGCATCGTTGTCGAAGTCAAAAACTAGGTCAGGAATCAACATGTCATGAGGGCCATCCCTCCGTGCATATCCAAATTTCCTTAAAGCTAGGCAAGGGTTGTAGGTGATACCTCCTCTGATTCCAAGTAAAGGAACATTAGGAAATTCTCCGCAACGATCGACGATGATGACATTTTCTCTGGACCGAGAACACCAATGTACATCAGAGTGAGTAAGAGTCATCAACCGTTGGGACCACCTTGAGCCTTGGTCATTCTTCAGGACAGGTTGTGGAAGGTGCGAAATAAACCACCTTGCAAGGAGAGGAGTACAGCACATGAGAACACCCCTCTTTCTCATTGTTCGTGTGTAAAATGAGTGAAGAATGTCCCCAAGCAATGTTGGTATTGGATTTCTGGACAAGAAGACTTTGACAGTGTTGACATCTATCAATTGGTCAGAATTTGGGAACAAGACCAACCCATAGATAAGGAGTGCCACAATCTCTTCAAAGGCTTGTAGGTCCAACGAATTCCAACATTCTTGTGCTTTCTCAAACAAGAATTTTGCTAAGAATCCTTTGACGCCGCTTCTGGTTTCCCAATGCCCCTTGATATCGGATGGTTATAGATGTAATGCTCGAGCAACATCTTCCGGCTTTGGTTCCTTTTCCGTACCGTTGAATGGTAGTTGATTAAGGATATGGATTCTTAGGAGTTGAGAAAACTCCTCCAAAGTGGGTACCAACTGATAATCAGGGAAAGTGAAACAGTGGTGAAGAGGGTCAAAGAACTGGAATAGCACTTTCATCATGTCTTCTTCAATGTTGGTGTTGACTAGGCTGAGCAGTCTGCCATGTCTTTCACTGAAGGATGAGTTTTCCGGGATTCTTGAGGTGAGCTCCTTGAGTTGAGGAGAGATTTTCACAAGGTTGACTTGGATGGTTTTTCTGCGAGGAATTTCCATGACCTACAAAACAAGAACAAAGATGAAGATCCAAACCCTTGAAATGGTTAGTGAATGCATATGATGTTTTATGATGTCCATGATGTATGCACAAAACATATGTACAAGCAAATCACACCAAACCCTAGTTTCAGGCTTGCATGGGGTTTCATAGGTAAGTACCCTCTTGAGTGTAGTTGGCTTAAAAACCTGTCCTATAAATAGTAATCGGGTTCTAAGGAGCTCAATATCATTGGATTGTTTTCATTGTTCATTGTTTTGGTTTAGCAACTTAACTAGCGACCAAAATATTCCAAGAAAACAACCCTCAATGAGTGTAGTATCGAGTATCTACCAACTTCGGACTGCACCAAAGCCGGTCATCTCACTACCCCTAATAAAAGGCAAGATGGTCAAGTAAGGTTCTAGGTCATTAGTGCTTAGTGACATCACTCAGCGGCCCCGTACTCTCCTTGATTGAACTCAAGGGTTACCGGTACTCACAAATATGTCGCACTAATATAGCTATTGCTTTGACCGTGTCGGTATACCCCGCACAGTTTCCACAATGTATTGCTATCTATGAATGTTTCCCAAATCCGGGTGTAGGATTGCAAACCCAAACAATAGAGCCAAGATATAAAGCAAACAAATCAAACAATTAGTCATGCAAGAGGGTGATCTAAGCCCTAAGGTTACTCCACTTTTAAAATTCTCCCAAGCAGAGTCGCCAGTTCTGTGATACGGTGGGAGAACTGACTATGGTTTTGCGTTTGTTTTCACAAATGTTTCGGTTGAGCAAGAGTCGCCACCGACTTTTTATTTTATCCTAAGGAAAGGTTTAAAAAGCACAGCAAAAACCTTTGAGATTTTTTCTTGGGTTCGGGGAGTAGATTATAAAAAGGGAAGGTATTAGCACCCTTTCTATCCATGGTTATCCATGGGCTCTTAGGTACTTGCTTAGATCAACTTGCCTTGGTTTTCAATTGTTTGAAATGGTGCTTTATGTGTGGTTTTTGAAAAGGTTTTGAAAAAGATGCCTTGTATAGGCTACCCTTGTAACAATTCTTTACTCGAATGTTTTACAAAAGGTGTTTGTCTTTTTGAAAAGATGTTTCAAGGTTTTTTTTTGAAAGTTTGTTTTAAAAGTGTTTGTGAAGTGTGGTTTGAAAAATAAGCAAGTGTTTTTGTTTGTTTTGCAAATTGACAAGTACTTAAGAGCGATCTACCCTAAAGTTCTCAAAGATCTTTGTTATGCTTTAACCCTTTTAACAATTTTGTTCCACCATCGTATTTGGTGGACAATCTTGTGTTAGGATGTGAAAGGGACGGGCACGGGTCATCGTTTAGACCATAATTACAATAGTGCTAAGTATCCTTGGGCAATCTTTCCTTTGAAAGGGACTTTGATCATTTTAGGCAACTTTCGAAAGCGTCATCGAGGGACTATGATCATTTGATTTTTTACTTTGCCCAAAGAGACCTAACATGCAATATGGCCTAATTTTGAAAGGCAACAAGTGGATGTAACCCTAGGGGTGTTAGTGTGCAAGTGTGTTTTATTGCATACAAGAGTTTTTTTCTTTGAATTATATTTTTCTATTTCATTAATTTTATCTTGCCATACATGTCCTAATTACTAGCAATAAGAAGCGGAAATATAAAATCCTACGCTATTACAACAATTAGGGGAGGGGGATACACATTTGTACATGGGGGGTTCAACGAGAAAAATAGACAAAAAAGAAAATAGCAAAAAACAAGATATAGAGAGAGAGAGAGGGAGCCCGCGCGCTGCTGGGAGGCCATCAGAAGTTCTGACTCAGATCCGCTGCCAGATGATCAACCTCTTAGTTAAACTGTATGAGTCAGAACTTCTGACTCTGGCACCTGCAAAACAGAACCTTGTTAGTGGGGAAATCAGAAGTTCTGATTCCCCTGCGCTGCAAGACAGAAGTTTGTTAGTGGAGAAACCAGAAGTTCTGATTCTGCTGAAAAGGCAATAACTCTCAGAGGTTCTGATATCATTGACAGCAAAACAGGCTTCAGATGTGCTAACGTCAAAGTCATCACTTGGCTTTTCCCTGTACTAACCAAAACATCTGCAATCCTGTTGTTACTCCACAAAACAGGAAACATATTTGGAACAGATCCAGCAAATACAAAAATGTTTCAGAGGTCAGAACCACCAAGGTCCCAGGCAAGTCCTATACTGGCTCAGAACGTTCTGAAGTACGAAAATCCTCAGAACATAAACAGCAACAACGTGATATTTACATTATGTTTATTTGAGTATGCACAGCTGATGATGCTTAACAGCGTGATGAGGGTCAGCAGGTGCTTACCTGACTGTTGGAAAAGTTGGTGGGTGAAAGTTAGCTTTTGGCTCTGGTAGTGTTCTGGACAGATTTTCTTTGAAAGGGGGTGGTAAAGGCGTATATGTATGTAGGGTCAAAAGTTTGGAAAGGGTGTTTTTGGTTCACAGAGGAAACTGGATATTGGATGAAGTTTGATGGTGAGAAACTCAAAGTTATGAAACAAAACTGGAGATTTTGACAGAGTTTTAGAACGCTATGTTGCTAAGAGTTCTGTTTCTCACTTAGCAATTTTTGTTTCTTTTCTTGAACGCCTTTTGCAGTGGTGAAGACTCTCTATTTATAGGCAAAGTTCTTTTGGATGCATTGAACATTAAAGCGCCAACAGAGTTTGAATTTGTTCTTTGACAGAAATTCCTGGGAAGTTGTGATAACAGATAGCTTTCAGCCTAGGCTGCAGCAACAGGCGTAGATTGAGGAGAAGTGACCTCTGAAGTGGGCGGTGGCGCGTAGACCCATGCCAGAATCTGCACAAAAGCGTTTTCCAAGCCACACGTGACTGTTCAGGAGTGGTTGGGAGCATTAATGGGCATTAAATGGTGATAAGACCTATCAACATCAATATTCTGGTAATGGAAACCAACGTTGCATCAGCAGTGTAGACCATGCTCTGGCCTTGGCTACCTGTTGTCTTAGCAAGCTCTGGAGATTCTCCTGGTTTTCTGGTACGTTCCTTGGATTTACTTCTGGACAATCTGGGCTTAGAGATTCTGTATCAGTGTAACACCCATTCTTCTGACCTTTTCATCTTCTGAATTCGGCATGTTCTGAAGGAGCCTTCATATTTCCCTGCTTCTCTTGCATTCCTTTAGCAAATTCTGACTGAGCTTGTGTAACTGCTGAAGGGGCATGTTCTGTTTGAGGCTTTCATTCTGAACCACGTTTACAACTTCTGATTGAACTGATGTAGCTGCTGAAAAGCCAACTTCTGACCACGCTGAGCCAAGCTTGCAACTTCTGACCGTTTTTATCTGGAATGGGTCCAGAAGTTCTGAAGCGCTGATTTTTCTTAAACACTCATTTTAGAGAAACGTTCTAAGTATTTAGAATTTGATTTTTATTAAGATAAAAGCGTCGTTTTTTGGAGTTCGTGAGATCATCTTGCTCTTGTAAGTGGCTTGCTTGGGCAAAAGGATAACTCAGGATTTGGATTTGTTTCAGAGGGACCTTGAAAATCCAAGGTGGTTTCCTGAAGAAAGGGAGGGCAAATTTTGGGGTACAACAGGGCAATTTATATGAACCAGAGAAAGTGTCTACTGGAAAGGAATCAGGATAAACCATTGATTGATTTAAACTGAACCAGTAGAAGTCTGAAAAAGAATCAGAATAAATCTTTGGGACGATTTATCTGAACCAGAAAAGTGTCCACCGCAATGGAATCAGGATAAACCATTGATCGATTTAAACTGAACCAATAGAGGTCTAAAGGAAGTATTTGTCATGTAGATAGTCACCCAGTTCTGTTTTGGGAATTGATCTACAATTGATTTGTTCTCAGGTAGTTGTCATGTCTTGTCAAAAATTTGTTGATGATAATTTTCTGTTGATTGATCTTTCCTGAAAAGGTAAAGAGTTAGTTGTATGCAATGCCATGATGTATGAAATTCATGGAATAATTATGTTTCTCAAAATAAATTATATTGTGATATATACATTTGTGTTGTCGATGTTATGATGTATGAATGCCATGTATGCACATATTAGTTATTCTGCTGCAGTGTTGTTTATACTGGGGAAAATAAATCCATGACTGCCGCTGGGAATGTGGAGTGTAAGCCTTCATATTTTGTTGAAATTGAAGTGTTGATAGATGGCTCTCCATTATTAGAGAAGTAAACTCTGTTGGGCAAAGGAAACGCCGTGCATTGCTTGCGGACATTGTGAAATCCTGCTGGGGAATCCTGAGAAGCTGGGAAACTTTCACTGGGGAATCTTTGGAGTGGTAATTTGGAAGTTTCGCTCCGTCGGGGATATGAGAGCACCTGATACCATTAGGTTGCATACTGGAGATATGGCAGTGATCCTGTAGCATGATGTCCTTGCTTCTACTCCTGCTGGAGAAAGTACCTGCGAGGATTTTATGGAATGGCCCATAGATATTATCATGTTTCTTAAAGCCATTAGTAATTGTCTTTCTGTTCAGTTTTCCTTTTTTATGCATTCATTTGTAAACGGTAATTATGTTCAAATGCATATGTTCAAAATAATCACTGGACGTTTTTGCAAACAAAACAGGAAGGTAAAAGAAAAATAGGTAGTTTTGTACTTTTAAAGGAATATCTTTGTATTAACTTGAATAAGTATTTTTGTACAAAGAGACAAACATCCTAGTAAGAGAATATCGCACTGAAAATGAAAACTAATACAAAGAACCATTTGAGTTTGACGATTGATACTGAAGATTGGTTGTAAGGTGATCCAATGGGACATAGTCATACGCTTTAAATCCCTAACTTTTGCCTAGACCGCCCTTTCAGGTTTTCAGTCCACTGGGATACCCTTTTTTGCCCAAGCCTCATTTTCAGGTTTTCATCTAGCCGGGTGTACAAAAAAATTTTTATCCCTAATTTTTTCCTAGGCCAGTCAACCTAGCGGGTCTTTTTTAGGCGTAGTATCTTTTAACTATATTCGCGTTTACAGGGTGCGGAAGGTCGTCGCCATCCATAGTGGTTAAGATCATTGCCCCACCAGAAAATATGTTTTTAATCACAAATGGTCCTTCATATGTAGGGGTCCATTTTCCCCTTAGGTCACCTTGTGGAAGTATGATACACTTGATTACCAAGTCACCAACATGATATACGTGACGTCTGACCTTCTTGTTAAAAGCCTTAATCATACGTTTTTGATACATCTGGCCACGGTAGACAGTCGTAAGCCTCTTTTCATCAATCAAGTTCAACTGGTCAAGTCGAGTTTGAATCCATTTATCTTCACTCAACCCTACATCCCTCATGATTACAAAAAAAGGTATTTGAACTTCAATTGGTAGGACAACTTCCATGCCATATACCAAAGAGAAAGGAGTTACCCCTGTTGATCTGCGCGTCGTGGTACGGTAACCCTAGAGAGAAAATGGTAACATCTCATGCCGGTCATTATAGGTCACTGTCATTTTTTGTATGATCTTCTTGATGTTTTTATTAGCGGCTTCTACAGCTCCATTCATCTTCGATCGATAAGGAGAAGAGTTATGATGTTGGATATTGAATTGTGCGCATAGTGCGGTGATCATAGTGTTGTTGAGATTGGTACCATTATTTGTAATGATTCTCTCCGGAATACCATACCGACATATAAGATTCTGTTTGATGAATCGGGCCACAACGTTCTTGGTAACAGAAGCGAATGAAGCTGCCTCGACCCATTTTGTGAAGTAATCTATGGCAACCAGGATGAAGCGATGTCCATTAGAAGCTGTAGGTTTAATCTCTCCAATCATGTCAATGCCCCACATTGCGAATTGCCAAGGAGAAGTCGGGATGTTTAGAGGAACTGGAGGCACATGTACTTTGTTAGCATAGATCTGGCACTTGTGACAGGTTCGTGAATGCTGATAATAATATGCTTCCATGGTGGACCAGTAGTATCCTTCCCGTAGGATCTTTTTAGCCATCGTGTGCCCACTAGAATGGGTGCCAAAGGTACCTTCATGTAAATCAACCATGATCTTATCTGCCTCACTCATGTCTACGCATCAAAGCAAAGTAGAGTCGTGGTTGCGCTTATAGAGGACTCTGTTACTGAGGAAGAACTTAGCAGAGAACCTTCTCAGGAATTTCTTATCGTTGACTGAAGCTCCCTCCGTATATTCTTGGGCCTCGAGATACTCTTAATTTCATGGAACTAGGGCTTTTCCATTACTTCTTCAGTATCAATCTTGTGACAGTAAGCTGGTTCTTCTATCCTCTCAATGGTGATCTGAAGAGCCTCATTATCCCACCTGATTTTGAACATGGATGACATAGTGGCTAGCGCGTCTGCTAGTTGATTTTCATCTCATGGAAAATTCTTAAAGGTAATTTCCTCAAAATGTGGGATTAATGTCAACATAGGTTCTTTGTAAGGGATGAGATTAGGATGCTTCGTGTCCCATTCTCCTTTGATCTGACTGATGACTAAGGCTGAGTCTCCAAATACACTTAAGGACTTGATTCCCAAATCTATGGCAGCTTTGAGACCCATAATACACGCTTCATATTCAGCCATATTATTGGTACAGTTGAAACACAACCTAGCAGTGAAGGGAGTATGACAACCTTCAGGGGTTATGATTACAGCGTCGATGTCGTTGCCGAGTGCGTTGGAAGCTCCATCAAAAACCATGGTCCATCAAGATCCTTATTCAGGTTCGTCATACGGTCTGAGTTCTTCACAATTATTTACCAACATGATGTATTCGTCCGGGAATTTGAAATTCATGGATTGATAGTCATCCACAGCCTGATGAGCCAGGTGATCAGCTAGTACATTTCCGTTTATTGCTTTTTGGGTAGTGTACTGAATATCGTATTCAGTCAGGACCATCTGCCATCTTGCTATTCTTTTAGAGAGGGTGGGCTTCTCGAATATGTATTTAACTGGATCCATTTTGGATATCAGTAAGGTAGTGTGAGTCAACATATACTGTCTTAGCCGGCGAGCAGCCCATGCCAGAGCACAGCAAGTTTTCTCAAGCAGTGAATATCTGGTTTCACAGTCAGTAAACTTTTTGCTCAGGTAGTATATCGCATGTTCTTTTCGGCCAGACTCGTCATGCTGCCCCAGCACGCACCCCATTGAATTTTCAAAACTGTTAGGTACATGATCAGAGGTCTTCCCTCAACTGGAGGCATCAAAATGGGAGGATCTTGAAGGTACTCTTTGATCCTATCAAAGGAAGCCTGGCAGTCGTCGTTCCATTCCACCACTTGATCTTTCTTCAGTAATTTGAAGATTGGTTCACAATTAGCGGTTAGATGGGAAATGAACTTGGTGATGTGGTTTATCCATCCTAAGAATCCCATAACTTCCTTCTCTATGCGAGGAGCATACATTTCTTGTATTGCTTTTACCTTTTCAGGGTCCATTTTAATATCTTTATCGCTGACAATGAAGCCTAAAAGCTTATCGTACCTTACTCCAAAAGTGCATTTATTCGGGTTCAATCTTAGCTTGTATATCTTCAGTCTTTCAAACAGCTTCTACATGCTGTCAAGGTGTTCCTCTTCAGTTTGAGATATGGCTATCATATCATCCACGTAGACCTCTATCTCGTGATGGATCATATCGTTAAACAAAGCTACCATGGCACGCTGATAGGTTGCCCCGACGTTCTTCATCCCAAATGGCATAACTTTGTAACAGAATATGCCCCACTGTGTGACGAAGGTCGTTTTATCCATGCCCTCAGGTTCCATTTTGATCTGATTGTATCCGGAGAAATCGTCCATGAAGGAGAATACTTTATGTTGTGCGGTGTTGTCAACCAGAATATCAATGTGGGAAAGCGGGAAGTTATCCTTGGGGCTTGCCCTATTCAGGTCTCTGTAATCCACACACATACGTACCTTACCATCCTTCTTAGGCACTGGAACAACATTGGAGACCCATTATGGATAGGAGGTGAAAGCTAAGAATCCGGTGTTGAACTGCTTCATGACTTCAGTCTTGATTTTATATGACATTTTTGGCCGCATGCGACGGACCTTCTGTTTCACCAGAGGGCAGTCTTATTTTTTCGGCAGACGATGGACCACGATATTAGTGTCGAGTCCTGGCATGTCTTTGTATGACCAGGCAAAGACCTCAACATATTCATGTAGTAACTGAGTTAAGAACTTCTTGACACTATGCTCCAGGTTGAAACCTACCTTGACTTCTTTATTGTCCTCTTCAATACCTAAGTTAACTGTTTCAGCCGACTCTTCGTGGGGCTGTATGATTCTTTCTTCCTGTTGTAATAACCTAGAAAGTTCCCTTGGTACCTCACAATCTTCCTCACCTTCGTCCTTGGCTTGGTAGATTGGATTTTCAAAGTCATGATAAGCCATAACAGAATTGTTACCCATGGGATCCCGAGTGGATGTGGATCTGCATTTCGATATGTGAGTGTGTGTAAGAGCATAGCTATCTTTGATAAAATAAAAGGTAGAAAAAGAAAAAAAGAGCATAAAATTTGCATGCAAAAACGTCCCATGATTTATTGATGACATATGAAGATGAAGTAACAACCCTTACAGATATACCATTGTGCCTTGGGTAAGACACAAGGTTTTAAAGTCTAAATTGTTTAAATATTACAAGTCCGAAAATTTAAGAGACAATTACTCTTGAATAAAAGTAATAGGAACAAAATCTTTGGCCTCCAAATTGTTGAGTCCTCCGCCGATGGTTGGAAAAATCCATTCGCCCATGTTACAGTTGCTATCACTGTCTTCCAATGCATTGACTTCCTGATTGCTGATACGTAAAGGTGGTCCCCCAGCGCGAGTATGTCGAACAGATCTTTGGGCCTCTGAAGTAAAACTCAAACCAAATTTGTTGGATTTGTAGGGAATATTCGGAAGTTGACCCCAGATGGTACATCCACCTTCCTCGGCTACTGCTCTAGCATCCTTCAGAGAGGCCATTTTTTTTAATGGAGGTCTAGTAACCTTCGGAGTCTTGGTAGTAGTCTTGGCCGCATCAACCGTCTGTGGGACCTCTTCAAAATTCTGACATGGGGTCTCAATGAACTCACCATCCATTTCAACATACCTGAAAGAGTTCAGGTGGCTAACCATGAATTCCTACCCCCCACGGACTATGATGATCTTTCCCTTGACTGGGTATTTCAACATCTGATGTAGGGTAGAAGTGACAGCACCAGCGCCATGGATCCAGGGTCAACCCAATATACATGAATAGGATGGGTGGATATCCATCACATAGAAGGTTAAATCAAAAGTCTGAGTTCCAACTTTGATAGGGATGTCTACTTCTCCGTGCACTGTTCTTTTAGAACCATCGAAGGCCCTCACCATAATTTTGCTGGGCTTTAATGTGAGTCCTTCATAATCTAACCGGTCAAGAGAATTCTTTGGTAAGACATTCAACGAAAAACCTGTATCCACCAGAACGTAGGCTAACGTAGTTCCCCTGCACTCAATAGAGACATGCAAGGCATCATTTTGTTTCCTTCCTTTGGGAGTTAAATCAGCGTCAGAAAAAATCAGTCCATTATCAGCAATTAGACTGGCCACACAATTCTCAAATTGATCAATGGAGGTCTCTTGGGGCATGTGGGTGGTCTTCATAAATTTTACTAAGGCCTTAGCGTGGGCCTCGAAGCACAGAAGTAAAGCCAACATTGATATTTTTGAGGGGGTCTGCCCAACTGCTCTACGACATTGTAGTCACTTTTCTTAATTATCTTTAATATCTCTTCCATCTCCTTTCTAGAAGCCTCTGGAATGACTTCTGGATGCGCCTTCGTCTAGATAGGCTCAAATAATACCTCTTTGCCCCGTGTCTCAATGGCATGGATAACTGTAGGACTAACAATAGGAGTATCACTAGGAATGCTGGTAGGAGAGGTAGCGGGAATAATTATAGGAGTATCAATGGTCTTTGGAGAGATCTCGAGGGAGAAAACCCTTCAACTTCTTGTTATCTTACTGGTTCCAACAATATTGTCGATGTCAGGATCAACACCTTTAGAAACTTTGTCTTTGATAGCCAATAGATCTTACTTGACGCCATGGTAATAGATGCCAGCCCCATAGTTCCAAGGAACAGCTTTATCCGAAGAATATGGTATTGGCCCCGGCATGGTGATGATTAGGGGAGCAGACTTTGGAACAGATTTAATCTTGACGGGTCTTTTGGTGGAGACCCTGGGAGGATTGTCAGAAATGGTGATTATTGAAACATCTTCACAGGAACTTCTGGCAAGAGGAACTTTCTCGAATAGGATTTCTTTGTTAACCATCAGGCGCTGGACACCCATCTTTAGTAACAAACAACCATCTGGTAGAGACATATATAAGTGACAACTTTCATCACAACCCGGAAACATGCCGACTTGCAATAGATTCTATTTAATAGTCAAAAGGGGAGTAGTTAAATCATCCATGGAGGAAACAAAATAGTCATCATCAACAACGTTGACACCTTGACCATGTTTGGGCATTGGCGCCGTTATTACATTAGGTGTTTCTATGGGGTCAAACTCAATCTCCTTCGCCTCGATAAGGTCTTGTACCTTATTTTTCAAGGCCCAAAAATCATTTGTATCATGTCACAAACTTTCAGAATGATAGGCACATCGAGCATTCGGGTTATAGAGGAGAGAAGCAGTATTGGGGTTCTTGGGAGCTTCCTTTAGAGTCACCAGATTGGACTTCAATAGATGTGGCAAAACTTGGGACAAGGTCATGTTGATCTGGGTGAATCTTCTTATGGGCGACTCTGGCCTGCGTTGATAGTTTCGCTGTTGATTTGATACAGGATTGGAAATCATAACAGCCCCTACCGTCGGGCAACGTTCAGTTTTGTTTTGATTCATGTGGTCATAAGCAACACTGACCTCCTTCTTTCCAATAAAGGGTTTCTTCATCGTGCTTAAGGATGCATCCCTTTGAATTTTTTCGCTCTTAATCTCGGCTTCTACCCACTCACCAGTTATGATTAGTTCAGTAAATCCAGCTGAAGAGCTATCGGTCATATGGTTGAAGAATGGACCAGGCAATGTGCCTAAGAACATATCCACCAACTCTCTTTTAGATAAAGGGGGTTGGACTCTTCCCGCGAGATCCTTCCATTTTTGGGCATAAATTTTGAAACCTTCACATGCACCCATAGACATACCTTGCAATTGTGTTCGAGTTGGAGCTAGGTCAGCATTATATTGGTATTTCTTGTAAAAAGCAGCAACCAAATCTTCCCAATTGCGAATATTGGTTCCTTCCAACTGATAGAACCAATCCAACTGCGTCCCTGGTAACCTTTCTTGGAAGAAATGTACCCATAGGTTCCTATCAGCAGTATGGGGTTGAATCTTCCTGACGTATGATCTTAAGTGCAGCTTTGGACAAGAGACACCATCATATTTAGAAAATGTAGGGACCTTGAATTTCTGCAAGATGACCACCCCTGAGACAAGTCCTAGCTCTTCAAAATCCAGCCCAGATACCCTCTGAATCTATATAGCATTTAGACGATCCTCTAGCTATTTGTATTTATCATCAGTAGGAGGATACTGTTCTTCAGAGTAGTCAGCTTCTTCTACTTCTTCAGACTTTGGGATGTCATTTCCTTCCTTGTTCTTTCCTTCTTGATTATCTCATTCGCCTGACGAGGTTGCGAAATCTAGAGTTCGCCTGGTTGGTCCTTTGAACCTTCTTCCCAAATTCAAAATGTCGTCTGGTTTCTTCTCCTTCTTCTTCTTATCTTTGATCATAAGAGCCTTTAGGTCCTCTTGTCCTTTAGCTAGAGACAAGAACATCTATTGGAATTTAGCATTTTGCGCTTGAAGATCCTTTACTGTCTGTTTAATATCCATCTCACTGAAATAAACAGTAGAAAGATAAGGAGACCTGTTGTAAGAAACCTGTTTGTGTTATGATGAATGAAAATGCATATGCAAATGATTTCAAGGAAATTAGAGATTTAAATTTGTTTAGACAAAAAGGAAACACACGTTGTATTAATAAATCCAAGTTCGAGTACATCACGCCTCTTTGGGCTTACAATGAAAGAAATAAAATACAAAAACGCCTAAGACAAAAAGGTTGAACGCATCCTCTTCGGTGCGATGTAGGCGTTCAAACTCCGCTCTTCATGAAGCTGCTTGGTGAGTTCCAGAACTTTCTTCTCACTGGCATAGAATTGGGATTTGAAGGTGTCTCTCTCTTCCTTTAGCTGAATCCAATCCTTTTACAAGTATTCAAGAGAGGTAGGCATGTTGAGATAAAGGAAAGTATACGGGACATCTCCTTCAGCAACAGGCTCCATGATAACATGTTGGATGGAGGGGTAAGGCATTACGAGACTCTGAGCACGAGCTCGTACCCACCTAAGGTAAGGCTCAATGGGAATGGAATTTTTGTGTCCCAATGTCTTACTATCCACTTTTTTTACCATCCTCCAAGCTCGTACAAACCTCTGATGGTAGCCTTGATCGTCGCTCTCGTATTCGAACACCACACCTTGGATGAGCGCATCATGAGGAGCATCTCTTTGGGAATACCCAAAATGTCGTAAAGCTAAGTAAGGGTTGCAAGTGATACCTACCCAAATTCCAAGCAGAGGGACATTAGGGAATTCCCCACAACGGTCGATGATAGTAATGTCCTCTAAGGATCGAGAACACCAGTGGATATCCGAATGTCTGAGTGACATCAACCTATTGGACCATCTCAAGCCTTGCTCGTTCTTTACAACGGATCGGGGGAGATGCGAAACAAACCACCTAGACAACAGAAGAGTACAACACATGAGGGCTCCTCTTCTCTTCATGGTGCGAGAGTGGAGAGAATGCAGGACATCTCCCAACAAAGTAGGCACTGGATTGTGAGATATGAAAATTTTGACAGCATTCATATCTATAAGTTGGTCGGGATTTGGAAATAGTACCATCACATAGATGAGAAGAGCCAAGATTTCTTCAAAAGCTTGTAAATCCAGAGTGTTCCAACAATCTTGAGCTTTTTCCAACAGGAACTTACCTAGGAACCCTTTGACACAACTTCTTGTTTCCCAATTAGCCGTGACGTAGGATTGTTGCAAGTGTAAAGCTCGGGCAATCTCTTCAGGGCTTGGGTATCTTTAAATACCATTGAAAGGTAATTGATTGAGAATGGGAATTCCAAAGAGTTGAGAGAATTCTTCCATAGTAGGTACAAGCTGGAAATCAGGGAAGATAAAGCAATGGTGCAAAGGTTCGAAGAAGTGGAAAAGCACCTTCATCATATCTTCATCAAAGCTTGAGGTAACCAAGTTGAGAAGTCGCCCATGTATTTTGGTGAATGGAGAATTCTCAGGGACCCTTGATGCTAACTCTTTGAGCTGAAAAGGTACTCTTACGAGGTTGACTTGGATTGTATTCCTGCGAGCGGGAGTCATGTCCTACAAAACAGAACAAAGATGAATCTCAAAATCCTTGAAATGGTTAGTCTAAAATGCTATGGTATGATGCCATGATGTTATGTATAAGCATATGAACAAGTTAATCAAACAAGTCCTTAGGTTTATGCTTGCATGAGGTTCATAGGTAAGTACCCTCTTGAAGTTTAGTTGGTTCAACCTGTCCTAGAGAGTAAACGGATTCTAGGGAATCTCAATGTCACTGATCTTTCTTCATCAGGAATTGTTTCAGTGCAAGCCTCTTTATTAGCGACCAAAATATCCTGAAATTCCGATCTCAATGAGCGTAGTATCGAGTATCAACCAACTTCGGACTGCACCAAAGGCGGCTACCTCAATACTTCCTAATGGCCAAGTTGGTCAAGTAAGGTTCTAAAGTTAGTTAGTGCTTCATGACACCACATAGCAGCCCTGTATTTTCCTTGACTACTCAAGGGATACCGGTACCAACAAAATTGTCACACTAACGTAGCTATTGCTTTGACCATGTCGATATACCTCGCACAATTTCTACAACTCATTGATACTTACCTAAAAAGGTGCCCCAGATCCGGGTATAGGATCAAAACAAGCTCAAACAAGGAACCATAATGTAAAGCAAACAAGTCAAACAATGAAAAGTAAGTAAAGGTGATCCAGCCCTAAGGTAACCCCACTTTTAAGTTTTCCCCAGCAGAGTCGCCAGTTCTATAATACGATGGGAGAACTGACTTGGTTATTTTGCATTTGATCGTAATTGTTGCAGATAGCAAGAGTCACCACTGACTTTTCTTTTATCCAATAAGGAAAGGGTGAAAAGAACAGGAAAGACCTTTAGAGATTATTTTCTTCGGGGGGTAGGTTATGAAAATGGAAGGTATTATCACCCTTTTCATCTGTAGTTATCTACGGGCTCTTAGTTTCTTGCTATATCACTTTCTTTTGTTTGAAAATGTGCTTGTGGTGTGGGTTTTGAAAGTATTTTGAAAAGTGTCTTTGTAATGGTTCTCGTCTCTATAAGAACGCGTACAAAGAGTTTTATCTTTTGAGAATGTTTCAAATGAAAGTGTTGGTGTATAAAATGTTTTTGTTGTGAGAAAGCGAGCAATTAGGAGTATCCTACCTACTCAAAAGGTCTAGTATTCTTTTCCTCCTCCTTTAAATGTTGCTATCTTACCATTGATTTGGTAAGAAGCCCCATTATTGGATGTGAAGGGATGGGCGTGGGACGTTTGTATAGTCATAGAAGACAACCTTTGGGACGTTTTAGCAATTTTCATTTAGGGACTATATCGTTTACCGAAGGCAACATTAAGGGTCATCGAGGGACTATGATCTTTTACCGAGGGTCTTTGCTAAAACGCCCGTATTCGAGGGACATGACTATTTTTCTGAGGCAACAAGTGAGATTACCCTAGGGGTGTATGTGTGTGAATAGTGTGTTTGATTGCATGCATTTTGTCTTTTGAATTTTAAGTTATTTACTTGTTGTTTTTCTCTTGCCATACATCCTAATTACTAACATTTATACAAAAGCAATAAAAAATGCAAAAATAAATCCTACCCTATTACAACCATATTGAAATAGCAAGAAAAATATAAAGACAAAATAAAAATAAAAATAATAAAAATGAGCTCTTTCGATTCAGGCAGAAGCATATTTCGATTATGCACTTTTTAACCTCTTTCGATTTGGGCCTGGAGTCAACAAGGTTCTGTCATTCGATTGGGAGTTGGAAATCAGCAAGGTTCTGTCCTTCGATTGGGAGCTGGAAGTCAGCAAGGCCATCTTTCTGGTTACTTCCTTCGTTTGAGGGATGAAGTCAGTGTGAGTTGCATTCTACTGGATACTTCCTTCGTTTGAGGCCTGGAGTCAGTGTGAAGTGCATTCTTTGCCTCAGGCCCCTTGCTGACTCCTTCGACTTTAAGCAGGCTAGACCCTCAGGTTGAGATTCGAAAGGTTTGAGCATTTAGCCAATCGAAGGGTACAGTGAACCTGTCTTAAATTCTTAAAATGCAACATTCAAGTGTAACTACAGGCCAGGGGTTAGCACAAAATTATTGGGTCTCAAAGTCCAAGGCCTAACTAGTCAGAGTTGAGATTTTCAGCATATGAGCAGTCAGAATCGAAGGTTAAAACATGGTCAAGCTCCCTATATGAAATATCTACATTTCTCTTTATTGGCATGTGCACATGATATTTAAATAAATTAGATTCAAGTTTAAAGGGAACTTACCTCTTGGAGTTCTTAAATCAAAGGAAACTGCAAGTGTCTTCCTTGGTGGTGAATAAAAGTTCGTTGGGCCTTCCTGAGATTAATCCATCACTACTTTGTGCAATAAGTCACTGAATCGAAGGAGGATGTGTGAGTGGATCAAAGGTTCTTTCTATAACAAGTAACGAAATGAATCAAAGGGTTATTATATTGTAGTTGGGGAAGTAGGTCGAAGGCTAGTTAGATGGTCACTTGGGGGGGAGGGGGGGTGAATCAAAGGATTCACTTAGTGTACAAAAGGGGTTGAGTTTGTAGAAGTGTTTGGAAAAAACGTTGGGAGGTGTTTGAGATTTTTGGGAATTTTCACAAGAATTGTCTTGCAATTCTTCAGGCGCCCCCTAACATGTGTGGTGGAGGTTCATATTTATAGATGGTACGGGCTGATGTTTTAGGAGGAAAAACAAAAGGTTTAAATAAAAGAGGCATGTTGTGTTTGTAGCTTTCGAGGGACATTGTTTGTATGCCATTTTGGTTCAAGGAATAAGGCAGTGTTGCAGGACTGTTGTGCAACAGTTTTAGCATTTTATGACCAGTGTATCGGGCCTGAACCTGACAGCGCATGGGACTTGGTCAACAAGTACCTTTGGGCATCTCAACCTTTTGTATTGACCCCCTATCCCTATCCTTCTACCAGACTTCTTCAACAATCATTTCTTTTTTCAAATCGAGGTGTCCTTCGAATGGCTCATGTAAGTATCCTTTGTAGGGGCCTAAATAAGTGTCTTTTGACCAGGCCCTTCATGGGTTCCTTCGAATGGTCCAAATACATGCTCCTGGGGAGGGTCAGCAAAACATGTCATTCGATTGGAACATTCAGACCTGTCTGGCAAGTCCTTCGAATGTTCCACCATGGTACTTCTTTCACACGAGACAATGGCATAGTGTAGAATTTGAAGTAAGCTACTTCCAAAGGAGATAGTGCCCACTCGAACTTGTCTGCAAGGAGTCATATGGCCAAACGAAAGGGTGTATGTAGGGGTTCCCTGCTTTGTGACTTTATGCAAACATGCAAGAGATCTTTGCTCAAATGAAGACTTGTAAAAAAAAGAGCCACATGTCCAAACGAAAGGTGTGACCAAAAGCTTGTAATGAAGGATTCACACACCCCAAACAAAGGATGTATGCAGAGGATGAAGGGCACAATCAAAGCTCGTAACACAGGGAAGGCCATATGCCCCAAATGAAGGAGGCCTGCAGGAGGTAAGATGTGCAATCGAAAGAGACCAGAAGAGATGTTTTTGCCTCCTGAATTAAAAGACATCATCATGAGGCCTTTTACCTTGTGAATTGAAGCTAGTTGAAGATAAGTGTTGCCCTGTCGAATCTTGTAACAAGTTGTTTCAAAAAGTGACTTTGGCCTTGTGCATGCTAGCATGGTAAGGAATTCTGCCTTGTAAGTCTTGGCTAACACACGGGAAATATGCTATATGGCCAAACGAAAGACTTGCATGAAGAGAATGAAATGTTCAAACGAAGTCTAGTGCCCAAACGAAGCAGGGGATGAACTTTACCAAATGAAGTCCAATGCCCCAACGAAGCAGGAAATGAACTTGCCCAAAATGAGTCCAGCGCCCAAATGAAGGATGCAACCAAAGCCTACATCGAAGGAGCAAAAGTTCCCAATTGAAGGATGTAAAATCAAAGAGAACTTGTTTTTTCCTTCAATTTGTCAAAAAGAGTATTTTCATCTGTTTTGCCCTTTTTAGCAATTTCCTCTTTAATCTTGATGCTGAAAAATCCAAATATATTTGTGTAAGCTTGAATTTTTGGGAGTCCCTTGTGAGAAATGCCTTGAGAAATGAGAGGGTAAATTTTGGGGTACAATACCAGGGTAATTGGAAAGGTCAAGTATCTCTGTCCAACTCCCAACGATCTTACATCTAATCGATTCTCTAGTCATATCTGCCACTGGAAACCATACATGGTTAGTAAATCCTACTAACTTCAAGACCATCCCCTTCACAATATTCCCTTACTACATTCCTTCTTAGATGCTTCATAAATTTTCTCCACTGCTATAGGGACCCATAGAAGGTTCATTTCATCTAAACAAGATCTTGGAACTCCCAGTCGTCTTAAACCTTACCATGAAAGTTGGGTTGTCAATTATTCTATGATAAATGATCCTTTTATGCCCGACAATCCCAACATTTCTCCAACTTAACAGACTCTTTTACCAATCCATTTTGAGTTTCTTCGGATCCTACGCATCCTTGTGGAGGCTCCACCGTGATCCTATCCATCACATATGTAGTCAGTGAGGTGATTAGGATCAACAACTGAATACTACGGTAAAACAAATCAGGCTAGCAACATACACATGTGATGGAGAAAAGAATTGCTTGTAATATTTTATGGCAGGGACAAGAATTGACCTGCTCTGATATGAACTGTAACACCCCGTACATATATGTCTAGAATAATATGCATTGATGCTATAAATGGTACATAGAAACATACAATAAGTTGAAAAAGACAAGAATTTAAAATCATATATAACACAACTCTATTGTCCAGATGTATACAATCAACTTGTCTTCAGTAATACACAGCGAAAAGATAAGTTCTGATGAGGTCTTCCTGCCATTTGCTTGTCTCCAGTCTTCAATACTGACCATCTTGCAATTCCTCTACCTATAACTTACTCCTGAAAAAAATAATAAGAGGATTAGGGTGAGATTGCTAAATCTTAGTGAGTTCCCCTATCTTATGGATTCACTCGGTTCTACAAGGTGCATACAATCAAAATGGATTCACCGTGAATCTGGGGTTTCCTCACGGGTGAGTGTAAATACACAACAGAGGTACACTACTATTGGAAGTCCCATAACTATCTAATGAGGCAACAAGAAAACATAACAAGCTCAAGGCCATAAACAATATGCAGACCTGTACCCATGTACGAGAAATCCAGAAGTAGGTTACTTACCCTACTTAGACTACACTACCTCACTCTCGGTGAGTCCCAAATGCCTATTCGTGAAGAGACTTGCACATGCACACTGCATGATTAAATCAGATGAGTTTCAGGTGCTTTAACGCCTACCTGGCTACACCATCTCATCCGTGATGAGTTACCGCAGTGACAATTGCCTACATGGCCTCACTACCATATCAATCATCTAAATGCAGGCGAGTACAACCAAGTGCAACTCGCGTTCTTAAACGCACAAGCCTAGCAGGGCGAAAGCCTAGTGATGTAGCCTACTTGGTATCACTAGAGGTGAACAAGCCTAGCGATATTGCCAACATGGAATCACTAACTCACTATACCTAGCACACCAATGAGTAATCCAAGTGGGAACGCCTTAAAGACATTGACTTGCATCAACGTAATGGTAGCTCTGATGTGTACGACATATCGAAAACGTCGATGCTATTAATAAGGAATCCAGAACACTGTTGCGCTCAGAAAATCAGAACAAGGACATGAACAATTTGTATGTTCCAAACCACCAATTATTCACACGCAATCCAAGACAAACAAAACACAAATCATTGTAAAGATGTATGTACAAGCTATTACAAGAATACTATCATTTCATGCATGACCAAGGATTATGAAACATATTCACTCAAAACCCTTATTTCCCAATCATATAATTTCCCAATTATCCAACCAAGTCCCTATCTATGAAACTCACCTTGTATAAAAGGAGGTTAAACTGATATTCATGCTATCATTGGACTCACATCTTTGCCAAAACTTCACCACTAACATCATCAAACCCGTAGACCTCTTATATCCATTTCCAGCAAGAAATCATCAAGTTCAAACTCATTTTTCTCCATAATCAAAAACATCAAGGATGAAAAGTTTATATGCAAAACATAGAGAATTTTGTAAGATTTCTAAAGAGTCTAGAATCAGCTCAAACGGAGTTTCGAGCAAAGAGACATTACATATTTAGCGAGAGTTGTACTTAAGTTGCGAAAATGAAACATGAAGATGATGAATATGACTTCCTTCCTTTCTCTCTGTCTCATGAACTCTCCCAATAGTTGATATATTACAAGGCATTGTGTTCCTCCATCCAAACAAGTCTTAAAGATTCATGCAACAAAGATAAATGTCCAATATGCCCTCCAACCATTCCAATGATACTAGTTTTCCATTTGGTTAGTTTCTAACCAATTTCTTTTGATTCCAACTTATATATATATATATATATATATATATATATATATATATATATATATATATATATATATATATATATATATATATATATATATATATATATATATATATATATATATAATGTGAGATATTACATTTTTTATATAAATATTATTTTTGTTTTGAAATTATTAACGAAAATATTTAAACCAATAGTAAAGATGGTCTATTATTATTCAATATTTTGATCAATAATTTTGTGTTTTCGTTAATATTCAATAATTTGATCAATAACTTCATGTTCCCGTTAATATTCAATATTTTAATTAGTAATTTCATGTTCCCGTTAATATTTAATAGTTTTATCAATAACTTCATGTTCCCGTTAATGTTCAATATTTTGATAAGTAACTTTATGTTTTCGTTGATATTCAATATTTTGATCAGTAACTTCATGTTCTCATTAATATTCAATATTTTGATTAGTACTTCATGTTACTATTAATATTCAATAGTTTGATCAATAACGTCATGTTCCCATTAATATACAAAATTTCATTTAGTAAATTCATGTTTCTGTTATTACTCTATATTTTTAATCAGTAAATTCACCTTCCCATTAATATTCAATATTTTGATCAGTATCTAATATTTCTGTTAGTATTCAATATTTTGATCAGTAACTTCATGTTCTTGTTAATATTAAATATTTTGATTAGTAACTTTATATTGTCCTGAATATTCAATATTTTGATCGGTAACTTTATGTTCCCGTTAGTATTTAATATTTTGATTATTAACTTCATATTCCCGTTAATATTCAATAGTTTGATCAATAACACCATATTCCTATTAATATTCAATATTTTAATTATTAAATTTATATTTCTATTATTATTCAATATTTTTATCAGTAATTTCAATGTTCTAGTTAATATATAGTATTTTGATCAGTAATTTAATATTCCAATTAATATTCAATAATTTGATTAATAATTTCATGTTCCTATTAATAATCAATATTTTGATTAGTAACTTCATGTTCTCTTTAACATTCAATAGTTTGATCAATAACTTTATGTTCTCGTTAATATTCAATATTTTGATCAGTAACTTTAAGTTTTCGTTAATATTTAATTTTTTTATCAATAACTTCATGTTTCCTTTAATATTCAATAGTTTGATCATATTTTTAAAATAAAGACATATTTTTAAAATTAAAAAAAAAATTGTTTTATCAGAATTGTTTTACATCAGTAATATATATTTCGATTTTCCATATATTATCTTAATTAATTTTGTATCTTGAATTATAAATAATTTCAAAATAAAAATATTAGATACAAAAATAATTAAAAAATAAATCACAAGATTTTTCTCGTGTTTGGATTAACATGATATTTTTAATTTTATTTTCTTTAATTTTACCAAAAGCATAATAATCTGTGCATTTGCACGGATTTTGATATTGTTACTCGTGCGAACACATGATAATGGTGTGTTACTCGTGCGAACACATGATACTTGTTCATGTTATTATTCAATATTTAAATCAATAGTTTTATATCAGTATCATGTACGCGTACCATATGAGTACCCGTATTTTAAAAAATAATAAATTGGGATTTGAATCAACAATATATTTTTTCCGTTGATAAAAATAATAAATATTATTTTTGTTTTGATATTATTTATAAAAAATATATGAATTAATAGTAAACTTAGTTCCGTTTATAAAAATAACATTGTTTAAAAAAATTTGCTGACAATGAAAATATTTTATAATAATAAAAATATTAATATCACAAATTATAGTGAAGAAATATTTAATCAAATTGTATAATTCAATTAGTAATAACTATTTAATATAATTGATTAAAATCAATTTACAAATCAAATATATTATTCCTTATATAAAAATATTCTAATCAACCGTTAATTATTCCTATATATAAATATTTTTGTTTTAAAATTATTTATAAAAGTAAGTAAGTTAATAGTAAACTTATTCTCGTTATTATTTAATATTTAATTAAATGTGTTAATATAAGTATAATATGCGTGTACTATATAAGTACTTGTGTCTATCTGACTATATTATTCCGTATTTGGATGAAATTGTCTCCGTTAAAGTTTTAATTTTAATATTTCAATTATTTTATATTATATATATATTTGTTAAAATTTTAAATTTTATATATGACAAAAAAATTGTATGATTAATAAAAAATATCATACAATTTTGATACTATTTATTCATATATTACTTATGTTTTATTCTATTAGTATTTATATTGAACTTCATTTAATTAATTTAAATTGTATGTTTATTTTTACCCAAAGAAGTTTGTTTGATTATTTAATTATATAAATTGATTATCTTCTGCCTATATATATTTTAAAAATTTGATGCCAATAAAATGTGTGATTCTCCAATCAACTCATACATTAAAAACTATATACACTATTTTATTGTATGTATAATAATAAACTATCTTGCTCCAATTATAAATATATAATTATTTTTTATGTGGTTCTCATATTTAATATTTAATTGTCCTTTATTTAATAAATTACTAAACTTTTTCTAAAGTTTTTATATATTATAAACTTATAATAGAATAATTGTCTACATATTTTTCTTCTTTATTTAATCCAAGTCATAATCTCATATAAAATGAAAATAAAATTACATATTATATTATTTAAAACTTATTTAAAGGTTATTAAAGAATATTAAATAAATAAATATTCAAACATAAACTAAAAAGTTAGAGTAATAATTATATAATTAATTTAATGATAAAGTCTAATGAAAGATTTGAAAGATTTTTAACTTCTTTTTAAGTTATATTAATAAATAATAAGGTAAACTATGTATGAGTTTAATAGTTAAAAAATAATAAGGTAAATTATGTATGAGTTTATTAGTTAAAAAATAATAAGGTAAATTATGTATGAGTTTAATAGTATTGTATAGAAATAACTAAACCTATAACTATATACTTCTCCGTCTCAAAATAAGTTTCACAGAAGAAAAAAAAATTATCCTAAAATATTCGTTATTTTAGATTCCCAACGCAATTTTATATTTAATTTTCCTTGTACACTCTAATAAATATTCTTAATTTATTATTTTCTCACTTAATATTAATATTAATTTTAATACACCAATAGTTAATCGTTAATCAGGATAATTTGATAAAATCATTATTCTCTCTTTCATTTATCATTGTTTTTTAATCTATGTGAAATAGTCAACTGCGACAATTAATATATGACAGAGGAATATTATTTTTTGAGTTGAAAGAAACTTAATAATTTAAAAAAACTTAAAGAAAATTAAAGAAAGCTAATGATTAAAAAAACCATATAACCTAGGTATTTCCAATTCCTCTATTTAATAATTTCTTTAAATAAACTTAATGATTCAACTTTAATATTTTTTATTTCTATAATGAAGAATGTGAAAAATTAAAAAGGGAATCATATTGTTTATGCAATGAGAAATATGAAAGAAATAACTAATTTGATAGAAACATGAATTAAATTTCAATTAATATAAATTATGATGATATATTTTAATTTATTTGCATTATTTACTCTCTCTCTCTCTCTCTCTCTCTCTCTCTCTCTATATATATATATATAATATATATATATATATATATATATATATATATATATATATATATATATATTATATATATATATATATATATATATATATATATATATATATATATATATATATATATATATATATATATATATATATATATATATAAATATATATATATATATATATATATATATATATATATATATATATTATATATATAGTATATAATTGTAATTAAATGATATAATTTTGAAATTATTATTTTAATTACGAGTAATATATAGTATTTTGGAAAGACATTGATATAAGAAAAACATATTAATAATTTTTTTTAATAACACTTATTCGAAAGAATATTATGAAGATAGAAGTTAAAACTATTTTTTGCAATAATGTAACCTAAACTATTACTTGGTCAATATATATTAAATATTTGAAAATATAATTTTATGTGTCAATTTCAAAATAGTTTCTAGTATTTTGATAGTAAACTTGTTTTTGTTATAAAAAAAAAACTATTAACATTCACTCATTAATTTAAAAATATTTTAAATTAATTTATAAGAGAAATATATTTTTCTCGTATTTAGATATTTAAATTAATTTTATAAGAAAAATATTTTCTCGTGTTTGGATTAGTAATACACTTGTTTCAGTAGATATATATAATTTCTATAGTATTTAATTAGACAAACATTACTTTTATTTAAACCGTATAAATTTCAATTAGTAATATAAATTATAACATAAATATTTGAATCAGAAATACATTTTTTCTCGTATATAAAAATTTACTCATATTTAATCAGTAGTACATTATAAATTAGAACATAAATATTTGAATCATTAGTCATATTGTTGAATGAAGTTTAACTAACAAATTATTATTACTTTTAAAAATGTATTTTAACTTAAATTAAAAATAACTTAATATTATTTTTCTTTGTTAACAAGTCAACCGATTAAACATATTGATCTTTATAAAATATATAAACTACCCAAATTTATATTCATTGACTATTAAAACTAAATTT